>CM062818.1:1083726138-1084926138 GCA_031772625.1 Pinus tabuliformis
GAAGAGAGAAGAAGGAGCCAAAAGGACTGGGGGCAAAACGAGTGTCGTCTAACAAAAATCCACACACAACACTGACTAGGCCTAAATCGCCATGTGTCATATGCAAGGGAGACCACTTCCACAGAGATTGTCCCTGCATCCCTCGGTAACTAGGGACTGGTCTCCCCATTTGCACAATCCGGTGGCATCAACCTCTGATAGCCATGTTGAATGCATACCGTCAACTAGCAAAAGTGAAGTCCTTGGACAAAAAGGGAGAGCTAGATCTCCCTGTAGACTGTGCGAAGGCAATCACGCCATCCACCATTGTCCCTTCTTAGATGAAGCGAAAAGAGTTTTGGATGATCGTCCGGTTTCACTGTTACGACTTCCTCCTGGATATAAAAAACTCTTGCCGAGTCCTTCGTTAGTTGAAAATCCAGCTGGCCCGCTCAAGTGGTCAGCTGAAGCGCCAGTCATTGAAGATGAACCAGCTGAATCCATACCCGACGAAAGTCAAAAGGTCGAGGCGGCAGTTGACCCGGTCTTGCCTTCAGAGGATTTATCTTCGAATGATACAGTCACTGAAGAGAATAAAGATGACACCATCCAAATTCTCTTCATCAACACAGACTCTGATGAGCACGGGGGCACTCCCCCCATTCCTTTATCGCAGGAAGGAAGTTCGTCAGAGCGATAACCGGCCGTTTACTTGGTCCCACCACCAAGCAACCTAGTTGTCTCCTTCGACTGGAACCAACTAGGCAGACCCCGTTTGCCAGCAAGCGTACCATTCAGAATTATCGTCCAAATATACAGAATGGTCATGGCTGGAACCATCATTGATGAAGGGGCATCTGTGAGTATCCTTTCCTCCACTGCTTGGAAAGCGCTTGGTTCGCCAGTGCTTTTGCCTGAAATGAGAAATCTGACAAGCTTTGATAAAGGAACCAGTCGACCTTTAGGGATCCTCCCCAATGTGCCCATAACATTGAGAGGGAAGACTGTTCAAATGAATGTGATGGTCGTTCAAGGACCCTTGGATTATAACCTACTCCTTGGATGAGACTATATATATTGCATGGGAGCCATCGTCTCCTCACTCTTTAGAGTAATGTGTTTTCCGCACGAAGGAAGAGTGGTCAAGCTCATGGACCAGCTTTCATTTCCCGGATCACACATCGCAAATAGTCATATACCATCCCTAAATGGTCTCTTCACGCAAGAAATGTCTCAACCCACAGTCCGTCCTCCCGATGAGCGCGAGTGATTCGGAAGGATATGACTGGAACCCAGGGGCATGCGTCCTGGTCTGCTTCGGCAGGAAAACTTTGGGTATAGGGTAGGTTTCCGCGGGAGAATATGACTAGTCTGTACCCCACCCTTGCTGGAAGAGGGTTATTCTAGAATAAGATTCTTTTGTCAAAGTTATGTGAGTTGACAGACGAAGTCTCTCACCCTTGTCTATTTCGATAGAATCTATTTCGATAGACATTGTCGAAGAAGTGTTTTGTTTGAAAGATTAATGAAAACAATCTTTGGGTAACCTGAAAGACGTAGGCCTTTCTTGGTAGAAAAAATGTTTTACTTGAAAATTGAGGGGTAACCTTGAAATCGTACTTTATACCTGGGGGCATGCAAACCTTTTGGAGTGCAAGCAAGGGGCGGCTATTTATTTGTTTAAATTTTTAGGTCCTCCTTTAAACCTGTAGGTCTAACCCTTTAAACTCGTAGGATTAGCCGTTTCCAAACTTGCATAACAAAAGGATGCGGGGCATAGCTTTGGTAAGGCGCAAGCTCCATAAAAAATGGAATCTTACATGAGACATTCTTATCATATGACTGGATAATCGAGCAGTTTTAGCACATAGTTCATGCTCGTTAAAAAATAAACATAAGATCGAGCAGTGTCTTTCCGCGTTTAAGCTCGTTAAAAATGAACTATCCTCCGATAAATAACAAACGTGAATGTAACATTATCAGCCATTAAAGCCTTGGTCATGTTTGCACCGTCACCTCCACTTTTCCATTGGCCGATCATTCACCTCCATATTGATTGTTTACCCATTTTGAGGAACAACTGCGAAGAGTGATTTCGCTAGCCATCCTTGTGACACTGCCGTGATTGGAAAATTCCAACCCGTACCTGGAATCAGCTGCTAACCCGTTTTATCACTCGTTCCTAAAAAGATGAGTCTTCTTTAAGCTCTTTTCATCTGAGTCGTAAAATATGAAAAGATTGCCGAGTTTTGGCCTTCCAGCTCGTTAAAGCAACCGGAAGTGCTATCCCTCCTCTAGATTTTAATCTTTTTGGACCTGAGGGATTATTACACAAAAAGATCGAGCGCTTGTTTTGTTCGGCTCATTAAAACTATCGAAAATTCATCCCTTCTGTATTGTTTTATACTTTTTCGGACTTAAGGGATTAGATGACGAAAAAGGACTTTCGGAGTTGACTTTACGTATCTTTTCAGACTCTCTAAAAATGAAAAGGACCGAGTTATCTTTGTCGTTAGACTCGTTAAAAACATTAAATAGCGACAAACTTGTCTTTAGACGAGAACGAGTTTCACTATCGCTAGGCTCGTTAAAACATAGTGATGGGTTTGCCCGAAGGGCAAATTATAGAACAAGCATATGTTATCCTCCTCAAGCTTGACAAAAATAAAGAGGTACTGTTATAGACATTTTTGTGCCTTACAACATGAAGCATGAAATGTCCATAATCTAAGGGATCCAAAGTCCCTAAACATGTTGTTCCTACCCCTAGAGGAACAAGGTCAGCAAACCACAGCACTGAATAAAAGTTCTCCACCTGAAAACACTAAAAAACAAGGTAATTCTGGATCATGTCAACTGCTCCACTGAGCATCTGCGTTGAATGTCAAGTGCTCCACTGTCTACCTGCGTTGAATGTCAACTGCAAAGAAGGCTACCTGTGCTGGGTGAGTTTGGACATGTGGCACAGTCATTCCTCAAGGTGTCAATGCCCAGGAAGCTTCCAAAATGACACTTGGACCAAGGAATTCGACTGGTGATGAGTAAGAGGGTCTAAATCTCCAAGTGGAAGCAAGAACCTCCAAGTGGACTCAAGAACTGAAGAATAACTTAAGTGAGAGAGGACACTAGTCAGCTTCATGCCAGCCTCAAGCTGACTCATCCTTTCTCCAAAACTCCTATATATAGATCTCTCTCATGAGGTCTAGGGGGGCTGGAATCTTGTGAATGTAAGGAAGTGCTGTTGGTTTGAGTTTAGAACTATTGGGTGATTTGCTTTGAAGGAGGTGAAGAGGAGATTTCTTTCTGCTGGGAAGGTGATGCTGGATTGGGCCTCTTATGGTTGTATCACTTCCTGAACTTTACTTCTTCCATTAATGAAGCATTTGAGGTTCTTCTATATGCATGTGTCTCAATGATGTATTGTTATACTTGTGTATTTGATTTATTCTAATCCTTGAATCAATTATGAATGTATGCTTCTTATAGTTTCCCTCTCTTGCTATTTTGCAGGATCTTGGTGTAGCTGGGCCAGTGAAAGAGCAAGGAGTTAGGAGCAAGCAGCAAGGGGAGAATATTGGATCAATCATTAGCGAAAGACATCGGTTAGTGGATCTCTTTCTCTCCTATTTTACTTTCATAAAGAAGAAATCTTAGATAGCTTTGCTTCGATTGTTGCTGAGGTACTATCACCCTTAGAGTGGGATAGGGTCATTCCGTATTGGATACTTTTCCCAACAACAAATTGGCGACTCCACTGGGGATCGTATCTTGTTGGTTGTTTGTGTTTTTGCTATTCATTTCATAAACACAGAGTACCGAATCGAACTGCATTTGGATCTTTCAAATGCAAAGTAGAGGGCAGCTACTCTAGCTCAGTTTCTGGGCATGTTTATGATTTGAAGAGCTGATCCACAAGGACTCTGAACAGCTCTTAGTGATAGCTTTTCATCCTCCTTTTCATCCTTTAGTGTGTACTTGATTGATAGCTTTTGATTTGGCCAAAAACTGTGGATGTGGATTTTTGAGGAATCTGTGACCCAGAACCTGAGAAAAACGAAAGTTTCTCTCTTCATTGCAGGCACTGTGAAGGCAGTCTGCATTTCATCGCAGGTCCCGAAGGGGCTACCTGCCTGAATGTCAAACTGACAGTGTTCTACCTGCGCTGAACTAGTTAGGCCTTGTGCAGCTGGGGTTCTCTGCTTCCTATTGCCCTGTTTTCATCCTTGTTTTTGCAGCCTGTTATCAGTCAATGTACCTATCTGAAACCATCTTTCTTTGCCACTATTCCGCCTCGGTTGTATAACGAAACTGTATTTGTTCTTTGTGTATTTCTTACATCATTTGCAGTTTCCCATAACGAAAGTGAACTAGTCTTGCTGTGGCCTCTTAGATCTAGACCTGTGATAAGTGTCGTTTTGATCTTAAGAGTTAGTTTGTTTGCTGTTCATAGCTGATTGAGCTTTTTCTTTCGTCATATGGTTTGAATTTATGTATTTCTAGTGTTGAAACAAGTAAATCTTAAGGTGTCTTTTGATTTTGGACAAAAGCTTGTTTACTTTCACTTGAAATTGAATTCAAAGTTATACAACAGCTTTCTTTTTGTAGTACATCAACATGAAGAAAGAGAAAAGAAATACCTGCATTGTGCATGTGCATTTTGACAGTTTGCATGTTGATTTAGGAAAAAGTGCATTAGTGTGTGCTCTATGATCTGTGTGAAAAGATGATGTCTTTCTTTTCCCTTAGTAGTTAAGATTTTCAAAGTTGAAAGATTGAAAAGCTTGCTTATCATCTTAGACTGCATTTAGGAGTTGTACCATACATCTCGTGGTGATCCATAAAGGCAAACTGCTAAACAAGATCAACCTTAAAATAAATTGAATTTACATAACAACGCTTTGAAACATAACGCAAACACATAGAGGTCTAAGCTAGAGACGTGTTCCAGCGTCGTTAAACGTGATATCTTAGCGTTGAGTGGTTGGGTGATTCCTCCACGGTGAAGCGATAAATATCAATACGGACTTGTGCTCCCACGTACCGTCGCGTATATATTGGGAGACCCCTATAGGAATAAAGCCTTTATCCATAGGAAGCCGTGTCGGCCGCCCTACTGATCGCAATGCAGTGAACACAGCATTCACGAAGATCGACCACTCGTACCGTAAAACGTATTCTGTGGTTTTGCGAAAAGTTTGGCACACCCTCTGCCTAGAACTCCAGAGTAGTTTCTTTTGGCCTTTTTCAAACTCTATAACTGAAAAAGTCCATCCGAGCATTTGTCACTTCGGGCTCGTTAAAACATCGAAGGAGACTAGAGTCATCTTTAGCTTTTCTCGACTCTTTAAAACTGAAAAAGCAAGTTGTGTCTAAAGCGTCGTTAACAATTTATTTTAAACGGAACAATCACCCTTTATTCCTGCGTTGATCTTTGAAGTTAGTCTACCTTCATCACAAAGTTCTTGTAGAATCGCTAGGAAATCTTTTGGATAGACTAAATATGTCCGAACAACCGTCGACATCTAGGACTGTGTCATCCGACACAGCAGCGGCAAAGCCTCCTGCTGCTACTCCAACGATGTTCGCTGGTATACCATCTGTCCCGGCAAATTGTCAACAACAAGATGGAGTCCAATCAGAGACTGTTTCGACGACATGGTTAGTTCCTATTTCTTCATCCGGATTATCATCTAGTATTTCTTATGTTGAAACTCAACAACTTGATCCAATGTGTCTTCAAAGGCCAATCTACCCTTTAAGCACTGGATTGCCACCATATGGAGGGCAGTATGCTTTTTCATTGTTCCCCCCCAGAGAACAACCATATGGGAGTTTACAACAAAGTTCAGGTCAAACTGGAATTACATCCAGCGGATGGGTACCAATACTACCTCAGCAACCAAGGGTTGCATATTCAATACAACCAGTCCACCCTGTGTCGAATGTTGCCACTATACCTGGTATGTTGATTGCGTCGCAAGTACAAGCGCTACCTGTTGTATGTCAACCCCAAGTTTCTCAGGTTGCCATACAACAGCCTCTTGTCTTGACAACTCAATCACAACCTCCGGTTAGTGCCTCCTTATCTGGAGCGACTTAGGCTCAAACAAGTACTATGACTCCTCATCTTGGTCAATCATCCAGTATTGGACAACAGCAAATGGTCCAACAAACAGAGCTGGTTCAAACTCAACAACCGGAATTCCAGCAATCATATCAAGGACCCGAGCAACAAGTCTTTGCAAGTAATGGGCAACCATATAATAACGGTTATGCCCATCAAACTTGTCAAAGTTGCCAGCATCAAATACATTATGCTGGTATGCAAAGACCCACTGCTCAAGAGATTCCATCGTATCCTGGGTATGCTCCGCCTAACCTGAATCAACAGTTGCCCTTTGTAGCAACTCTAGAATTACCAGATCTAAACCGACTGACAAATGATCCAATTGCTTATGCCCCTTGGTGGCCAGCGATTCCGCATAAACTTCCATCAGACATTCCTAAATTCAATGGAAATCCAGGTGAAGACCCATCGAATCACGTCATGACTTTTCATCTGTGGTGTTCATCGAACACCCTGAACGATGATTCGATAAGGCTTCGCCTTTTTCAGAGGACATTGACGGGTCCAGCGGCTAAATGGTATATTGAATTACCTAGAGCCTCTTTCGACAATTTCAGTTCCCTAGCCACGACTTTCTTAACCCATTTTCAATTACCGATAAGGTATGAAACTGGAACGGAAATCTTAACCAACTTCAAGCAGACGACGGCCACACATATATCCGATCATATACATGAGTGGCGTCGTCGTCGCAGGATGGTAAAGACTTACGTTCCAGATCAGCTGTTAGCCGAATGGTTTATAAAGTCGTTACTTCCTGCCATAACGGAAGATGTGGCCAAGGGGGGAGTCGTAACAGAGGAGCAAGTTATTGCTCGTGCACAATATCTAGACTTAGTATATACTCAGTCCGGCACGCTCTATGATAAAATACCTGACGCCCCTAGACCGGAATTTTCAATTCCTCCTCCTCCTAAATCAAATAGTGACTCTCATGTCGGCGATGGCGTGATTGGCGCAACAAACATGAAATCGACAAAGGCTATATCTAGAAAGGCCCGTAAGATTTCCGGTCAAAATGCAAATGAGGAACTTCTTGCCTCGGAAGTAAGTGCCGTGTCGGGCGACAAGGGAAAACAACTGAAGCAACCAGGGGGCAAGAAGAAAAAGAAAGGGAGAAAAAGGAAACCCCCTACGAGGTGTCATATATGCGATGAGGATCATTAGACAGCAGATTGTCCATACAAAGCTGAGCTTAAAAGATTCTTTAAGAGTTCGAAAACCTCAGCTGTGTTGACTGATCCGTTTCCAAACCCGAGAACCGAACTGGTTGCTAATCAAAATGCTTCTCGATCCCAAGTGCTTATGTTGTCTGTATCAAAGCAGCAAAATGATGCTTTGACGAGGAATAAGGATTACAGGAATCCAAAGCTGTCGAACAACAAGGCTAATGAACAACCTAGTAGTTCGACAACAACTTTGACCGAAGTTGTGCCACCCATCATCCCAGAGCCAATGATAAAGTCGCAAAAGGGAGCAGTACACAAATCGACATTTAATCCTTGTGCGAAAATAGCACAGATAGAGGACTTGGCCCAATCGCTGTCCGTTATGTCGACACTTGAGGTACCGCAAAATTGCTTCTCCCAAGAGCAAGCTTTATTATCAGTAATAGGTGGAATTGACCCAATGGATTCCAATCTTGTGGCCTTTGATCATAAAGGATATGACCCTCAGTTACCAGCTCAACTAGCTTTCCTTATTCAAGTGAAAGCCCTCAACAAAACTGTTCATCGAACAATTATTGATGAGTGGGCATCTACATGCATTATGTCGATGAGTTGCTGGAAAACTTTAGGATCTCCAACCTTGTCGAGGTCTGCGACGACGTTAAAAGCATTCGACGGAAGGACATATACCCCATATGGTATACTAAATAACTTGAAAGTTGAACTAGAGGGAAAAACGGTAGAAATAGATGTTGAAGTCATCGATGGGAATCTTGATTACAACATCCTACTAGGAAGACCATGGATATATGCCATGGTAGCTGTTGTGTCGACCTATTTTAGGAAGATTGCATTTCCCTTCCAAGGAGGAATTACAATCGTTGACCAACAAACTTTTCTCCCCAACAGTTCGCAAGTTACGGGAAGCATTCCAATGATCCATGGAAGGAATCATTCGCTCCAAAATATTGGAGTAGGTCTCCTAAAAGACCCTGCCTTAATGGGTACTTTTGCCCTACCACCTCCGAGTAATCTGGCGGAAGTTGCCACAGTGGAATATGAAACCTTCTACATCTAATGGATTTGGACGCCGAGGACGGTTCTTATCTCGTGTCAACCTCGTTAAAAAATGAAACAAGGAGTCATGAGGATAGTTCTTTTATTGTGTCAACCTCATTAAAAAATGAAAACAATCCCCTGTCCAAATCTCAAAGGTAAACCTTCATTCCAACCACCAAGTTGAATGCAATGAAGCTTGGGGAGCATGCACCTCGATTTGCGTTATTATGCTGGGGGCATGCAAACTTATATCGAGCAGTTTTAGCACATAGTTCATGCTCGTTAAAAAATAAACATAAGATCCGAGCAGTTTTAACGCGGTCTTCATGCTCGTTAAAAAATAAATAAAAGCAGTGTGCAATGTTTCCCCCAGAGTTTAAGCTCATTTTTAAATAAAAAATGAACCTATTCCGGTAAATAACCACTGTGATCGTAAATTTATCAGCCATAAAAAGCCTTGGTCGTGTTTGCACCTGCCACCTCCACCGTCATTTGGCCGATCGTTCACCTCCATATGATTGTTTACCCATTTTGAGGAACAGCTGCGAAGAGTGATTTCACCTAGCCATCCTTGTGACACTGCCGTGATTGGAAATTCCAACCTGTACTTGGAATCAGTTGCTATCCCTGTTTATCACTCGTTCCTCAAAAGACGAGTCTTCTTTAAGATCTTTTCATCTGACTCGTAAAATATGAAAAGTTTGCCGAGTTTTGGCCTTCCAGCTCGTTAAAGTGACCGGAAGAGCTATCCCTCCTCTAGATTTTAATCTTTTTGGACCTGAGGGATTATTGCACAAAAAGGTCGAGCGCTTGTTTTATTCGGCTTGTTAAAGTTATCGAAAACTCATCCCTTCTGTATTGTTTTATACTTTTTCGGACTTAAGGGATTAGATGACGAAAAAGGAATTTTGGAGTTAACTTTATGTACCTTTTCAGACTCTCTAAAAATGAAAAGGACCGAGTTTTCTTTGTCGTTAGACTCGTTAAAATGATTAAATAGCGACAAACTTGTCTTTAGACGAGAACGAGTTTCCCTATCGCTAGGCTCGTTAAAACATAGCAATGGGCTTGCCCGAAGGGCAGGTTATAGAACAAGCATATGTTATCCTCCTCAAGCTTGAAAAAAATAAAGAGGTACTGGTCAGAAATGACTGGGGAAAAATTGGGAGAACCTCAAAGCTTTAATGGTAGCAAGTCGCTCTTGAACATGACACTTTTCCTCCATACCACATCGGGTTGGGTTGTTTCATTCACCGGTCTCATCACCATGGTCTCGCCAAACCATCCACATTTGGGGTAATGCTACCGATCCATCGCATCAGTGTCGTTATATGTTCAAGAGATGTTGTTCAAGAAGAGTCAACCGTGTCCCATCCACTACCATACATTATCCTTCATCCATCCATGACCGCCACCCTGAATCATATGTCACAAATTGTTTTCACCTCCATTAAAATCATTAGCTCCGTTCTTTGTCACTGATGTGGGATTCATTAAGGCCCTCCTTTGACGGATCGCTTCTTGTCGACTTCAGCTCATTATCCAAGAAGTTGATCTAGGAACAACCCCCTCAGTACTTTGAAGCTTGCATGCCTCAATGGCAAGTTTCTCACTTCCGGCGACAGGTATACATCAATGACCTTCGACCAGGAGATTTTGCGTGGTGTTCGACGCCAAGTCCTTTATTCACACCACGTGAATTGTACTGCAGTACCTTGAGGGTCATTATCATTATCGGTGATTCCTCTCGCGCTTGTTAACGGTTTACATCATTGACCGGTAATCAAGCGATGTCTTTCCATGTTCGACTTCAGCGCAATTCTCATATGGATCGAATTATACTTAGAGTGAAGATCGAACGAGTTTGAAGACCCCGGATCTAGTTTCATCCATCCGGGCTGCGATATATATTCAGGAAATATAAAGACATTTGACATGTACATCATTGCAGTAGATGATCATCCTACTCAAAGGATGATAATTTCAGCAGAGAATTATGAGTCTACCATCAGACGATCGTCTGTTCTATGTACCAAAATGAATTTATAAAGCTGAGCATGGGAATGCCCGCCTCAGCTAGATCATGAAAGCAGAATGAAAAAATAATGTATTGTATTTTATTTTATTACAGGTCACCTCTCAGTGATTGAATGAACTTCGGATCCTCCTGATAAAGCATTTCACCCGATAAACGACCTCATACTTTAGGGGGCAACTGTTATAGACATTTTTGTGCCTTACAACATGAAGCATGAAATGTCCATAATCTAAGGGATCCAAAGTCCCTAAACATGTTGTTCCTACCCCTAGAGAAACAAGGTCAGCAAACCACAGCACTGAATAAAAGTTCTCCACCTGAAAACACTCAAAAACAAGGCAATTCTGGATCATGTCAACTGCTCCACTGAGCATCTGCGCTGAATGTCAAGTGCTCCACTGTCTACCTGCGTTGAATGTCAACTGCAAAGAAGGCTACCTGCGCTGGGCGAGTTTGGACATGTGGCACAGTCATTCCTCAAGGTGTCAATGCCCAGGAAGCTTCCAAAATGACACTTGGACCAAGGAATTCGACTGGTGATGAGTAAGAGAGTCTAAATCTCCAAGTGGAAGCAAGAACCTCCAAGTGGACTCAAGAACTGAAGAATAACTTAAGTGAGAGAGGACACTAGTCAGCTTCATGCCAGCCTCAAGTTGACTCATCCTTTCTCCAAAACTACTATATATAGATCTCTCTCATGAGGTCTAGGGGGGATGGAATCTTGTGAATGTGAGGAAGTGCTGTTGGTTTGAGTTTAGAACTATTGGGTGATTTGCTTTGAAGGAGGTGAAGAGGAGATTTCTTTCTGCTGGGAAGGTGATGCTGGATTGGGCCTCTTATGGTTGTATCACTTCCTGAACTTTACTTCTTCCATTAATAAAGCATTTGAGGTTCTTCTATATGCATGTGTCTCAATGATGTATTGTTATACTTGTGTATTTGATTTATTCTAATCCTTGAATCAATTATGAATGTATGCTTCTTGTAGTTTCCCTCTCTTGCTATTTTGCAGGATCTTGGTGTAGCTGGGCCAGTGAAAGAGCAAGGAGCTGGGAGCAAGCAGCAAGGGGAGAAGATTGGATCAATCATTAGCGAAAGACATCGGTTAGTGGATCTCTTTCTCTCCTATTTTACTTTCATAAAGAAGAAATCTTAGATAGCTTTGCTTCGATTGTTGCTGAGGTACTATCACCCTTAGAGTGGGATAGGGTCATTCCGTATTGGATACTTTTCCCAACAACAGGTACTGGTCAGCAATGACTGGGGAAAAATTGGGAAGAAACTCAAAGAACTTTATTAGTAGCAAGTCACTCTTGAACATGACACTTCCACTCCGTGCTTGAGTCGGGTTGGGTTGTTTCATTCACCGGTCACATCACCATGGTCTCGCCATACCATCCACCTTTGGTGTAAATGCTACCAATCCATCACACAAGTGTCGCCGATATGTTCAAGAGAAGTCATCCAGAGAAGTCAACTGTGTCCCATCCACTACCATACATTATCCTTCATCCTTTCATGACCGCCACCCTGAACCATATATCATCAGATCATTTTCACCTCCATCAAAATCATTTGCTCCGTTCCGTGTCACTGATGTGGGATACATTAAGGCCCTCCTTTGACGGATCGCTTCTTGTCGACATCAGCTCACTATCCAAGAAGTTGATCTAGGAACACACCCTTCAGTACTTTGAAGCTTGCATGCCTCAATGGCAAGTTTCTCACTTCCGGCGACAGGTATACATCAATGACCTTCGACCGAAAGATTTTACGTGGTGTTCGACGCCAAGTCCTTTATTCACACCACGTGAATTGTACTGCAGTACCTTGAGGGTCATTATCATTATCGGTGATTCCTCTCGCGCTTGTTAACGGTTTACCTCATTGACTGGTAATCAAGCGATGTCTTTCCATGTTCGACTTCAGAACATTTCTCACATGGATCGGCTTGTACCTAGAGTGAAGATCGAATGAGATTGAAGACCCCGGATCTAGTTTCATCCATCCGGGCTGCGATATATATTCAGGAAAAAATAAAGACATTGACATGTACAACATTGCAGCAGATAATCATCCTACCAAAAGGATGATGGTTTCATCAAAATCATCAGTCTACCATCAGACGATTGTCTGTTCTATGTACAGAAAAATGAATTTATAAAGCTGAGCATGGGAATGCCCGCCTCAGCTAGATCATGAAAGCAGTATGAAAAATAATGTATTGTATTGTATCTTATTACAGTTCTCCTCCCAGCATTGGAAGAACTTCGGATCCTCCTAATAAAGCATTTCACCCGATAAACGGCCTCATACTTTAGGGGGCAACTGTTATAGACATCTTTTTGCCTTACAGCTATAAGCATGAAATGTCCATAATTCAAGGGATCCAAAGTCCCTAAAGATGTTGTTACAGCTCCTAAAGGAACAACGTCAACCAATGACAGCTTCTCCCAGAAGTTCTCCACCAAAAACCACTCAGAAACAGTCAATTCAAGATCAATTCAGAGGCTCCACTAGTTGTCTGCGCTGAAATGCAGAGATTACACTGGCTAGGTGCACTGCAACGCAGGTAGAAACACTACCAGGGTGCGCTGAGCGGGAAATGACAAATGGCAAGTTCATTCAACGAGGTGGAAAGACCATGGAAGCTTCCAGAATCTTCCTCAATGACACTTGCCTCAATGAATTCGACTAGTGATGAGTAAGAGGTTCTCAACCTCCAAGTGGAAGCAAGAACTGACAGAGAGAAGCCACAAGTCAAAACATGAGCTGACTCATCCTCTCTACTCACATCTATATATGGATCTCTCACCCAGAGGTTCAGGAGGTTGGAATTTTGTATTTGCAGAGAATTGTTGTTGGTTTGAGATTGAGATTAGTACATTGGGTGATTTATGCTTTGTTGGAGGAGAGGAAGGGATTCCATTGCTGGGAGGTAGATGCTGGATCGGGCCTCACTTGGTTGTATCTCCTCTTGGACTTTATTTACTCTATCAATAAACTATTTGAGTTTCTCCTACATGTTGTATACCAATGATGTTTTGTTATGCTTACATGTTTAGCTTAATCTGATCTTGGGCTTTGTACAAATGTATATCTGTATCTTCTTGTAGTTTCTCTCTCTTGTGATCTTGCAGGAATTATGTGAAGCTGGGCCGGTGAGAGAGCTGGGAGCTGGGAGCTACTGAAGAAAGGAGTGATTGGATCAACAAACTTGCGAAAGACACAGGTTAGTTAGATCCTGCTTCCTCATTTACATTCCATAAAGAAGAATACTCGAATAAGTTTACCTGTTTGTTGCTAAGGCACTATCACCTCTTAGAGTGGGATAGGGGCATTCCGAATTGGATACTTTTCCCAACAACAACTGTCACCTCGGTAGAATCCTAAAGATAATGGTCACTAAGGTTACCAAAAGCAACAAATATACCTGGGGGAACAGTCTACGACCCGATAGCACGCAAGGGCAGAGTAACAAGCTCAATCCCCTTGCCAGCTCCTTGACAATAATCCAAGGTTTACTGACAAGTGACCCCAGGCTCCTTGACAATAATCCGAGGTTTACCGTTTGTAGTACGTGCGTATCTGGCGTCTTTCCCAATGAAGGAGGATTGATCCCCTCACTGGTTCGGACACGGTCTCATGCTTCTCCTTTAAGAGGAGCTTTCCCAGAGTACAAATGAAACAGTTGGATTTATCCTACCATAAGATGAGCTACTTGTTTGGTTTTAATGTCTTGGAGAGTTAATTACTCTCCTACTCCAAGACACTAGCCTGATCTATATTGGTGTTTCAGAGCCCTAGTAAATAAAAAGTTACTAAGTTGATTTTACTTTAAGCGTTAATTTTTTTTGGCTTTTCTTTAAGACAAAAGGTAGTGGAGATGAAACTGATGGTGTGTAGACTCGACTCAAATCCACTAAAAAGATGCACTTAGGATGATTTATACTAATTTTCTTTTTCAATGAATTTCCTAGCTAAGAGAGTTGGAAAATGCAAAATTGATATAAAGACAACTTTCTTGGCAATGAAAATAAAAGAAACAAACTATTTATCTTTTCAAAACATACAACACATGACCACTAATTACTTCACGAAAATTCATTTTCCTTTCAAAGACTCAAATGCTACCAAAGCAAACTTTTCTTCAAAAGAGTTTTTTTTTTGTATTTTTCCCTAATTAACAAAGCATGTAAAACTTACTTTAACAGAAATCAAAGTTAAAAAATCTATAGCAATCAAATCAACTCAATTTCACTCAAAAGCAAATCTAAGAGAAATGCACATAAAAGTAAATCTAACGAGGCAAAAGCCTACCAAGTATGATTCCAGGATGTTTTAATCAGTCAAAATTTAACTAAGGACTAGTTAATGCAGAATCAAAAACTAGTCAAAAACAAAAATCAAAATCTTTTGTTCTTTTTCTTAAGAATAAAATTCAAAGTTCAATCAACAAACTTTTTCGAGATTCGCAAAGAGAAGACACAAAGGTAGGTTTCTCACAAGGGTGGATTCTATGAAAGGCATGACTCCTAAGAAGACTGAACAAAACCAGGGAGATCCAAGGTTTTACAACTTCTAAAGCCAAAGTCACTACAGGACCAGTGCAAAAATCAAACCCTAGGGAAAAATCTCTATGAATTTCACTAAAACTCTTGACACTGACGAAACAAGCTTAGGTGAAGAGTTATGGCAGATAACCAGTGGATCTGGGCAGAAAAAACAAATTAAAAACAAAATCTAAAAGGCAAAAAGGAGAAAATTTAAATTTTCTCAATTTTGACAGGGTACGCAGGCAACCTGTTTGCACAGGTGCGTGTACGCTCTGTGCACAAAGCTGCAGTGTGTACAGGTACGCACTGTGCTCAATGCAGAGGCTGCGTACTTCTAGCAAAACTAAGAAAAAGAAAAATCTAATTTAACCCTAAGCTAGCCCACCCAAATACACAGTCAAACAACCAAAAACTAGAAAACAAACGACTTTTCTCAGACCAAAGTTTCACACAAAGGAAAAATCATTCACATCAATGGATTCCCCAGTGGATTCGCCATTTTGTCATGCAGAAAGAGTCGATTTTGTGGACAAAACCAACCTCCCTAGAAGCAAAGGCTTTCTAGTGACAAACAAGACAAATAAACACTACCTTTCTCTAAACATGCATTTAGAATACAAGTAATCAGGTGATTATAACATACCTTTAGTCCAACGCTTTGTAGTAGTCCAGCCTCACCGATCCGGATGAGCTCCTCCTTCTCTTCGAAACCTGCATTCACTAACAAGCCAAAAGATTAAATAACACCTGATAAACTTATAAAATAACACATATCCATCATACAGACCAAGGAGTATATGAAACAAATCATGAATAACAATCTGTTGAGAAAAATGAGTTCATTTGTATTAAGTGGAAACAAAAGAAACCATTACAACCTGAGCCTTGGTGTTGTGCAGGTCCCTCCTAGGGTCCAGCAAGAGTTTTTCTTTACTTTGATCAGCTCACCCACTTCCAAATAAGGCTAGGAAAGGATGGGAATCTCTCCTCTCAAGCTTTACAAGGGAGTCCTAATTCCAGCAGCATCTACCCTTAGGAATGTTCAGCTTTCAACCTCCCCTCCCTCTGGCCCAATGCCTGTATTTATAGTGCTCTAGAGGAAGTTATTCAGGTCCACCATCAATGGGATAAGCCCCTCTTTGGATGGGATAACTCCCCTCTTGATGGGATAAGTTCCTCTTTCATAGGGATACATGAACCATCTGGAGGTGCTCCATACACGTCAAACAAGCTTCTAGAATGCTCTAGAAATGACCATAAGTAACTTTTTTGGAGTGAAACTTGCGCCTTTTGACCTTTACAGGAGTACGCACCCTCCCCTTTACAGACAGAGTGTACTAGTACGCAGGTATTGTGAACTTGGGGTGCATACACGCAGGTAAGGCTAAGAGAAACTGCGTACCCAGAGATATATAGATTTTTAAAGACTTTCTCTTGTTCTTGGAGTTTGACATGGAGAGTAGAGGTATGAGACTTGCCAAGGAGGATAGTATGACAGTTGATGGAGCCATACTAACTGCAAATAGTCATGGTGACAAATTTTAGTGTAACAAAGCGAATAGGGGTTTGGGTGAAGAACCTATGATAATTGGATGTAGAACACTATATTTCTTTGATCATGAAAGAAAAGAAGGTGCAGTGCCGAGAAATTGGTGAATTATGGCATAAAAGATTGGGCCATTTTCACCATGGAGCCTTGAAGATCATGTAGCAGATTTCTATAAGACTTCCCAAGAGTGCACTAGAGTAGCAAGATACATGCAAAGGGTGCACATTGGGGAAGTACACCAAAACCAACTTTCATGATAAGGACAGTCGAACGCAAGTGATCCTTGAAATATTTCACTCAGATGTGTGTGGACCATTCTTGACATACTGCATGGACAAGCATATGTATTATGTGATATTTGTAGATGATTTTTCACGTAAGTGTTGGATTTTCTTCATGTATAAGAAAGACCATAAATTCTCCAAATTTTGTGAATTTAAAGAACTTGTTGAGAAAGACACTGGCATAAAAGTGAAGGTTCTCAGGAGCAATACTGATGGTGAATATGTGTCAAATGAGTTCAAGGACTTCTGTGCATCAGAAGACATTCGATGGGAGTTAATAACACCCCATAACCCGCAGTAGAATGGCGTGGTTGAAAGTGAAACGATAGGCCCTGATAATAGGTTGACACTATTATCAGGAAGAGTGCTTCGGAAGTTGTCCCAAGGCTGGAGGACAAGTCAATGGTAGGTTCTAGGTGGATCGACAAAGTGAAGCAAGCAACATATGGGAGTGTCGACAAAAACAAGGCCATATTTGTATCCAAGGGGTTCTCTCAAGTGGAGGGATTTGATTATGAGGATACCTGTTCTCCGGTAGCAAGGTACTCTTCAATCAGATCTATTCTAGCACTTTCAACACAGATGAGATGGAAGATACATCACATGGATGTGAATACAACCTTCCTCAATGGAGTGATTGAGGAAGAGGTGTACATTGAGCAACCATAATAATTTGAGATCTTCAATAGAGATTCACATGTGTGAAGACTCAAGCGAGTGTTTTATGGATTGAAACAACCACCTCGTTCTTGGTACACCAGGATCGAAAACTATTTCACCAGGTTGGGCTTCACCAAAAGTGAAGCAGATGAAAAACTTTACCATATTGTGGTTAAAGGTAAATTATTGATTATAGTATTATATTTTGATGATTTAATTATAACAGGTGATTATAAGCTGGTAAAATCTTGCAAAAAGGATCTTGAAATAGAATTCAAGAAGAAGGAACTGAGGTGCATGCATTATTTCCTCGGTATGGAAGTATGGAAAGGAGATGGGGAACTCTTTGTCTCTCAGGGAAAGTATGCCAACGATATACGAATAAGTTCCACATGGAGAGCAACAAACCCATGGAGACTCCTCTATCAGGGAATTGGTAGAAGGAAGATGTTACTTCAAGTGAAGTGGCGGAGGCTACTATTTACACAAAGCTTATGGGTTCACTTATGTACTTGGTGAACACACAACTGGACATGTGTTTTTTAGTTAAACAACTTATTCAATCAATGGTTAAGTCATCCAAAATGTATTGGAAGGTAGCCAAAGATGTGTTGAGATAACTCAGAAGCACCACTCAATTTGGTTTTCGGTAGAGACAGACAAAGGGAGTGAAGCTTCAAGGCTTCACAGATATAGATTGGGCAGGGAGTCCAACAAATAAGAAGAGACCATCAGGGGGAATAGATAGTATTGGGTCAACAAAATTTTCTTGGTACAATAGGAAGCATAGATTAGTTGCACTCAGTTCAACAAAAGTAAAGTACATGGTTTCTAGACAAGCAACTTTTGAGGATATCTGGATGAGGAAGATCCTTGTTGGGTTATTTGGTCAGCAGATGGATCCTACAATGATTTACTATGACAATTAGAGTTGTATCAAACTCTCTAAGAATCCATTTTTTCATGATCATCCCAAGCATATCGACATCTGATATCACCATCTCAAATATTACATGCAAAGGTAGATCATGTTGCTAGAGTACATTCCTATAGAGGAACATGATGCAAACATCTTGACTAAGGCACTGTCAAGAGGAAAATTAAAATTCCATAGAGGTAGGATTGGGGTATCTAATAATCCATTTATTTTTGAGAGGGAGAGTTGAAAATGCAATAATAAAATCTTGATTTAATTTTCCCTTGAATTAAATTAGGAGAAAAATTGTAATTCGACATCACAAGACAACTTGTACTAGTTAACTAAGTTAATTTGACTTAGTCAGTTCATTTAATTCAAGTTGAGGGTATAAATTGAGTCATGTAGAGTGGCTCCTACTTTATAAAAGCCTTGGTTGAGTTTATTTTGAGTTGTAATTAATTAATTCAGTCTAACTCAGTTAAAGTCAGTTAAACTAGTTCCAATTGTTGGAGGAACTAGTAGGCGGTCTAACAGTGGGGCAATGCTTCATGTATTCAACCAGTTAACTAATAATTGAACCATAAATAAATCATGCATGTGTGATCTACGAGTTACCCAATTGAGATTGGAGTTCAAGGGAAATCTACTATCAATTATATAATCATCCAAATTGTATAGGTGGTGTAAGTAGTTAGAGGAAGGCCTATGATGGATTGCACAATTCCAATTGAGGAATTTACCTAATTAATAGGGGCTAATTTCCAAGGAAACAATGCAAGGAAACAGGGACTCGGGGAAGAAAAATATTGGTTAAGTATTGGCCAAGTCTTGTGTAGGAAGTGGTGAGACAAATAGAGATACTGTAGAGGCTTCTAGGGCTTCAGCAAAGCATTGCAATCTTATGCTTTTTTTTACTAATGCAATATACAGATACCATGGTTTTTAGTAGTATATTTCCCTAGGAAATCATTATGTAATGTGTTTATTGGATTCTTTCCCTTGTATGCTTAGTGATTTCACGATTATTAATTGTTTCCGTAGTTGGTAGAGTAGATTCAAATCTATTGTTTTAGTAAATTACAATTTGTAGTTTTAATCTACAAGGAATTTCTACATGCCAAGCTCAACAAGTGCAATTTATTTCAGAATCAAATTTATTACTTGGGACATGTTGTTTCCAAGGAAGGGATAACAATGGATCCATAAAAGATTAAAGCTATCATGAATTGCCAACTCCGAGGAATGTGATGAGGTCAACTCATTCATGGGATTGGTAGATTACTACAGGAGGTTCATCGAGAACTTCTCAAAGATTGGTTATCTTATCACATCCTTGTAGAGGAAGGAGAAGAAGTTTAGATGGAATAAGGAGTGTGTAGATAGCTTTGATCAGTTGAAGCATTTTCTTACAAATGCTCTGATTTTGAATATTGAAGATCCTAATATGGAGTTTATGGTTTGTATAGATTCCTGTAAGGAAGGACTTGGTGAAGTCCTGATGCATGAAGGGAAAGTGGTTTTCCATGAATCAAGAAATCTAAATGAGAACGAGCATAACTATGTGATTCATGATATTGAGTTAGCAATAATCATTCATGCATTGAAGATGTGGAGACATTATCTTCTTGGCAGGAGATTCATCTTGATGAGTGATCATAGTGGACTGAGGTATCTTTTTGACCAACCTAATCGAATGCAAGGCAAACTAGATGGTTGGCTACTCTTAGTGATTTTTATTTTGAGATTAGGTACATCAAGGGCAAGGAGAGTAGGGTTGTGAATGTGCTCAGTAGGAGAGGGAATGTGAATTATATTTTAGCTATGAGCTCTTATGGGACAAATTTGTAGGAGCAAATCTTACATGTAGGAAAAAATGATGATAATTACAAGTAGCTAAAGCAAAGATTGCAACAACATGGTGAGAGTGATAGGGATGAGGAGTATCACCTCACAGTAGATGGCTTGGTCATATTCAAGAGTACGATTTATGTGCGAGATAACAAGCAGTTGAAGAATCTAATATTGAGAGAGATTCATGTCAAGCGATATTTAGGCCACCTAGGATACCATAATACCTTGAAAACTATCAATAGGTTCTACTATTGGACGAATTTGAAGAAAGAGGTGGTTGAGTTTGTTGCAAGGTGCTTGGACTGTCACGAGGTTAAAGCTGAATGCTAACATCTAGCTTGTCTATTGCAGCCTATTCCAATTCTAGAATGGAAATGGAAGGTCCTTTCCATGGACTTAATTACATGATTACTGAGGACATCGAGACAACATGATTCAATCATGGTTGTGGTTGACATGTTGAGCAAGGTAGCTCACTTTGTTGTAGTGAAGTTTACTAATTTAGCTAGTGAGGTAGCTTGAAAATTCATAAGGGATAAATT
Source organism: Pinus tabuliformis (assembly GCA_031772625.1). Lineage (NCBI taxonomy): Eukaryota > Viridiplantae > Streptophyta > Pinopsida > Pinales > Pinaceae > Pinus > Pinus tabuliformis. The sequence continues at coordinate 1,083,746,872 of CM062818.1, forward strand.
GAGGTTGCATGGAGTTCCCAAGAAGATTATATCAAACAGAGATGCCAAGTTCAATTCCAAGTTTTGGAAGGAGTTGTTTGTAGGCTTGGGGATAGAGTTAGCCTTCAACACAACTTATCATCCAAATTTAGATTGGAAATAGAGGTTTAAGAATATTCTTAAGGATATGTTGAGGATGTATGTCAGGAATCAACAAAGGAAGTGGGAGGAGTACCTTCCACTGTTAGAGTTTGCTTATAACAATAGGTATCATGAATCCTTGAATATGAGTCTATTTGAGGCTATCTATGGGAAAAGTTGTAATATTCCTATAAGCTTGAGTGATCCAGTGAATAGGGTGTTGATTGGACCAGATATGTTGGCAAACATGGAGAAGAAGATGCAGGTTATTAAAAGTAATTTAAAGGCAACACATGAAATGAATAAGAGTTATGCATAAGAGTTATTAGAAGAGCTCCTCGAGGATTGGATCATGTTCCAATCTAGCACCTCGGTATTGCGGGCCTTTTGAGATCCTTGAGAGGATTGGACCAGTGGCCTATAGACTTACACCACGGCCATGCAAGTCCATGATTTTTTCCATGTTTCATTGCTTAAGAGATCTGTGTAGGATGTTGATAATGTGATTGATTAGTATGTATTGTAGGTGGAACTAGAGGGAGAGTTATGGCCAAAGGCACAATGGATATTGCAACGGAAACAACTCATGCTATGGAACTAAGCAATAAAGAAAGCTAAAATGAAATGGAAACATTTTGGTCCCGATGAAGTTACATGGGATATGACTGATTAGATGTGGGCATTATATCATTCTTTTTTTTTCTAGTTGAAGAAAATTAATTTTTGGTATATGTGTGTGTGTGTGTGTGTCATTGTAAATACCACATCACGTTGTGTTATAAAGCTCCAATAAGCAGTATGTTTTTCATGTTTTTAGCAGTGTTGTGAAGGCAAATCCCCTTTGCGGATAGAGGTGATCCCTCTAGCCCAATGAGTGGATCTAGCAACAAATTTAACAAACTAACATACACTTTCCTAGTTTATGTTCGCCAAATGTAGAGAGAAGGAGAAACCTACCTCGCTTTGATGCTAATCACTCGATCCTTGGAGATGGCTTTGAATATTTCGCTCCAAGCCTCGCTCCTTAGTTGTTCTTCATGTCCGAGTACCTGCAAGGAAGATCAAAGTACTATGAAAGATACAAGAGCATATATGGCATACATTAAACATAAACTACCTAATAGATCAAGGAACATTAAGCTAATAGCATAAACATTTACATAATTATGGAAAGTGAACATCAGATGTATATATTAATAAGATAAAAAGGGAAGCTTACAACCTAAGCCTTGATATTGGAGACCTCCTTTTGGTGGATGTCCAAGTCCAAGAAAAGGCTCTTCAAGCACTACTTCTCCAAGCTAGAATGTGTAGCATGTAAGAATAATCTTAGCATATGGATGCAACAATCAATGACCAACCATTTGGGAATGGAGAGTAAATTTATAGGAAGAGAGAGGAAGTTAGGGATCCAAAAAAGATGGAGGAAGGTCCACATCTCAAGGGGAAAGCCCATGATGATAAGATCAAGAGGCCCAAATGAGAGATCTCGACCATATCAACAACAACCAATATCCAACTCGTTGTTCCCAAAGGTTCTAGTCAAGGAAAATTTTAAGGATGGAAAATTTTCTTGAAGTTTAGAAACATTGGCGAATCTCAATAATATCTAATATGCAAACTATAAAATTTTTATTGATATACTTGTCAAATTATTCAAATTTATAGTGATTTTATATATAGTCTCTATATAATGTTGGTGATTTTTAAGCTAAAATAATTTTGTATTCTAAAATTTGGGTGAATTGTCTTTAATAAAACTGGAAATTGGCGAATCTTTTTTGTGGAGAAATCATGGAAAATTAGCCCACTGGGTGAACATTAGCCCCTAAAATTTTCCATGGTTGTAGTGAGCGAAGCTTCTCCTCCAGTTTGGAAAAACCTGCTAGAATAAGTTCAACATGGGATTTCCTATGAAAACCCACACTGACAGCGTGAGTGTATAACTAAGAAACCTCCCATCAGCACAAGCAGGTAGTGGAGAAAAATTTGTTGATGCCAAAAAATAGGTTTTTAGGCAACCTTCTTCAGAATGGATTCAGGGCAATTTTTCTTTGATTCTTCAGGGAGGTTTTGGTTTGTATATCATGATGGATATGATGCAAAATAGTCAGTGTTTTGGCACTTCAGGATATGGAATAGGAAGTGAACAGGAGGTGTGACAAAATACTCTATAATCAATGCCCCCTAAAGCATGAAGGTAGAACATGGAGTGATGGTTGAGATGCTTGACAAGTCAGTGCAAGGATGAGAACAACACCATTAGGAGACCTGCAAATCAAGCATATACACATACATATACATATCTGAAATATCTGATGACCATGTCTAATGATACATGAATAGGCATCTAATAATACATGAATCCACAGTATGGATGCAACCATCCGAATAGGAGGGATCACGTGAAAAGATCCTTGGTATGGTTGCAGCCATCTGAATAAAAAGGATCATGAATATGGACCCATGGTATGGTCATAACCATCCGTCTAGAGGAAACATGTGTAAAATCATGAATGAATCATAACTCTATGCAACCTGGACTTTATCAAACAAAATCCCAGGTCTTGCGCTCTTGTCTCGACCCAATAAATGTACATATTCTAATCATGCGAATAGATGTGTTGAAGTTTAACATGATATAAAACCACTTGATTACTGGTTAATGATGTAAACCATTAACAGGAATGAGAGAAACCGCCAATAATGATAATGGCTCTCAAGGTACAATCAACACAATCAATGAATGTGAATAATGACGCTAAAGTCGAACACCCGTGAAATCATCTGATCGAAGGTCAATGATGTAAACTTTTCGTCAAATGCGAAGAAATTTCCATTGAGGCATGCAAGCTATAAGCTACTGGAAGGGAGTTTCTAGATCATCTTCCTTGATAATGAGCTAAAGTCGACATGAAGTGATCCATCGAACGAGGGCCATAATGAATCCCACATCATAGACCTGAAACAAAAGGATGTAGTAGAGTAGATAAGTGTGATCCAAGAATGTGGCAGCAATTTAGGCAATGTATATGTGGTAAAGAACTATAGATAGGACTTCTCTTGAACATATCGATGACACCACTCTGGAGTTCAGAAACATTTGACTCAACATAGGATTAGAGGTCATGATGACTAAATGGTATAATCAGACGAGAGGCAAAATGTATTACCTAGGAAGGAAAGTGACCAAATGAGGATGTCCCAAACGCGATAGTAGTAAGAGATGAGTGTCATGTTCAAGAGTGACACGTTGCCTTTACAGAATACAAGAAATGATCGCTTTCACTTTTTCCCCACTATTTCTGGCAAGTACCCCATATATTTTTTATCACAAGCTTGAAGGGGATAACATATGTTTTCCGTATAAGTTCAACCTTCAGATGAATCCATCCTAGTAAGTTTTATGATCCCTAGGAAGGAGAAACTTGGTATCGTCATGGTGAAAAGTCTTGTGTCATTTTAAGTTTTGTGAGTCCAACGGAGGTGAAAATCGACACCTTTTTCATATTTTTCGACTAAGGTATTCTTTTTTTGTACAATAGTATATCTCAGTCTAGAAAAGGGTTAAACATATAGTGAGTAGACGTCATTTCATTTACTTTTACGAGTTCGAAACAACAAGTACTTGACAATCTTTTGATTTTTCAAGAGTTAGAAAAGAGCTTAAAGATGACTCCAAGGGGTCGCTTTTTCATTTATTTTGACTAGTCTGAAAAAGTGATAAAATAAAACTCATTGAATCAGTCAAGATAAATCACTGTCACCAAGAACATATGACCTGTTGCTGCACAAGGAAACACACATTACCGATTTTGCAGAAAAATATTAAAAAAGAATGAAATATGCCCCAATTTGGTAAAAATATTATTTAAAACTTATAAATAGGGAAAAAATTAAGTTATTTTTACCATTTTACAAATTTACAATTGTGAGAGCATTTTTACCTCATTTTACCTCGATTTTCAGGCAAGGAGCACGATCAATCCGGGACACCATTTGTCGAACCGCTTGTTACAGGTAAGAGATCTATCCCTCCCCTTCATTTTGGTAGTCATTTTGAATTTTAATCCATAGGGTAGACTGAAAATAAGACTTGTAAAAATTCATATTGTGGTTGACTAGCACGAGTTTCACCCATCAGACTCGCTCTACTCACCCTGCAGTTAATTAGGCCCTTTCACTAGTAGTGCGAGAAAACCCATAAACAGACGTGATGGCATCGAGGTAAATTTTTTAAAGTGAAATCTTCCATGTAAAATAGTTAATCTTGGATTTTCCCTCCATGGATGCTCATGAGATTTTGGTTTGTTGATTTTTTACAAGATAACCCATCCAAAATGGTGATTGATTGGAAAGAGAGGGGCCATGAAGCCGAAGACCATTAGGCTATGCAGGATAACCAGTCCAAAATGGTGATTGAATGGAAATAGAGGGGCCATGAAGCTGAAGACCATCAGGCTATGCGGGATCAAGATTGTATTGATGCCCTACAAGCATGTGGATTGCTCAAGTTCTTCATGATTCCCAGGATCAGATCACAACCTAAGTTATTGCAACATTTAATTAGTTGGTGGGATGTAGATTGCCAACTATTCATGTTTGGGAAGAAATAGCTCGAAATAAAGGTTGCCGACATTTATTTCATCACCGGGTTGTCCAGAAAGGGACAATGAGTGTAGTTACCTAAATCACGTACTGGAGGAGAGAGCATGAATATTCTTTTAGCGCACCATTGTCCAGGGGCCAAGAAGACCCACAGTGGAAAAAATGACATAAAGACCATTACAAACCTCACACTAAGAACAATTCTACACACCATGGCTTGAGTAGCTGGGGCACAATATTTGCATGAGACAACAGAGTCTCATTTCCAGTATGCGATTGAGTGCCTAAATCCCACGGTTTTTAATTAGAGCGAAGCTTTGTTGGTGTGCATGAAGTGCCAAATTACCAAGTGAAAGTTAGGGAATCTGAAACAATTTGGTTTTGGATCTATTCTGGCGATGTTCATCCTATAACGGGTGCCATTATTCCATTATCAGTGGTTGGAAGTGGATCTACCAACACCCAGAGATCCACGATGGGGAGATTTGATGCCTCAACATGGAGGCGGTCAAAAAATGTGATTCCCTCCAACATTTTTTGGATGGTTTTATCAAAAACTAATCATGGTTCATGATTGGGCATATGTAGACACAAATTCATGAGGAGATCTAGATCTTCCACTCCCTCTAGGGGCAAAGTGGACCAATTCAGGTAAAAAACTATTTTTGAAGTTTTTATTTGTTTTATTTTTTTATGTGTACTGAGATTTGAATTATGATGTTGTGCAGATGTTGGACTAGAGAGACCTCCAGGGGTTTCTCCAATATCCAGACAAGTGGCATGCCATATTGAGGAGGCTTCTCCAAATGAGGAGGGAGTAGATCCTATCGTTGAGATAGAGCGTAACCTGAAAGTTTTAACCAGGGGGGATTCCAGAGTATGCCTCAATCGATGAGGTGCCATTACGCTACCAGAGGCGCATTGTAGGGGTTTATGCCAGACTACTTCGGCTGCTGGGCCGAGTCACTAGGGTTGTCTTGTGCTATCATGAGCACCAAGTGGGTGAATAGCCAACTTCTAGTTTACTTTCTGCACTATTGTAGGCTTATAAATCCATGTATCTCAGAACACAAATTTTGTTATTTTGATGTAGTAAACTCTTTTACAAAAATTCACTATATATATATATATATATATATATAGATATAGATATATACATGTTTTCCTGTTTACCATGTATGATATGTGATGTTTTACAATTTACAAGTTTTGCAAATCTCTATCTAACACATAGTTATCTAATGCATATGTTATTGTGTTCATGCGTCTTGGAATGTGATTATAAGTAATAAAATCAAATTCTCGTTCCAATAAATGAACTCGGAAATACATTCTGAAAATTTGAGGGTTCCTAACTGAATATTGTCCATTAAGCTATGGCACAATGAGCTGTGAATCAAGTTTCATGATTAACTCTCTAATGCCAAGAGAAATAGATTATGACAAAATCACAATGACAACACTATATTCAACAATATTATTAGCCATCCGACCTAAACATATACCTTGTAAAATCACTAACTCACCATTAGGGTCATAGATTGCCCATGCAGCGGAAGATAGATTCTGTGTACTATGATAAGCACCATCATCAAAACTGACGTAATCATTGGATGGTATCTGCAAACCAAGTAGAGCACGAGGTAAGCAGAGGAAAAGGTTTGCAAAAGAAAACTAACACACCAAAACCACACTGCACATTAATGAAAACAAACTAATGTACATAATTATTTACATAGATAATCACACATAATACTTTTTTAGGTAAATCCCATTTCAGGACTTGGCGAAAGAATTTCCTTCATAGTCTACTAACTCATAGACACCTTTTTGTAAAACTCATTTGAAAATGTAAGGCCCATGCCACATTGGTTTGAATTTCCCAGCTCCCAATTTGTCATTGGCTTGATCATAAAGCAAGACCAAGTCACCCTCAACTGCGGGGAGAAATAGTTCTATCATATTGAGCCTTAACTCGTTTCTTCTGGGCTTCAATTACTAACAGTGCAAAGAGGTGAGTTTCATCAAGCCTTTTAAGGTGAAGTAAACATGCCTCTTCAGGTGAGGTATCAAGGAGTAATTCAACGACTCGTTTCAGTAAAGGAATTTCACACTCAATTGGAAGAGTTACCTCTAGACCATACACTAACTGAAAGAGTATAAATCTAGTGGCAGTCTTAGTTGTGGTTCGGTAAGCCCAAATAGATGAAAATAACATAAGATGCAAATTTGATTTATGCATCCCAATGGTGCGTTGAAGCATAGTAACCAAGACTTTGTTGCCTGCCTCAACTTGGCCATTGGCCGGTGGAAAGTAAGGAGTTGAGTTATCGTGATGCAAAACCAAATGAGCAGTAAGCTCCGCCATCATGTAATTTTGGAAATGACATCCATGATCAGTAATGATGGCTTGAGGGACACCAAATTGAGCTATGACATGGTTGAAAAGAAACTGAGAAGAATTTTTACCATCAGCATCACGTGTGGGCATCGTGTCGGCCCATTTGGTGAAATAATCAATGACGAAGATGATATAACCATGCCCCTTGGTGGAGCGAGGGTTACATGTCATGAAATTAATACCCCATTTAACAAAGGCACTAATGGTAACAACTAGGTGTAGAGGTGTAGGTGGGGTGCGTTGTTTATGGTTGTAGATCTGGCAGGCGTGATATTTTTGGACTACTAAAATGAAATCTTTAAAGATGGAAGGCAAAAAATAACTAGCAAGAAGGATTTTCTGAGAAGTAGCGTACCCTGACATGTGACCACCACAAGCCCTAGAGTGGTAGTCATTGAGGACTCTCTCAACTTCTTAGAGTGTCAAACATCTATGAAGGATAGAATCAACACCAAAATGGTACATAGTATCACCAATGATTTAATATGGTTGGGACTAATTTCGAATGTGACGACATTCAGAATTGAACACTTTGATGGAACATTTGGGTCTGCAGATAGACAATAATATCCCCGTACCATGGGTCAAGAGCGTTGATAAGGAAGAGATTCACGTCAAGAATGAGCTCATTAAAAGCTGTAGATGTGGTTGCGAAGGGAAGGTCACAAATCAATTCAATGAAAACCAATGATTTCTTTGATTTGGCTGTAGCAAACTCCAAATCAAATTACTGAAGGATACCAATACACTTAGAATATTTCCCCCCCAGCAACTGACGAGTCAGGATGTAGTTCATGGGGTTGCAATAGGAAATCACAATGGTTTTCCACAAGAGAATATAGTGTTGAAAGCAATGAACATCGTGAACAACTGCTAAAGTAAGTCTCTCGACATGGGCATATCAAGTTTTAGTATCGATAAGATTCTGGATTAAGTAGTAGATCACGTGTTCGTTTCCATCATCATCATCTTACACCAGTACCATGGAAACAATACTATCGGTTGCGGCCAAGTAAAAGAAGTAATCACGGCGATAGTTAGGGGGATGCCACAAAGGAGCACTAATGAGGGTGTTCTTTAATGCATCGAAATATTTTTGAGCGATTTCATCCCAAATAAATGGGAACCCCTTTTTCAGCAAACTTGTAAATCCCTTGGAAAGTTTAGCATAATTGGGCACAAACAAGGAAGGAAATTAGCTTTCCCTGCAAACTTTGTAACTAATGTAAAGATGACGCGGGGGGGGGGGGGGGGGGGGGGGGGGGTGGTGCAGGGGGTGATGAATTTACAATGGCCTCAAATTTGAGGGGGTCAATTTGGATGCCTTCCTTAGATACCACAAACCCTAGGATATGACTACATTCAACACAAAAAACACACATATGCAGATTTAAACGAATATTGTAGTGTCTACAATGAAGAAAAATCACTCATAGGTGGTCAGAATGATTATGACACTTAGAAGAATGAGCCAGTTGGTGAGCGCTAGTATTGTAGCAAGAATTTTGCAACTCCTGGGCTACCAACTTTACTTTTATCAACCCGGTAGTTCGTAACAAACTTGGAAGCGTCGGTGCTGTATGCACAAGTACTAGATCTCACTACAGGTTGTCACTTGGTCAACTGGCGCAAGATCACTAGGAGCTCAAGCCAAATTCTATATATTTCAGAAGAAGCTCTATGTATGATGAAAGAAAAGAAAGATTACTCTATAGATGCTATTCTAACTGCAGAAGAGAGAAAGATTGGAATGTAAAGCAAAACCTAGTAAACCCAAATTAGCAAGCTAATTCTACTTTTGCCAAAAACACTATGAAAACCATGAAAGAAATGGCATTACCTACTCAAGGAAGTAAACAACATCTAACCATGCTATGTCTAGAAGTGAATAAGAAAAAAACATATTTTTGGATTTTATGTGTTTTTAAGTGAATTTAACATGCATCTAATTTATTGTGTGTGAGTGTGGCAGCGAATAGGTGGCGATAGAGGGCAGTTTTGGAGCTTGGGATGATGTAGGATGATGTGGATGGGTCCTAGGAGGTCTTAGGTGGCCTTCTGGGGGCTTTTCCCACACTCAGCCTTCAAAATAAAGCCTACAATAAAAACTACAAGAGGACACAGGAAAACTACAAGAGGAAAACAGGGAAACTACAGGAGGAGGCTGAGAGCAATTTTCGCGATTTTTAGGGTGTGATAGTGGGTGGAAAAGGTGGATGAAGGTTGTAATGAGGTATTAGGGTGCCTAAGGTCTACCATGGATCACCAGGAGAGAGAATGATGATTGGGTTTGCTCAAGGAGAGAGGAAGAAGTTCTATGAAAAATGAAGGAAACTAGGGTAGAATTAAGGTGAGATTTGGGAGACCTATAGGGCATGGATCAGATGGACGGTATATGGTGCATAGAAACCAAGAAAATCAAGCAACCATTGAAATGAATTCATTCTAGGAAAAAACAAAGTTTTGCATGAAAATGGCCTAAACTATGATGCATAGAAGGGAATGCTGGGAAATACTGCAAGGAAGGAAAGCATGCAAGAGGACTATTGTAAATGAGGAAGTGAACATGATAAAGAAGATCTATAGCAAATCAAAACTAGACTATCAACCTTCTAGAGAGCTACAAACACTAGAAGTCCTAGGAATGAGGAAAATCTGTGTTTTTGGGGCAGCAAGAGAGTCTTTGCCTCAAATCATGGTCCTTGAGGGAGGAAGAGAGGCCAAGGCACTATTTCTAGCCTTTTGAATCTTCTTTGATCACTTCTTAACCTACTACAAAAAGCGTGAATGGAATAAAACTACTAAATCATCAAAAGCAACCTATTCTCAACCATAAAAGAAATACATCTAACAACAACCAATCTACAAATTGAAGTAAAGCATACAAATACAAGTAAAGAGGAGCTTGGCTACTTGGATTGGGCCCTAACCCAAGAGCTTCAGCCCTCTAAAGTAACTCAGTGCTAGCTCAAAAAGGATTCCATCTTCATTATCACAAAATAGAAAGATTACATAAAACTGTCATAAAATAGTAAGCTCAAAATTTGAGCAGATTTTACATAAGCCAAAAAGTCGACCCTAGTGAGGCCCTAGGACACTCTACTTATACATCTAAAGCTACCAACAACTTCCTTAAAATCAGGGAGGCTTGGCTCCCAAAACTCCAGATAACTCTCAATCATCTTCCACTTGCTCGGCTACCTTCTAGTGCATGATTCGGCTACTTGTACTCTGAGCTGAATGAAGGGGAATTAGAAGTGAGGAGAAATAAATGAGGGGGATTCCATCCTATAAGTCCTCTCCTCTGTCTAATTCAAGTTATTGCTGCAATTTGGCCACTAGATCCTTGACTTTTACCTTGAAATCCATCAATAATCTGCATTAAATACATGTTAGACCACATGGCATAATAACTAACTCAAATCACCCTATAAGCATAAATATAATCAGAAAATTATACAATAAGCTACGAGAATGGCTGATTTGACTAGGTTATGAGGTAAAATGAGCCTATATAATTACCCATTTATGAGGCTCATCATCACCCCCCTACTGAAGGTGTTGCTCATCCTCTGAGCAACCTAGTCAATCTCTTCATCTTTTATGGCTATGCTGGCCTCCCTAGCATTCTAGGCTTCTGATGTGGTTTGCTCATGTTCTCCATAAAATCCTACCTTTTTGTGTATTTCCTTCCACTACTCCTTCTCTTCTTCTTCCCTTCTGCCTTCCAGCATGCCTAATAGGAGTGGAGGACTCAGTTTGAGTCCAATCCAGTTGACCTTCAACCTTTGCATGGAGTGCTTGTAGACTGACACTCTTTTCAATGCCTCCCTAAACCTCATTGGGGAATGGTATTCTTTGATCTGCAAGTTGTGGGGTAGGGTGTTCCATATTCTCATGCATGCATGCACACAGTCATCCCCAAGTAGCCTTTGCATATCTTCAAAGTGAGCAATGGCTTATGCTTGATTGGCTAGATATTTAGGGGCAATCTGAGGGTCATTGGAAATCAGGTTGTGTGTGCTGATGAGTGCCACAGGGTCTGATGGCTTAGCTCTTATCATTAATGGCTCATTCTACTCTTTTATCATCAATCTTTTCATTTCTGCCACCCTCAATTCTTCATGGTTCATCCATGATGCCATGGCCATTAATTGCAGATCCCCTAGCTTGGCAGTGGGGTCCCACACATTTAGGTCTGTGAGGGCCATGTTATGTAGATAGAACTCTACCATCTTTGCTTTGTCCTCAGAGGTTCTTTGGTCACACAAATCCATGAACTGCCTATAATCTTGGAAAGGAATTGTGCCTCTTTGTGCCAAAGTTTTTATTTGGAATTGAAGCCATTGATCCTTCAGATAGAGACCATGGGATTTTTCTAGTGTTCTGCATTGTAATGCCTCCATGGATAAGCTGGCCATGTATTCCAAATGATTCTCTTTCTCCTACAGCTACCTCCTTATTATTTCATTCTCATTCTCAAGGTGGCTTCTTGTAATGGCTTCTTTGTCTCGGAGAGCACTCAATTCCATGCCCATTTCCCTGAGTTTGTTTTCCATGTGGCCAATATCCTCAACTTCTTTGGATTTGGCTATCTACATCCACCTATGTGTTCTCACTCTCTCTTTTTCCAACTCGAAAAATAGTGGAATTGCAAATTTTTGTGGGATTATCTTTCCTCCCTCACGTATTCTGTAATAGGAGTCAAGATTAGGCTGGGGGTTAGGTTCTTGTAGCTTTTGTGCTTCTTCTTTCATCTCTATCTATCCTCCTATCCTTTCCTCAATGTTTTGAGTCTCGTGCAGTTTGGACAGTGTCTCCTGTAGGATTGTTTCAGCCTCCTATAGGTCTGGGTTTTGGTCCCATAGAATTGCCTTCCCCTTCCATGTAGAAGGTCTTGTAGTCCCTCTTTCATAGGTTATCGGTGTCTTGTAAGGAGAGTATTTCACCTTGGTAGATGGTGAATCTTCAATGTGGATGGGAGTCTTTGATGAGGGCTGGGGTTTGCCTGTTTTATTTATGGTACTCTTCCTTGCCCTGAAATACATGGAGGTTTTTCTTTTCCTCTTCTGCTTCTGCTTGCTTGGTGTACTGAGGGCAATGAGGGCAGCTGTTGCTTCCCTTTCCAAAGTTTCAAGGGATTTTTCTTTGTGCTCTACCCTCTCTGCCTCCTTTTCTCCCTCTTCTATCTCTTTTTCCTCCTCCTGCTCTGTCTCTTTTTCTACCTCCTTCCTTTCTTTCTCTACTATGTCACCACTGGCTGCATCTTCTCCTCCTTGTTGTTCTCCCTCCTCACTAACAGCAGGACTGATATCATAGGTTAATGCCTTGATGTCGTCCTCCTCTGTCATGTTTTTGAAAACCTCCCATGTTATAGGTAGTGTAAGGGCATGGAGGGACTCTTCTACTAGGATATTGATTAGGCCATGGTGAGCTAGCTGCTATGAATTTCCTTCTTGCACCTTGGTGCTAGAGTCAATGAGCTATTGAAGGAGAAAGTAAGGGATGTTGAGCTTTTGAGGTGCTGGGGTATCCATGACATATATCAAGTCTTGGAGGATTCTGAAATGGTATCCATAAACAATGCTATACCTCCCCTCACAAGAAATGTATTTGATAATTTAGTAGCTAACCTCATCCCAGGGATATGGTATACTGGTCCTCCTGATTCCATTTTTGTCTTCAACAGGGGTTTCATTATCTTGGAAAAATTTCTTCTTGGTAGCTTGGCCAATTGGTTTCTCATGTTTACTCCAAGGCAACCCAAAAGCAAGGGTAGTGACCCTACTGATGAAATTAGGGTTTATTTCAATGGAGAGTCCTATAATGGTTACAGTAGCTTGAGTCCTTGTGTGAGGGACTAGAGAGAGAGAAAATTCTTAGGCAATTTCATCATCAAACCCTCTAAATTTCTCATAGAAATTCATCCAGTTTTCCTTTGTGAATATGTCCACCACTTGAGGATGTGCATGAAGCCTAGTGGAGTTAGTGGGCTCCTTTCTCATAAAGACTCCTGTCATACTACCTAACTTTTTTGGAAAACCAAATATGGAGGTGGAGACAAAGAATTTCGAGTGAAATATAAGAATAGAGAGGACTGTGTTTTTTCTTTCAAAAACAGAAATTCTTTTTATGTATTTCTACCCTCCTAAAGACTTATTTAATCTTCAAATTAAGACCACCTCTTTCATATATTGATATTCAACAGGGGGCATTCATGAACCCTACCTCTTTAGAATGAAATTCATGCCAAAAAATTCCATTTTCTCCCTTCAAAATGACTCACTGCCCCTCCTGTAGAAGCCCGTTGCCCCTCCTGTAGATTTCTTGTAGGTGCTCCTGTATAAAACCTGTAGGTCTCCTGTAAAAGATGCTGAGAGCAAAAATATGGAGGAAATCGAAGGAGGATGGTGGTTATGAGGCTATGGAGGCACAAGAAGACTGTTGTGTGGCTGAGTTATGAGGAGAAGCTAAAGAAAAGGTGGTGAGAATGCTCGGGGAGGAGCACTCATTACACTTTATAGATATTTTCGGTTATGAGTGCTGAGATGGCAAGGTGTACGCTGCCCAAATTAGGACCATTGGTCCCCACCTGCTTGGTCATCATGCCCCCTCCTCATAATCATCCCTCATTATAGCATCAAAGTTACTCTTCCTCCCACTACTTGTCCTCAGAATCTTTTTCTTGAGTTGATTGTGCGCACATGGGGCTGACATCTCAGTTAAGTGGAGTCAACTACATGAAGTTGGCCAAGTTAAATGGCCACTTTTTCCTATTTTGATTTCAACCATCCCGTTTCCTTCGTATGATTTCTAATTCCACAAATGCAGGCAGAGGAGTGATTTAGCTACTTACCTGTGATCCAAGTGTATTTGCTGCCATCAACTATGAGGTGTTGTAGCTTTCTCTGTTGCATGCCTTCATTTTCCTTCATGCATGTTGTCTCTTCCTAATGACGTGTTGTTGTGTGTGGTTGCAGGTTCCTCTTTTGCTGGAGCTGAGCTTCATGTGCCTCCTCAACCTTCAGATTTGCTATCCCTTGCTGCTAGTGTTGGACTTCTATGGGATCAGCTGCTACAAGAATTCCTATAGGAGCTCCTGTAGTTGCTTCTCCCCTTGAAACTTCAGCTATTTCCATGTGCCTAGAGCTCAAGAATGATGCTAGAGGTGGAGATGCATGATGGAGGGATAGTAGGTAAGTTTCAGGTGAAGTGGATGGTGCCTTTTCCTCCTTTTTTTTTTTCAAAACTGAAAAATTGTTTTTTTCTGTGTTTTTTCTTGGAAAGGAAGAAGAAAAATAATGATGCTTGTAGTGTGATGCATGCTTGGAAATGATGGAAAGGAGGTTTTAAGATGGTAAGAGAGATTATAGGTTCCTCATGAAGCTTTCTTTTCCCTCAAACTACCTTCTGTAGACATTTTTGGCTCTCTATAATTCCTACAGGAGCCTCCTGTAGAAAACATAGAGCCTCTTGTCGAAAACATAATTTTGGAAAAATAGGTACAGTGAGGTGAATGAGATACCAAAACTGATGGAGGAAGGTGTGGAGAAGATGAGATGGATGCTGTTGTGAATGTCAGGGTCCCCTTGGCACCTTCTCCTATTCCCTGTAGTCCTCCTGCAAACTTTTTTTTCCACAGGAAAAAATCGGTAACCTTTTATTTAAAAAATGAAAAGTTACACAAGCAGATGCATTGAAGCATTTCCATAAGTTGCCCATTGGGCTCGAGTGCTTTCGCACCCCATGCAACATTACAAAACTAACGTGCATTTAGAAGAAGAAAAAAGAAAAAGAGAGAAGAAGGGAGAAAGAGGCAGAAAAACTGGATTCTGGTAGTGAGAAAAAGACTCACACTTCAGGTTTTTCTCCCCTTTTTCTTTTCGACCTTGCGCCACTCTCCTTGAGTGGGCTCGATCGAAGCTATGAATAACTGTGTTTCTGATTTCTGTGAGGCTGTTCCCTTGTCTGAGTCTGAAGTATCTGAGTGGTGATGTTGTTTGATCCCTCCCATACTAAAATCCTCACTTGCCTTCTCTGCCTGATTTGAGTGGAACTATGAAGCCTTGTTGTCTGATGTGGTTTCCTTCTGAGTCTCCATTTCTTGGGAAACCTCAGCATTCTCTACGGGGGTATCTTCCTCTTCTGCTTCTGATTCTTCGTCCTTTCAGTCTGGGGGGGGAAATTGCCATCCTTTCCTCTGCTTCCCTTTTTGCTTCTTTTTATTGTTTGCTTTCTTGGCTTCTGGACATGTGCTTTGCAAGTGTCCTGTCAGCCTACAGAGCCTACATTTGAAATCAGTGTTTTCATAGTCTAGTGCTTGCAGCCAATTTTGCTTTTTGTAGATCAGCCTTATGTTGTCCGGCAGCCCTTTACTTAGATCTACTTCCACACAAATGCGTGCAAAAGTGTAGACCCTTTCATCAATCCTTTCTAGATCTGTTTTGATATATTTCCCTATGCTGTTCCCAATTCCTTCCAATACTCGTTCAATCCAAAAGTGAAGGGGAAGGTTATATAGGCGGACCCATACCGACATTTTGGATACAGTCATTTTGTTTGGATCGAAATCTGGAAACCATGGGGTCATAAACAACCCTAATGTTCCCCAAAACCAAGGCCCATCATTGATGATTGTATCTCTAACTTCCCTGGATGCAAATCTAACTATAAAAAACCCCTTGGAGCATAAATGTATATCACATTCCATGGTCCAATTGGTGAAAATCCAGTGAAATAGATCCATTCGTTTTGGCCAAAAACTGTTAAAACGGTAGATTAGGGCCTGCGTTTCATAGGACTTAACAAAATCATCAAGCCCTGTAGAATCAAAGTTAAGGGCTGGAGTTTGCCCTAACTGATCTACTATGTATGGCCTAGGTGTATATCCGCCTTGATCTGGAGAGGACCCTGAATCTCTGTTACCCTATAAAATGTTTTTGTAGGAGGAGCCTCCCTTGGGTTGATGCTGAGGTGTTGTCTTTTTCCCCTTGTCTCCTCCTGAGGAGCTTGGCTGTCCCTAAGGCAGAGCCCCTCCTCTCAGCCTAAGGTTTAAAACAATGGTTGTTTCTGGACTAATCTCATAGCTTTTCAGGGTTCCACTATCCTGGAGGGACCACCTACTACTGACCAAATGTTGGATCTGAACAGGGTATCCCGTCAATGCCCATATTTGCTTTTTCAGCTGCATGATGGTGCTTTCTGCATGTACCCACACTAAATAGGTTTTCCCCTCAGGGGTTTTAATAAAAATCTGAAAACGAGTTGTTGTTACCTGTAGCCGAGGTTTTGACTAAGTTCCTGATCTGCCTGAACCGGTGTCGTGGCTAATTTCCATATACTCTGGCTGTAAACAATCTTCCAGATCTGACCTCGTATTGGGTCTTTCTTTCATTTGCATGTCTAGGTCTACAAACCCTCTGCTCGATCTATGCTCATTGCCACCGATCTGCTGCCTGGGTTCTGGCTGTTCTCGAATATTGGCCAGATCGGTTAGATCCAGGCCGGATCTGCAATGTTTGGGCCAATCCATTGAGAGAGGGAGCAGATCTGCATCATGCAGTCCCCCTTCTTTGATTGCAACGACCGAACCAGTGTGAAAACCTGCAGATCCCAACCCTGCCGTGTCCCGGATTTCTTTTCTTCTTCCCCCCCTGCCATTGCTCCGCGCGTTCTGGGTATGGCACGACCTGGCCTCTAAACGCGTTGCGGCGACATTTGTTATCCTTTTCAGGGTTTTGACGAAAACATCATATTCAGGCACGCCTAAAGAAATATGATGGCTGCGTGGCAGACGATCCAGATCCTTTTCGACATCAGGGCTTGCGCTATGGGAGCTTTCAGAGAGACTTGAGTTGGGATTCAAAGAAAACGAGGGCGGAACAGAACTGAGCCATACAACCTCAAACCCAAAGTTGGGCACATCGATTCTCTGAAACCCGAAAACCTCCTCGTAAAACCGCGCAAGGCGATGGACATCCGTTGTTGACCTCGCCGCATGATCCAGATGGATTCCTGCCATGGAGACGGAGCTGCTCGACTCAGGAATCGATTCCAAGCCAGACCTCGATATTAAATAAATGCTATATTAACAACAACAAGATTTTGATAATGGAAAAATAAAATCAGTCCTCCTGCAAACTTACAATGCAATAAAAATTCATTTTTTCCTTCTCTTTTTTTTTGAAAACAACTAGGATGCCTCAGAGTGGTTTTCACCTTAGTTGCCTGCCCTGGGCACCTCCAAGGAAGGTTTTCACCCAAGGATCTTATTCTTTTCCCTTTTTATTTTTTCTTTTTGACATCGCTGGGCCGCCTCAGAAGAGGTTTTCAACCCAATGATGGGACTCAAGCACCTCATGGAGGTTTTCACTTGAGTCCTTATTTCTTCCTTTTTTCCTCAGTGAGTGGGTGAAGTGGAAGATAAGACATGTTCCACTACCATCACTGTTTTATTCAAATTTTCAATAAACTCTCACTTGGAGAGGGGTTTCTTGTAGACTTTCAATCGATGTCCATTGACAAGCATGGGGATGGCTTCATCATCAATAGTTCTGATGAGAACTGAGCCATTGTCATTACATTTCTCCATAGTGTAGGGTCCAAACCATCTTTTCCTCAGATTGCCTTTGAAATCATTGTATCTTGAATCATAGAGTAGTGCCCAATCTCCCTCTTGAAATTGCTTCTCCCTGATATTTCTGTCATGCCATATCTTTCTCTAATGCTGAACTACCTCTGTATGGAGAAGGGCCTGCAATCTGTATTCATCCAATCCATTGAGCTGAAGTAGTCTCTCTTTCTGTGCATGGCTAAGGTATAGGTCTAGCTGAGATGCCATTCTTAGGGTATTGAATTCAAACTCTATTGACAGCAAAGCCTTCTTCCCATAGACCAGTTCATAGGGTGTGAACCCGGTGGTGGTCTTCCATGTTGTGTTGTAAGCCCAAGTGGCCTCAACTAATCTGTCCACCTAATATTTTCTGCTAATGCTCACTACCTTGGTTAGGATCCTTTCCAATGCTCTGTTAGTGACCTCCACTTGCCCATTGGCTTGTGGATGGTAAAGAGTGGAAGTCCTCTACTTGATCTTATGATGTGTGAGCAGGTCTTCAATCAGGTTGGAAGTGAACTGACTACCTTGGTCTATGACCAACTCTCTCCAATACCCAAACTTATAGAATATGTTTTCCCTCAAAAACTCAGCTACTTTTTCCTATGTCACTGCTTTGATTGCTTTTGTCTCTGCCCACTTTGTCAAGTAGTCGGTGCACACAATAATGTACTACTTCTGCTTTGAAGGGGGGTTGATAGGCCCCACAAAGTCCATGCCCCACTTCTCAAATGGCTCAAAAGTCACTTGATGTTGCATGGGCATTTAATCCTTTGGAGTGGGTTCCCCCATCCTCTGACATCAATCACACTGGCTTGTGTATCTCCTCACATCCCACTGAAGAGTGGGCAAGTAGTAGCTTGCTTGCAATATCTTGAAGGCTGTTCTTTTTGCTGCAAAATGACCTCCACAAGGCCCGTCATGATAGCTCAGGAGGATGTCAAAGACTTCCTCCACCCTGACACACCTTCTCAAGATCTGATCTGGGCCAAGTTTGAAGAGATTGCCTCTAATCCAGGTGAAAGGGGTGCTTTTCCTTACTATCTTTCTCTTCTCTTTTGAGGATAGGTGTGGTGGGAACTGTACTGAAACCAAGTAGTTCAGTATATCATCAAACCATGGAGAGAGTACTGATATAGAAAATAGGTGTTCATCCGGCATTTGTTCATTCACCATTCCTTCTTCACCTGTAGGCAAATTCACTCTAGACAAAAAGTCAACAACAACATTCTCTTTACCAGGCTTATCAATAATGGTCAGATCAGACTACTGCAGTAAAATCAACCATCTAATAATGCGAGCATTTACATCTGGTTTGTTCATTAAATATCTAATTGCATCATGATCAGTGTGCACAAAGGTTTGATAGCCTGTGATATAATGGCTGAATTTGTTTAAGGAATGCACGACAGCTAGGAGTTCCTTCTTGGTCACTATGTAGTTTAACCATGCCTTTGACAAGTTTTTGCTTATAAAGTATATGGCATAAGGTAAATTTTCATCAATTTGTCCTAAGGCTGCTCCTATTGCTTTGTTCGAGGCATCTATGTGAATGTGAAAAGGTAAGGCCCGGTTTGGGCCTTTGAGAATTGGGGTAGTCACTAGCTTGATTTTCAAGGTATTTAGGGCTTCTTGACAGTTCCCTGACCATATGAACTCAACATCATTGCCTAGGAGGCCAAACAAAGGAGAGGCTATCTTATTGAAGTCTTTAATGAATCTCCCGTAATATCCAGCTAAGCCTAGGAAGCTTCTAACATCTCTCACCTTTTGAGGAGGTGGGACTATTGGCTTATATGGGCTTGACCCACGTTCAGAATAATTATTTAGCTCAACAAATCACGCAGCTACCGGCCCTTTCGGAAACAGCCTGTGGAGCACGGACTGAGGTCTCAAACGAGGTAGTAGGAGAGGGTGTTGGAACTAGGTTTCCACACCCTAGGGATGTCTAGGTGTGGTCTGGAGGTTTCACGCACTGGTTTACAGCTCCGCACTGCTCGCTCTTCACATAGATCCAACTCAATTATCTATTTCTTATTAGTGTGCTTCTATTATTAGATGAAGTAGTTACCAATTACCAAGGTCTTTAAGTAAACATTTAATCAACACAAATGATTCATGCATAAAAATGAACCCAAAGTTACATTCATTTAAACCATAAATAGATTAAATCAAACAGATATTATGACAGCTCAGAAGAAACATAGAATTTCAGAAGAAACTTATCTTTATTTCCACTTTATCTTTAATACATCTAGATCCACCCTACACAATCAGCTGCAGGGGTCTGCGCACATAGCTGCGGACTTTCTAGGCCTCTCTGCACACGGCCGCAGAGCCTCTACCTAGCACCCTTATCCCTCAACTCAGACTTATAGATGCTTTCAATCTCTCTACTTTAAGTACCCATTACATTTCATATTTCCAAGAATTGCCTTTCCCTCATAGAGCCACACTCTATTTATACCCTTCCTTGGCCCGCGCCCCCTATGCAAGCCAACCCTATTTACATTTCTTTACATTATTTTCGGGTGGACTACCCTTTGAATCAACCTATTACAATTTGTACTCTGCATACTTCAGAGTTTTTACAATAATTTAATCCTACTTTTTGGGCTTTCTACCCCAAAACCGTTATGTGGGACCTTTGCTACCCAACAGTCCCCCAACACAATCATCATGACTTGTCCCGAGTCACTTGTTGGCGTGGCTAGATGCTCTACCTTGGCTTCGTGGTTTGCCTCGCTTTGAGTGGTGCTTGTCGTCCTGCTGCTCCTTCATTGTCTGTTGCAACGCTTCTTCCAACTCCTTCTTAATTGTGCCTACCACATCTCGAAACCGATGATGCTCATTCTACTCTGTTTAGTTAACACAGAACACCCCCCCATAGGATTTTAGTATGAGTGGGGAAGTTGTATATGGAACCTCCTGGTACCACCGCAGCTACTTCCGACCTCTGTATCTTCTCTTCGCACTGTCTACCACAGTTTGTGTTGAATTTTTGCAAGGCCCTGGCTGCGGCTCGCAAGATCCCAATCCTCGAGGAACATTAGAACCAACTTAGTAAGTACATATCTACCTGTGGTTACCACTTGTCCATCCTTTTGTTGTTCTGTTGTAGTGCGCCAGCCTACCCTAGGGCAAGGCAACAACCTACGAACCAATTCTACTTCGTGTTCCCTCTTTGTCGGGTCATTGCCTACTAGTGAGACTGCAGGCTGTGGAATGCCCGCAGCGGTCACCCCCATACTCCTTAGAGAGCCCTGCCTTTCCAATGGCCAACTTAAGATCTTCGGGCGCATGCCTTGTGCAACGGTAATGATCAATTCCATCTATGTTTCCCAAGCATAGGTTACGCAGGAAAGTCCCTTTGGTGATTTATAAGCCATGCAAATTTCAAATGTAGTGGTTGCTACCTTTTTCAGTTCATGTAACCTACTCGTGTAAAACCTATGGCAGCTCATTCCATAACTTGTTCGTACTGTTGCTTGTAGTTGTAAGTCACCCGCTCCCTTTTGCCATAGTGTAGACATCATGTCATGAATAGTGATATCAACTGTCATTATTCCTTTTATCAGCATGTCCGCGAGATCCCTTCTGCGAAACCGTGATCCTTGTGTTTGGTCAAATGTACGCGCACGATAGTACTCGCGCATCTATTCCCTAGGCTACTTTATTGTGCCACACTCTCTTTCAACTGGGTGGAGTGGTGAGACTATCTTCTGAATGGCCAGTCAGGCAGTTGGCCCATCCGTGTAGAGCTTTAGGCGACTGCCATTCACTCTTCTTGAGAAGGGGTCTCCATTGAGTTTAGCTAGCTGAATCGCGCCCCCCTCGGTAACTTCCTTGATGACATAGGGTCCCAACCAGTGCATGCGGAGTTTACCTAGGAATTTTTTGAACTTACTGTCATAAAGCAATACTAGATCATTCTCCTTGAAGGTGCGCACCTTAATATGGCGATCATGCCATGCTTTCTCACGCTGTTTCTATACCTGCTGATGGAATCCAGCCAAAAATCAGTCTTCCTCTAATTCTTTGAGCTGTGTGAGCCTCTCTTCCAATGCCCCACGGTCTACCATACCAGTGATTGCCACAATCCGCAGACTAGGCACATAGGCATAACGACCTCCTTGCCATAGACTAAGCGAAATGGTGTCTGGCCAGTCAGCTTCTTGCACGTTGTTTGGTATGCCCATAGCATAACAGGGACGTGCAAATCCTAGTCATTACGTCGTACATTACAAACCTTAGTCAATGCGTTTTCCAAAATTTTGTTGAAGGACTCGACGGTCCCATTTGCTTGCAGATGGTAGGGCATGCTCTACTGGTGATATATCTGAAATTCCCCAGTGAGTGCGCTGATCATTTCATTTATAAAATGCGTTCCCCTATCACTCATGAGAATTTTGGGGCACCCAAACTTGGTCAGGATGTTCTCGAAGAAAAAGTTTGCTGTTGTCGCAACTGTGCAATCCTTAATTGGTTGTGCCTCAGCCCATCGGGTCAAATATTCGGTCATAGTGATGATATAATGCACGCCCATATTTCCTCATGATTCAATAGGCCCAACGAAGTCAATCGTCCATTTCTCAAATGGCTGTAGCATTATCTGTGGCTGAAGTGGCATTTCATCCCTCCGCGACGGTTTGCCCATCCGTTGACATACATCGCAGGCCCAACAGTATGCTTTCGAATATTGATGTAGGGTGGGCCACCATAATCCAGTGCGAAGAATCTTCTGGGCTATGGCGCGACCAGCATAATGTCTGCAAACAACCCCTCCACGTGCTTCGCCCAGGATCTGTCCGTGCTCGAATTCCAGTACATATCGACGCAATATTTCGTCGTTACCCATCTTGTAGAGGTGGCCTGCAATTACGGTAAAGTCTGTTGTGCATATCACTAATTCCTTCTTTTGCTGGACAGAATACCTGTGCGGTGCAGTGCCCATGGTTAAAAAGTGGATGATGTCTTCAAAGTGGCCATCTGAAATGCGCATGGCATATAACTAGGCGTTCGGGAGTCCCTCCTCTAGGCTTGTTTGTTCTTCGCCAGTCTCAATTCGGGACAGGTGATCTGGTCCTGCATTCAGACATCCCTTCTTTACAACAACTTCAAAGTCATATTCTTGGAATAGTAGCAACCATCGGCAAATGCAACCCCCCAACATAAGCTTATTCACTAGGTATTTGAGTGCAGAGTGATCAGTGTACATCTTAAAATGTCCTCCGAGCAGATAGTGACGAAACTTTTGGAGCACGTATACCATCACCAATCCCTCTCACTCAGTAGTAGAGTAATTCTTTTATGCTTTGGACAACCTGCGACTTGCGAACGCAATCGGGTGATCAATTCCTTCCGTGCCTTCTTGAGTGAGTACCACACCTAACGCGATACACGATGCGTCGAAATGTACATGAAATTCAATTTCCAACTTTGAAAAGACCAAGATAGGGGTAGATGCCATCTTTTCCTTTAGCATTTCTAGGTTTTTGTTGCATTCCCCATTCTAGCAATACGTAGCATCCTTCTTCAATAACTATTCCATTGGAGCCATGATCTGGGCATAATTTCTTATAAACTTCCGGTAGTAGCCCGTGCGTCCCAATGTAGTGTGTAGCTTCTTTACACTTTGCAGTGCTTGTAGATTGAGTATGACAGTGATCTTTGCTAGATCCACCATTAGTCCTTGCTTACAAACCACATGCCCTAGCAAGTTCTGAAAGGGACAAGGAAAGTACACTTTTTTAGGTTGAGCGCAATCTGGTGCTGGTGGTAGGTATCCAACATCAATTGTAAGCTCACGACATGTTTCTTAACCAATCCAAATATGGTCCAGTCATCTAGGTAGACTTCCAAGAACTTATGGATAAATTCTTTGAACACGGCTACCACAATACGAGAAAATATCGGTAGTGCATTCTTCAGACCAAAGGGCATTACCGTATACTGAAAACAACCCCATTCGTTAGCAAACGTTGTCTTGCTCCGATCCTCTAGTGCAATCTTGATCTGATGGTACCTGGAGAATCCGTTTTTGAAGGAGTATGCTTCCTGCCCACCCACATTTTCTAGTACCTCATTCATAAAGGGTGTTGGAAATGGATCATTAACACAGGGATCATTGAGTTTCTACAGATCTACACTGATGCAGATCTCACCCTTCTTCTTCTTCTCCTACACAACCATAGGACTTACCCAATCGAACTCCTCAATTGGTTCAATTATTCCTACGGCAGCATCTTGTCCAGTTCTTTACAGACCTTGCCTTTGTATTTTGGATTCAGTCGGTAGGGCCGTTGTTTCACTGGCTTTGCATCTGGCTTCAAAGTTATTTTCATCATTCCTAAGTCTCCTAAAATCCCTTTCAGCTCCAAAATTTTTGTAGGGAATAAATCTCGGTATTCACGGAGAAATTCGACGACTTTTTCCACTGTGGTGTCGTCCCAATAGTCCCCAAGCATGGCATATTTCGGCTCTTCTTCTGTTCCGATATTTACCTGCTTTGTTTTCAAGGGCACCATGATGTCTGGATCTTCTACCTTGGGACCACGCACCTCTTGACTCCCTTCGGATTCTGGTATATTGACATTACACGGGTCATCCTCATCATCTTCTATTTGTACATTGTAACATGATAAGAACTGGCTCAACTGTCACAACCAGTCAGATGACACGACTTCTTCTGGTTCCGATGGTGTTCTGAAGATCTGTAATTCGTCCACAGTATCCATACATTGATCTTATGTCGTTAGAAATCGTGTAGGATATCCCACTCGCAGGTGCATGTCGGAGCTCTCACCATTGACATTTGGGGTATGTAAGTATTCTGGTTAAGGCTCTGCACCATAAGCTTTGGTCCATTTGCTCAGGTGTATGCGCAGATTCTCTAGTCCATCATATTTTTTCATTATTCGGAGTGCTGGCTTCCCAAATCTTATTTGCATCATGCACTTACAGCTTCTCCAATCTTCGAAGGTTCCTTCATGGGTACCCCACCATCGCGCTAGTGTCACATGCAATGCCCATTTGAGCGCATCAAACTAGTGGTACTCTGGTACCGTGCTTTCGAATTCAACCAAGAATTCATCCACTTCTGTCAAGCCATCATACATTGGCAGTTCGTGGTTCTGAGCTTTAACGCAATATAGGGATTTCGTCATCATATTACAGTGTAGCGTGGTCACCTCGTTCACCCTATTTTTCCATCGCTCATCTTCTTCATTTGAATCACTGGTGCATGAGCTGGCGTAATCCCATGAGGGTCTCCTCTCCTCCTTTTTCCCATGTACAACAACCTTCTAGATACAATCCAATGCATTGTCCCTTTCGTCGTTGCGCATAGGTTTTGTGTAGCGTGTTCCTTCTGTGGGATCTAGTGGAATGACTACCTGGGGTGACTTCTTCTCAAATATCATCTTCCTCTGTTTGAGGTTAATAACCCCATTCATGTTAGTGGCCTAGTCTATCCCTAACAATGCAGGATATGGGCTACTTTCATCCATGATTTCAATAACTTTGAAATCCGTCTGGGTACTTGCGCCATCAATATCTACTGTAATTCCTTATAGCCTTCCCATGGGCAAGATCTTCTGTTGATTAGCCTTTTGCAATTGAATAGGTGACCATTGTAGTGTAGGCTTACCCATGCGCTCCCACGTCTATTTAGGTAATACATTTGCATCCGAACCTAGGTCTAGAATGACTTGATCCATCTCGTAGTCTCTAATCTACACCGTTAATCGCATCTCCTGACTTGTTTGCGATGCGTGTCTTCCTAGTTTCTGGACTGCGTGAGGTTCACCCCACCCTGTGCACCTATTAATCACTTCTTGTAACCCTCTAACTGCCCTGTTGTCACAAAGCAGTTTTATGCATGTCTCTAAGAAGGTAGTCAGCATTGAGGAATCCCTATCCGGCTCAGGCCGATCCCTACTACCTTGGGTAGAGACACCGGTGAAGCTTTCCCTAGCTTCCATATTGGTCACCCCATCGACCTCTCCTATGGCTGCACCGCTATGTAATATCATGTTTACCTTGAGTTCATCATCGCGTGGTTCAGATCTCATCATCTGCATGTTTTACGTTTTTGTAGGAGGTGCTGCCTTTTGGTCGCGGATTTGTGCTATTTGTTATCACAAAATCAAGCACTGAAGGGCTGATGATCAGTTAGACTCTGTGTAACTATTTCAAACCAGACTTTTGACTAAGGCTTAGCCTCCTTAGCCTGAGAGGGCTCTCTCAAAGGGTTATTGATAAGATGGCTAACTCTTGTAAAGTGACATGAACAAGTATGCTGGCTGGACAAACATTAAACTAATTTCCATTGGGCCTATGGAGTCAATCATACTTCAGTAAACAATGACACTGCCTTTACATAGAAGTCAGGGCACTTGGCATTAAGATGTTCAGAACACAACTTATATAAAACCACAGTTTACAAAGACATACAGGAAGTCAGAGCATGATTAATGAATTCTGAGTGATTATGTATTTGTACAACTGTAAAAGAACACTAAAGAAAATATACCATCACACATTCTGAACAAGGAAATCCCTTATGAATCCTGAGAAGAAAAACAGTCACTTATATTACTGAACTCTGTTTTCTACATGAGCCAAAACAGTCCTCTGTTTTATAAAATATCCAACCCCAATTACATAGATCATTCAGCTATATATAGACACATACTTCTAACTACTTAGAGCTTCCTCCTCCAGCATGAGGGGAGCTCGATGACTGTCACTAATGACCCCTATCTGCTATTGAACTGACTCATTAAATACAATAAGTGCTAAACTGGAATTTTAAAGAGTCCTAATTAAACTAAAACTCTAATTCTATCCTCCTCGTAGAATGATTCTTTCTTGCTCCTTGACACCTATCTCCTTTTAGCTTGGCCGAGATGACTGAGAGGATGATTCAATATTCTACGCTAGCTTTGGATGCTGAATGCTTTGATGGTTCAGTGATGTTAGGAGAAAACCCCTGTTTTTCCGGTCCCTGTCTTCCACCACCTCTTCGAAAATGTAGCAGCATGTCTCCAGCTCTTTAATATCCCAAAAATGATGAGCATCACCATATTTCCAAATGTGTTGGAAGCTTCGTTGATGAACAGGTGTGCAAGCCAAAACTCCTCGTATGCAACTCCTTCCAAACCCTAATGACCGGTAATAAAGTGCCTTTGTAATAAAAACTTTTAACTCGAGACAAAACACTTCACTTTACAAAAAAGGTACACCTGTCATCATTTGAATGGCTATGCTAGCTTCATGTGGTCTCCTAAATGTCCCTTAGATGTTTCCTTTTAAAATTTTCTGATCCTCCCATCAAACGTTTGTCTTCATTATAAAACAACACCTACAGCAGTTTCGTAGCGCGCTACGAAACTGCTGAATTGTTTAAACAACTTGCCTTTTTAGATTTGCCAAAGCAATTGCAATTATGTCTCTGTTTAATCCAAGCTCAAAATCTGGAAGTGATCTGCTGTTCAAATCGAAAGCTTTTGATCCAGGATGTTTAACACAACCACCATTTACTTTAGCAAACCAGCTTTCTCCTTTAGATAGTTGAAAAAACTCCTCAGTAACAAAACCTTCCAGTGTATCAACAGTTACAATCTGGCTGGAGCTGGAAGCCTGACTGCTCGAAAGTGAACCATCTTCAACCTTGATAAATGAGCCTATATCTAGCTCTACATTCAGGGTATTTTGATTTTTGAACCCACCCGAGCCAACAGAATCATGAGTTATCAATGAAATCTCTTTCTGTGTTCAAAAGCTTCTCAATAATAGACTGACCAAAGCTCTTCATTTGCTCCAAAATACCGTTTCTCATAAGGAAAGCCAGGAAAACAATATTCTGTGTTACATTTTGTAATTTTTTAGGAACTAAAGGTTTTATCCAATCATGAACTGCATTGTCCGAAACACGGATGACTTCTACAACCCGTTGTAACAGCGTGCTGTTGCTTCCAAATTGAAGAAAAAGATGCTCACCTGATACTACTGGGCGTTTCCTTATAGATTCATCTTTTATAATAGGCAAAATCTTTGCCTTTTGTTTTGTATTGTTTGTATTGTCAACTTCACCTATGGGCCTCAATATAATCTCTTCTTCATATAAAATTAGGTGGCCAGACTCTTCATATTTTCCAATTATAAACTCTTATTCCATCCCAGTCGAGGGTTGAAATTTAATCTCCTCGCCAGTGAAAACCAGTTCCTTTTTACCCGAGTTGCGACCCAAAATTGCAGCCAGCTGATGTTCTAATTGTTGGAACCTATTTATCTCAAAATGAATCTCATCATCTCCAATATGTTCCCTGTCATCAGATGTTGAGTCAGCGATATATCGAATGAATCTGCAGTACTCAGGTAGAACCTGGAGAAAATCCTGCAAGAGTTGCTGCTCTGATTCATTAAGCTTTGATTGGATGTTGCACTTCCGACTTTCCCTACGGCGATCTTGGATAGAATTCTCCAAATCTGTATAACCCTAGAACTCTGGCAATGCAGAATGCTTTAAAAGAGAAACAAATTCTTCATTACTGAGCCGAGTGAAATCAAGATCATAGTCCTTGGACAACTTCTCGAACTCAGACCGAAGGGAACTGACATTAACCTTTTTGAATTGAGGACTAAAATACTTTCTGGACTGTTTATATTTAGCAGTGAGAAAAGCACATCTGTGATATCCTTCAGCAAATAACAATGTATGTTTCGGTATTGTCAGACCTTCAGGAGGGGTCGTACTGATATACTTTCCTATGTTTACGTCGAACCCGGGCGAAACCCTGACATCATTTTCAGAATTCTGGACATGACTTATCTTGAGCCTCTGAGTTCGTTTCAATCTACGAGAAGTGGTTGTGACATTAGCAGACATAGATCCCAGAAGGTTATGCTCTTCAACGCACACAATAACATCATCACAGAAATCCACTACATAACGTATGAAATTGCAAGAAACCTGTTTCCTTGATGCATCTTTGAGATGACTACCTTGATGCCAATAGAAAACAATTATGTAACGCTTCAAAAGACCAACATACAAACCTGGTTCAAATTTGTCTTCCTCCATTTCATTAGGAAAGGGATACCCACCACCCATTGTAAGTAAAGATAATTTGCGGAGAAGAGATGAACCAGAGTTGGTAACATAAGGCAAGGCAGTACACCATGCTACAATTTGGCTGCGAGGTTCTGTTGGCCTTGGAAGCCCTGACAATTCCAAAGCAATGGAATACGTGAGAGGATAAAATTGTGACAATAATTATAATGAATATGTACAGTGGTTTGGAATAACTTGTGCCATTCCTCGCACTGCGTCCCAATTCCATCCTCCGTCTTATGCCTTGTGCTGTCTACCTTTTCCTTGATTGATTGAACAAGAGCCTTGTCATGAAACAGCACCAAGGCCCACCGAATTCCCCTGCGAATCTCTCCAAAAAGACACTCCGAACTCCAACGGAAGCCTAGACATGTTTGTTGAGAAGTCCGAACACGCGGCTACAGAGTTGTAAGCCTTAAATTTGAGAGTTGTAATATGAAGCACACAGACAGAGAGAACTTCATCAGTGAATCTCTAAAAATAGAGCTTCATCCAGGAAGCTTTCCCCTGTTTTTGTTGAGAAATTCACACATGCGCAACAAGATAGCTGTGAGGCCAGGGAAAGACCCCATCCTCGCCTTTAGCACCTGGAATTGTTTCTAACACACGTGTTGTTTTACTGCCCCATGCATTTGGCAAACCATTCGCCACAGATCCTCATTTTTTGTCAACTGATAAAAACGCTTGCAAGTTGATCCAGCACTGTGACATGTTGAGTCAGATATTCCCACAGAATCCATAGGAGACAGCTGTGAAATATTGGCTATGGATTCGAACCATTCCCTAATTTCGTAGCGCAGCCAATGCGCTACGAAATCACCTAAAAGATGTCGCGCTGCAAAACTGATAAAGGGATCTATGCGCTGCGGAAACACTTTGTCCTTAAGCCAGTCTGAGCAATTTTGGCAACAGAATTTTCAGTGATAACAGTGGCTCCACTTGGGATAGTGTGCCCTTGTGGTACACTAAGAACTCGCAGGTCCAGTGCCTTATCGATTTATGACAAACAGAAATTTGCTTGACAAGCATCCCTTTCAAGCTTCTGGGGCCTTCAGCTCGGGCTTTAGCTGGATGATCACTGTAGTAGAAAGAAAACTACATCTACTGAAAAAAAGAAATGCTCAGTCAACCTTGAGCTTATTTGCATTCACCTACCTACCTACCCTAACAATTTAAACTTCTTTCAACTCAATTAATGTGAAATTTCCAATGTAGCCAATCATTTGTCTTATCTGATGTCTGATTTCTCTGACTACATCGGAGTTCAGAGCCATTATGATATGGCGATGACCACTGCCACTGAAATTGCCTCTGACCTTCATAGAAAAGCTGAAACACTGGAGAATAAAACTCTTCCATATATTTGGCTATAGGATCCCAGAATGCATGATCAGTTTGATGATTCTTGTAACCTTCTGGTTGTGCAAACTGATCTTCAACAACAGTGTTCAGTTCCTCAATCGTGAAAGAGAAAGGAACTAGCATTGTCTCCTTGCGTTCTGCCATAGAAAACTTCTGAAAATAATGATCATGATTATGAAAACTATATGCCTGAATTTGACCTTCTACACCTTCAATTTCTTTCTCAATGTCCTCAGCAAATTCATCCAAAAAGCTCATCTTATCCTCTGCCTTGCAGTCAAAGGATTTTAGATATGAGGACAAGGACAAAGGAAAATTTTCATTTGTTTCTCCATTACTATGATCATTATTCCATTGTTTGAAACCTTGAACTGAAGGAGAGTTTTCCACCACCTCTGACCTATCTATCCATTCCTCCAAAAACATAAGCCATAAGTCTTGAAATGACTTAACGGATTTGATAGGAAAACTTTCAATCCATTGTTTACATTTCCCTTGAAGTGAATCATAGAATAACATAATGCAAACATCCTCATGTTTAACTCTAAGAAGCTGTGAAAATTCACAAAAATCTGATATATGCTTCAAAGTTAAACTCAAATCTTCTCCGTTGAATTTTGGACCATTCCTTAGAAAATATGCATCCTTGGGAAAATGATTTGGGAAACCATGAATTCCTGAAAAATCTATGCATGCATACCTTGAAATAAGAATGGTAGCATCTGGGTCCTTCATAACTCCAGTGGAATCACCATGAACCTATGAATTTCGAATTCTTCAACAATGGAGTCGCCAAGGTAGTTTTGCAGCCTCAAAAACCTTCTGAGCTCCTCCTACCTTCAGAAGTTCAGCTTCATAATTTCGGGAATGAATAATCTTCAGTCTCCCGGCAGACGCACCAAAATGTTATCACAAAATAAGGCACTGAAGGGCTGCTGATCAGTTAGACTCTTTGTAACTATTTCAAACCAGACTTTTGACTAAGGCTTAGCCTCCTTAGCCTGAGAGGGCTCTCTCAAAGGGTTATTGATTTTGATTATTGATAAGATGGCTAACTCTTGTAAAGTGACATGAACAAGTATGCTGGCTGGACAAACATTAAACTAATTTCCATTGGGCCTATGGAGTCAATCATACTTCAGTAAACAATGACACTGCCTTTACATAGAAGTCAGGGCACTTTGCATTAAGATGTTCAGAACACAACTTATATAAAACCACAGTTTACAAAGACATACAGGAAGTCAGAGCATGATTAATGAATTCTGAGTGATTATGTATTTGTACAACTGTAAAAGAACACTAAAGAAAATATACCTTCACACATTCTGAACAAGGAGATCCCTTATGAATCCTGAGAAGAAAAACAGTCACTTATATTACTGAATTCTGTTTTCTACATGAGCCAAAACAGTCCTCTGTTTTATAAAATATCCAACCCCAATTACATAGATCATTCAGCTATATATAGACACATACTTCTAACTACTTAGAGCTTCCTCCTCCAGCATGAGGGGAGCTCGATGACTGTCACTAATGACCCCTATCTGCTATTGAACTGACTCATTAAATACAATAAGTGCTAAACTGGAATTTTAAAGAGTCCTAATTAAACTAAAACTCTAATTCTATCCTCCTCGTAGAATGATTCTTTCTTGCTCCTTGACACCTGTCTCCTTTTAGCTTGGCCGAGATGACTGAGAGGATGATTCAATATTCTACGCTAGCTTTGGATGCTGAATGCTTTGATGGTTCAGTGATGTTAGGAGAAAACCCCTGTTTTTCTGGTCCCTGTCTTCCACCACCTCTTCGAAAATGTAGCAGCATGTCTCCAGCTCTTTAATATCCCAAAAATGATGAGCATCACCATATTTCCAAATGTGTTGGAAGCTTCGTTGATGAACAGGTGTGCAAGCCAAAACTCCTCGTATGCAACTCCTTCCAAACCCTAATGACTGGTAATAAAGTGCCTTTGTAATAAAAACTTTTAACTCGAGACAAAAAACTTCACTTTACAAAAAAGGTACACCTGTCATCATTTGAATGGCTATGCTAGCTTCATGTGGTCTCCTAAATGTCCCTTAGATGTTTCCTTTTAAAATTTTCTGGTCCTCCCATCAAACTGTTTGTCTTCATTATAAAACAACACCTACAGCAGTTTCGTAGTGCACTACGAAACTGCTGAATTGTTTAAACAACTTGCCTTTTTAGATTTGCCAAAGCAATTGCAATTATGTCTCTGTTTAATCCAAGCTCAAAATCTGGAAGTGATCTGTTGTTCAAATCGAAAGCTTTTGATCCAGGATGTTTAACACAACCACCATTTACTTTAGCAAACCAGCTTTCTCCTTTAGATAGTTGAAAAAACTCCTCAGTAACAAAACCTTCCAGTGTATCAACAGTTACAATCTGGCTGGAGCTGGAAGCCTGACTGCTCGAAAGTGAACCATCTTCAACCTTGATAAATGAGCCTATATCTAGCTCTACATTCAGGGTATTTTCATTTTTGAACCCACCCGAGCCAACAGAATCATGAGTTATCAATGAAATCTCTTTCTGTGTTCAAAAGCTTCTCAATAATAGACTGACCAAAGCTCTTCATTTGCTCCAAAATACCGTTGCTCATAAGGAAAGCCAGGAAAACAATATTCTGTGTTACATTTTGTAATTTTTTAGGAACTAAAGGTTTTATCCAATCATGAACTGCATTGTCCGAAACACGGATGACTTCTACAACCCGTTGTAACAGCGTGCTGTTGCTTCCAAATTGAAGAAAAAGCTGCTCACCTGATACTACTGGGCGTTTCCTTATAGATTCATCTTTTATAATAGGCAAAATCTTTGCCTTCTGTTTTGTATTGTTTGTATTGTCAACTTCACCTATGGGCCTCAATATAATCTCTTCTTCATATAAAATCAGGTGGCCAGACTCTTCAGATTTTCCAATTATAAACTCTGATTCCATCCCAGTCGAGGGTTGAAATTTAATCTCCTCACCAGTGAAAACCAGTTCCTTTTTACCCGAGTTGCGACCCAAAATTGCAGCCAGCTGATGTTCTAATTGTTGGAACCTATTTATCTCAAAATGAATCTCATCATCTCCAATATGTTCCCTGTCATCAGATGTTGAGTCAGCGATATATCGAATGAATCTGCAGTACTCAGGTAGAACCTTGAGAAAATCCTGCAAGAGTTGCTGCTCTGATTCATTAAGCTTTGATTGGATGTTGCACTTCCGACTTTCCCTGCGGCGATCTTGGATAGAATTCTCCAAATCTGTATAACCCTGGAACTCTGGCAATGCAGAATGCTTTAAAAGAGAAACAAATTCTTCATTACTGAGCCGAGTGAAATCAAGATCATAGTCCTTGGACAGCTTCTCGAACTCAGACCGAAGGGAACTGACATTAACCTTTTTGAATTGAGGACTAAAATACTTTCTGGACTGTTTATATTTAGCAGTGAGAAAAGCACATCTGTGATATCCTTCAGCAAATAACAATGTATGTTTCGGTATTGTCAGACCTTCAGGAGGGGTCGTACTGATATACTTTCCTATGTTTACGTCGAACCCGGGCGAAACCCTGACATCATTTTCAGAATTCTGGACATGACTTATCTTGAGCCTCTGAGTTCGTTTCAATCTACGAGAAGTGGTTGTGACAGAAGCAGACATAGATCCCAGAAGGTTATGCTCTTCAACGCACACAATAACATCATCACAGAAATCCACTACATAACGTATGAAATTGTAAGAAACCTGTTTCCTTGATGCATCTTTGAGATGACTACCTTGATGCCAATAGAAAACAATTATGTAACGCTTCAAAAGACCGACATACAAACCTGGTTCAAATTTGTCTTCCTCCATTTCATTAGGAAAGGGATACCCACCACCCATTGTAAGTAAAGATAATCTGCGGAGAAGAGACGAACCAGAGTTGGTAACATAAGGCAAGGCAGTACACCCTGCTACAATTTGGCTGCGAGGTTCTGTTGGCCTTGGAAGCCCTGACAATTCCAAAACAATGGAATACGTGAGAGGATAAAATTGTGACAATAATTATAATGAATATGTACAGTGGTTTGGAATAACTTGTGCCATTCCTCGCACTGCGTCCCAATTCCATCCTCCGTCTTATGCCTTGCGCTGTCTACCTTTTCCTTGATTGATTGAACAAGAGCCTTGTCATGAAACAGTACCAAGGCCCACCGAATTCCCCTGCGAATCTCTCCAAAAAGACACTCCGAACTCCAACGGAAGCCTAGACCTGTTTGTTGAGAAGTCCGAACACGCAGCTACAGAGTTGTAAGCCTTAAATTTGAGAGTTGTAATACGAAGCACACAGACAGAGAGAACTTCATCAGTGAATCTCTAAAAATAGAGCTTCATCCAGGAAGCTTTCCCCTGTTTGTGTTGAGAAATTCACACATGCGCAACAAGATAGCTGTGAGGCCAGGGAAAGACCCCATCCTCACCTTTAGCACCTGGAATTGTTTCTAACACATGTGTTGTTTTACTGCCCCATGCATTTGGCAAACCATTCGCCACAGATCCTCATTTTTTGTCAACTGATAAAAACGCTTGCAAGCTGATCCAGCACTGTGACATGTTGAGTCAGATATTCCCACAGAATCCATAGGAGACAGCTGTGAAATATTGGCTATGGATTCGAACCATTCCCCAATTTCGTAGCGCAGCCAATGCGCTACGAAATCACCTAAAAGATGTCGCGCTACAAAACTAATAAAGGGATCTATGCGCTGCGGAAACACTTTGTCCTTAAGCCAGTCTGAGCAATTTTGGCAACAGAATTTTCAGTGATAACACTATCAACATGGGGCAATCTAGAAACTCATGATAAAATTGCTCACAATAAGGGCATGACACTCGGGTTGGATTGGTACAATCCCGTGTGTAATGTCCTGGTCCCTCGCAGTTGTAACAGATTAGCTGCCCGCGACCCCTTTCTAGTCCCATTCCACCTCGTCCTCGACCGCGTCCTAGGAACCCACTGTGCGCAAACACCGTGGCTAAATCCTAACTTTACCCCCCAGTCTACATTCAGTAGGCTGGTGTCTAGTCCATCAACATTCGATAGCTACGAAAATCTCCTTCTTCGTGACCCATTGATCTATAAAAGTTACAAAAGAGCTGCTGGGGGTTTGGTTGTATCTTGGCAATAGATGACAATTATCAGTGTTGTGCTTCCCTCCTACCTTACAGATTGCAAACCAGAGCAGGGAAATTGTGCTCGGTCCTACTTGTACCTTTGGTCACAAGGGTGTTGGCCCCCCTGTTACCATAAAATTCACTGAGACCAGACAATGGTCTTTATCGTGTCCTTGGCTCCTACACTTTATACACCATAATTCTTCCTGGACTTCTGGGCATGGTGTCTAGTCTTGTTTTAACTTCTGTATTTCTAAACATAGATTGTGGACCTGCACTTGGATTTACTGAACTCCCAACCCTGGGTCCTGTACCGGGGTTTCGTGCAGCCGCATTAGTGCCTGCAGCGCTTTTGCTTGGGTTGAGATATTCTGTTGTGACAAGGCCGACTTCAGATATGGCGTTAGTGATGCAATGAACCAAGCGCAATGCTATGCATCCATCAAGGTCATGTTCGCCTCGTGAATAGTGCTTTTCATCCTCTGATCCAAATCCCATGAGGTCTCACCAGGCATCATCATGATTTCTTTGAATGCCACAACTAACTGTGCTTTTGACTTAGGCCGACGAAACTCCTTTTTTAATTCAGTATGGATGTCCGCTATCCCTGCTGTTGGGTTGATGCTTGAATACTTCATGTACCATGTTAGCATGTGATCCTTCAGTGCGCTAACTAAGATGGCTTTCTTGATATTATTATCCACGACCTGCTGTGCATTCCATACTGATGTTAGTACAAACCAAAATTGCTCTGGGTCTTTGCCTCGTACTCCTTTGAACACTGGTAACTGAATCTTGTTCACCATAGTTACCTGTTACACAGTAATTTGTCACTATCTTCATCCCAGTCTACCTACTATGTCATGTGTCCAAAGTCATTCATGCTCATGTTAAACAAATGCTCTCTGATGTTGCCAAATGACCCACTTTTCCAAAGGTTTCTGCCTCATCACGTCTGTTGGCTAAATAAACGCGTTGAAGGGCACTCCTAAACAGTCCATAAGCGCTGCCATCGGGGAAGTACACCTTATTCCCACTATGGTCCGATTTTATGTGCCAGCATGAGGTCGTTTGTAATCTTCAGCAATGACCTGACCAGCTACGTTACTCAATAGCGATGTCAGCGCGGAAGACCAGTTATGTGCCCACGATGATCCAAATTGGGTGAATTTGTTCCAACATTCGGCCTTCCAGATGACTCCAGACTTGGTTGTTGGCCTAGTTTGTATCACCCTCCTTTCTCTGGCGTGGTTATTCCATCATTTGTGCTACCTTCCTTGGAGATAAGCTCACTCTTCCACCTTTCATGGAGACTCCTTCTCCTATTTAAACTCCCACCATTTCTATGCACTGCTAGTTTTTTGGATAGTTTTTGGAATGGTTGCTAATAGTTGGCTAGTGGAGCAGTGATGTTAGTTTTTGTGAGTTTGCTAGATAGCTGGTGTGAGTGTGACAAAGTGTGGGATTGGTGATAGCTTGTGGAAGGTTGTGAAGTGCCCTTAATCTTGTGTAAAATTTATGAGTGAGAGAGCCTTGTATATGGGGAGATCCATCTTCAAAGAGTGAATGCTTGAGGAACATGTTGGTTGGACGCTTCTGAGAAGTCTTGTGACGTCAATACTTTGGTTGTAAGCTTACTCTTATTTCATTATTAATGCAATAAATGATGTTTTCCTATGTCTTGTATGTAATTTACTTGATAGCTCATGACATCTTTACTTTGTGAGTAAATAGATCATTCTGGTTCCGGTTACGTGCTTTGTTGTATTTCCTTTGCATTGTTTCAGGTTGATTACTCATTAGGAAGTGGAAGCTGGAGCAGCGCAATGGAACTCCATCGACCACCAGTTGAGGTAGGCCTCCAACTATGACTGTTTAAGGAAAGCTATTGTTGATTTGTCCTTGTTTGTGACTAGACCCACTCTAGGGCTTGAGGGGTTGCCTCTGTCTGCAGAGGGAACACTTTCCTGCATCAAAAATTGGCGACTCCGCTGGGGATCCTTAGCCTTTTTTCTTTTCTTGTTTACTCTTGTCTTGATTTTTGTTTTGGTCTCTTTTGAAGTGTTGGGATTAGTTACCAGTCTTCTAAGTTGCCTAGCCTGATCTGGGAAATGCCCTTATTTGATTAAAGGATTGATTGTCTTTGATTTGGGAGTTTTGGTTCACCTGTTATTATTTTGAACATCATCACGACTTTTAATTTAACAGTCGCGCTATCATCACATCACCCCTTTTGTAGTATCCTGTTCATTGCGTAATTACGCTTAACAGTCGTGACAGTTCTGTAAATCGGACCATCGCGGAAAAGTCGTGTACTTCTGCACTAACATCGCTTTGTTGCTGCGGTGTGATCTTTATCAGTGCTTGTTGCTTGTGTATCACCCGCGTTGATTATTGTAGAATTGATTTTTTCAATTCTGCCTCTTGAATCCATCAGTCTTGCTAGTCCCTTGCTGTTATCGCTTGTTTGATAAATTGTTTTTCACTGTTCATAGGTTGAGGCACTCTCTCGTGAGCTTTGTTGAAGGAATCATGTTTTTTTTTTGCTTTGTGACGTAGTTTCATTGTTTCAAGTCTTTTGGATAAGTTTCGCTTGGTTGCTTGGTTGCTCAAAGGTTCGTTTGCAACTTGCTGTTGGTTTGATTGAGCCTTCCCCTTTGCTTACTTTTGGTTGATTGTTTAGTGATTGTTATTGGACCAATCTTGGCATTGATTCAATTTCTCTTCACTACCCAGACATAGATTACAATTGTTTGGATCAACCGTTTTTCCACATTTGTTTATTGCTTATTGGTTTCTTTTAGATTTAAGAGACATCAAAATCAAAAGGATTGCATTCATTTAGTCTACGAAAGTGAAAGTGAATTTGCATTTCAAGTTGCATATTGAAAAGCAAATGATTAAATTTCTCATTAGTAGTATTCGTGCACTTTAGGGATTGATTTCTGTTTGCATTGAGTGACTGCTTTGATGTCTTTGTTTTCTTGGTTTGGGAATGATCTCTCTACCCTCCCATAGGTAGGTGTTCATCGAAAAAGGATATTTCATTCATTCTAGCTGCATCCTAGGTTTTGTTATATACATATGGTAAGGCCTGAAAGCTGAAACATAATCCAAGATCAACTCTAAAATGAACTGAATAAACCTAACAATGTATTTGAACATAACACACACATTTAGAGGTCTAGGCTAGAGATGTGCTTCGGCGTCGTTAAACCTAGTCACTTTTGTTTCCACTCAAGGTTGGGTGATTCCTCCTTCTGTGACTCAATAGTGGTCTAGCGCGGAATTGTGCTCCCATGTACTGTCGAGTATATGTTGGGAGACTTATCATCCTTTATCCATAGGAAGCCGTGTATGCTGCCTTACAAGCCATAACGCACCGAACACAGTATTCGGGAAGATTGACTACCGTACGGAAAGTCCTTGGTTTTCATATGACTGCCAAGGTGTATATGCAGTTTTACGGATTTGTCTGGTAAACCTTTTTCCTAGTTCTCCAGAGTAGTCACTTTCGTTCCTTTTCGGACTCCCTAAAAGAAAAGGTCCATCTGAGCACTTGTCACTTCAGGCTCATTAAATATTCAAAGGCGACTAGAGTCATCTTTTGTCCTTTTCTCGACTCTTTAAAGATGAAAAGGTCAAGTTTCATTCCTGTGTCTTAAAATTTATTCGGCCATGATTCACATTTACCCTGTTAGGTCTTGTTTGCGTTAGCTTGAGTAGGGTCCTTCCTCGTTATTTTTCCTAGGATTTTTGAATCATCATCCTGGTGGAATCACTGGTTCCATCTCCCGTTCCGAGTGACCAAGGGTCTCCTTCTTCTGTTGCTCCTGAGGTACCAGTTGCGAGTGATATTCTCCCTGTTATTCTGAGTATCCAACCGATTAACTCTCGCGATCCAGAGGACGAGACTTATGAAATTTACTGGAACCTCGTTTCGGAACCTTCCAAAGAAGATATTCACGGTACTCCTCCTAGTGTTACGGTCCCAATGTCTTCTTCTAATATGGAGGACACATCCCCTATCACAAGTGAAGAATCCATTGCGACGAGTGGTGAAATTCCCACTTCAACGGAAACTACACCTTTTCGTATCACCCCTCTTGGTGTTACATTGCCTTTATGCTATAAGGCGTTGAGGGATGTTATGTCTTCTAGGATGCCCCTTATGAGTTCTTTGTGGTCGCACACTATCACTCTGACCTCGGAGTCCTTTACTCCTCAAATTCACGATGTGTCTGTCACTTCCGTCCCGACTATTCCAACTGTCTGTGTGGCTTCTTCAACCCTGTTGTTGGTGCCGTTACTGCATCCTCAGTTGTGACCGCTACTGCTAGACCTTCTTCAGGGTCAGCAAATAGTGGCCCATCAGCATCTGTACCTGGAGTTGTTGATCCTACACTAAGTGCCCCACCTTCTTCTGGTTCTATTCCAGCAGGGGGGGCATACAATCAATATCTTCATGCTCTTCAGAATCCGGATCCTCAAAATCCATTTCATTATTATGATTCTAGAGGGGCTCATATCTATCACCATGGACCTTTACCACCTCAGCCTGCGGTTGAGGTCACGGTCCCGTTATCCATTGCTTGGACCACCACTGGTTATGGCGGTGGCCAAGTATCGCCTGCACATCTTCAAGGACCACCTTATCAAGGTCAACCGTCTCACATGCAACCCTCTTATGGGCAGTAGTATTACGGGAAGTCTTATCTGGGGCAACCTGGAGGCCCACAAGGACAACCCTTTTAGGGACAACCTTTGGCCTCTGGTGGTCTGTCTCTTACCTATTTCACGCAACCTTCTGGTAATCTGGGACAACCTTACATCCAACAAGGTCAACCTGGTATCCAAAAAGGCTACCTTTCTGGGCAAGTCGGTCAATCTTACATTCAGTAAGGCCAACCCACTGTCCAGTATAGTCAACCATCTGGACAAGTCAGTCAGCCTCAAATCCAATTAGGTCAGCCAACTGTCTAGTCCGCTCAACCATCTAGTCTATCAAGATAGCCCTCAAATGTGTAAGGACAACCCAATACCTAGCAAGCTCAACCTTCTAGGTAGATGGGTCAATCTCAATCTCAACTAGGTCAACCTTCTAGCCAGATGTCTCAGCCCCAATTCTCTCAAGGACATCCTTCTGGGCCTGCTCAACCGGGCACTCAAATGATTGTTGTTTCTCAAGCTCAACCTAGTTTTCAGCCTCAGGCTGGGTTCTAGACCCAATCCGGTCTTCAATGCAGGTTGGATCTCAATCCCAACCGACCTATCAAACACAACCTGCCTCTCAAGCTCAGTTTGGAGCCCAGCCACCTTATGGTTTCCAACAATCCCAAGGGAACACCTAATTTGCCCCATATCAAAATTATCAAAAACTGTAGGTAAGTCCTTATCAAAATTACCAACAACCTTATGTTGCTCCTGCAGGCCAAGTTGGTAATCAATGGAATGCTGGGGGGCAAATCCAGGGTCAACCATCCTATAACCCCTATGGACAAAATCCCTACGGAAAAAACCCTCCTGGGTCGAGTCCGTCCGGACAAAATCAATGGGGGCAACCGGCAGCCAGCTGGAACTCTGGTACCACCTCCTACCCACAGCCTCAGATGTCCTTTAACCCTCAATTACCCTTTTTAGCAATGTTGGAATTACGGGATGTGTCCAAACTGACAAATGATCCTATTCTTCATAATCCGTATTGGCCCCCGGTCCCAACTAAGATTCGCCGTGATTGTCCCAAATTTGATGGTAAAGCTAGAGAAGATCCCCAAGCTCACGTCATGACTTATCATCTATGGTGTTCATCGAATTCGTGGCTTGATGATTCAATCCTGCTCCGCCTTTTTCAAAGGACTCTCATTGGCTCTGCTGCTAAATGGTATATTGAGTTATCTCGCGGATCTTTTCAGGATTTTAACTCGCTGGCCATGGCATTTTTAACTCATTTTCAGTTGCCGATTCGATATGGAATGGGCACACACCTCCTGACATCCTTGAAACAGACAACATCTATGCATATCTCTGATCATATCCATGAATGGAGGCGGCGTCGTCATTTGATTAAGTTTTGTATTCCCAACCAACTTCTCACCGACTGGTTCACGACCTCATTTGTCAGTCTGATAGCGCAGGACATTGCTATAGGGGCATGTGTAATTGAAGAGCAGGCTATTGCACGTGCTCAGTACCTTGACTTGGTTTACTCCCAGTCCGGTATGCTATATGATTATTTGCCTGATGCCCCGAGACCCGGAACTTCCAAAGCCCCGCCAACACCATCTGTTGACGGTGTCATCGGTTCTATTAATCCGCCTTCAAATAAAACTTCTACAAACCCTGGGAAGCAAAATTCGAATGCTGCGAATGAAAATACTTCTCAGGCTGTATCCAATTCTGGTAGTTCTTTCGAGGTTAACATCATTCAGTCCACCACGGCAGACAAAGCCTCAAAAGGAAAGAAGAAGGGAAAAGGAAAGAATAAAGTGGACCAACATAAGAAGGATTCCCCTAAGCCTCCACCCGAGGAAGGCACCAAATGCAAGCCCAAGTACCCTTGTCTTATTTGTGACGAGGATCACTATACCGAAGACTGCCCAAGGTGGTCTGAAGTTAGTCGTTTGTTGAAGGTGCTCCCGGGACTCTTGTTGTGCTCAAAGAACCTTTTCCCTCACAACAAACGCAAATGGTGGCTGATCCATCCCAATCCTCTTCTCCCTTTGGTTCTCAAGTATTCATGGCTCGGACAATTCCCATCCACATCAGTACTTGGGCAAAAGTGTATCCATCGCCTGCCGGGAAATAGCCTGAGGTCCTCTCTAGCGATCCTCCATCCAGTTTTGGTTCGCTCCACATCGAGAGACCTTGCACTCAGACGCCCGTTCGACCCCATCCTAAAGGTGTACTCCAGAAATCTTCTTACAACCCTAATGCTCATGCTGCCTAGCACTACAGAATTGTTGAGGACTTAGCCCAGGCTCCATCAGCTATGTCTGCCTTAGAAGTACTCCAGAGCTGCCCCTCTCAGAGGAAGTCCTTGCTATCGGCCATCGGTAGCATAGACCCGGCTGACTCGGATTTGATTACTTTTGACCTAGAGATCCATATACTGAGACTGCCTCACCAAATTGACTTCCTCATTCAGGTCATCATCAATTCCAAAATGATTCATCATACAATCATTGATGAAGGCACTTTAGCTTGCATCATGTCTGTTTCCTGTTGGAAGGCTATTAGTTCTCCGACTCTGAGCCAATCTCCTATGACCTTGGAGGCCTTTGATGGGAGAGAGTCTGACCCTTATGGTATACTCCAACATTTGCCCATTACTTTGGAAGGGAAGACGGTTGAAGTTGAAGTTGAAGTTGTTGATGCTAATCTTACCAACAACCTCCTTCTCGGACGCAGCTGGACATACGCCATGCGAGCCATGGCTTCATCTCTATTTCGTGTCATTCGTTTCCCTCATTAGGGGAAGATCGTCATAGTCGACTAGCTGTCCTTATTCGCCTCCTCTTCCAAAGGCAACGTGCCCATTGTGGAGCATTGTTGTAGGGAAAAGTATCCGACTCGGATGACCCTATCCCACTCTAAGGGTGACAGTTCCTTAGCAACAACTGTAAAACAAACTACTTAAGGTTTACTTCTTTATGAAAGCAAAAGAGAATGGAGAAAGCACTAACCGTTGCCTTGCGCTTAATGTTGAATCCAAACTCTTCTCTTTGGCCGCTTGCTCCTAGCTCTTTGTTCTTCTGCTCGCCCAGCTACGATGAGATCCTGCAAAATAACAAAGAAGGAAACTACAAGAGGCATGCAATCATAACTGGTTCATGGATTAGTGTAAACCAAACATGCAATCATCACAATACATAATTGAAACAAGAGCACATAGAAGAACCTCAATAGCTTTTATTAATGAAGAAATAAAGGTTCTGAGAGTATTACAACCATTGAAGGCTCCAACCCAGCAACACCTCCCAGCAGAAAGAATTGCTCTTCTTCACCTCTCTCAAACAATCACCCAATAACTCAATAGTGAAACCAACAACATATCATTACTTTGCACAAAATTCCAGCCTCCTGAGCTCATAGGAGAGAGCTCAATATATAGATGAATTGAGAAAGGATGAGTCAGCTTGCAACTGATGTGTAGCTGCCTTGTGTCCTCTCTCTCTTCAGTTGATCTTCAGTTCTTGAGTCCACTTGGAGAACCTTGCTTCCACTTGGAGAAACAGAGCCTCTGACTCATCACAAGGCGAAATCCCTGATCCAAGTGTCATTTTTGGAAGATTCCAGAGCAATGACTCAGTGTGCCACTTGTCCCATCTCGCTCAGCGCAGGTGGCCTTTGTTCTACCTGCTTTGCAACGCAGGTACACCATGGAGGAGTTGAGTTTCAGCGCAGAAGCCTAGTGGAGCACCTGCTTTGATTTCAGGATTGCTTGTTTTTGAGTGTTTTCAGGTGGAGAACTGATCTGAGAGCTGTTGGTTTGCTGACCTTGTTCCTCTAGGGGTAGGAACATCATGTTTAGGGACTTTGGATCCCTTGGATTATTGACAATTCATGCCTGATGCTGCAAGGCACAAAATTGTCTATAACAGATGCCCCCTAAAG
The DNA here is from genome assembly GCA_031772625.1 of Pinus tabuliformis. NCBI lineage: Eukaryota > Viridiplantae > Streptophyta > Pinopsida > Pinales > Pinaceae > Pinus > Pinus tabuliformis. The sequence goes on from CM062818.1 coordinate 1,083,790,877, forward strand.
TATGAGGTCGTTTATCGGGTGAAATGCTTTATTAGGAGGATCCGAAGTTCATTCAATCTGCTGAGAAGTGTCCTGTAATAAGATACAATACAATACATTATTTTTTCATACTTTTTCATGATCTAGATGAGGCGGGCATTCCCATGCTCAGCTTTATAAATTCATTTCGGTACATAGAACAGACGATCGTCTGATGATAGACTGATAATTCTCTGCTGAAATTATCATCCTTTGAGAAGGATGATCATCTGCTGCAATGATGTACACATCAAATGTCTTTATATCTTGAATATATATCGCAGCCCGGATGAATGAAACTAGATCCGGGGTCTTCAATCTCTTCCGATCTTCACTCGATGTACAAGTCGATCCATGTGAGAATTTCTTGAAGTCGAACATGGAAAGACATCGCTTGATTACCGGTCAATGATGTAAACCGTTAACAAGCGCGAGAGGAATCACCGATAAGGATGATGACCCTCAAGGTATAGCAGTACAATTCACATGGTGGGAATAAAGGACTTGGCATCGACCACCATGCAAAATCTTCTGGTCGAAGGTCATTGATGTATACCTGTCGCCGGAAGTGAGAAACTTGCCATTGAGGCATGCAAGCTTCAAAGTACTGAAGGGGATGTTCCTAGATCAACTCCTTGGATAATAAGCTGATGTCGACAAGGAGCGATCCGTCAAAGGAGGGCCTTAATGAATCCCACATCAGTGACACGGAACGGAGCTAGTGATTGTGATGAGGTGAAAAACAAACTGTGATGTATGATTCAGGGTGGCGGTCATGAAATGGATGAAGGACAATGTATGGCAGTGGATGGGACACGGTTGACTCTTTGCAGAACAACATCTCTTGAACATATAACGACACTGATGTGATGGATTGGTAGCATTACCCCAAATTTGGATGGTGTGGCGAGGACCATGGTGATGAGACCGGTGAATGAAACAACCCAACCCGATGTGATACGGAGGACAAAGTGTCATGTTCAAGAGCGACTTGCTACCATTAAAGCTGTGAGGTTCTCCCAATTTTTCCCCAGTCATTGCTGACCAGTACCTCTTTATTTTTATCAAGCTTGAGGAGGATAACATATGCTTGTTCTATAACCTGCCCTTCGGGCAAGCCCATCGCTATGTTTTAACGAGCCTAGCGATAGGGAAACTCGTTCTCGTCTAAAGACAAGTTTGTCGCTATTTAATGAATTTAACGAGTCTAACGACAAGGATAACTCGGTCCTTTTCATTTTTAGAGAGTCTGAAAAGGTACATAAAGTCAACTCCTGAATTCCTTTTTCGTCATCTAATCCCTTAAGTCCGAAAAAGTATAAAACAATACAGAAGGGATGAATTTTCGATTGTTTTAACGAGCCAAACAAAACAAGCGCTCGATCTTTTTGTGCAATAATCCCTCAGGTCCAAAAAGATTAAAATCTAGAGGAGGGATAGCTCTTCCGGTCGTTTAACGAGCTGGAAGGCCAAAACTCGGCAAACTTTTCATATTTTACGAGTCAGTGAAAAGAGCTCAAAGAAGACTCGTCTTTTGAGGAACGAGTGATGAACAGGGCAGCAACAGATTCCAGGTACAGGTTGGAATATTCCAATCACGGTAGTGTTACAAGGATGGCTTAGTGAAATCACTCTTCGCAGCTGTTCCTCAAAATGGGTAAACAAACATATGGAGATGAACGATTGGCCAAATGAACGGATGGAGGTGAGACTGCAAGAACACGACCAAGGGCTTTAATATGGCTGTCAAAGGTTACATTTACCAAGGTTATTTACCGGGATGGGTTCGTTTTTTAACGAGCTTGAACACTGCTCAAACTTATGTTTATTTTTTAACGAGCATGAACTATGTGCTAAAACTGCTCGGACTTTGCGTTTATTTTTTAACGAGCATGAACTTTATGCTAAAACTGCTCGTAGATAAGTTTGCATGCCCCCAGCATAATAATGCAAATCGAGGTGCATGCCCCCCAAGCTTCATTGCATCCAACTCGGTGGTTGGAATGAAGGTTTACCTCGGGGATTTGTTTCATTTTTTAATGAGGTTGACACAAGATAGGAACTATCCTCGGAGCCGACAAAATATCTAGGAATCTTCCGAATCCAACCAGAAGATTGGATTAGATTTCATTTTGTAGGTTTCCACCGTGGCCACTCCCGCCAGATTACTTGGAGGCGGTAGGGCGAAAGTACCCATTAAGGCAGGGTCTTTTAGGAGACCTACTCCGATATTTTGGAGCAAATGATTCCTTCCATGGATCATTGGAATGCTTCCTGTAACTTGTGAACTGTCGTGGAGAAAAGTTTGTTGGTCAACGATTGTAATTCCTCCTTGGAAGGGGAATGCAATCTTCCTGAAGTAGGTCGACACAACTGCGGCCATGGCATAGATCCATGGTCTTCCAAGTAGGATGTTGCAATCGAGGTTTCCATCAATTACTTCAACATCAATTCCTACTGTTTTTCCCCCCAGTTCAACTTGCAAGTTACTTAAAATCCCGTATGGAGTGTATGATCGTCCATAAAATGCTTTTAACGTCGTCGACGATTTCAACAAGGGTGGTGAGCCTAAATCTTTCCAGCAACTCATCGACATAAGACATGTAGATGCCCCCTCATCAATAATTGTTCGATGAACAGTTTTGTTGAGGGCTTTCACTTGAATAAGGAAAGCTAATTGAGCTGGTAACTGAGGGTCATATCCTTTATGATCAAAGGCCACAAGATTGGAACCCATTGGGCCAATCCCACCTATTGCTGATAATAAAGCTTGCTCTTGGGAGGGGCAATTTTGTGGTACTTCTAGTGTCGACATAGTGGACGGCGATTGGGCCAGTTACTCTACTATATTATAATTCTGTGCTCCTTTGACACGAGGATTAAATGTCGATTTGTGTACTACTCCCTTTGGCAACTTTATCATTGGCTCAGGAACGATGGGTGGCACAACTTCAGTCAAAGTTGTTGTTGAACTACTAGGTCGTTCATTAACCTTGTTGTTCGACAGCTTTGGATTCCCGTAATCTTTATTCCTTGTCAAAGCATTATTCTGCTGTTTTGAGGTAGACAACATAAGCACTTGGGATCGTGAAGCATTTTGATTAGCAACCAGATTTTGACCTGGATTAGGAAACGGATCTGCTGAGGTTTTTGAATTCTTAAAGAGTTTCTTAACTTCAGCTATATGTGGACAATATTTTGTCCAATGATCCTCATCGCATATATGACACCCCGTAGGGGGTTTCCTTTTTCTTCCTGATTTTTTCTTCTTGCCCCCTGGTTGCTTCAATTGTTTGCCCTTGTCGCTCGACGCGGCATTTACTTCTGAGGCAAGAAGTTCCTCATTTGCATTTTGACTATAAATTTTGTGTTTGCCAATCACGCCCTCATCGGCATGAGAGTCATTGTTTGATTTAGGAGGAGGAGGAATTGAAAATTCCGGTCTAGGGGCATCAGGTATTTTGTCGTAGAGCGTGCCAGACTGAGTATAAACCAAGTCTAGATATTGCGCACGAGCTATAACTTGCTCTTCTGTTACGACTCCCCCCTTGGCCACATCTTCCGTTATGGCCGGAAGTAATGACTTTATAAACCATTCAGCTAATAGCTGATCGGGAACATATGTTTTTACCATCCTACGACGACGTCGCCACTCATGTATATGATCAGATATGTGGGTGGCAGTCGTCTGTTTGAAGTTGGTAAGGAGTTCTGTTCCCGTTTCATACCTTATCGGCAATTGAAAATGGGTTAAAAAGGTTGTGGCTAAGGTACTGAAGTTGTCGAACGAAGCTCTAGGCAATTCAATGTACCATTTTGCCGCTGGACCCGTTAATGTCCTCTAAAAGAGGCGAAGTCTTATCGAATCATCATTCAAGGTGTTCGATGAACACCATAGATGGAATGTCATCACATGATTCGACGGGTCTTCACCCGGATTTCCATTAAATTTAGGAATATCTGACGGAAGTTTATGTGGAATCGCTGGCCACCAAGGGGCATAAGCAATTGGATCATTCGTCAGCCGGTTTAGATCTGGTAATTCTAGAGTTGCTACAAAGGGCAACTGTTGATTCAGGTTAGGCGAAGCATATCCAGGATAAGATGGGATTGCCTGAGCAATGGGTCTTTGCAGACCAGCATAATGCTGGCAACTTTGACAAGGTTGATGGGCGTAACCATTATAGTATGGTTGCCCATTACTTACAAAGACTTGTTGCTCAGGTCCTTGATATGATTGCTGGAATGGCGGTTGTTGACCAATACTGGATGATTGACCAGGATGAGGAGTCACAGTAGTTGTTTGAGCCTGAGTCGCTCCAGATAAGGAGGCACTACCCTGAGATTGCGATTGAGTCGTTGAGACAAGTGGTTGTTGTATTGCAACCTGAGATTGGGGTTGACATACAACAGGTGGAGCTTGTACTTGCGACACATTCACTATAGCAGGTATGGTGGGAATATTCGACACAGGGTGTACTGGTTGCATCGAATATACAAATCCTGGTTGTTGAGGCAGTATTGGTAACCAACCGCTGGATGTAATTCCAGTTTGACCTGAACTTTGTTGTGAACTCATGTATGGGCATCCTCCCGGAGGAGGTAGTGAAAGGGCATACTGCCCCCCATATGGTATCAATCCGGAACTCATGGGGATTGATTGCCCAGATTGACCTCCAAATGGATCAATTTGGCAAGTTTCAACATAAGAAATACCAGATGATAATCTGGATGAAGAAATAGGAACTAACCATGTCGTTGTCCCTGATTGGACTCCGGCTTGTTGTTGACAATTTGCCGTGACAGATGGTATACCAGCGAACATCATTGGAGTAGCAGCAGGAGGCTCTGCTGCAGCTGTGTCGGACGACACAGTCCTAGATGTCGACGGTTGTTCAGACATATCTAGTCTATCCAAAATATTTCTTAGCGATTCTACAGGAACTTCCACTTGTGGTGGACTAACTTCGAAGAGCAACGAGGGAAGGGTGATGATTATTCCGCTTAAAATAAATTTTATAACGACGCTTTAGACACAACTTTGCTTTTTCATGTTTTAAGAGTCGAGAAAAAGCTAAAGATGACTCTAGTCTCCTTCGATGTTTTAATGAGCCCGAAGTGACAAATGCTCGGATGGACTTTTTCAGTTATAGAGTTTGAAAAAGGCCAAAAGAAACTACTCTGGAGTTCTAGGCAGAGGGTGTGCCAAACTTTTCGCGAAACCACAGAATACATTTTACGGTACGGGTGGTCGATCTTCGTGAATGCTGTGTTCACTGCATCGCGATCAGTAGGGCGGCCGACACGGCTTCCTATGGATAAAGGCTTTGTTCCTATAGGGGTCTCCCAATATATACGCGACGGTACATGGGAGCACAAGTCCGTATTAGTGCCACCGACTCTCAGGAGGAATCACCCACCTTCGTAGAGATCGACAGTCACTACGTTTAACGACGCCGGAACACGTCTCTACCTAGACCTCTATGTGTTTGCGTTAAGTTTTGAAAGCGTTGTTATGTAAATTGGATTTATTTTAATGTTGATCTTGCTTAGCAGTTTGCCTTTAAGGATCACCACGAGATGTATATGACAAATTCCTGATGCAGTCTAAGATGAGAAGCAAACTTTTCAATCTTTCAACTTTGAAAATCTTAACTACTGAGGGAGAAGAAAGGCAAATCTTTTCACACAGATCATAGAGCACACACTAATGCAAAATTTCCTAAATCGTCATGCAAGCAGTCAAATGCAAAATGCACAATGCATGTATTTTCTTTTCCCTTTCTTAATGTTGATGTATTACAAAAAGAAAGTTGTTATATAACTTTGATTTCGATTTAAAGCGAAAACAAACAAGCTTGTCCAAAATCAAAAGACACCTTAAGATTTACTTGTTTAATCACTGGAAATACATGAAATCAAACCATAATGACGAAAGTAAAAAGACTAATTAGCTATGGACAGCAAACAAGCTAACTCTTTAGACCAGCAAAATGCCTAACACAGGTTCAGATCTAAGAGGCCAAAGCAAGACTAGTTCACTTTCGTTATGGGAAATTGTAAATGATGTAAGAAATACAAAAGAACAAGTACAATTTCGTTATATAACAGAGGCGGAATGATGGCAAGTAAGGTTGGTTTCAGAATAGGTGCAAGACTGGTAACTGGCTGCAAAATCTATAGTGAAAACAGGCAAGAAAAAGGGAGGAAACCCCAAATGCACAAGGCAAATTTGGGCCAACGCAGGTGCTGCACAGCCAGTCTGGCTCTCAGCGCAGGTAGCCCCTTCGGGACCTGCGTTGCAAAGCAGGTAGCCTGTGTACTACCTGCTTTGGAAAACGAAAGTTGCGTTTTCTCAGTTTCCGGGTCACAAATTTCTCAAAAAATCACGGTTTTCGGTCAAATCAGAAGCTATCAGTCAAGCACACACTAAGGGATGACAAGGAAGATGAAAAGCTATCACTAAGAGCTTACAAGGATCCTTGTAGATCAGCTCTTCAAATCATGAACCTGCTCAGAAATGAGCTAGAGTAGCTGCCCTCTACTTCGCTTTTGATATAGTCAAAAGCTTTTCGATTTGGTACTCTTTTGTTCAGGAAATGAATAGCAAAATACTACAAACAATCAAACAGATACGATCCCCAGTGGAGTCGCCAGTTTGTTGTAGGGAAAAGTATCCGACTCGGATGACCCTATCCCACTCTAAGGGTGACAGTTCCTTAGCAACAACTGTAAAACAAACTACTTAAGGTTTACTTCTTTATGAAAGCAAAAGAGAATGGAGAAAGCACTAACCGTTGCCTTGCGCTTAATGTCGAATCCAAACTCTACTCTTTGGCCACTTGCTCCTAGCTCTTTGTTCTTCTGCTCGCCCAGCTACGATGAGATCCTACAAAATAACAAAGAAGGAAACTACAAGAGGTATGCAATCATAACTGGTTCATGGATTAGTGTAAACCAAACATGCAATCATCACAATACATAATTGAAACAAGAGCACATAGAAGAACCTCAATAGCTTTTATTAATGAAGAAATAAAGGTTCTAAGAGTATTACAACCATTGAAGGCTCCAACCCAGCAACACCTCCCAGCAGAAAGAATTGCTCTTCTTCACCTCTCTCAAACAATCACCCAATAACTCAATAGTGAAACCAACAGCATATCATTACTTTGCACAAAATTCCAGCCTCCTGAGCTCATAGGAGAGAGCTCAATATATAGATGAATTGAGAAAGGATGAGTCAGCTTGCAACTGATGTGTAGCTGCCTTGTGTCCTCTCTCTCTTTAGTTGATCTTCAGTTCTTGAGTCCACTTGGAGAACCTTGCTTCCACTTGGAGAAACAGAGCCTCTGACTCATCACAAGGCGAAATCCCTGATCCAAGTGTCATTTTTGGAAGATTCCAGAGCAATGACTCAGTGTGCCACTTGTCCCATCTCGCTCAGCGTAGGTGGCCTTTGTTCTACCTGCTTTGCAACACAGGTACACCATGGAGGAGTTGAGTTTCAGCGCAGAAGCCTAGTGGAGCACCTGCTTTGATTTCAGGATTGCTTGTTTTTGAGTGTTTTCAGGTGGAGAACTGATCTGAGAGCTGTTGGTTTGCTGACCTTGTTCCTCTAGGGGTAGGAACATCATGTTTAGGGACTTTGGATCCCTTGGATTATTGACAATTCATGCCTGATGCTGCAAGGCACAAAATTGTCTATAACAAGCATACCTCCATTCCATATGAGAGTGTGGGAGCTGGACTTTTTCAAGATCCTACCCTGATGGGTGTTTTTTCACTCCCACCTCCTAACGTCGCTCCTATCAATATGATTTTCGTTTGCTTTGATCCGTGGGTTCTTCCCCCTGCTGATTAGGTAGAATCTTGGGGCGATGAGATGTTGTTGAGTCCTACCGAGCTCAACTACGTCGAAATAGTTTCTGCATCGGCTCCACCTTCTGAATCTGCTCCTTTGAGCGGAGCTCTCGATTTGTACGCTCAATCCCCTTGGCTTGGAGATGATGCTTCTTTGGATCATTTAAAGGAAATATTTCCTTCTGATGAAGCCATTATTGAGACCATGTCTCTCGAGGAACCCCCTTGGTTTGATCATCACCATCGTTCCTCGTTCCTCCCTACCCACCGGGAAATGCTTACTTGTCTCGAGCGGTTTACTACTTGTCTCCCATCCCAACCCCTTCAGACACCCATTCAAGTTTATCAAGTGTCTTCTGAAGGAAATATGGGAAACATCACGCAGACCCAGCCCATCGACATCTCTGTGAAACTAGGGATTGTCGAGCATATCCATGTCGGAGTAACTTGTACTCCAGAGGAAATTCAGCTCTATACGGATCTTTTTCGTGAATTTCATGATGTCTTTGCTTGGTCCTATGAAGAGATGCCTGGCATTGATCCTAGCATAGTGGTGCATGAGATACCTACGTATCTAGGTGCTAAGCCTGTTCGCCAGTGTCTACCCCCCGCGCACCCCTAAAAAGCTGCAGCTATTAAAGCGGAAGTTGAAAAGCTTCTTAAGGCTGGTTTTATTTACCCCATCCCACTCACAAATTGGGTCTCCAATATCGTCCCTGTGACTAAAAAACAGGGTACTATTTGAGTCTGTGTTGATTATCATGATATTAACCGGGCCTATCCCAAAGATAACTTCCCCACACCCTTCATTGACCAGCTCATTGATGAGTGTGCTGGGAGCGAAATGTATTCAATCATGGATGGTTTTTCTGGATATAACCAGATCAATATTGCGCTTGCAGATCAGCACAAGACTGCCTTTATCTGTCCATGGGGCACTCTCGCCTACAAAAAGCTCCCTTTTGGTTTGAAGAACGCGACACTACCTTCTAACGTGCAATGTCTTATGCATTCCCTGACATTCGACACATTGTACAACCCTATCTGGATGATCTACCAGCTCATTTAGCAAAGCGCCAGGACCATCCGGCTCATCTTCGCAAAATATTTCTCGCTGTCGACACTACCGCATTAGAATTAATCCTCATAAGTGTGTCTTCTACGTTGAGTTAGACTTCTCAGGATTATCATCTCCCGAGAGGGCATCCGTTTGGATCCCCTTACATTCGAGGCTATTCTGAATCTTCCTCCCCCTACCTCTTTGTAGCAATTGCAGAGCTTGCAGGGCAAAGCAAATTTTTTAAGACGATTCATTCCGAACTATGCCGAAGTGGCTAAAGGTTTTACGCGGTTATTAAAGCGAGATACCCCTCTTCATTAGGATGCCGCTGCTCAAGAGTCATTCAAGCATCTCAAGGGTCTCCTTGTTTCTGCTCCATTATTGCGTCCTCCGAATTATCATCGCGACTACAATCTATATTTGGCTGCTGCCGATACCACTTTTAGCATGGTTCTTGGTCAAGATGACGATGATGACACTGACCATGTCATATATTATCTCAGCCACAATCTTCTAGATACGGAAACACACTACGCTTACGTCAAGAAGTTAGCATTGACCGCCGTTTGTGCCGTGCAACATTTCCACCATTATATCTTGTTGCGCACTACGACCGCGGTTTCTGATTGCAACCCAATGATGTACATTCTGTCATGTCAGCTGCTGGGGGGAAAGTACTCGAAGTGGATCATTATCCTCCAAGAGTTCGACTTGGAATTCACCACCGCCAAGTCTAAGAAATCCCTTGTCTTTGCTGAGTTACTTTGCTCTTTGCCATCTCCTACCACACCCTCTCAGTCAGAGGACCATATCCCGGACGAAACTCTGTTCCTAATTAACACCCTCGATCCCTGGTATGGGGATATCATTATATATCTGCAGATGTCCACTTTTCGTCCCAATGTGTCTAAGGATTCTCGGCAACGGATTCATCATCAGTCTCAGCCCTATTGTATTATTGGGGACACCCTGTACCATATCGGCGCCGACTCTGTTCTCCGCCGATGCTTAACATTCGAGGAAGATGAGCGAGTTTTGAATGACTTCCATTCTGGTGCCTGTGGTGGTCACATGTCCGGATATGCTACTTCTAAAAAGATCCTCCGCAACGGTTATTTTTGGTCCTCCATATTTAAGGATTGCATTCTTACCATCCGCTCCTATCATGAGTGCCAGATTTACTAGCGGAAGATGCATGCGCCTCCCTCTCCATCACACCCTGTTGTTACCGTCGGCCCTTTTGCAAAATGGGGCATTGATTATATGATCTGTAACCCTCGCTTGGTCGGGGGGCATGGGTATATCATCGTTGTTGTTGATTACTTCACAAAATGGGCTGAGGCGATGCCCACATTATCTAAAGATGGTCACACAGCAGCACAATTTTTGTTTAATCATGTTATTTCATGATTCGGAGTCCCTCAGGCTATCGTCACTGATCACGGGAAGCATTTCCATAATCACATGATGACTGAGCTAACAACCCAGCTAGGCTTGCGGCATGATAGTTCGACTCCATACTATCCTCAGGCCAGTGGCCAAGTAGAAGCCATCAACAAGGTTCTAGTTACGATGGTTCAACGTACCATTGGCATGTACAAGTCTAACTAGCACTTGATGTTGTTCTCTGCCTTGTGGGCCTACCGAGCTTCTATGAAGGATGCCACCAGTTTTACTCCATTTCAATTAGTTTATGGACTAGAGGCTACCCTTCCAATCGAGTGCGAGATCCCCTCTTTGAAATTGGCCGTCGAATTACTCCCCAACACTACTCTGGTAGAAGAACACCTTGTTTACCTAGAACGGTTGGATGAGACCCGTCATCTAGCCTCTCTAGCTATCGAAGCACAGAAGAAGAGAGTGAAAACTCACTTCGATCATACTGTACATCCCCGTTCTTTTGTTGAGGGAGATTTAGTCCTAATCTACGATCAAGAAAATGATAAGCTAGGGGTAGGCAAATTCGAGCCCATGTGGCACGGGCCTTATATTGTAAAGAGAGTTTTGCAGAAAGGGGCCTACAAGCTAATTGATTATGAAGGGAATCCTCTCGATAAGCTTCGAAATGGGCTTTACTTGAAAAAGTATTATGCGTGAATTTCATGCACTTTGGTTTGTACATACGTGTGTTTTTAGCAGGTGTGTTGTGTGTGTGTTTTCATGTTTTTGGCTTGGTGTGTAGGTGTGATTTCCACTTATTGTGTCTCTTGCTTCTTGTGCAGATGTCTGGTGCACCTTATGTTGGTTTCGCTAATGGTGCCTGCTGTAGTACCCGCAACTTGTGCTCTGTGGCGTGGGTGATCTATGATCCTCATGGTGAGTTGATAGGACCTCAAGGTGTTTGTTTAGGTTGTACCACAAACAATCTCGCTGAATATAGTGTTGTGATTGAGTTACTTTCCAAGGCGATTAATCTCGGTATTCGTACATTCGTTGTGAACCTGGACTCTCAACTTGTCGTCCACTAGCTCAATGGGCGATATTCCATTAGAGACCATCAGATTTTAAGGTTGTATTTACGTGTTAAATTGTTAGAGATGAGTTTTGATTTCATTACATATCAGCATATTCCACGACGATTAAACATGTTATCTGACGCATTGGCCAATCATGTATTAGACAAACATTTGCGTAACATGTAATCAAAACAGCGTACAAGAAGAATGTAAAACACAATAATGAACCATAGGATATATATATATATATATATATATATATATATATATATATATCGTGTGGCGCACCAAGGTGCTCAAAAATAAGTGTACATGTCCAAATAGAGTCTGTGTTATTCGTACATCTGAGACACATGTCTCTCAAAAAATCACCAGCAAGAAATGAAAAGCCTAGGTGTCTACTGTGGTGGGTTATGCTCCCTATAGCATACCACCGCCCATGCTACTCGCCTCAACAGACGGTGCACCCTAGGTTCCACTCCTACTGTGTGGATCTAGAACGCTATGGGGACCTCCTTGATCCCCATGTAATCTGGAATCCTTGCTGTGAGGCCCTCAAAGTTTTGAGACACCATCTCCACTGTATCATCAGTTGGAGGAGCCAGGGCTAGTGCTGCAATCCCCTGCGCATCCCTCCGCACCTCTGGAGCCAACTCGACAGGTCTCACTGGTCCTACATCTGCATACCATAGCGTTCATAATTAGTACATATACATGAAAAAATAAAAAAACATCATAAAAAAAAATGTATGATCAAGTGTCTTACCACCGTCATCCCACTGCTCTCTAGCGGGCAGCTGCATGTCAGGATCTCCTCAGAAGTCCATGCCGGCATATGGCCAATCCTCCATAAAGATCGTCTAACACTCCAGCCACTCTCGGAACAATGTCCCCCATGCCACCGATCATCCGCCACCTCCTTGTGGCATGACATGAGCCCATCGTGTGGCCCTTGTCTCACGTGGTCTGGGTAAATCCAAATCCATGTCCTGTAACTGCAGTGCCAGCACCCGCTCCAGCATGAGCGAGACTAAGATGGATCCATAACCAAACTGCTTCGTCTCCCCTCGACGATAGTTGGTGAGTTGCCTCTTCATGTTCGCCATCAATGTCTCTGCCTAGTTAAACATGGTGGGATTGAGACACTCGAGAGCCAGCTGGAGATGGGTCTTCGAAGCCTCATGTTGGGCTTGGGACCCCGCTGCCCGTGTCACCATGAAAAGCATAGCACGAAGGACCACGTCATCCACTATTGGGATTGCCACCTTCCCACTCCTTGTCTTGCATGCCCGTGGGCACACTTGAGCCATCAACATCTCTAAGGAATCACCCCCGGGTCGCTGCCCCTCCAGAATGGGCCTCTCACCTCGACAGGATAGCCTGGTCAAAAAATATATGTTTTTAGTGTCAAACTCGATATCCCAGCCTCGGATGATGAATTTCCCATCTATGGGATTCCAGGCTCGGATCAGTAGCTCCAGCAAATCAGGTTGTGATTGGAGACGCAGAGTTAGGAAGAATTTGAGCAATTCGCATGCCCGTAATGCATTCTGGTACCCTGCATCGACGAAAGCATCTATATTGTTGTCATCATGCATCCGCTCTTGCCAAACAAACACCATTATTACCTGCATGATGAAGAAAATTGAATTAGCACTCCGTTTATCAAAATTCAATGCGTAATTTGTATAAAACATAAGTTCGTGTCATCATCGCGTCTGTTTTTAAAACAGACGCGATGACGCGAAGCCTCTAGTTCATTTCTTTCGCGGTCATCGTGGAAGTAAACCAATTTTCCACGATGATCGGAGCGTGCTATGTGTCAATTTTTTCGGTGATAGTGGACCCGAAGGCTATAACCGCGATGACCGAGTGGTAGAGCTCGGTTCAAAAACCCACCCAAATCAGCACATTTAATGTTCAAAATGCGTGAAAAAGGTATGAAATTGAAGCGCAGGACAAGGACTACTTACCTGGAATGAGTTTCGGGGTGAATGATTGACGATCAAAGCTGAATTTAGCTCGCCAACTTCGGTGCTCCAAAATGCTCCATAGTGCAATGAACAGTAACTATGGTAAAAATGGTTGGATTAACCCCTTTTTATAGTAATTTTTGGAAATTTAAAAATTATATTTTATAAATGTGGGTTTTTCTCATTGTTTTTCCACATGGTTAGTCAAATTTTGGCTTTTTAACTATATCTTTATGTATATTGTTCATTTTATCTCGAATGGATTTACGTGTGACGTGTTTTTGTGCAGAGCTACAGGTAGTGGAGTTATGACAGTTTCGTGTACACTTGATCCATAAATTCGTCTTTAAGCTCTTTTCTGACTTGAAAAATGAAAAGATGGCTGAGTTTTCCTCTTGACTCGTTCAAAGAAACGAGAGGCGGTCGCCTTTAAGCTCTTTTCCGACCATTTAAACACAAAAAGATTGCTGGGCCTTTGTCGTTTCAAGCTCGTTATCGGTTACGAAACGACGTGCTTCCGACCGCTTTTCTACCTTTTCGGGTCGAAGTCACTAGTTACGAAAAGTACTCCTCGATCGTGATGGTCAGGCGGTTCTTTCGAGTATCGTTTTATACTTTTTCGGGCTCAAGAGACACAAACTTACGAAAAAGGACCCCCCTGGAGTTTTCTTTTCCGTGTCTTTTTCAAACTCTCTAAACATGAAAAAGACTCTGAGTTTCACCTATGTCGAACTCGTTAAACCCTGACGACATTGGACTCGTCACCATGATGAGACTCAAGTTTCTCCTCCCTAGGGCTCGTTAAATTATTACTAGGTTGGACTTAATAGCAGGTTTATCATTGATTGTCTATGGCAGCTAGTCACTCTTGAACATCGACACTTTTGCTTCTTGACGGGTTGGGACATCCATACATCATCATTTGGCCTTCTGCAGGTTTGGGTTATCATTTTAGCCTCATTCAATCTGGTTCATGCCGTCTCCTTCGAGCCTCTGATCCCTTGGTGCCTGAATGCTGCCCCCCCCCTCCGGAGTCGTGTCGCCGACATGTTCAAGAGTATAATCCTTCTGTAGTTTACACCCTCGTCTTCTCCTCTGATACTTTGTTTCTCCATCTTCCACTTGTTCCTTATCTCGTGTCGTTGATGGGGGGAAACATTATGGCCCTCCTGCGAAGGGTCGTCTCTTGTCAACATCAGCTCATTATCCAGGAGATTGATCTAGAGATCCCCTTTGGTACCTTAGAGCTTGCATGCCTCAATGGCAAGTTCTTCACACCTGATGGTCGACTTTCATCATTGGTCGTCGATTGGGTGATTACACGAGTGTTTGACTTCAGCTCCTTCTTCACACTTCTTGGATTGTGCTAGATAGTACCTTGAGAACCATTGGCATTATTGGTGGTTTCTCTCGCGCTTGTTAATGGTTTTCATCATTGACCAGTAATCAAGTGACTTTCTATCATGCTCGACCTCGGCACATCTATTCGCATGTTAGAATTTGTACTATGATCGGATGGGTTCAAGACCCCGAACTCAGATTACATATGTTCGGGATGCGTGGATTGGTTTATGTTTACATGACTCATTGATTGATGGCTGCAACCATGCATGAGTCTTCATGGATGGTTGCGACCATACCTTTATTATCATCATGGTCTTATTAGTTGGATGGCTGCATCCATACCACAGACCTATTTTGTATGTCTTTTAGATGGCTGCACCCATGCCTAGACTACATGTACTTCATTATCAGAGATATCAATTATACTTGCGTGCAGGTTCTTCCAGATGATGTTACAGCTCAGCCAGTTTCGTAAAGCATTTCACCCCTCCCTCTCTCTCGGGCTTCATACTTTAGGGGGCATCTATTACACAGTAATTTGTCACTGCCTTCATCCCAGTCTACCTACTGTGTCATGTGTCCAAAGTCATTCATGCTCATGTTAGAAAAATTCTCTCTCATGTTGCCAAATGACCCACTTTTCCAAAGGTTTTGTGCCTCATCGCGTTTGTTGGCTAAATAAATGTGTTGAAGGGCGCTCTTAAACAGTCCATAAGCGCTGCCATCGCGGAAGTACACCTGATTCCCACGATGGTCCGATTTTATGTGCCAGCGCGAGGTTGTTTGTAATCTTCAGCAATGACCTGACTAGATATGTTACTCAATAGCGATGTCGGTGCGGAAGACTAGTTATGTGCCCGCGATGATCCATATTGGGAAAATTTGTTCCAACAGTCGGCCTTCTAGATGACTCTAGACCTGGCTGGTGGCCTAGTTTGTATCGCCCTCCTTTCTTTGGCATGGTTGTTCTGTCATTTGTGCTGCCTTCCTTGGAGATAAGCTCACTCTTCCACCTTTCATGGAGACTCCTTCTCCTATTTAAACTCTCACCATTGCTATGCACTGCTAGTTTTTTGGATAGTTTTTGGAATGGTTAATGATAGTTGGTTAGTGGAGCAGTGCTGTTAGTTTTTGTGAGTTTGCTAGATAGCTGGTGTGAGTGTGACAAAGTGTGGGATTGGTGATAGCTTGTGGAAGGTTGTGAAGTGCCCTTAATCTTGTGTAAAACTTATGAGTGAGAGAGCCTTGTGTATGGGGAGATCCATCTTCAAAGAGTGAATGCTTGAGGAACATGCTGGTTGGACCCTTCTGAGAAGGCTTGTGACGTCAAGACTTTGGTTGTAAGCTTACTCTTATTTCATTATTAATGCAATCAATGATGTTTTCCTATGTCTTGTATGTAATGTACTTAATAGCTCATGACTTCTTGACTTTGTGAGTAAATAGATCATTGTTGTTCTGGTTATGTGCTTTGTTGTATTTCCTTTGCATTGTTTCAGTTTGATTACTCATTAGGAAGTGGAAACTGGAGCAGCGCAATGGAACTCCATTGACCACCAGTTGAGGTAGGCCTCCAACTATGACTATTTAAGGAAAGTTATTGTTGATTGGTCCTTGTTTGTGAATAGACCCACTCTAGGGCTAGAGGGGTTGCCTTGCGAATAGTTCTTTTCAACCTCTGATCCAAATCCCACGGGGTCTCACCAGGCATCATCATGATTTCTTTGAATCCCACAACCAACTGTGCTTCTAACTTAGGCCGACGAAACTCCTTTTTTAATTCAGTACGGATGTCTGCTATCCCCACTGTTGGGTTGATGCTTGAATACTTCATGTACCATGTTAGCACATGATCCTTTAGTGTGCTAACTAAGATGGCTTTCTTGATATTATCATCCATGACTTGCTGTGCATTCCATACTGATGTTAGTACAAACCAAAATTGCTCCGAGTCTTCGCCTCCTACTCCTTTGAATACTGGTAACTGAATCATGTTCACCATAGTTACCCTTGTTCGTCCCTGATCCTTTTGATTTTCTGACGCTCCCTTCTATTGAATCCCCACACTTCACACCAGACACCCCTTATATAGATCCTGGTCCCGGCAACGAAAGCATTTGTTGGCTTATATGGGCCTGACCTAGGTTCGGAAGAATCATTTATCCCAACAAATCCCATAGATACTGGCCCTTTCGGGAACAACCCATGGAGCACGGACTAAGGTCTCACCTGAGGTAGCAGGGGAGGGTGTTGGAACTAGGTTTCCACACTCTAAGGATGTCTAGGTGTGGTCTTGAGGTTTTGCACATTGGTTTATAGCTCTGCGCTGCTCGGTCTTCACACAGATCCAACTCGATTATCTCTTTCTTATTAGTGCACTTCTCTTATTAGATGAAGTAGTTACCAATTACCAAGGTCTTTAAGCAAACATTTAATCAACACAACTGATTCGCACATAAAAATGAACCCAGATTTACATTCATTTAAACCATAAACAGATTAAATCAAACAGATATTATGACAACTCAGAAGAAACACAGAATTTTAGAAGAAACTTATCTTTATTTCCACTTTATCTTTAATACATCCAGATCCGCCCTGCGCACTCAGTTGTAGGGGTCTACGCACACAACTACAAACTTTCCAGGCCTCTGCGCACACAGCTGCAGAGCCTCTACCTACTACCCTTATCCCTCGACTCGGACTTACAGATGCTTTCAATCTCTCTACTTCAAGTACCCATTACATTTCATACTTCCAAGAACTGCCTTTCCCTCATAGAGCCGTGCTCTATTTATACCCTTCCTTGGCTCACGACCCCTACACAGGCTGACCCTATTTACATTTCTTTATATTATTTTCGGGTGGACTACCCTTTGACTCAAACTATTACAATTCACACTCCGCATACTTCAGAGTTTTTACAATAATTTAATCCTACTTTTTGGGCTTTCTACCCCAAAACCGTTACGTGGGACCTCTGCTACCCAATAGGGACCCTTTGGATGATGGAAATTTTGTTGGGGTCCACCTACAGACCTTGTTGAGATATCGCATGACCTAGCACAGTCCCTTCAGCCACCAAAAATTCACATTTTTCTGGACTGAGGGACAAGTTCATCTCAACACACTTATCTAGAACCTTTCTTAGGTTAGATAAAGCTTCCTAAAAGTCAGATCCATAAGGATAAAAATCATCCATGTATATTTCTACTGCATCATGAACTAGTTCAGAAAATATACTCAATACTGCTCTTTGGAAAGTGGCTGGAGCGTTGCACAAACCAAAAGGAAGGACCCAATATGCAAAGGTACCCCAAGGACAAGTGAAATTGGTCTTATCTTGGTCTTCCAGGCTAATTTGAATCTGATTGTACCCACTAAACCCATCTAGGAAATAGAAAAACTTTTTCCCTGCTAGACCGTTTAACACTTGATCTATGAAAGGTAAAGGAAAATGGTCCTTCTTGGTGGCTTTGTTCAATTCCAGATAGTCAACACAGATTCTCCACTTACCATTTTTCTTTGGCACTAGCACCAAAGGAGAGACCCATTCACTGTCAGAGATGGGATAGATGAATCCTGCATCAAGCAATTTCTACAGTTCTTCCTTAACAATATATTTAAGCGCTGGGTTCATCCTCCTTTGAGGCTGCCTGACTGGCTTGCAATCTTCCTTGATGTATATATGATGAGTACATACTGAAGGGTGCACTCCCTTCATCTCCTTATAACTCTAGGCGAAGGCATCTAGATGTTTTCTCAGTATGCTTCATAGCTCCTTCTCCTGGGAAGTAGATAGGGATGGATTGATTTTCAAGGTTCTTTCTGGGTCGAACTCTATATTTTTAACACAGAGAGAAGTGGAGTTGGCCACATAGAGATTAGTTGAGGGGTGTTTTGGGTTTCTCTTACTATGTCTTCTAATGTTGATGCACTGGGAGGTGGATTCTGAATCAAATTTTCAATCATATCATCCTCATCTTGCGGTTTCCCCCCATGGCAATTTCTAATGCACAAAGTGGTGCGGAATAAACTTCATCCTCATCCTCCTCTTCCAACCAGAGAGGTAGATCATGTTCTAGCAAGGGTTGGGCAAAAGGATATAGGATTAACTGCTTGGACATGTGTGCCCGTTCTTTATGGTCATGTTCCTAGCTCGGAAACTGATGTAGGCATTGGCTGTAGCCAACTAGGGTCTTCCTAGAATGAGAGGATACCTAATGAGCTTTTCCTTTGGCTGGAGAACTAGGAAATCAACAGGGTACTTCCAAGAATCGATGGAGACCATCACATCTTCCACAATCCCCTCAGGGGTCACTATGGAGCGGTCTGCTAGTTGTAGCACTGTCGTGGTCTTCCTCAAGGAGCCCTGAAGGTTAAGTTTGAGCAGTGTTTCCTTTTTCATCACATTAATGGTAGCTCCTAGATCAATCAAGGTATGTGGGATCATTGTGCCATTGATGTGGACATCAACTACTGGGCTTCCAGGGTCTATATATTTTGGATAGATTGTTTGCCCCAACATCAGGTTGGACAATTGTCCTATGACATTGATGGTTGGGGCATCTCTCTTTTGCCTTCCTGGATGCCTAACACACTTCTCTTTGATCAACCTATTGTAGATAGGCACATCTTTTATGGCTTGGAGAAGTGGTATCTTCACACATAAATGTTTCAATTCTCCCAAGAGTTTAGTGTCTTCTGGGGTAGGCTTGATTTTCATGGATAGTCTCTTAGGAAAGGGTGTATTTGGTTTAGGTTTGCTTTCCTCTTTATCTTCCTCAACCTCCTTGGGTGGAGGCTGGCTATCTGGGAGAACTTTCACAGATCGCAAGTTAATTTCTTGAATCTCCACAGCATAAGTTGGGCATGATGGTTCCCCACTATACACTTGGTGAGCCTGCCTGTTGTTCGGGTTCAGATTTGTCTTGGTAGAAATTTGGGGTTGCCTTGGTGGAGTAGAAGGTAATGATTGTGGTTAGGCAAGTGTTGGAGGCAGAAGAGTAGGAAGAGAGTTATATTGGGGCCTCCACCCCTGATGCGATGCATTCCACTGAGGTTGTGGCTGAGCATAGGATTGAAATGAATGGGTGGCTGGTTGGGCCTGATATTGAGACATGAAGGACCAAGGAGGAGGTGTGGACTAGGAAGGATGAGCAAGAGGGCCCCAAGAAGGTATGGAGGTGACTTGGTTGGGGTTGTAGTATGCCTGAGATGTCCCTTACATCCCTTGCTGGTATGGTCTAGGTCCATGTGGTCTCCTTTGGTTTATGTAATAGATATGTTTAGTGACTCCTTTGGCCCCTTGGTATACAACTTTAAGTTCGGGCAAGGAAGGGAACTTGCCTATAGAATGATCTTCTTCACAAACTGAACGAACCTCTATAGAGTTCAATGGGAATTCACTCCTAGGATGCCTCTTGGTGCATCTAGGGCAAAAAATGGCCAAAGCCCTTTATGCTTCCTCTTGTTTTCTTTTGATATCTAAGGTATTCATTTGCATGGTAAGAGTCTGCAACATCTCACTCTTGAAGTCTTCTAGCATGTTTCCAATTTCACCTTTAATGGATGAATTGGAAGAAGAGGTACTGGCTATGGGTTGACTCCCCTACCTTTCTTTCTGGCTGCTCTAGAGTGGTTTCTAAAAACAGTCTTTATGCTGATAAGATAGTTGGTAGATGTCTCCCCCGGCCAGTTAATGGAGGGTGTCTAAAAGGTCTTCCTGAACTCCCTTGAGCAGGACCAGCTTCAGAGACTCAGGGTCAAGTGTACACCTGACCCTTTTGTAACTGAGCTGGAACCTCTCTTCATAGTCTTCCAAGGACTCATCAGTTCCTATGGTCATTTGGAAGATTTCTTCTTTAGTATATTTTGACCTACAATAGTCTCGATGCTTGTTGTTAAAGGCCTGCTGCATTTGAGCCCAAGTTGTGATGCTATTGCCAGGTAATCCCATGAACCAGCACAGTGTTGCATCCTTGAGAGTAGAAGTGAACAGTTTCAACTTTTTCTCGTCTTCTACATAGTCATAAGTTCGACAGATGACAAAAAACTCGAACAAGAAGGTGTCGGGACCTTTTTTAGTCAGACCATGGAAGTGGGGTAGGGCTGAAGGCCTTATATTCTTCATTTTGGTGTCCCCATTGGTCTCCTGAATGGGAAAGGTACCCTCTATTCTCTCTCCATTTCCCCTAGCATTTCTATTTTCAACCATTGGCTAAGGAGGAATGTTTTCTTCTTATTCTTCCCCTATAGGTTCTTCAAATATTTCTGGTTGTTGACCTAAGGGTTCTTCTTGAGTGCAGCCATTGAAGAAGAGAGAAGGTTGGCTGTGTGAAGCAGTGGGGGTGTTGGGAAAATTTTTTCTTGAGTTATCTCTATTCCTACGAGGCATGAAAGGAAATCTTGTTGGTTGGATTTTATTTCTTTTTCCCCACACTGAAAGTACCTGTAAAAACTAAAATTGTGATTGAGAAAAATAGATTGCAACTAGTTGAAATAAACTTGCTGAATGGAAATTTGTAGAATTGAAAAGGAAAGCAAGGAAATACGGGATTGAAAGAAAAGAAATGACTAGTCTACTTTTGCTGAAATAAGCTATTAGCAGAATGTTGCAATAGGTAATAGAAGAAAGCAGTAATCACAGAATACTCTGACGCTTCCCTGGAAACGGCACCAAAAAGTGGTGAGCGCCTGTATTGCAGCAAGAATGCTGCAACTCCTGGGCTGCCAACTTTACTTTTATCAACCTGGTAGTTCATAAAAAACTTGGAAGCATCGGTTCTGTATGCACAAGTACTAGTTCTCACTGCAGTTTGTCACTTGGTCAGCCGACACAAAATCACTAGGATCTCAAGCCAACTTCTATAGATTTCAGAAGAAGCTATATGTATGATGAAAGAAAATAAAGATTACTCTAGAGATGCTATTCTAACTACAGAAGAGAGAAAGACTAGAATGTAAAGAAAAACCTAGTAAACCCAAATTAGTGAGCTAATTCTACTTTTGGAAAAAACACTATGAAAACCATGAAAGAAATGCCATTACCTACTCAAGGAAGTAAAAAACATCTAACCATTCTATGTCTAGAAGTAAATAAGCAAAAAACATATTTTTGGATTTTTATGTGCCTTTAAGTGAATTTGACATTCATCTAATTTATTGTGTGTGAGTGTGGCAGTGAATAGGTGGAAATAGAGGGAGGTTTTGGAGCTTGGGATGATGTAGGATGGTGGGGGTGGGGCCTAGGAGGTCTTAGGTGGCCCTCTGGAGGTTTTTCCCACACTCAACCTTCAAAAGAAATCCTACAGGAAAAACTACAGGAGGACACAAGAAAACTACAGGAGGAAAATAAGGAAACTACAGGAGGCCAATAAGAGGAGACCAAGAGCAATTTTCGCTCTTTTGAGTATGTGAGAGTGGGTGGAAAAGGTGTCTGAAGGTTGGAATGAGGTGCTAGGATGCCTAAGGTATACCATGGATCACCAGGAGAGAGAAAGATGATTGGGTTTGCTCAAGGAGAGAGGAAAATTTTCTATGAAAAATGAAGGAAACTAGGGCAGAATTAAGGTGAGATTTGGGAGACCTATAGGGATGGATCAGATGGAGGGTGTGATTGCTGGTAAGCTGGCCTACTGTTGGAAGAGATCTGCTACATAGAAACCAAGAAAATCAAGCAACCATTGAAATGAATGCATTCTACGAAAAAACAGAGTTTTGCATACAAATGGCCTAAACTATGATCCATAGAAGGAAATGCTGCAAGGAAGGAAATCATGCAAGAGGACTATTTTAAATCAGGAAGTGAACATGATAAAGAAGATATACAGCAAAGCAAAATTGGACTATCAACCTACTAGAGAGCTGCAAACAATAGAAGTCCTAGGAGTGAGGAAAATCTGTGTTTTCGAGGCAGAAAGAGAGTCTTTGCCTCAAATCATGGTCCCTAAGGAAGGAATAGAGGCCAAGGCACTATTGCTAGCCTTTTGAATCTTCTCTGATCACTACTTAAGTTGCTACAGAAAGCACAAATGGAAGAAAACTACTAGATCATCAAAAGTAACCTATTCTTAACCATAAAAGAAATGCATCTAACAGCAACGAATCTACAAATTGAAGTAAAGCATACAAATAAAAGTAGAGAGGAGCTTGGCTACTTGGATTGGGCCCTAACCCAAGAGCTTCATCCCTCTGAGGTAACTCAGTGCTAGCTCAAAAATGATTCCATCTTCATTATCACAAAATATAAATATTACATAAAACTATCATAAAATAGTAAGCTCGAAATTTGAGCAGAGTTTACATAAGCCAAAAAGTCGACCCTAGTGAGGCCCTAGGCCTCTCTACTTATACATCTGAAGCTACCAACAACTTCCTTAAAATCAGGGAGGCTTGGCTCCCAAAGCTTGAGATAACTCTCAATCATCTTTCACTTGCTCGGTTGCATTCTAGTGCATGATTCGACTGCATGTACTCCGAGCTAAATGAAGGGGAATTCAAAGTGAGGAGCAATAAATGAGGGGGATTCCCTCCTATAAGTCCTCTCCTCTGTCTACTTCAATTTATTGCTGCAGTTTGGCCACTAGATCCTTGACTTTGACCTCGAAATCCATCAATAATCTGCATTAAATGCATGTTAGAACACATGGCATAATAACTAACTCAACTCACCCTATAAGCATAAATATAATCAGAAAATTATACAATAAGATACGAGAATGGTTCATTTGACTAGGTTAGGAGGTAAAATGAGCCTATATAATTACCCATTTATGAGGCTCATCACTGGTAATTCATCAAGATACAGTTGAACGATGTGTTTATTGTTAAGAAAATCATAAAACATCTCTCGTTGGAATGTAGCACCAATGTTTTTTAGACCGAAAGGGAGTTACTTATAGGCAAAGGTTCCCCATGGACTGATAAAAATAGTTTTGTGTTGATCGGCGGGAAGAATGTTAATTTGGTTGTATCTAGAAAAAGCATCCATAAAATAAAAAATCTCACTCCCGACACACTCATCAATAATTTGAACAATAAAAGGAGTTAGATAATTGTCTTTGGAACGTGATTGATATCATGGTAATCAATAGAGACGCAGATAGTCCCTTGTTTTTTAGTCACAGGGACAATGTTTGAAACCCAACCTATCAATGGAATGGAGTAAATGAAACCAAACTTTAGAAGTTTTTCAACCTCTCCCTTTATAGCGGCTACCTTTCTAGGGTGCACTAGACGAAGTTGCCGATGAACAGGGTTCACATCTGGATAGGTAGGAATTTCATGCACAGCTATACTTGAGTTAAGCCAAGCATTTCTTCATGTGACCAGGAAAAGACATTGCGGAATTCCTTAAATAGGGAAGTGTAAATATTGATCTCATCAGGAGAACAAGAAACCCCGACATGGATGTTCTTGACAATTCCTGGTTTAACATAAATGTCTATAGGCATGGTAGTAGTAATGTTCCCCATGTTTCCCTCAGACAAAACTTCATGCACCAAAATGGGCATTTGAAGTGGATGGGTGAGTGTATGGGAAACAAAGGTATCCAAACACAATGAAATATCTCCAAGACTCGGGAGAAACGAGGAATGATGATGAGCATCATTCCAGGGAATTTTCTTAAGAGACATAACCTCGATGATACTCTTATTAGTGGGAAATGTCTCGTTCAAGGGATCTAAAGAATCCCAAGAACCAAGCCAAGGGGACTATGAATACGCTTCTAGATGCATACAAAGAGTAGTATGAATTTCAAAAGAGGCCTTCGAAGTCAAAACAACATCTTGATAGTCTGGTTCTGCTGGGTTGAGTGGCATGACATCGCCAAAAGAATCAACCTAATTGAGGGAAGGAATGATCCAAGGATCGTAAGAAGTAGAGATCATGTTG
Source organism: Pinus tabuliformis (assembly GCA_031772625.1). Lineage (NCBI taxonomy): Eukaryota > Viridiplantae > Streptophyta > Pinopsida > Pinales > Pinaceae > Pinus > Pinus tabuliformis. The sequence continues at coordinate 1,083,815,488 of CM062818.1, forward strand.
ACATAAGAGACATGTGGAGGTGGGAGGGAAAAGGTTCCCATAAGAATAGAGTCTTTAAAAATACCCACCCCAATGCTCTCATAAGGAATGTCGATATTTCTCAAATATGGCATGTTTCGATTCGAAGAACCAGAAGAGAAAAAGGCTAACTGATCAAAGGTGACTATTTTCCATTCATGAGGAAAACGAAGGACGCGGAAAAAGAAGAAACCACACAAAACATAACATGAGTCCAACTTCGTCCAAATAGAAGGTTATAATTCAAATTTGCATCAACGAATTCTACTTCTAATTCAACAGTTTTCCCTTCCAACGTGATCGGCAAGCTCATGAGAATATCATAACGATGAGATCCTCTTCCATCAAAGGCTTCTAAGGTGTTAGGAGACAGGTTAAGAGGAAGAGAGCCTATAGCATTCCATCATGAAACATACATGATGCAGATGGAAGCACCCTCATCAATCATAATCCAATGAATCATATTCCCTTTTATAATGAATTGAATTAAAAATGAAAGTTGATGGGGAAGATGAGGAATATGATTTCCCAGGTTAAAAGTAATCAAAATTAAATTCGTAGGGTCACTTACTCCTATAGCGGATAGTAATGATTTCCGTTGCGTTGGACAAGTCTAGGGAACTTCCAAGGCAAACATCGTCGAAGGCGCTTGTGCTAAATCTTCAACAATATTTTAAGATGATTTCCAAAGGATACCCTTGGGAGGTGGTATGATAACAAAGTAATCTCTAGGTCTCTCAATATGAAGAGGACCAGAACTCAGTGGAGTAGAATTAGAAGGTGTATCAATAAATTCTTTCTCCACAGTCTGTTTGGGAGGACTTGGATAGTATTTTAACTAGGTGGAAACAAAAATAGGCACTGTTCCACTCATATAAACCTGAGAACCCAAAGATGTAGAAGATTGAGTTTTTTCTACCACTTGGGTCTATTGTGATGGGAAATATTTTTTTAGTACAACTAGTGTCCCTTGAGTGCCTTTTAACAAGCGACTAACTTCTGCACAATGATGACAATCCTTGGTATAGTGATCTTCCTCACAAATGAGGCAAAGATATTTGGGCTTACATTTAGATGCATCATCAACAGATGACTTTGGAGGATCTTGTTTTTGGGTATCATAGTTTTCTTTTCCTTTACACTTCTTTTTACCTTTGGAGGCTTTGTCTACCATGGTAAACTGAACGACATTAACTTCAGAGGTTTTACCAGGATTTGGAGAGGGGTTCGAAGGAGGATTGGATGCAGTATTAGAGATGGATTTTTTCTTCAAAGAAGTTTTATTGGAAGTTTGAGTCACTGATCCAATAATACCATTGACAAGTGGTATATCTAGAGGTTTAGAATATGCTGGATCTGTAGATGGTCTTAGAGCATCAGGAAAGAGATCATATAATGTGCCAGATTGGGAATACACCAAATCTAAATATTGGGCATGGGAAATGGCTTGATATTCAGTTACACAACCTCCCATAGCTATGTCCTTGGAAAATTTATTGATGAATGATTTGGTAAACCATTCAGCTAACAACTCATCAGTATCTCAAACTTGATAAGGCGACGATGATGTCTCCATTCATGGATATGATCAAAGATGTGGGTAGCATTATTTTGTTTCAATGATGTAAGTAGATGGGTACTAGTTTCATAGCGAACCAGTAACTGGAAGTGAGTGAGGAAGGCCATTGCTAAAGAATTGAAGTCTTGATAGGCACCTTGAGGTAACTCAATGTACCATTTCGTGGCAACACTTGTTAGGGTTCGCTGGAAAAGACGTAGACGAACAAAGTATTCATCCTAGGAATTGGATGAACACCATAAATGGTAAGTCATAACATGGGCCTGGGGGTCTTCTCGAGGCTTTCCTTTGAATTTCGGACAATGGTCAAGATTATTAGTAGGAAGTAGAGGCTAATATGGCAAATGAAGTATTGGATCATTAGTGAGTCTTGACACATCCGGTAGTTCCAACGTTGCTAGAAATAGCATTTGTGGATTGAAAGGCATGGGAGGCCTTTGATAAGGCCCAACTTGTGGATTCCATCCTTTTTGGTATGGGTTCTGCCCCCAAAGTGGCAGATTATGTCCATAAGGAGCTTGATATTGCCCCCATTGAGGAGTATTCTAACCATACAAAGGTGGATTCTGCCCCCATAAAGGTGGGTTTTGACTAGGGTAAGGTTGATACTGACTCGCCATGGGTCATTTAGAACCATAAGGTGGATAAACAACTTGTGAGGCGTATGGATTATAAGGTTGTCATTGCAACCGTTGACCCTGGTGGTAAAATTCTTGGCCCTGCTACTATAGGGGTTGACCTTGTGGCTGTAAGGGTTGACCTTGTTGATATAAGGGTTGGTTTTGCTACTACAAGGGTTGTCCTTGTTGTTACAATGGTTGTTGGTAAAGCCCTTGTTTCACATAGGATCCTTGTTGTACATAAGGCTATTGTTGTACATAAAGTTACTATTACTGGAAAGTTCCTTATGGAATTTAATGAGTTCCAGGTTGGTACTAATAAGTTCCATCTTGAATTTGGCTAGATGCCCCAAATGAGGGATTTGAACCAGGATACATTTGGGGGCCTCCCTATTGAGTAAAGGGTGGATTTTGAGGTTGTTGTGAGCCACACGAAGGGTACAGTTCCTGGTAGGGTATCTAAGTTGAAAGAGGTTGTTGATATGGGATCTGGACTGATCCAGATGGAATTGATGATTCACTAGGATAAGGTACACAACCAACATTTTGACTAGCTCTGATAGTGTGAGTTTGAGGTGCACTCACATAAGCTCCACCCGAAATAGGAGGTACATAAGGCAAAGGTGGTTTTTCCCCCCATGCAGTGGGATAGGTGGTGGCACATATTTTCCACTTAATTGAGGATATGAGGAACTTATAGGGACATTAATTGCCCCAACCGTAACTATTGGTTGTACAGGAACTGATGAAACTATAGTCGGTGCTAGTTTGAGTATCTTCATCCCTCCATCAGTGATCAAATTTCTCTTTTTGCATGTATATTAGGTGTCTCATCCGATCAGTTTCATTCCATTAGGTCATGGATCAACTGATGGTCATGGTTCTTTATCACTTTCCCTCATGCTTTTCATCTGCTAGCCTATTTGCACATGTACAAATCATTTTCGGTCATTTTTATTTCATTTCAGTTGCAGAAGTCATTTTAGGGTTTTCAAGTCTCATTAGGTCTAGCATTTACCACCATGATCTTCAAAAGCTCAATAAATGGCCAGCAGTCGCATGAGGATGTTCAATAAGTTCATAAAATCACAAATTTTACTCATGATTTGCTCCATAAAGGGTTTTTACCTCAAAACTCCGTTTTGAGGTGAAAACAGGGTTTTTCCATTTCATGTACAAACTTTCTGTAATTTTATTGTTTTCATATGTAATAAAGCATCATTTGCAACCCTGGGTCACCTTGCCAAACTCATGCACTCCAGCTCCTGCAAAAGAGACAAGAAAATCCAAGCATTAGTCCATCAAATGACAAAAAAGAGCCAAACTACAAAACAGAGTTTTTAAAGAACAAAGTAAAAAGGAAAACTTTAGAAAGTGGGTTTTCTAAATGAAAAATTAAATTCACTTGTATATAAAGGGATCATTTGTGTTATAAGACTTCATTTGTGCTAAAAGTGAGAGAGAACAAAGAGAAAATCGCGTTTTGAGGACAGAGAGGGAAATTGCAACAAGTTTCGAGATTTCTCTTGGTACGGTGCACCTGGGCATTGGCGCGGCACACATGCCCGGTGTGGCGCACTGGGCATAGGATTTACACATAGTTTTGAATGGGTGCAACACACCTGCCAGGCATGGCGCACCTGGGTGTTGGTGTGGCACACCAGTCAAACAACTTCAATACTCATTCAAAACTCATTCTAAAGCTCCAAATTTTGCAAATACCATTCCTCCAAGTAAGTAAAAGCTCCTATTTGCCATAGCAAGACATTTTATCATCCTTGATGGTGTTTTTATAGGTGAAAATTCAAACCATAAATTGCTACACAGTTGTCTTGCAAAACTGCCTAGGGTTTTGCAGTTTTTGTCATTCTTGTTGTTTTCCTTTACTCCTCTACATAATTTGCCCATATCACATCCCTCTTCACTACATTTCCTTAATTTTCTTTCCCTTTCCCTCTCTCATTGACACTTATCCTACCCCCTATCCCCAAACCCTAAAACCTTAACACCTAATTCCCACTATTCCTCAAACCCTAATCTTCATTTCCCAAACCCTATCACTCCCTAATAACCCTACAGCCAATATCAAAACCTTCCTTTCCACTCATCAAATCCCAAAGAAGAAAACAATAGTCACCTATTCTTGAGAAAATCTCTTCATACTCATCATTTTACACCATACATTGGCAAATATGGAAACAGATTCAACTTATGAAAGGGATGAAGAAACTGTGAATGATTCCTCCCAAGAGATTCATGCACCAAGAAAACCACATAAGGAAGAAAACACATCCGGGAGGAGCCCACCACACTCACAGAGTTACTAGCTTGCCGTCTTGCAGTAACATGCTTTAAACATTAGTTTTGCTACCAGTTTTATGAGATGGTGGAGAAGGTGAAATACCACCATGAACTTGCTAGGCTATTTGTCCTTCATCTTCACAATGGCCAGGTGGACTTAGCAGGTGTTTCCTTCACTTTGAGACCTGAAACTATAGTTGCAGCAACCGGTATTCCAAATGTAGGTGAACAGTGGAACAAATGACAACTTGTGGGCAAAGAGCATTATGAGCCTTATGTCAAGGCTAGCTATCAAAGACAAATCAGTAGGGTCTTTCCTTTTAGATACCTACAATACAATTATGCTCCACTCATGAAGCTCATTATCAAATACTTCACCTGTGAAGGGAGATTTTCTCACTTGTACACTTATCATGTTAGATTATCGATGCATTTCACTAGAGTGAGGATGATGAACCTCCCCTATTTCATATGCAGAAATATTGCGAAAATGGCTACATTGGTGCAAAGAAAACCTCTTCATCAACATTTCAACAACATTTATCACTTTTCATTAATCAAGATTGTTGTTTTGCATCAGTTGAGTTTATTGAATGTTTCATGGGATACTTTCATTTCACATGAGGTTTTCAAAAGCCCTCAAGTGACCCCATTAGTATTTCAAGAGGAAGGAAGGCCTTCAAATCAACTGGAGGTTCATGAGACTCAAACTACAAGTGTGCCAGTATTTGTCACTTATGGAAAAGGCACAAGGAGATTATTTGTATCTGCCAAACGAGTACTATCTCCACCTGGGGTGGAAGGGGTCTCGTTTCCTTCATCAGACCACATGCAAATGCTATCTTCACCCATGGTGAAAGGGACTTTTCCTTCTTCTTCAGCAGAGCAAGTACAACATAAAAGGAAGCAACCATTGCATGAGGAAGGGCCTTCTGAAGGTTAGGAGGCAGGTTTTATTTTGATTCAGGAGGAGGATACTGATTTCGGATCCTAAAGATCAAGACTCAAGGAGATAATCAAAGAACAAGAAGCTAACATCCATGCCTTATCTCTTAACATTGAAAGGGCTAAGTGGATCACTAATTACCTTGATCAATGGAACAAGTAGTTGGAGGATAAACAGACAATCATGGAGCCGCAAACCATGAGGGAAAACAAACAAGCAACAAAAAGAAAGAAAGTCAAATTGACACCCCTTGAGCAAGAGATTGATGCTGACCAGGAATATTGGCTAGAGAGGGTGAATATGCACTTGGAGAAGCTACTTGAGAAAGCCAATAAGGAGAAAAAGATGTTGCGGCACATGGCTTATCACTATTTGGCACGAAACAAAATTTGCAAAACTAGGATAAGGTGCCTAAAAGCCAAGTTGAGGAAGACTTTGAGGAGCAAGAAAGAGCAAGATAAGCTCAAGATCTTGGCTGAAGCTTCATTGGCCCAGCATAGTACTTGATGTAGATCACTCATGCCAAAGTTCAAGAAATTTGGTAAACGTTTTTGGCAATTTTTAATTTTTCCAGGAAAAAACAAGTTTTTCTAGCAGGTGGTTAGCATCACCTGGTGCTCGCCTTTGATAGGGACCTCCTTTGGAAGAAAAATTTGAATTTTTAGATTCCTTATGAAAATTTATGCATGCCCAGAAATTAATAGGAAATTTGGACAAGTTTTGGACCTCCAAAAGGGTCAAAAACACCTCAAAAATGCCCTCTCTGCCACTTCTTGGCCACATAGGAAGCAATGTTGGGAGAACTGATTTTTGGAGGGGAAAATGGAGACCAAATTCAAAAATTCCACTTGTCCTAGATAGTAGACAGATACACCTTTCCAACAATCCAACTTGGAGAAAATTTGGTGAAGGATAATGCCTCCAAATTTAGCTAGGAAAAAGCACTATGCACAGAAAAAGTGGCACTACGCGTAGGATGAAAAAGTGCCAATTTTGCTCAAAAACTCTGTTTTTCGCCTAGTTTTCTTCTAGTGTGAATTTTTCTCTCTTATGGTGAAATTCATGATGTGAAATGATTTAAATTGATGTATTATGATGTAAAAATGATAAAAATTGACTTGATAAGGTCGATACATCAGTTGTAGGTGGTTTGGAGTTGAATGAATCAATTTCCTAGGTTTAAGAGGCACGTTGTTCCCCTGCCTATTTTTGTGTTCCTAGTTTAGATATGGTTGAAGCCACCCCTCTTCTCATGGATTCGAACCCTGATGGATAGCACAAGTGGCTTGGAGGTATGTATCATGTGTTTTTTCAGTCATTTGTAAAGGTTGGACTCTTGCGAATGCTTTGAGCATTATTGTACATTCATCTCTGTAGTTTGGCAAGGAAATAGACCAGGGTTTGCAGCATTTTGTGGGATTCTTGTGGCAAGATGACTTAGTATTGTTTTTCATTCTATGATTCAAGTTATCATGTGTTTATGCGTGCTATTATCTCTCTCTTTTTAGCTTAACTAAATGAATCAAGTATAAAGGTGGAAATCATTGATGTTGCAGTGCTCTACCTTAGGGTTTGTTTAGCTTTACATGCTTTCTACTGTTTGAAGAGGACTCATGACACTTTCATGCCCTCTCCAACTCCTCACCAGTCTTAAGGCTCTCCATTTCACTTAATTAAAAGTTATAAAGCATTTTCCTACCTCGCCTTACATAAACCTCTGCAAGACTGAGTTCATTCCTTGGACCCAAACTACCTTTCACATTTGATCCAGCAATCAACCACAAAACTCAATCAAACTCTTATAAGCATATACCTAGCCTAAAATTAGTCTTTACATCAATCATCTCAAGCCTAATTTGCTATATTTTCTTGATATTGGCAAGGAGAGAGCCCTCTCCCGACTTGGTAGGGCTAGCTACTAGGTTAAGCGTGGTTTGATGTTACCCTAGACCTGCCTTTCTCAGCCTGAGGTAGATTTTTGCAATAACAATTGGTACAGGAATTTGAGAGGCCACATTTGAAATAAATAGACTAGAAGTAGGCATGATGCCTAATGGACAAATGATATTGTGATAAAGTAAAGATACACTTGGAGTACCTAAAACCAATTAAGCCAAAGATGTATAACCAGCTGGAAATAAAGGCTCACTACATTCAGGCGGCGATGGATGTGCAACACTTCCCACATATGGATAACCTTTAGGTGGAAATTCGTATTCAGAATCATTGTCAATACTAGGAGTATGAGCAGCTGAGACTTTTGGAGGACCTTGAGAAGAGGCTAGAAACTCATCTTCTGAAGCCATGGGTGGAAAAAGTTGGTGAGGAGGAATCCAATATGGTCGTGGAGATAACTCCAAAGGTACAATAGGATTATCATATGGACTATAAGGCGGTTCAGGAGATATAACCATTGGATCAAAAAGCGAATTCATAGGGAATGAAAAACACCTCTGTGGACTTTTAGGGGTTTCTAGATCAGATTCCTGAGATGATGAGTCTCGAGCTGGAGGACGAAAAGCAAGGGGTTGAATACCTGGGATAATTCCAAGTTCAAGACCTTGGGATTCAAGTGACTATGAAAACTCAGGTTGAACTCCTTGTGATGACCCTTCAGTGTCAGATGATGAAGGGGAAATTTAAGGTGAACCCCGAGGTTTAGCAACAATGACCTTTTCTCAAAAACAATAAGGGGTGGTTGATTCGAACCTACAATTAAAATTTACTATTAATCAGGCAATATGAGGCCAAGGATAACTACATAGGTAAGTCATGTTATCGTGGGCAGTTAAATTTTAGAACTTAAAAACAAGAAATAAATAAAAGAGGGTGTACTAGGAAAGAGGGTTTACCAAGTATCTGTGAACCGTTATATACACCTTAGCCGAAACCAAGGACTTAACATATGAAGATTGATCTCATTGAATGCTATGTTCGGTATATCACGTTTACAAGGTGACTAACTCAGTTACATGTGGCTAAAGGATACCAACCTAGTGGGGTCTCCCAATATATAATCAAAGGTACGGGGAGCACAAGTCCGTGTTACCACTATCCAATGAATAGTTGTTCGATGAGAGCATTCCGATATACTTGCCATACTAGAGTGCCTTTAATATACCCAAGAGTACTGGAGAACCTCCGATATACTTTCGTACTAGAATGGGATTTTACCGCCGAGATACAATGTAGGCAGTTAACAACAACTACTAGGTTTATAGATGATGGAACACATCTCTATCTTAGACCTCTAAATGTTTGCATTAAGTTCCAAATGCTCCTTAGGTTAATTCAATAAATTTTAATGTTTTTCTTGAATTAAATTTCAATGTTGGGCTCAAATGATGTCACCTGAATCCTAGAATGCAACTATATGAGAAAAAAGGAAACCTTTCATTTCAATGAATTATATACTAAAGAGGGAAGAAAGTTCAAGTAATTAATGCATCAAACAATATATCTCCACTAACTTTTCCAAATGCAAAATGTAAGAGAAAAAGTAAACTTCACATTCACTAATGAATATGTGATCTATTGAAAGAAAATATGACTTTTACTTTACTAAGATGCACTTTACCTATATGATGTTCTCTTTGATTTTTCAGATGCTCACATGGAACTAAGCTTCAACTAAAGCAAAAAATGAATATTTTGATTCAAGGTACTCCTAATGCAAACAAGGCATCAATCAAAGTAACACCAAACTCAAAAGCACTCAATGAAAAGGTCTTTCACTTTCTCTTTCAAATAGATAAGAAAATATACTCATTTCAGTTTCAAACTAAACAATGTAATCTATGCTTGATAAATGACAAAGATGGATTTCAAATGTGAGATGACTTAGTACACATGAAAAATAACTTTGCACAAGACAAAATGAAGCCAACGTAAAACAATGTTTCAAGTGATTTACCAGATGAACAAACCTAATCATTTAGCAAACTAGAGACCCAAAGACATTCGTAAGCGGAAAGTGACAATCAAATGACCTATAAACCCTAAAATCAATCCAATTGCACTCAAAAACTTGGAAGTTCAAAGAAGTAAGAATTTTCTAATAAAATGAGGTAATCAATCAAAACATCAAAAAATCTAATCATGCAAGATAAAACAAGACCTCAGGGTCTCACACACATTAGAGTTTGACAGAGAAACCCTAGTTTTTTTGCCAATCTCATGGATCAACATGGTTGTTATGGCCAAAATGGTGCTGAACAGGGGATCAAGGTGACTTTTTTAATAAAATGCTCGTTGACAACGTGATTGTCATATGAAAAAGCACGCTAGGTGGGGGATAAGGCAAAAAACAAAAATAATTTCATAAACACTTCTAGATTGAGCACTCTAATATAGAAACTAGTGATTGTATAGACCTATACAAACCCAAACTAACTGAGAACATGATGGTCGTTCAAACTGATAAAGATATCAATTGATAAAGGAGGATGAAAAAGGCTATAGCTTCTCCAGTGGTGTCACAATTTTGTTGTGAAGGCAAATCCCCTCTGTAGAAAGAGGTGATTCCTCTAGTCCAATGAGTGGGTCTAGAAACAAATTTAACAAACTAATATACACTTTCCTAGCTTATGTTCGACAAATGCAGAGAGAAGGAGAAACCTACCTCACTCTAATGCTAATCTCTCAAACTTTGGAGATGGATTTGAATCTTTCACTCTAGGCCTTGCTCCTTATTAGTTCTTCACGTTCAGGTACCTACAAGGAAGTTCAAATTATTATGAAAGATAAAAGAGCATATATGACATACATCAAACATAAACTACTTAACATATCAAGGAACATTAAGCTAATAGCATAAACATTTACACAAATATGGAAATTAAACAACAGATGTATATATTAATAAGCTAAAAAGGGAAGCATACAACCTATGCCTTGATGTTGGAGACCTCGTTTTGGAGGATGTCAAAGTCCAAGCAAAGAATCTTCAAGAACTCCTTCTCCAAGCTACAATGGGTAGCATGTAAGAATAATATCAGCATAGGGATGCATCAATCAATGACCAACCATTTTTGAATGAAAGGGAGTGAGTTTATAGGAAGGGAGAGAGATTTAGGGATCCAGAAAAGGCAGAGGAAGGTACGCATATCAAGGGGAAAGCCCATGATGATAAGATCAAGAGACCCAAATGAGAGAGCTCAACCATATCAACGACAACCAATATCCAACTCGTTGTTCCTGAAGGTTCAAGTGAGCGAAGCTTCTCATTTAGTTTGGGAAAACCTACTAGAAGAGAGGAGATATACTCAATTAGTGTATATATATATATATATATATATATATATATATATATATATATATATATATATATATATATATATATATATATATATATATATATATATATATATATATATATATATATATATATATATATATATTTATTTATTTATTTATTCTAATTCTAGACACTACATCCTACAAACCACGTAATTGTTTCTCTTCCATCGTGGAAGCAACAATATTTATAGACAATATTATAATGGAATCAATAATAAATCAATGTAATATCTAAATTTCCTCAATTTAAGCATCTCAATAATCTCTGAGAATCCTCTACCTATATAATGTTCCATTTTATTGTTCTAGGGTTTACATCACACAAACCCTAAGTCCTCTTCCCTTACACCACAAAATTTTTAAGATATATGATCATCACGAGCTCTATAATTCATTTTAATGTATCATCAAGGGTTTAGATAAAAAAACTCTAGGTCATTCTCCTTACATGTACAAAATCCTTGAAACCTTGCAACTACTAATGATAGAAAATTGATCACAAAGACATAATATTTCTCTATCAAAATTCTGAAGAAAAAAAGTGAATGGAAACACAATCACACATATAAATTTGTCAAGGGAACCCAACTGGTAAAAAATGCTCTTGCTTGTATTAATTAACTAAGCAATCTGATCTATTACATAGAATATGTTTTAAGCTTGAAGCTCCCTGCAATACTAATCAACTCTCTACAATACTTTCCCAACACTTAGGCAAATAAGGGAGTGTATAACTGAGCAACCTGCCATCAGCATGGGAATGCAGTGGAGCAAAACACGTTGATGCCAAAAATTAGGTTTTTAGTTAACCTTCTTCAGAATGGATTTAGGGAATTTTTCCTTTGATTCTTCAAGGAGGCTTTGGTCTGTATATCATGATGGATATGCTACACAAAAGTCAACATTTTGGCACTTCAGGATATGGAACAAGAAGTGAATAGGAGGTGTGAAAAAATAATGTGTAACAAGAAGTTGTCATTGTAAATGCTACATCGAGATATGTTTATAAATATCCATAGGTAGTATGTTTTACTGGTCATAAGTGTCATAAAACACATAGGATAGTGTTCCCCCAAGGGGGAGGGGTTTGTAACAACCCTGAGTTGATTTTCTATGTAAATAAATTAAACCAAGGTCATGAGACACATATTACAAGATGAATGGAGGGGAAAAAATTATAGTGGGCATCACTTATGATTTATTAATGGCTATGGAATTTGGCAAAGGCATTGGAAAAAGAAAAAGGAAATAAATGACAAAATATGAGAGAAGGAAGATGAAGAGACACAAATATGCATGAAAGGGAAATTAAAGAGAAAATAAAGGAAAATGAAAGAAATAAGGAAAAGGAAAGGAAGAGACTAGACATCAATGATAAAAAGGCATCTGAGAAAAAATTCAAAACCTTTGCCAATTTAGTTTTTGATCACTTTACAAAATCAATATCAAGAGAAGAGAGAACAAGCAATTGGACACAAGCAACCAAGCAAGCGAAAGGAAAAGAAAAAAGGAAGTAAGGGAGCACAAGGAAAATGTTGGAAAAGCAACTATAACAAGCAAAAATTGCAATTAATAGGTTGCGTGTGTGATTTCATTACTGAGATTTGGATGCATGGTACATGCATTTTGTTATTTGGTTGGTTTGATGTCATTGGCATGGGATTTTCCTGGATTGACAATGGTTTTAGCCTTGCCTTTCCATTTCCTGGATAACCAAGATGTAGTGGGTTCCTTGTTTTGGTTAAGCTTTGGATGGTCATGCTAGCTCTCAGAAATATTCTCTTGGCTATAGGAGAGAAGTTTCGAAGTTGACCATTTCAATCCAACTTATAAATTGAAGGCTAGCCCCTTCAATCCAGAGAGGGATCTCTCTGACCTTTACACCGTGGCTAGATCTTTAGATAGGTTGTGTATATATAGGGCCTAAAATAAATAGTTCATTGGGTTATGGATTCAAATGGCTAGGGTTTAGATAGGTTTACCAATATAACCGTCCGCCTGATTAGGATTGATAAAGGCAAGGTGGATAGAAGATCCTAGACCTTTTCAATTTGTTGTAGATGGATGAAGAATAAGTAGAACAATCCACTACCATAGGGAATACACAGTGAATCATATGGTAGCATTAGAGGATCAAGATGGGAAGCTTTGAAAACATAACTTATAGCATAAAAAAAAAGATGAATTTTGAATTAATTTATCTTTTCCAAGCATTAAGAAGGAATGCATTTATGAGATTATTAAAGGATAAATTAAAAAAAACTGAGAACATACATAATAAAATTAACTATCGCATGGATATTTATATCACTAGTTAGAATCTACTGATTTTGGCAAATGAAATAATTAAAGTATTCAACACATGGACAATGACTATATCTTTTTAGAAAAACCAACCCTTTCTTCATATTCTTGATGAAATAGATAGAAAGTAAAATAGATATAAGCTCCTTGAAGTATGGTCATAATAATTACAAAATATTTACATACTCTTTGAGAGTTTAATCAAGAAAAAACACAGAAACTCTATCATCTTAGCTATTCAGATCCCTAATCTATTACATAATCCCTGGTCAAAACATAGCATAAGGCTTCTATACGGTCCTACTGCTAGTATCATTGAAGAATAGAGAGATGTCTAATGGAAGATAGGATATATAACAATCTACTGCATTACAAGCTTGATCTTTGAAGCTAAACTCATGTTCCCTCCTTGTAGCCAACTAATGCATGAACTTGGAAATAATGCCAAAATTGTGTAACTTTCTACCTTCTTCGATGCTTGCTTTCCTCATGTTGACTTGTACCGCTTTAGAAACAAAAATATATGATATATTACCACAATATAGTAAAAAATAATTACTACTTGGTGTTTAACCAAGAGTAAACGAAAATTTTAAATATCCATTAGCGTTTGGTGCAAAAAAATTAGGATTTACTGTAACACAATTAAGGTTTATGCTATACTCCGCCCTTGAAGTCAACTAATCACTTTCGTATGTCTTCTGCAACTTAAGTAAGGATATCCAACTTATCTTGACTCCTTGTCACCCTTATGGTAAATTTTTGTGGAATTTTATCAGTTTTTAGGGTTTTTCCTTTGTTCTTCTCAACATACCCTATTTTCATCTGTCTTTTTTTACTCTTTGAAGTCTTCTCTATTTTTTCTTCTTCATCAAGGATGAAAAATATTTATTTGAGCTTAGGATTCATTCTAGCTTTGAAATTCAACCTTAGTTTGTTAGTAGAATGACTGTGAGGTATTTTTCCCGAAACCCTAACCTCTATCTCGACTTCCTCATCCTTTGTTTCAACATTCTGTTTTCCCTTTTTGATTTTCTATATTGTTTCTTCCTCCTCTACCATAATTCTCCGTTGGTTTCTTTGGCTTATATTCCTCCCTTCATAAACTTTAACCTTTGGCATCTTCACATGGACCTCCTCATGTTTTTCAACCCAGGGTTGGCTAGATTCTCCTTTGGTCTCATGAGCTACAACTTGAGAAGGAACTCTGTTTTGGCCTCTTTTTGATCTTCTAGGTACAGGTGGGTTTGGGTTCCTTTGCCTCATTTGCCTTAATTGTTCTACTTTCTTATTCAATTCATGAGTATATAAAATATTAATGAGATTTTTGTGACAAATATCATGATCTTATAATTTAGGTCTCTTCCTTTCCTTAGTGCACATTTTCAACAAAGTTTTATGTAGGAAGTATGGAAAATTCATTTTCCTAAAACCTGTTAAGTGACAAAGAAACCTCATGTGATATAGGTAAGCTTTGGAATAACTACCTTCATAGGTGAAGAAAAGCTGGATAATTTTATGTGCAATAGCTCATTAAGGTTTTAGTTTTTTTGGAGGAACCCTGCATCCCAATATTAATTTTGACAATCTTCTTTTAGGAAGAAATTTAAATCCACATTCAACAACCTCTACTTCTTGAACCATCTTTCACCTTCTACTGGAAAACCAGTTGCTTCAACAATGGACTCCTCTGTGACAGGGAAATTCAACATCATGATTCTATTTGTGTTTCCATCGAAGGAGAAGATAAAATAATGGCACCAGCTCAGGTTATGCCCATTAAAACATTGAAATAATGGTTCCCAACCTGCATCTCTGAAAATATCAAGCATTTTAGGGTACACTTCAGAGTAGATGCCATCAGGTTTAAACCTTTTCACATGGAAAAAACGACCCATTTTCAATGCTCCAAGACCTGAAAACACCTTTATTTACCTTGAAATACCCTAACATAGTATTGTAAGATGACTAGCAACCTTTATGCACTGGAAAACTATAAATATGGGTTTGCTCGAAAAACTGGCTTTAAGAAAAATAAGGAAAACTAGGGTTTGATCTTAAACGACTCAATTGAGCTAAAAAATGATGGAAAATGTCATATCATGCAGATGGAAGATCAATGTTTTACAAATCACTACTTGAGAAATAAAAAAAGGGTTAACTGGTCGGAAATTGAGTTTTATTTTTTCGAAAAGCACTGCGAAAGCATTTTGTAGTGCCAACCAAATTTTTGCTATAAGTCAAATCACTAAGTGAAATTTTGCATAGACATAGGGTTGGGTAAAAGTGTTTTAATGAAACATTTCCCTAGGCTTAGAAAAAATTATAACAAATACAACACCCCCTTTACATGATTATGACTTGCAAAAATATAGAATAACATCATTGACTTGAAATGAAGGTGTAAACCTGATGCTAACAGGTTGGTAGAATTTAGATCTTGGTTGAGGTGGTCTTGGGAAAATTCCCAAGGGTCGAGGATGGAGATGGGATTTATCCTAGAACTCTTGATAGATGGGTGGAGACAAGAAAATTCCTGTGGGTATGGTGAATAAAGTCAGAGACATCCAAGCTTGTTTGATATTATTGATTTCTGGGCCCTAACAAAACCCATATAGAACACTAAAGGACACCGCTCACAAAAATATCACAAATTGGTACACTAGTATTCTTGACATGGTTAAAACCCTTAAAAAGGGAAATAGTCCATGGCCTGAGCCAACACGATCACTTCAGGAAATTTATTAATGTAAAAGAAAGAAAATTTACATAAGCTTCTCTCATGAACAGTCACCTTACAAATGACCCTACATGCTATTTAAATAGAGATCATGAACCAATCAAGTGTTAAGCCATGGATCAAGTGTTGGTAATACCGAGGAGAGAATGAACCATCAGAACACTTCATATCTATAACATACTGTGCTCGTTGGTTTGTAAGTTACAAAAAGTACATAGTAAAGAAACACACTTTACCTAACTATACACTAGACCAAGTTATACTTAACTATTTCCTATGTGTCAGAATATCCTAACATCCCCCCTTAAGAACAACTTGGGATAGGATTGAAGGATGTACAAAGATGACACAATAGGAGAAGGAAGGAGGCATTAGAGCCTATCCCCCCTTAGTGACAAATTCATAAACTCCAACCAGAAATCGAAGTTCAGTTAACTTTGACTCTGTGATAGCCTTTGTAAATATGTCTACAACTTGATCATCAGTTGAACAATATTGCAATTCAAGAACATGGTCGTGAACGAGATTTCTGATGAAGTCCATGTGTAGTTTAATGTGTTTGCTGCATTGATGCTGGAATGGATCTTTGCATAGTTGAATGGAACATTGATTATCACACCGAAGTGTAGTTGGATATTGCTGCTAAAAACCAAACTCTGATAGGATTTGACGAAGCCACAGGGCTTCCTTACAAGCTTCTAGGGTGCTACGATACTCTGCTTTTGCTGAAGAAAGAGAAATGACACTTTTTTTCTTGCAAGCCCATGCAATAGGTCTAGAACCAAGAGTGAAGACATAACCTGCAGTAGACTTCCGATCATCAAGGTCACTAGCCTAATCGGAATCAGTGAAACCAACCAACAGAGGAGATGCTTTTGCACCGTAATGAATCCCAACCTAAACTATACCTCGCACATAACGAAGTATTCTTTTAGTTGCTTTCCAATGAATTTCATGTGGGTTTTGCATAAACCGAGCAATAAGGCCAACAAGAAAGAAAAGGTTAGGATGGGTATGGGTCAGATACAAAATGTTTCCAACAATCTGATGGTGTAAGGTAGCATCAACTTCAGGGGAAGTACAAGTGACTGAAAGTTTGGCTCTAGACTGAAAGGGAGAAGGGGCTGGCTTACAGTCTTCCATGTGAAAGTGGCATAGAAGATCACATGAATACTTGGACTAGGAAAGGGAAATACCTTCTTTGGATTGCAAGACTTGAAGATCAAGAAAATAATGCAAGTGTCCTAATTCTGTCATTTCAAACTGCTTTTTAAGGCTAGACTTCAAATGGTTTATATGGTTGGGATCACTACCAATAAGGATAAGATCATCAACATAAAGAATAAGAATGATTAGATACTTACCCACTTTCTTGGTATAGACAATATTGTCAAAATGACACCTAGAAAAGCTAGTATCTGAAAGAAAGCTATCCATTTTGGCATACCAAGTCCGAGGGGATTTCTTAAGACCATAAAGGGATTTCTTAAGTCAACATACAAGGATGGAGTATGTTTGTATAAATAAAGAAGGTTGTTCCATATAGATTTCTTCATGAAAGTCCCCATGCAAGAAGGCAGATTTAACATCCATCTGATGGACTTCCCATTTGAAAGAGGCAGCAAGGGAAATAACAAGGTGGATAGAGTTCATTTTGGAAACAAGGGAGAATGTTTCAGTATATTAAATGCCTTCAACTTGTGAAAAACCCTTAGCAACAAGACGAGCTTTATGTTTATCAAATTTTCCATTTAGTCCAAACTTGGTTTTGTAAACCCATTTGCATCTAACAAGTTCTCGTCTTTTTGGAAGAGGAACAAGGTCCTTGTTCCTTGTAGGCTTGTCCTTGAGAAACAAAAGGCTTCTCTAATAGAATGGAGGGTGGAAACAAACACAAAGTAGGCTAGTTCTAACTTAGTAAGAATGGAATAGATAAGGATACCATCTTCTTTCTTAACCTTAACACCTTCCAAGAGAAGTCTAAGGGTCTTGAACTTGGACAAAAAAATCTTCAATGGAAGAAAAATTATTGGGGTCCAATGTAAGCAACTCATTTTCGAGTTGATGGGCTTTGATTTCATTTTTAATTCCAAAAACTTTATTGAGATGTTTCATTGGTTCATCAGGGGTATCAAGTTCTGTGATATGGAATATAAGGTATGGAGAAATAAACATCCCTATCAACCCATGTTCTTGATCTTGCTCATTTTCCCATTTGGCTAGCTTATATTCATCTTTAAGTTTAGATTCTTGGCGTGAGACTATTCTATAAAGACCTTTACTTCTAAGTAAATCCACAATGTAAGATAACCATTGGAAGTAGTTGGTGTTGTCAAGAATAAATAGGCATAAAATTTCCATTTTAAAAGAAATTTAAGATGAAGATGTTGAAACTAAGTGTTCCAATGGAAATATCTCGAAAAATTAGTCCGATTAAAAAAAATTGTCTCTAAAAATGTCTTCCGGATGAAGAAGTTATGGCTTTTTGAAGAAAAATTATTGAATATGCCGACAAACTACATGAATGTTGGAAAGTGAATGATAATGTTATATTTAAAAAAATTCTCCCCCATTTCCATAGTTAATCCAATTAGTTCACTTTAAAAAAAATATTACTTTATGTGACCCACTTTTATAAATAAGTGAAAGTCAATTTTACAATGGTACTTTATGAACTACCCAGTGAGTTTTACAATGGTACTTTATGAACTACACACTAAATTATAACTTAAATAAAAGATAAAGTGACTTTGGAATTATAAGTGACTCACTTTTTATAATGGGTGCTAACACTTTTACACAAAATAACTTTAAAAAATAGTTACATGTGCTTCTTGAAAAAAAGTAACTTAAAAAAATGGGTGATAACACTTTTATATAAAGTAACTTTAAAACATAAGTTATATGTTCTTTTTGAAAAAGTAACTCAACAAAATGGGTGATAACACTTTTACATAAAATAACTTTAAACATAAGTTACATGTGCTTTTTGAAAAAGTAACTCAACAAAAAGAAAGACTTGAACCAAAGACCTCTATTCTCATAAAGTAACTTTGAACCAAGTGAGCTAGTTTAAAAAATTAGTTATTTTTGGAAAGGAGGAAGGGTTTTTTTTTTTTTTTTTTGGCTCACTGAAGCTTTAGAGTGTGTGCTTACTTGAAAAACCTCTTTTTCCCTATAAAACAAATAAAAAACACGCAACCCAAAATGAACATGCAAAATAAATCCAAGCCTTACGGTTTAAAATTATATTTGGCCGAAAACTAAATATTTTCCTTGATGTTTCTGATTTTCTAAGATCACACTAAGGCACAATGGAAAAGAGCATACGCATGAGAAAAATCCTTTATTTTTGTTTCTGGTTTTCCCATATCACACAGAGTCGCGAGGCAAAGAGCATATGCAGAAATGAAAGGTATAGATCTGGAAATAATATTTATTTATTTATTATTAATTTTTTTTATAGAGGACAATAAACCAAAATAAACAGAGAGATAAATAATTGTAACTACAACAATAGATCTAGGAAATGATAGTTGGATCCAGTTGTACTAGCATCGGATTTGGATCACCAATAGATACAACCCTCGAATAGCTCTGATACCATGTAAGAATTTACAGGGTAAGTTCCTTAGGTAGAACACCAAAGGAAACCACTCACAAATAGATCATAGATCAATACACTAGTATTCTTGACGTGGTTAAAACCCTTAAAGAGGGAAACAATCCACACCTTGAGCCAACGTGGTCACTTCAAACAATGTATTAATGTAAAATAAAGAAAATTTACATAAGCTTCTCTCAATAATGACCACCTTACAAATGACCCTCCATGCTCTTTAAATAAAGATCATGGATCAATCGGGTGTTAAGCCACGACTCAAGTGTCGATAATACCGAGGAGAGAATGAACCGTTAGATCACTTCATGTATAGAAAATATCATGACCGTCGATTGTAATTTACAAAAAGTAAATAGTAAAGAAACAAACTTTACCTAACTATACACTAAACCAAGTTATACTTAACTATTTCCTATGTGTCAGAATATCCTAACATTAATGGGTTGTGATATGTCAGGTATCTCAACATTTGGTCCCAAAACATCATGTTGTCCTTCCAATTTAGGGATGTTGATATTGCGTGGATCCTCTTTGCCTTCTTTCGTAGTTATATTATACCATTATAGAGCATGTTGCAACTGCGCATTCCAGTCAGGTTGTACCCAAGTTGTAGGCTCTTACGGTGTTTGAAAAATTACTTCTTTGATCTCCTATAGTGCATCATCTATACATGAAAACCCATATTCGAAACTAAAGGTCAGTAGGAAGCTTTCCTTCATATCATACCAGTCAACGATGCCATGGCACAACTCCGTTTCCAGATACCAATTCATTGGTATTACATTCGAAGTATGATAAAATATGTGTAGCCATTCTGGTTGAGGTTCTTCGCCCCACGCTTTATCCCAACAAGCCAAATGTTCTTGAGGATCATACCTACCATTATATTTCTTTGCGAGCCTTGTGTTTTCATAACCAAAATTGAGCCTCATCAATCGGTGGTACTCCCTCTAATCTATTATATTATCTTTATGTGTGCCCCACCATCGTGCATGCATAGCCCTCAAAGCTATATCCAAGGCCTGGAATCACTATTCTTCCTATACATTCCTTTAAAACTCATCAAGAAATAAATTGACATCACCTATCCCATCATAATGTGGTAATTTACGTACCTCGGTGGATATGCAGCAAAGAGATTTTGTCAGTCTATTACAACGCAAAGTAGAAACTTCATGCAATTTGTTCTGCGAATTCTCCAATTATTCATCCGATTCTAAATGACATGAACTATCCTTCTCCCAACTTATCTTCCCATATGCGGTGGGGTTGATCTAATATTTTCCTCATGTAGTTAACTTATAGATGTGGTCAATATCTTCATTACCATATTCTTCGTGGACAGGTTCTGTATATCACGCTCCTTCAAAGGGATCTAAAGGAACAACAACCCTGGTACCGTTCTTTTCAAACACAATGCTCCTTCTCTTCAAATTGATTATTGCATCCGTATCAAAAGACCAATAAACTCCAAGTAACAATGGATACAGGTTGCTGACATCCACAATCTCAATAACTTCAAAATCTGCTACTATGTTTTCTCCTTCAATATCCACAACAACTCCATGCAATCGACCCATCAGGATAATTTTCTGTTGATTAGCCATGTGCAGCTGAATTAGTGACAATTGAAACTTAGGTTGCCCAATTCTCTCCCAAGTCTGCTTCGATAATACATTTGCATAAGATCCCAAGTCAAGAATTACTTTATTCATTTCAAACTCACCGATCTGCACAATCAATCACATCTCTTGGCCAATTTTTTTATTATTTTTGTTTACCTTGTTTACTGCGCGTTATTTAGGTCGTGACTTTTCTTTACCAACACAGATATCAATTAGCTCTTCCAATCCTTTTACTAATTTCTGATCCCTTAGCAACTTATTACATGTCTGCAGAAAAGACTTCAGAACAGTTGGATCAGGATTCTCCGTCGTGGTAGTGACTACAAAATTATTCTTTTGTGGCACTAATTGTGTCCTAGATGTCAAAGCTCTGAGGTCCATGAAACCCTTCTTTGGTTCCATGAAGGTTTCTTTCTCCCTCTACATATTGAACCCAATATTCTTCTCTCTCGCCTTCCTAACCGATGCATCTGCCATAGGCTTCTTACCTTCTGCTTTATCTGCTCCCATAGCTACACGACTTCATGTCACTATATTAACACTTAGATCATCCTCACGTGGTTCAGATATCATCATTTGTAAATTCTTTGCAGGTTGTTGATTCTTCTTTTCCTGCATCTTAGCCATTAAAATAGGGAAATCCTCTATCACATGGTTAAACTATCGACAATACTAACAGGAAGGGTGAGTGGGGTTCTGACAATCCCACACAAAATTTTCATCTTCACCATAGTTATAGCATATGATCTTCCCTGACCTCGTCCAACGTCGCCTCCTCGGTCGTATCCTTGACCTTGAAATCCTCCTAGGGCTATAGGTGAACCATGATCTTCCTGTGCACGACCTTAAGCTTACATCCTATATGTTAGATTTCGATCCATCATCAAATCATAGCTACGACAATACTTCTCGTTATGTCCTACTGATCGAAAAAAGTTACAAAATAATTGCCTTGGTGACTGCACATATTTCTGTAACAAATAATAGTGATAAGTTGGGTGCTGGCCTGCAACTCGAAAAATACTACACCAGACACTCGGTCCAGTACTTAGTCCAACACTAGGCTCTGGCTTTAAAGTATTGGGACCTCTGGTAAGCACATAATCACGATAAATAGGATACTGGTCCTTATAGTGACCCTCCACTTTACACTTTGTACATCAAACTTCTGAGTGCATCTTGAAACAAGCTTCCTTTCCTTTCTTCAAATCTTGTAGCTCCATATGCAAACTTGCTAACTGGGATTGTATTTGTTGAACCCCTATGTGAGTATCTTGTACCAACGAAGCTTTCAACTTCATCACGATTTCCAATGCTTCCGCATGAGTCCTAATCTTTTGCCGCAATAATGGTAATCTGAGATGTGGAAATAGTGCAACTATATACCACTCTTTGTGCTGTTCATAAGATATTTGGAAGTTGACATGTCCCAACAAGTATTTTAACCTTTGATCTACATCCCAGGCAGTCTCATTGACTGCTTTATTAATTTATTTTGTTTCTATAATGCATTGTGACTGCGAGTCGGGCTTCTTAAACTTCGCTTTCAGTAAATTCTTTGTCATGGCTAGTGAAGTAGCTGGGGTTGTCTTGTACTTTATATACCATGACAACACTCTATCCTGCAACATTGTGACAAGATGAAATTTCTTCATATCACCATCATTGATCTCTTGTTCTTTCCACACAGCTTCTACGACAAACCAAATTGATCAGGATCCTCTGATCCATGACCCGTAAAAATAGGCATCTTCACTGCATTAGCCATGTTGAATGGTGGAGGTGTAGGTGTAGGTGTATGAGGTGGAGGTGAAGGTGGATGTGGAGTAGGTGGATGGGGAGTCCCATAAGTACCTTGATTGTCTGATTGCGATGCATCTCTAGGAGTACTAGGGTTACTTATTTCTTGTTCGCTTTCTGATCCACCCAATAATGGACTGTACTCACCCTCAACGAATTGATCACGATCTATTTTGAACCTTTTTCCGGTTCGCGTAGATCCAATTTGGCTTATTTTAAACATCAATTCATAAGAAGTATACCTTTTTCACATAACAACATCTTTATCTAGAACTTTAAAGAATTTAGATACTTACCTCATGGACCCTTGAAAAATCAACACTCAGCTTCATTGTAGGATACTGATGTGTCAATCGTGAATTTAGTAATAAAGCCTTCGAAAATACTATTGATCCAGAAGTTAACAACTCTTGCGACCTTATTTTCAATCTCCTTAAGCCACTTAATCAGATCTAAGGTCAACATAGTAGGATCATCATGCTTCCAACAGGGTTTGTTGGCAGCTAGCTTTGAAAGTTGCTTGTGCAGCTCGTTAGCGAATAATGTGAAAAATATCTCCTGTTGTTCTGTATAGATGTACCTCTATAACCACCTTTCTGTTGACATGTGCAGATTTATATTTTCTTGTGCTGCAAATTCGTTCAACTTCATATTTACCCAATCTTGGATATCTTTTCTAGTTGGTTGCCACATCACACATCCCTCAGACAGATCCTGATACTGACAATAGAAAAATTTGTTGGCTTGAGGGGCTCTGACCCAGGTTTAGAGTTAGCTACACTAACCAACAAAACCTTATATTACCGGCTCCTTCAGCAACAATCTGTGTAGCACAGACATTAGTCTCACCTGAGGCAATATTGTTGGCATTATGATACAAGTGTTGTCCTTGATGGCAACTCACTCAGAGGTTGATACAGGTGATGGCAACTTAATCAGAGGATGGATCTTAGTACAACAGGTCAAGAAAGAGATATACGTAGGTTCATTGTGACAAATCAACATATACACACGGGTTGGATGTGCCGAAGACGCGTATGCGTATACATGCACTTTCACGCAAGGAAAAGCGCGTACAGGTGGGAAAACTTATGTCTTGGTCCGTGGTAGTTAGTCCTTGGTATTTGAACCTATGGTTTTGGACCATGGTATCTCGTCAGAAGTGTTGACCCCAAGGATTGGACCCTTGGTATTGTTTATTATGGTTTTGGACCGTGGTATTGAAAGAAGCGTAACCTATATAAGGAGAAGATCATTAGGCAAAGGAGAGGAGCAAGGAATGGATGTCTGATGAAGTGGGAAGATCTAGTATTGCTGGTTATCTGTTTGTGACGCTTGGCTAAGGTTGGATCTGACAGCGAAGGTATAAGTAATTATCTTTAGATCTGTATGCGGGTTGTCTCTAGTGAAAGCACGTACACACGCGGTTTTGATATAGTCAAGTAGCGTATGCATTATGAGATTTGGTGTTTCAGGTTGTTGTTGATTCTAGTGGTTGTTGTAGAGTTCTGGGCTCTGGTTTGTGTTCTGTGTTTTTGATGACAGGGTTTTAGTGATTCAGTATTGGAGATTTATGATGCAAGTATAAGTTGATGATTGTATTGCAGCAATGATTGTTTTGTACTCATGGATCCAGTCTGAAAATTAATGAAACGTGGTCCCTGAAGAAAAGAAGGTCGTAGCCTTCTGTAGGTCAGCACCTACGTACTAGTATATTAGCTAGTACAAGAGCTAAGGGGGTTGTAGCTCCCTTACAGAAGTAGCTGAAAAATGAGAGAGGGTTGTAGCCCTCTGCAGGTTGAAGCTTGCGTGCTGGTAAAGGACTGCACCAGTACATTGTAAAAGAAGTTTCTTATTAAAGAAGAAAGAGACGAATTGCAGCAGGTGGTTTTCACCCACATTGGGTTTCCACCTTATATCTTGTGTTCATGTGTGCTTCTTATGAGTGATGATATGTTTTGTTTTAATGCACTTGATTACTATTATTATGGTTAATAATGTTCTGCTGAATTTACTGAAGATAAGCTAACTGATTCATAAGATTACTGCATGTACGCTAGTTGCATTTAACACAGTCGCGTATATACGCTGATATACTGAATTGAAGCCGCGTATATGAATCTGAATATGAAGTTGAAAAATATCTGAGTTGATAATACTGATTCACCCCCCCCCCTCTCAGTATTATTTCCAACAATCTAGGGTCAACATAGTAGGATCATCATGCTTCCAACAGGGTTTGTTGGCAGCTAGCTTTGAAAGTTGCTCGTGCAGCTCGTTAGCGAATAATGTGAAAAATATCTCTTGCTGTTCTGTATAGATGTACCTCTATAACCACCTTCCTGTTGACATGTGTAGATTTATATTTTCTTGTGCTACAAATTCGTTCAACTTCATATTTACCCAATCTTGGATATCTTTTCTAGTTGGTTGCCACATCACACATCCCTAAGATAGATCCTGATACTGACAACAGAAAAATTTGTTGGCTTGAGGGGCTCTAACCCAGATTTAGAGTTAGCTACACTAACCAACAAAACCTTATATTATCGGCTCATTCAGCAACAATCTGTGTAGCACAGACATTAGTCTCACCTGAGGCAATATTGGGGGATGCTAGAACCAGGTTTCTGTATCCGGAGGGACTATGCAGTGTGGCTGTGTGGTTTCTTTCAGTTTAGATCTTAATTTTAACTTTGCGAACTATTAACCTTATTGTTACAGTCGTAGAGAGTTTTCCTACTTAACAGTCTTGAGAGCTATGCGTGAATAGCCTAACATGCATTATTCATCGTATAAAACAATATTTGAACCTTCGCAATGAAATTACAGAAGAAATATATAAAAGTGAACCATAATCAGGAAAAAACACATAAACTACGTGAACATATAAAAATACAGATATTTGTTCCAAATTCTTATTTATTATTTCAAATCTTCACTGATATAATCTTTCTGACCCTGCACACACAGCTGCAGACTTACAAAGGTCTCCACGCACAAAGCTGCAAAAGTCTTCCCCTTTGCTTGAATACAAAAAGATTCCCCAATTACAGACTCAGATCATATCATAACATGAAAGATTGATTTGACTCACTAATACATCCCTTTATATATATTTTACCCTTACAATACCATGATCTGCAAACCATGGGTGGAGCTCAAAATAGTCAAATTTATCCCAACCCTTTATAAAATAAGGGGCTTTGACGCACCCTAAATCCCCTTTAACTCGTAGAACTCTACACCAATCACACTCCACTCCTCAAAATGCGGAGACTTTACATGAATTAGACAAATCTTGGACCTAGGGGACCCCTACACAACAGTTGGGTCATGTCATAGTAACTCCCAACTCATGTTTACCTTGGACAACTTGTGAAAGTGGTAAATGTGGGGTGGGGTGTTACAAAATTCAATACCTATGCATCTTTAAGCACTTCATGATCAATGTCTCTCTCTCTCTCTCTCTCTCTCTCTCTCTCTCTCCAAATTATCACCATCCTACATAAAAATCAAATTTTGAATTTAAATTTAACTTTTTTGCTTCATTACATGTCCATACATTTTTTTAATTAATGGTATGCGCATATATACACATATTTAGTTAAGGAAACATATGTATAGGTATGTATGTATGTGCATTCCCTCTTCTCAAACATTATATATATATATATATATATATATATATATTATTTTTTTTTTGTGTAAAAATGAAACTTGAATGGATGGAATTGAAGAGGAGAAGATAAGGAACTACTTGGTCTTAATGGTTTTGAATTTTAATGGTCATATCTCTTGCATTATTCCATCAATGTTTGAGGGTATTTCAAGCTCAAAATGAATGTTTGGGTAACAAATTCAACTATATGGTTAAATTTCATTTTTCACCATTTTATAGAAATTTTTTATCCACTTTTATGTAATTTAAGGACCTTTTCAGTGTTTTTTACTATTAGGTATAGCTTAAAACAAGTTGTGTAGTGGTATTTTTTGTTCTTTTAGTATGAAATTGGTGTTTTTATGACACTTTTTTTCATCACTTTGATATACATTTAATCTAATGTGACAAGTAATTTTTTCTATATCTAGCATATAGGGTAGGGTTGCTTCACATTACAATTTGCATTTATGACTTCAATTTCACATTTGGCATAGGAATGAGATCATTAATTTGTGTCACCAAACTTTCTTACTATTTTTAAGTGTTGTAATTCGGTGGTAGAGCTTACCTTTTCAGGGACATCCCAACTTAGTGCCTTGCTAACAATTTGGTGCCCATGTTGTTTTTATTTTATAGGGCCCTGAGCCCTTTGTAGTCCCACATAACTTTTTAATGAAGCCTCATGTCTTCCTCTTGATATTATTTTATCCATTATCCCATGGCGATACCACAATCAAGTTGTAATATCCCATTTCATTATACTTCTTACACTTTTGAGTCTAATTTTGATTTCATCTTGTTCTCTTATAGCCATGTTGCTTATGCATTCTCTTTAATTGTTAGCCATGCATCTTTTGCCTTTGAAATATGACACCATTATCCTTGGAGGAAACACTTCTAGGAATGCGTAGATCTATCCTTTCCTTGTATATGAGCATAGGTATGTTTCAAGTGTTGGAACTATTTTTCTTGTCTGTGACACTCATTTCCTCCACTATATACTAGTATTCTTTTGTTCCTTTTACAATTTTTATAATATTAAAAATACAAGAAAAATAAAATATGATTAAATTAAAAGGGGATGGAAAGAAGTAAGGTTTTAGTCTCTCTTTGATAGTATTCCTTCACTATTTCACCCTTGAACAAAGCATAAATTGATTCTTTTGTATTAGATATCTCGGGGTTTATAACCTGCCTTAGGACACCGAACCTTGTTTATTGAGTCCTTCTTTCAACAATTACTCTTCTAGTTATTATGTAGAGTCTATTTTATTCCTCTGTTATGGACTTATACAAGTGTTAAGTTTTGAGTCAATGTTGCCAAGAACACATTATGTGTCGTGCTATTTGTTGGAATCACAATTTTTGTTACACCAAAACTCATAGGTGTTAGTAAATGAATGCATCAATAGAGTTAGAAGATCCTTGAGAGGCTGTTAGGAACATGTTCCAATACACATGGGGAGAGCTAAGTTTCATTTGTCCAATAATATCCCCCTAGTGTGACCTATGTGTGTTTCAAACTCAAGACCTTTGGCTTTAATCCCACTTGTTGGAATCATGATTGTCATTACACCAAAACCTGCAAGTGTTATTAAACTGGCACATCACCAGAGTTAATGGATCGTGTAGAGGTTGTTAGGAACATGTTGCGAAACATACATGGAGTGCTAATTTTCATTTTTCCAACACTATTTTCAAGGGAAGTTGTAGCCTAAGTGTGCCATTTATTAGTTCTTGAATTATCATGTTATCCTTCCCATTTGTCAAGTTGTTTTAAGTATTAACAACAATCTTTGTCTTTTTCTAGCATCAGCATGGATGGTATCCATTGAATTCTTGTTGGTGGGTTATCTCTTATCGATGATAACACATTGCTCTAAGAGATTGACCTATAGCACTTTGGGTCTACATGATCATGGGTAGGTTACCATGCAATGAACATATGACATTCATCAATAGCCAATAACTAAACAATTTCCCCTATGTTCAACATTGACAAAATTAATCACATTGGGATTTATGTTATACCTTGGTTTCCATTTTCATCATTGACAAAATTCCTCACCTCTATCAATGAATTTCATTATTGGTAATTATTCATAAGGTCTTCTCCATGCACTATTCCATCTAGTGCATGAAGAGACATATTTCTTGGTGGTCCTTGCAGTTTGTTTGTCTGAATATTTCCAATTAATTTTCCTTTAGTTTTCTCATGTTGGATGATGAAGGATGCCTTAATGCCCCCATTCCATCAGATCTCTTCCTATTGAATTTGGCACATTTTATTTAGGAATGGGATATATGGTCTTTATCGTACCTGAGGACTTATTTTCATTAGTGATAGGATCCATCACTATTTACAATTGGAATACATGAATGTCTTGATAGATTCTACAAGTGTTTGACACAACTCTAATCACACTTATTGAAATTTACTTTGCACCTTGACGCTCATTATCATTGCCAATGGGTTGCCTCATGTTTGGTAACATTATATATTTATTAATAGTAATGAAATGGTGTCTCCCATGTGCGAATTCAACTCATCTATTCATCTAGTGTAGAATCATACCTTCAACAAAAATGTTTAAAAGACCTTAGGTATATCATAACATCATCTATTTCTTGGTGTTTCCTCAGTTGTATTGGAGAATACCACTTCTATATTTGACATTCGCACTTGTGGAGGATCATTTTGTTCACTTCACGCACTAAAGTTTTCCTCCTATATGCTGACAAATCAATTGTGTATCTGCTTGTGGTTATGATTTGTTATAACATGGGGAAATTGTGTATCTTCTTAGTGACCATGCTTACTCCTATTCTATATATGCTTACTCCTATGCTTACTCCTATTCGATTGTGTATTCATCATTGTGGCTATTATCACTCTTTTTATATATAATTCATGGATATGTAGTGTGCTTGATTGGCTAGAAAACTTAAGTGGAGGAAAATGCCTTAAGTCATTCTATTATAATTGCATTGGTATAAGGATATGAATTTATAGTACATCAATAGGACCATTCTTGTAGAAAATCCTATAGATTCACAAGCTCATGAAATGTATTAAAGCACAAGAAAAGAATCTAGTTCTAATTTCACCAGCGGAAGCTAATAGATTGATGAAAACAATATGAACAAGAAGAAGATAAATCATTGACACATAACACAATATG
This sequence comes from Pinus tabuliformis, assembly GCA_031772625.1. Lineage (NCBI taxonomy): Eukaryota > Viridiplantae > Streptophyta > Pinopsida > Pinales > Pinaceae > Pinus > Pinus tabuliformis. The sequence continues at coordinate 1,083,845,187 of CM062818.1, forward strand.
TATATGGGGAAATCCACCGCTCAAATCCCCACTATCTGTATTGCATATATCAGAAATATAAGTGAATATACAAATCTTGTTCTCACTAGAACAATTCTGCACAAGTATGGTCAACTCCCTCTGCTCACAAGCTAGCTCAAGCCAAATACTTAGCCTATTCAACAGCTCTCAAAGCCCCTAATCTCTTGTGTAATTCCTAGGATGAATAGCCCATATTTAAAGGGAATTCATGCTTCAAAAACTACGCAATCCAAAAATAGGTCATTCTCCAATTGCATGTATGATATTTACAACTCAATAAATCACACAACTGATAGTACACTATCCCTACACTCTAGTCTCAACGAGATCTTTCTCAAAATCGACATGCATGAGTTTCTGATGAGGGAATCTTCAATTAACTAGAGTGACACTTGTGGATGCACTAGTGCACCAACTGTCTGTTAACTCCCTATTAGTTCCTCAAATAGTTTGGAACTAATTTAACTGAACATAACTCGGTAAATTGAGTGATCTAATTTACAACTCAATTTAAACTCATACTAGACCCCTAAAACTTAGGGAGAACATATACATGACTTCAGAATGACTTCCAACTCGAATTCCTAAGCTAATTAAGTTAATTAAACTTAATTAACCATTTAAAAGTTGCTAATAGAATATAATTCGATTTTTAATTCTCAGTTTAATTCAAGGACAAATTAAAACTGGAATTTCTTGTTCCCATTTCTCAACGCTCCCTCTCAACAGGAAAGGGATTGTAGAGTTGAGTCTTTTGTGATCCATATCAAGTTTATGAGAGATTTTTTGGCGAAAATCACATGAGATACCATTTGTCAACACGTTTCGAACCAACTAGTGTGGTTCATCATCAGGACAAGTTAAACCACACTGGTCCTGATGATGAACCACACTGGTTGGTTCAAAGTGTGTTGAAGAAAGGGATTATTAGCTACCTCGATCCTACCTCTGTGAAACTCGAATTTACATCTTGACAATGCCTTTGTCAAAATGTTAGCATCTTCCTCCTCCGTTGGAATGTACTCTAACATCATAATCCACCTCAATACACAATATTTAAGATGATGATATCAGATATCAATATGCTTGGAAAGATCATTTAAAACTGGATTTTCATAAAGTTTGATACAACTCTGATTATCATAGTAAATCACAGTTGGATCCATTTGCTGACCAAACAAACCAACCAGGATCTTCCTCTTCCATATGGCCCCACATGTTGTCTAACTCACAACCATGAACTCTGCCTCTACCAAACTAAGTGCAACCGATCTTTGTTTCTTGTTGTACCAAGAAACTTCCGCTGACCCAATACTAAAGATCCCTCCTGATGGGCTCTTCTGGTCGAATGGACTCCCTTCCCAATATGCATCGATGAAGCCTTGAAAATTCACTCCCTATGTCTGTTTATACCATAATCCATAGTAAGAAGTGCCCCTGAGGTATCTCAACACATGTTTTTCCACCTTCAAATAAAACTTAATAGGCGTTACCATCATTTAACTAAGTTGGTTAAATGCATAGAACATATCTAGTCGTGTGTTCACCAAGTACATGAGTGAATCCATAAGCTTCTTGTAAATAGTAGCTTCCACTACTTCCCCTGAGGTAACATCTTCCTTCCTCCAGTTACCTACTAGAGGAGTCTCCATGGGTTTGCTTCTCTCCATGCAGAATCTCCTTAGTATCTCATTGGCATACTTGCCCTAAGACAAAAACAACTCCCTATCTCCCTGCCATACCTCCATGCCAAGAAAGTAATGCATAAGCCCCATGTCCTTCATCTCAAACTCTCTTGCAAGGTCCTCCTTACAAGACTTGATCAGCTAATCATCACCTATCAGTATGAGATCATCAACATAAAGTACAATGATAAACGCTTTACCTTCCACCACTATGTGGTACAGGTTCGCATTTACTTCACTCTTTGTGAAGCCCAGCCTAGCGAAGTAGCTATCTATCCTGGGGTACCAAGCACGGGATGCTTGCTTCAACCCATACAACGCTCTCTTGAGCTGATACACATGTGACTCATGGTCAAAGGTCTCAAAACCTCCAGTATTCTCTATGTACACCTCTTCCTCAATCATGCCATTAAGGAAGGATGTCTTTATATCCATCTGATGTATCTTCCAACCCATATGAGTTGATAGTGCCAATATAGATCTGATCTATGGGTACCTTCTAACAAGAGAAAAGGTCCCATCATAGTCAATCTCCTATACCTGTGAAAAGCCATGGGCCACAAATATAGCCCTATGCTTCTCCACACTACCATCTTCAACTTGATTTACCTTGTAAAGCCAATGAGATCTCACCACTGACTTGTCCTCCGGTCTAGGGACCACATCCCAAACACTATTATGAACTATGGAGTCATACTCCTCCACCATGGCATCAAACCAAATTGACTATTGCATTGCTTCCTTAAAGGAAGATGGCTATGTCACAACACATTTTCCCATAAGAGCCATATATCTAGTGTACCTATCAAGTGACCTCCTCTTCCTGCATTGAGAAGTGGGTGCTCCAACATTCTCCCATGCATCATCCAACAATATTTTAGCTTCTTTGGTGTGCTTTCTTCCCTCTCTGGAAGACTCTGCCTAAGTGGATGTCTCCACTCCCAGATCCTCTACATGTGGTTGCTCCACATCAATCTAAGGCTCCTCTATCCTCATCTGCATGTTGCTCAAGATCCCTTTCAAGGGAAACTCGCATGGCCTTCTCCTCATTGAATATGACATCACTGTAAAACACTGTCATGCTGTTGGTCGTAAAGTACACCCGATAGTTGTGAGGTGTATCAGTGTACCCCACAAATATCCCCAATTTTGTTGTCAACTCAAGCTTCTTCCGTGCATCTTTGGTCACATGGAAATATACCGATGACCCAAATATTCTAAAGTGACCAAAATCTAGCCTCTTATTGGAATAATCCTACTCTAGTGTCTTCATCTCAAGTATTCGATGTGGGCTACTCTTTTGAACATAAACTGCTATGTTTTATGCCTCAACCCACAAGTGTGGTTGTAGGCCCTATTCATGTAAGATCTCCCTCGTTTTACCTACTATGGTTCTATTCATCCTCGATCACCCCATTCTGCTGAGGGTTATGGGGTGTCGTCAACTCCTGTTTAATCCCTTCCACTGCACAAAATTTCTTAAAATAATATGAGATATACTCACCACCATTATCACTTCATAAAGATTTAACCTTCTTGCCCGACTCTTTCTCCACCAATGCTTTAAACTCACAAAACCTTATGAAGGTTTGATCCTTTTTCTGCATGAAAAATATCCAGCATTTTCAAGAAACATCGTCAACAAATACAACATAATACTTGTGTTTGGCCATGGATGTTGTTGAGAATGATCCACACACATTTGAATGGAATCACTCTAGAATATCCTCTACTCGATTGTCTCTGTCTTGAAAGGAAGGCTCAAGCGCACCTTTGGGAAGACTGGGAGAGATCTGTTGCGATATCTTCAAAGCCCCATGATGAAAGTGGCCCAATCGTCTGTGTCACAACTTGCCAACGTCTTCGCTCTGTAGCCTTTCTACTTTTGTGCTCAAATAAGTAAACTCCTCTACCTCTATCTTATAGATTTTATTCACTTGAATCCCTATATTCTTTACTTGACCCATGGCTATGTGTTGAAGAAATGCCTTTTGTTTCAAGAAGATCACATCATAGCCTCTATCCTCAAGCATGGCAATAGATACCAAGTTCTTCTTCAGCCTGGGAACATACATAACATTCTTCAAGTTGAGTGGAGCCCCATGATCTCTCTGAAAAGTAATTGTGCCCAATATAGTAACACTATACTTCTCATCGTCACCCATATCGATGTGCATCTAGAGATATTTCTCCTCTAGGTCACTAAATAACTCTATCTCCAGTCATGTGGAATGAAGTTCCACTATTTTAGTACCATACACTTCCCATCATTGTTAACACCATACATGCAATGAGGGAAAAGTACAATTCAAATTGAGAGGCCAAAGTCTCACTCGCCGCTCCTCCTGAGGACTTCTTATTGGACTTCTTGAGTGGACAATTTGTAGCAAAATGGCCCAACTCATGGCAATGAAAGCACTTAACTTTCATCATGTCTTTCATCTTACCTCCATGATAAGAATTTGATTTGGAATGGGAAGCTTTCCCTTTCCCCTTCTTCACCTTAATCTCTAAGGCACGGTTCTCTTCATCATCAACGTTTGATGAATAGCCATCCTTGGTGTTCCTCCTGAACTCCTCTTGCATCAAATCGGACCATAGTCGTTCCCAATCTAGAACCTTCTCATGACCAATGATAGAGTCCTAATAAATATGCCAACTCTTTGGGAGTCCTATAAGAGAAAGACTCACCATATCATCCTTAGCAACAGTGATTCCAACACTTCCAAGTTCATCACGACATTGAGTGAACTTGGTCAAGTATTTTGGAATAGTCTCACCATTCTCCATTTTGATTTTTCGAAGTTTGTCCTTCAGTGCCAATTTCCTTTGGTCACTGCTATTTTGATACAAGTCCATCAATGTTTTCCACATAGCATACATAGTTTCCTTGCCATGGAGACTTGAGACAATGTGGTCTTGAACTCCCTCAAGGATTATCAGCCTTGCCTTCACCACACACTTCTTCCATTCAACCAAATTTTGTGCATCCGGTGTTGCTTGCTTAGAAATTTCTTGATCAATGAATTCCTTCAAGCCATTATCCTCTAGCACAACATCCATTCTATCCCTCCAGGCTATAAAATTCGAGCTACCTTCCAAGGTATACTCAAGCCATAAACCGTAGAACACCATCTTCCGATCCTAAAGTATGTATTGCAAATTATAATTTCACTTGTAACCCAAAAATAAATTTTTTCAAATCTCCTCTAGTATATTGTCTTCTACTCTGATACCATGTAGAAAATCTTGTAGATTCAGAAGCTCATGCAGTGTACTAAAGCACAGCACAAGTATCTGCTTCTACTTTCGACCAATAGAAGCTAATAGATTGATTAAAACAATATGAACAAGAAGAAGATAAATCAATGACACATAACACAAGATGTATTTAGGGAAAGCCACTGCTCAAAACCCCGCTATCTGTATTGCATATATCAGAATTATGAGTGAAGATACATAACTTGTTCTCACTAGAATAATTTTGCACATGTATGCTCAACTCTCTTAGCTCGCAAGCTAGCTCAGGCCAAATCCTTAGCCTATTCAATAGCTCTCCAAGACCCTAATATATTACGTAATTCCTAGGATGAATAGCCCATATTTAAAGGGAATTCATACTTCCAAAACTACGTAATCCAAACATAGGTTCTTCTCTGATTACATGCATGATATTTACAACTTAGTAAATCACAAAACTAATAATATACTTTTCTCTGCACTCTAGTCTCAATTGGGTCTTTCTTAGAATTGAAATGCATGAGTTTCTGATGAGGGAATCTTCATTTAACTAGAGTGGCACTTGTGGATGCACTAGTGCACCAAATGACTGTTAACTCTCTATTAGTTCCTCAAACAATTTGGAACTAATTTAACTGAACATAACTCAGTAAACTGAGTGATCTAATTTACAACTCAATTTAAACTCATATTGCACCCCTAAAACTTAGGGAGAACATATATATGACTTCAAAAAAACTTCCAACTTGAAATTCCTAAGATAATTAAGTTAATTAAGCTTAATTAACTATTTACAACTTGCTATGAGAATAGAATTCGATTTTTAATTCTAAGTTTAATTCAAGGACAAATTAAAACTGGAATTTCTTGTTTCCATTTCTCAACAATTCTACATCTAGATGTCACTACTCATCAATGGATCACGACAACACCTCATAAAGGATAATATTTACAACTCATATCTATGTGATATTAGACTTTGTGATTGTCTAGGGACTCAAAGTATAACATTCTATCGCTGAAACACAAGTTCAATAACTTTTATCGTATTCAATATGAAACTATTGAGCCAAGCTCCGATGAAGATATGACTGAAAAAATACCAATATTTGGTTGTTTGAAGGTGAACAAGTGTTATTTTTGAACATTCCTAATAAATAACTAAAATGGCTGTTGTTGAGGAGACTAGTTGCTATGATGGAATTACCAAATGCTGATTGAATTTTGATTGACTCTGAATCTGAAAGCTTGGTATATGATATTTCCCCTTATTAGCTGAAAGGTGACAATTTTTCCAATAGTTCATTATAGAAGGAATGCAAGTTGGGGCTTTTGATTCTTTAAGTGGTGGTTTTATTGGTTGACCACTAACCATATTCACTTCATTTGGTTGGTTTTTTAGTTGACCACTAACCGTCTTTTATGGATATTGGTTGTTTATGATTTACCACTAACTGATATGGTTTGAATAATGTGGTTGTTTCTAGAAAACCACTAACCAATTTTCTTTGAATAATGTGGTTTTTTATAGATGATCACTTACCAATATGCTTTGAATAATGTGGTGGTTTTTGGATGACCAATGACCAATATAATTTGAATAATTTGGTGGTTTTTGGATGACCACTAACTAATTTGATTCAAATAATATGGTGGTTTTTATTTACCACTAACCTTCATCATTTCATCAATTTACTACCACCGTTAAAGGTGTAGGAGAGTTTCTTTTATTATTGTGCTCCCCCCGGAGGTGTGAATTATGCTGAAATAAAAAATTAGATTTAGGGATTTCTCTATCGCATGGGCATGTTGTTGATCGATTCCATAGAGTGATATATAAGACAAGCACTATGTAATATATTAGTATTTGAGGCTCTATTTCTATAAGATCCATTGTTTGGATGGCATTTGTGGTAGTGGTTTCATTTCACAAAATTCCTAACATAAATTAGACCTTTGTAACACATTTATAGATAGAATAAACTCCCGTATGGATGATACACTATCTGCATTATAACTATAGATGAAAACAAAGTGTTTTTGTTATATTATAATACATCAATTGTGTTGGAGAATGTAACTAGTTTCAGTGTTCATAATTTATACCATTATTTATTTGATGTAAAAAGAAAAAGAAAAGAAAAGGAAAAAATATTATTATTTTTCTAGAAAAGCATGTTCTTCATGCTTCTAGGTGTTGGGTTAAATATATGTAACTATTTCCCTACCATTTTAATATCGACCAGGGGTCCGTAGACTTAGAGATGAAAGCATAGGAAATGCATGATTAGATCCTATTCTAGGTTATGCTAACCACTAATATTAGAAAGAATTAATCACTAAGGATTATAACTTTTCACTGGACTATGGAACTCTAATGCCTATCAGGTTCTGAACCACAATATTTCATGATAGGTAGACAATGTTCATGTGGTTTTACTTATGTATCTTATTAGGTCTTGAGACTTGAACTGTTCTAATCCTATAGTGATGCATACAAAAACTTATTAAACATACTGCAAAAAAGTAAATGATGAGAACTACAAGCAAAAGCGTGCAAGGAAAGTGAAGTTTTTTTTTCTTTCTTCAGAAAATCAATATCACTAGAACTTAAAACATATATGATAGAATCCTAAATTACAAACTACATATTTACCGATACTCTGATCTAGTATAGAATCGAGGTACCAAAATGTAATAAGGAACCTGCAAGCTATTGATTTCTGGTACTAAACTGCAAGCTACATATTTTTGATAATGAAATATGATAAGAAACCAACTGACAATTGATTTAACTCTTAAACCTAAGAAATTTTGTTCACATCTAGTCAGAAAGTACTGAAGCTATTATAATATTGGATCTGTAAACAAAGCAATAAATCTAAGCATAATAATGTGTGAAATACGAATTTAGTGAAAACTGAAATAAAAACATAAAAAAAAATATGAAAGCCAATATAACTATAGGAAAGGAAACTAAATATTTTATGACTAACACTCTATTCTACGAATAAAATGAGGATGTTACTTGAGTTGAGAGGCCCTTCCTGACCTGTCAACGTGCTTAGAAACTAATTCATATCAACACAATTCTTATAACTTTAATGATTAGATTTCCATTACAAAAGTATCAACTTCTGCTTATAGACAAAAGTTCAAATTTATTAAAAAAATCAACCCAAAAATAATTATGAAATGCCTCTCCGTCATCCTCCCTTAATCTTTTGCACTGATTTGTTTGTTTATATTATATCATAAAGTAGAGGAATCGATGACCAAAAGGATAACATCGACTTCCATGGAAATCCGACTCCCACACTATCATTAAAATAACAAATATTGTTTTAAATAATTTTTTTCGGATGATATTTAAACTAATTATTTCATTGGAGATGGAAATGACGACCACTTGTCGTTCAAGTTTGACTTTTTTCCAAATCCAGATGTAATTGCGTATCTAGACATAACTACCAGTAGTTGCTGAGTGTAGGTACATAATTAGATGCAAAAACTGGTAGCAAATTGTTAGTTTGGTACTAAACTGGTATAAAGATAGACATTTTTCATATTAGAACATTCTTCTTGGTCACATAAACACATTACTAAACTTTCATTGATAAAACCATGTTAAAAACACATTTAATCATTAAAAATATAAGAAATCCATAATAATTAACCACAAGTTAAAAGAGGTACATTTAGCGGAAGTTGGTGGTATAATTTCTAAGGGAAGTGTCATAAATGCGAGAATATAGTGTATGAATGGAGACTTTATATAATGAATAATATGACATATTTAGAGCCCAACACTAGGTTTTGAGTCGAAGAGTCAAAGACCTATTTTGGACCCATTGTAAAAGAAAAAGAAAAATGTAATTTTGGGGCATAAACCCCTCTAGATGCCAAGTCAGCCTTTCCCCAATCGACATGTCTATTCGCACCGCTCTAAACTATATAAATAGAGGGAATATGGAGCTCATTTGAACACACACTTGGATGGTTTTTTGCCTAAAATATCGCAAGAGGGTAGAGAAGAAGAGGAGAGTTTGAGTTTGAAAGAGGGGATATCTTCTTGTGCTAGAATTTATGGAAGAGCTGCTTTAGTACATCTATTGTTACTGGTCTCTTGCTAATGAATCTGTTGGAATGAAGGAAGGTTTTACTTGGCATCTATAGGTGGAAGTTTTTTTGATTATGGATCTTTTATATCTCATTTGATATGATACTATAAGAAGATAATTTTATTGGTTTTCCCCTTGGGAGGGTTTTGCGCAGGCTTGGAGCCTATATATTGTGTTCTATTTTCTTTTGTGATCTTCATGTTTTATGGTAATTTCTTGATGAATAATGAAAACATAATAATAAAATGATAACAATATCAAAAGTAATTATCATGTAATGGTAATATAATGATAAAATGAAAAACCTTCCGATTTCCAACATGGGTTCAAAGCTTAGGTTGATGGAAAAGTGGCCTGAAGATCATGATTTCATTGACATTATTGAAGAAAGACTCTGATTCGTTGGCATGTTATCAAAATTCATGGATTGGTTCACTCTCTCTATCAATAATGATTTGTTCTTGATATGACTCACACTCTGTTGAAGGCTCATTCATTTATCTATGACTAGAAATATGCGATTCACTCTCGAGACAAAGGGATGATAAATAAACTTTTGTGGATCACATTGTTTTCACATTGGATCATTTTATAAAATGACGTGTGTTTTGACATTTATGACTAACCCAAACATTGGCATCACTCAATTCTGGGGAAACATATTACATAACAATGTGATTCACATCAAAACGGTATAGTTCATGGATAAGATCATTCACCTGATAGACTTGTGGCTCAACTTGTGAACATCAAATTTAGTGACTTATTGGCCCACATATCACCTGTACATGGCTCACTTCACCTGTGGATTGTTAGATTCCAACGAGTCCCTATTTCTTATGAATACATGGAATGAATTTGGATTATGGATTTGTGGTTCGAAAAGAGATCTAACATGCATCACAAATAAGAATTGTAATGATTGTATGGAACACAAGTAGCTTGTGTATCCATTGACTCATTATAATGATGTATTTCTCAATCCAAAAAGGATTGTGTTGATGGTTCACATAAATTTCAAACTCCTTGAAGATGTTGTATCAACACTCATAGACTCGCATTATGTGGCATCACATTCCAAATTATATGATTAAGAATGGCCCACATCGCTCTATAATTTGACATGCTCTGTGAGGCATGTGACATCACCATCATCACTAAACAATGAAATCTATGGTATAAACTCTGAGGCATGTAACTTTATACAAGACAACATAAACATAACAATGACCTAAATCCATGACTGGAATACTGTATAGCCGACTCTTGTTGCCATATGATGATAATAATCCAATAAAAATTAATGGTATCTCTGACAATGATAATTATAATGGTTTGTGAAGTATACATAAACCATGAGGAGCTATCATCAATGAGGCCAACCTGAAAGAATTAGATCACAGTTACAAACATAGGCATTTGTGTCATCTTTGATGGAGAACAATGATCTACATGTCTACAATATGTGACATCAATGGAGTATATGACTATGCTAGATTCTAAAGTCTGAGACTTATATTTAGATAAATTTCACAATCAAATTGATTTTATTAGTAGGAACCAAAATATTTGAAGCACATATATGATGAAAAGGAATGATATTTGAAGATTGGCATAGCTCTATGAAAATACAAAGTGGGCAACTCAACATATGAAAATTTAAAAAGGGTCTAAAAGGTAATTAGGGTTTTGCAACATACCTTGCATGGTAATAATCTAGGGTTTGTAGGTATTATGTTTTTTAGGGTTTTTAGTATCTAGGGTTCGTAAGGGTCTAGATGGAACTTGGATTAGAAAAACACTAGAATGAACTAACCCTAGGAGAAAAAACCCTAACCCTATTTGGTCATTCTCTCTAAGGAAACCCTAGCACTTTGGAATTAACATCTAGGTTTTGTAATTGAAAGGATAATCTAGGATATATGGTAAAACCCTAGCAAGGGTTGAATTAGGTAAAACCTAGGACTTGAAATTGAATCCCTAGGGATGATTTTTAAACTAAAATGCCAATAAGGGTTAGAGCAAGAAATATAGGGTTTATATCTAAAATCCTAGAAGTACACCCTTTGAGAATTCATGGAATCCATGGAATGACATAATTAACACCATGATCTTATCTTTGTATATTTTTCTTGGTTGTACTTATCAGTAATAATTTCAGGTACATAATAAAAGAAGCTAGATGAGAAGGATGGGCAAGGAAAACAACACTCGTGCTTGTTGATGACTCCTTGAAAATGATGAGCATGATAGAAGGAGGGCAATGTAAGGACCCTAATGGACATAATGTTGAAGCTTCCAGTTGATGAGTTCAATTCAGAACAAATTGATGAAGAAAAACCTCATTAAATGAGACAAAACATGCATATGAATGTTGATTTTAGAAGGATCTATAAACCAAATTTGACATGATGCCTTAACTAAGAAGGTTATTATGATTGGTAACTCTAATATCAATTATTTTCTTGGGATAACATATTATAAAACATTTGAAGAGGCCGGAAGGAGACTTAGATGATCAACATCTATGGTCTCCTGAAGAAAGAAAGAGATTTAATAATGATAACTCAAAGAAATAAGATATTATAGCTTGGTAATCAAGTTAGATACATGGGCACTGTGATTAAGATAAATGAATGGAGGTAGATTCTTATGATTCATATGAAAGGATGTTGATCTCAAAGGATTCAAATGCTTTGATGAACGAGAAATCATGATAAGGTAAGTATAATATTAATATTTTGATATTGGTTATCCAATTGACATATTATTTTGCTACCTAGAAAGATGTTGCAAAAATTCATGATGACAATTGAGGAAAAATTCAACTGTTGGTATTGTACTCGATTCAAAGAAAATATGAATTGAGTAAATGGTTTTCAAAATCCTTGGAAGGTTATGTAGTCAAGGTGTTCACAACATTTCCTTGGATTTTAAAGTAACAATATAAGAGGATAACTTAATGTTAATAAATATCACTTTCATGTTTACATGGAGATATGATAAGGCTCAACATAATGCTTTTATTAACAATGATAACTAAATGAAAGTGATACAAAAGGTTGATGGCTTGAACTCTGCAACAAGATTGAAGGAAGAAAATGGCTCCTTAACATCGAGGGAGAAAGAAGCTCAATGTGATGAGATACATTAAGGAAGGAAGGATCCATGCAACTATTTCCATGAAGAACTGGTAGATGATACACTTATAAATACAAGCTAAATAGCGTGTGGTTATGACTTCCCAATTGAAAGAAAGTGAAAGGAATACCCTCTATATTTGATAAGGAGTTATAAGTATCCTTAAATATTTAGGAAGAAGAAAGGATCTATTCCTTGATTATGTGGGAATGAGGATATCCTCCCTAGTGAGAGGGAGTGATGATGGACATTATATTCTCTTCTATCATGTGTCATTCACTGGGCCAGGAGTAACAACTATACATCTAGGTGATGGCCATGGTAGGGAGAATGGAGGATTGGATAAACATTTTTGATCTCCTTGAGGATAAATAATCCAAGATAGGAGATATTTGTGTTGATCGACAGTCTTTGAAGATTGGATAGGTATCCAAGTTAAGAGTGGTCGAAGAGGACCAATATTCTTTGAGGATTGGGAATCCAAGATAAGAATAGTCCTAAAAGGACATACATAATGAACATTTGAATGTGGTATGTACCTTTAATATGAAGTGTGTTATCTCACATAAATCCTCCCAACATTATTCTCTAAGAAGAGCTTGTCAAGTTAAGGCATTACTATGTTGACAATGTTGGTCATAATGTTGATGCCTAAAGATGGCCTACCAATATGACTCTTCTTATGAGAACTCTTTAGCTTGATAATATCCTTGTATTGGGTGTACAATTATGAATACCTCCCTAGTTAAGAGGAAGTGTTGGAGAATGCAACTATTTTTAGTCTTCATATTTTTTACCATTATGTATTTGATGTAAAAATAAAAATAAAACAAAAACAAAAATATTATTATTTTTCTAGAAAAGCATGTTCTTCATGCCTCTAGGTTTTGAGTCAAACAGTCAAAGTCCTATTTTGGACCCATTGTAAAACAAAAAGTGTTTAAAAGAAAAATGTAATTTTGGTACAAAAACCCCTCTAGATGCCAAGTTGTCTTACATATAAAGTCAACCTTGCCCCAATGAACATGTCTATTGACACCCTTTTGAACTATATAAATAGAGGGAACACGAAGCTCATTTGAACACACACTTGGATAGTTTTTGGTCTAAAATTTCGCAGAGAGGGTAGAGAAGAAGTGGAGAGCCAAAGTATGAAAGAGGGGATATCTTCTTGTGCTAGAATTTGTGGAAGAGATGATTTAGTAAATCTCTTATTGTTGGTATCTTGTTGATGAATCTGTTGGAAGGAAGGAAGGTTTGAATTAGCATCTAGAGGTGGATGTTTTTGTGGTTATGGGTCTTGGATATCTCATTTGATCTTCTATAAGAAGAGAATTTTATGGGTTTTCCCCTTAGAGGGGTTTTGCCCTAGCTTTGAGCCTATATCTTGTGTTCTATTATCTTCTATGATCTTCATATTTTATCGCAATTGCTTAATGAAGAAATAAAACACAACACTAAATTATAACAAACTCATAAGTAATTATCTTGTAATGGAAATCTAATGATAAAATGGAAAAACCTCCCAATTTACAACAAATTAAATCATTAGAGTTTTAGATCCCAATCTTGAAAATAAAATTTGACATCATAGAATTGAACACATGATGTAATCAAGAAAAAAAATCCAACATCGTATTCATCATCCCAAAAAGACTTATCTACTCCCAAAAATCACATGGTAGATTGCAGTATTAGATGAGGAGTTATAATTTGAGAAGATTCATACAACTTCGATATCCATGATGGGGACCATAAAATCACAAATATATGAAGAGGATCATGATATAGAAAACCTAGAGGAAGTTGTGGTACCCAACAATTTTGTGGTTGATCCAATCCTGGTAACTATTTGTTTATATGGATAGATCAATCCAATGTTGGTTGAAGAATGATTTTTGGCTATCAATAGACAAAGCCAATGTTGGTTGAAGAGTGATTTTTGGAGGGTGAATTATAGATGGTGACTTGACTTTTATCTTTTGTACACTATGTTGTGATGGTTGGGGTTTTCTTGTTATGTTTTCCAAGGCTAACATTCAAGGTTGTGTATCCCTCATCCTTGAAGCTATGTCACTCACTCCTACCATGTTCATCAAAACATCCATCAAGAATATTAAGAGAGGGTTTTTATTTTTCTCATTTATTGAATTGATGAGAAAAATCCATGGATTGGTAGAGAAGGATAACTAGGTCAATGCTTAGAACTTATTTTCAAAGGAATACTATGAACTAGATCCCTACAATTGTGGTTTCTTGGAAGAATGTAAAAAAAAATATAAAAAAGATTTACAAATTTGAAGAACTCATTTTCAATGGTATGAGCATTGTTGTGATTAGTGGCACATAGCCTACATGAATCAAGAGAAAAATAGGGTATCCATTTTTTTTTCCATTGAGCTCACTATTATTATTGGGTATTGTGCACCTTTAAATAAAAAATTAAAAAAAAGTTTTTCACGCAAAAATTGCTTGCCACAACTGTAATGCTCCCCCCTAATCTTCCCCAAGACCCAGTGGGAGGTGTTACTTTAATTTAACCTGACCTACATAGTTTCCTCATGGAAATGGGGTTACAAAATCTCCTTTCTCCACAAAGTTAGTAAAGTCAAATTTGAAACACACCATCATGTCTGGCTCGTGAAGAGCTTTCTGGCGATATAAATTTTACCCCGATATAAATCTTGGATCAAAGGATATGCTTATTTTAAGTATCACCATTTAAAATTTGCCACATAGCTAAGACCTTCTATGTTGTTCCCATGTGGTACCTACGTGATGAGCCTCAGTATTGCAGCAAGAATGCTACAACTCCCAAGGCTACCGACTTTAATTATCAACCCAGGGTTTGTACAAACTTAAGAGGTGTCAACGCTATATGTGCGGCATACAATGTGTCCTTCCTTTGCTGTCATGATTTAATGGAGTGCATGTATTGAATTCAAATCCTAAACTAATTGCATAAAATGAAATGTTCGAAATGGAACCTTAACCTATTGCAAGAAAGAAAGTACAAAGAAAGAGACGAAAATTCAATGATAAATCACACCATTTTCTAACTAAATGCTAAGAGGCTTTCCTTCAAAATAATTATAAGTTAACATGTATGCAATCCTACTGTCCTAAGCATTCATATTCAAACCATCAAACCTTCTACTATTGTGCATGTAAATGAATAAAATAAATTTGTTTTTCTTTTTGACTTTTTTCACGTGAGAGTGTGAAAGCTAATCCCTTTTGGTGATGTGGCAGGTGGCTTGGAGATGATGGTGAATGGTTAGAAGGTTTGAGAGACAAGTAGGGACCCTTTTATAGCTTCATATAGGATTTTTCCTCAATTTGGCCTCAAAACAGGCTTTCCTACAGGATGCTACAGTGATTTCCTACAGGATCCCCTGATTTCCTACAGGATGTACAAATTTACAATAATTCATCGAATTACCAAGAAAATCAAATCCAAATTGGATGGGAAAAATTTTGGTATTAACTAGGATGTCTTAGGTCCCCATTCCAAGTGGAATCACTCAAAAATACCTTTGTTAAACCATGCAAAAAAAATAAAAAACATTACTAGTCGAAAATCTAGAAATCCGAGAACTAGTGAGCTAGTAAATCTAAAAAATGCCGAACAAAATCAAGTGAAAATTAAATGGGGTAATTTTTGTTATTAACTAGAGTTTTTTGTGATCTAATGCAAGGGGAACCAATTCGATTGAAGCTCATTAGCATGCTATAAAAAATAGCATAAATTTACTGTTCTTTGCTAAAAAGGAGGTCCAACAATCTAGATTTGGGAATAAGAACACTAATCCAAGCAACTCAAGGATTATTATGTACTTAAAAATATTTTCCAAGGATGAAAGAATTCTTGTGATCCTTCAAAAGAACTTACATCAACCATTTAACTCAATCTACTAGAAGAAATCATTAATATTAAATGCAAAAATAGAAAGAAATAAAAACTAGAGATGCATGTGAATAAGAAATGAAAAGAAGGAAAGAAAATGATACAAAAGGGCTCTAAGGTTCCTAGGATGTCCAAGCCCAAGGAAACTTAGATACCTATGGAAGAGAACAAGATCTAGAAGTTGAACATGATACCAATCTTCATTATTTTCATCAATAAAATTACATCCCTACAAGAAAATACAATGGAGCTGCAAAAATACAAGCTCTCTCCATAATAACACTACTCAAAATCTCTCCCTAGAGGAAAATTCGACATGGTACTTATAAAAAATGATTAGGAATCATTCCCCATGAATGGAGGAAGCTTTCCCCACAAAAATCCCTTGATTAGTGGATATAGTCCCTGAAACTAGGAATTTGCATTAAATGGCAGGGAACACATTCCTAGATTTTCTCAATCATTCCCTAGAGGCAAATTCGACTTGGTACTTATACAAAATGATTAATAATCATTACCCGTCGATGTAGGAATCTTTCCCCATTGAAATCCCTTGATTAGTGGATCTGCTCCCATGATTGGTGGATTTGCTCCCTTGATCAGTGGAACACATTGCTAGATTTTCTTAATCATTGGAGTTCCACAATTTGTGCCATAATTCCATAATATCTTGTTGAATTTTTATTTATTATTGATCCTCCAGTAGTAGGGAGAAAGTCCCTAAATTATCTCCTCCTCCAACTCTTCATAATCTGCCCAATAGTCTCATAATATTCCACAAAAAATAAATAATATTGGGCACAAATATTCAATTGTTAATAAACCTTCCTAATGAATATATTAAAGTTAAAAATAAATTATCTAATGCAAAAAGAGAGGTTTAATGTGCTGAAGGATGGACATAGGCCTTAATTTATGTTTTAAATTAGAGGCATGGGCCTTAATTTATGTCTAATTTAGAGGCCCATCACTACGCAGTAACCCCATCACACTTAGATGGTACCACATCACCCCTAGGCACCCATGTGGACATAACTCAACCTTGTCGACATCTACCACATCACATTGCCCACAATACCACAAGTACATGCCCATTGCATGAATCTCATCAATTCTTCATTTAGTCCACCTCTTCAAAATACTAACCTTCTTGAACTCACACTTGTAAAAGGTTCCAGAACAACGAACCTCTGAACTAGCTCCTATTGGCACACATTCCTAGACTAGCCCACATTCAATCCATCCAACCTTTTACTCTTGCACCAGTCAAGTATGTATTAGGCATTATAACTAGTATGATTTAAATCTGGCCCGCACCATCTTTAGCAGCAAGGTCCCCACCATGGACTTCTATTTGATCTAGCCTGCTATGGATTCCAAACCAAACCCCATGTAACATTAATCCTCAAGGGATATATGCCATATTTCCTTATTTGGTTCAAATAACCTCATTGCATGCTAGGTCCAACCCATCTGGAGTCTAAACCCTTGGCATTGTATCACACACTATTCCTCCTAAATTCCTTGACCTGTCAAGACTAGCTTGAGTCCAAACTCGAAAGAGAAGTAATTTATTCCTTAACATACGAGAGTGACTCTCTATATTTTTTTCGAGTGTTCCATGGTTTTTAACAGGAATTCCCATGGAGTTGGAGTGTTACTCAGAACACTATCTTCTATAGTAAGAAGACCTTTAATTAGACGTTAAGTATGTAGGAATGGAAACCCCATTCTACATGAGCCTTAAAGTCATAAAACATAGTCAAAATAATAAAAATAAGACTATTAACATACCTATCACCTAGTATAGGTATTAGGCAAAGCATCACTAAGAATTAACTATAAGTCTTGATATGACAACACTCGATTAATCACATAATGGAATCAACAAGCATTATCAAAGCCAGTGATGTTTACTTGCATATGAGCATTTATCACAGACTTACACTGGTCCATAATAACAAATAACCATGAAAAGCATAACATATCAACAATGAAGAACACATAGTGACAATTACTGAACCTAGCCAATCAATGCATACATTATGTAATTTACCCTTGTACTAAGGAAAACACCAACAATCACAAGGATCTACAAATCCCCCTCAAACCATGAGAACAATAACACTTACATATAACTGAAAACAACTAGGAATAATACCATTGCTCCATGAGTATTTCTGATACATTCATTTCCATTTACAAAAATATTACAACTTATGTGCAATAAGAACACATAGAAAATAAAAATAACTTTTCTTATGAAGTGAATGCCTGGAAATTGAGGGAGGGACTTCCACTCTCCACCCAACCATAGGTCAGCTGCACTACAATATTTCTTGCAACTGACCACTGCTAAGCCATATTCAAAGTCTGACGTGTATGTTATCAAGGGAATTAAAACAGATGCCAATCAATTGATCACACAGGAATCTAGAGACCACCCCGTTTCACCCGCTTAGTTCAAGACTATATCCTCCAATGTTTCAAACTATTCACCCAAGAATCCATAGCACATTGATGTCCATATTCTAATCCCACATATATTAAAAACACACAAAGTTTACCTTTTTCCAACCAGGGATCTAAAGTACAGTTGAGTCTCCAACTGCTCAATCCGGCAGGGCTCCATAACACAAAGCATCTCCACCTACTTTCTTTCTTCAACCATGATTCCCAATGTGCTCTTACTCTAGTGCCAACGCTGATTCCAACATTCTTCCTTTGATTCTGCAAGTTCTCTTATAGCTCACTGTATGCCTAACCTGGCATACAACACCCACAACACACTACCCATATCTATGATTCTTTCAATGTCAACCACAATTGATTTATTTGTGTGTTGTTAGTTCTTCACATATCATAGGTTTATTTCTCATCTCATGTGAATTTCCATCTCTGATGACTATCCTCATTTTTCCTTTCATGTCGACTCTTTTTTCTCCATTGACCCCCTTGCAACCCTTACACGTTGAGAGAGAGAAAAGAAAAGAGAGACAGGGGGTACAGGCTTGTCCTCGATTTAGGAATCCCATACTCCACCTCCTTGCCTACCATGCAGGCCATTAAAACCCAATCAGAAGGTTGGTGACCATTTATGAACATCCTTCACTTAACTAATTTCCCAAGCAACTCCTCTTCAAAACTTCTAAATCCATGTCCACTCCTCTCAGCCAATCATTTTGTTTACATTTCCACAATATTTACATTAATTACAATTCATAATGATAATTATAAGAAGGATTAGCAAAAAAGGTTGTCACAAACCCCACCCCCTTAGAGGAACATCATCCTCGATGTTCTATATCGAACACAATTTAAACCATGCTCTATGCTGAGCACAAAGTTTCATAGTGCTCTTTATTGAACACAACATTCAACAATATTCTATGCCAAATACAAGGTTCACAATGAGCTTTATATACACAACTATTTACATTAATTTATATTACTCGATTCCAAAGTGTGATCTACTTCAAATCCAGAACACACGTTGGCTCATGTTGGAATTATCCCCTAGATTCCACTTGTATCATAGACCAATCAACAACACGATTAGCATCATGTACATATTTTTTAAGTAAAGATATATGGAATACATTCACTATGGGAGGTAAGGCCAATCTATAGGCTAATGTTCCTACTCATTCTAAGATTTGAAATGGCCCACAATAACTTGGTTCCAACTTGGTACAAGACCCAATATTTAATGAACTTTTCCCTAATCTGATGTGGAGGTAAACATGCCCCCCCACATGAATTTCCTTGTGCACTCTTCTATGATTTGTGTAGCTCTTTTTCCTATCTTGAACTATCTTTAATTGTTTCTTGATAGAGATGAATTCTTAATCCCTTTCCTTCAAGATATCTAGACTGGTATGCACTTTGTTCACTGGATCATTCGAATTGATAGGTGCATTGCATTTCCTGCCATAAATAATCTTGAATTGACTCATTCTCAATGGCTATTGGTACCCATTGTCATAGGAAAACTCTACCAAAGGTAGCAATTCTTCCCACTTGTTGTCGCTATGAAAAACACCCTCCAAATTTTTCCTACATTAAAATTTTGGAGCATACTTATGATCATGCCATCCTTCATTTCATGCTATTAATATTACACTTAGTCACGTTTCTCAAGTTTTCAAGTATTTCTCTAAGAATTCTAAGTGTCAAAGCGGCCTAGTTTTAGATGCCTCCACAATAAACTTATTCTAAGCAAGCCTAGTAGTCAATGTTTATCCTTGCAAGTCAAGCATTGTGCAATCATTAATCACAATAAATTTGTAGCTCCTAATGACAATGAATGCACAATATCTAGAGACAGTGATTACACAATCCTTATTAATATTTCTTCGTAGTCCCTGATGCATATGATTGTATGGTTCTTAGAGACTGATTGTGTAGTTCCCCAAGGTAGTTACTACACACTCCTTGTGAACAAATTATTGTGCAGTTCCCTGTGACTATGGTTGTGTATTTCTCAATAATGATATAAAGGAATCCTTTGTTGTTGGTGATTGCACACTCTTTGTCAACAGTGAGATTGTACTTCTTCAAATCTATCAATTCACCCTTGGCTCCTAGTTTTTTGACATGCACTAAGCACACTCACCAATCTTAACCCTAATTACATTTTTTCTCTCCTTGTATAATGAGTCCAATCTAGAGCTCATCCTTATGTTCATATTTTTCTTTTGAGATCTATGCACTATTGGAGTGTAGGGAGAATTCTCTCATCGACTGTTGCAAATGCCCATCATTTGGGTAACTTACTCAACTGTCGATTTTGCTTTTGCAAGTATCACTTTCACTTTCTCTTTCTCTTACATTTGTTGTTTTTTCCTGATCTATCTTTTACAAGTGTCAATTTTTCCTAATTTCATTATTTCATGTGTTTCTTATGTTTTCTTTGTGTTTGTAAATGCCATTTTCACTCTTGCATGTGTAGCTTTCACTTGTTTTCACGAGCACCAGGGCATACCTCCTACAGGTAATTCCAACACATTCTCTTGCACTAGTTGATGCTATTTATCATTAAAATATGTGTTGGACACATTCTTATGGAATAATGCACATTTTATTTGCATTGCGACACTTGTGTCTTAAAGGTACATCTTAAGTGTCGCACTCGAAGATAAGTGTCATTTCACTATCTGTTTGTTGATTTTGAGTACTGTGTGTCTTCTTATCATGTGATTAGGTGTATATACATGTGTGATAATTTTAGACACCTATTATATGCTCTTATCTCATTGATATAAAAAAATCAATTTTGGAGCTCTTTTTCCTCACAACTTGCACAATCAATGACCAATCCTTGACCCCAAACTACTGTGCACTGCGCATTCCTAAGACATAGTGACGAAGTTATTACATATTGGAACTACATACTACATAATACTAAAGGAAATTCTCCTTCAATTACTGACCGCACAATCCTAGAGCATAATGAATCAACCTATGACTACTTACAATGCTCAACTACACAATCCCCTTAGCAACCCTGCCTTCACTACGCACTGCACATTTCTAGGTGACAGGGAGGTCATCCCTAAGTCCCTATAGTGCTCAACTATGCAATCAATGGTTACTCTCCTTCAAGCATTGTGAATTTTTCATTCACAATGAAACACCTTGTCATTTCTACCCCCCTAAACTTCTCAACTACGTACTCATGTCCCTCACTCCCTGCCACTGTGCACTGCACACTTCTAGTGCCCAGTCCTATCACTCTTGTCTCTTGAAGTTCTCAACTGCACAATACATGGATCCTCTCCCTCAAGCATTATGAATTGCATAGTTACAGTGCCTAAGCTTTCTATCCTTGCCTCTTGGACTTTCCCAATGAATAATCCATTTCTTGCCTCTCCCTTATCAGTACACATTGTACAATAACAATGTCCAATCCCTCACTCCTTGGATCTTGAAACTTCACACTGCTCAAAAGAAGGCTTCTTCCTCTCAATCATTGTGCAATGCCCCATCATAATCAAAATTTCACATGAACATGCAAGTTATAATAGGATATTTTGGGACTCATATCATCTTTCCATGAGTGAACTTCATTTGTAGGTGTTATCACCCTATCATGGAAAGATGATGCTCAAGGAGGTTAGCAAGGAGAGGTTACTAGAATTGCACTTGTGGAGATAAGACACAAACATGTTATCATGCAAGAGGAAAGGAACCCTTGGAACACTACAAAGAGATAGCAACCCATGTTCACTTAGAAGGTTCCAACACCCATTTAGATCCTTTGGAGGGTGAAGATGAAGCACATCCTATATCAATCATCAAGAGTTGAAGACATAACAATAGATAAAGGAACCTCACATCAATACATTTCCAGCAAGTCTCTTGTCATAGTCAACAAACTATATCCATTGAAAGTGTTAACACAAGAGTGTTGTTTGGTCCCTTGTTCCTCTCCTTTGAGCACTATGCACTGCACATTCACAATGAGCAGCCTTCTTATTTCTGCCTCCTGAAGAAACCATTTTGTAAACCTTGAAACCCTTGGGTGAAATGTGTTAAGCCCATAAGAGGAATAGAAAAGACTCCATCTGTAAGCAAACTAAGTAAGGAAGTCAGGGTGATCAATAGGATGAGACAATACTTCCAGAAGGCTAGACCTCATACTTAATATTAGACCTAAATACAGAACTTGAAGTTCTCCCAGTGTGTCGCCAAGTGTTGTCACTGTGACAACCACCCTCCAAATTTTGACTACATTCAAATTTTGGAGCCTCCTTATTATCATGCCATCCTTCATTTCAAGTTATTAATATCAAGCTTAGTCATGTTGCTCAAGTGTTCAATTCTTCCTCTAATAATTCTAATTTTTGAAGCGACCTACTTTTACATGCCTATTTTTTCATGCCTCCACAACAAAACTCTTCTAAGCAAGCCTAGCAGTCAATGTGTATCCTTGTTAGTCAAGCATTGCACAATCCTTAATCTCAGTAATTGTGCAGTTCCTAATGACAATGATTGTGCAGTCTCTAGAGAAAGTGCTTGCGTAATCCTTGTAAAAAGTTCTTGTGTAGTAATTGATGCTAGTGATTGCACAGTTCTTATAGACAATGAATACATAGTTCCCCAAGGTAGTCACTGCGTGCTCCTTGTGAACAAATATTTGTGTAGTCCCATGTGATATTGATTATGCAGTTCGCAGTGAAAGTCTAAGGTCATCCTTTGTAGTTGGTGATTGTGCACTCTTTGTTGATAGTGAGAGTGTATTTCTTCAAATCAGTCAATTCACTCCTGGTTCCTGGTTTCCTGACATTCACTAAGCACACTCACCAATATTAACCCTAATTTCATGTCTACTCTCCCTGTATAATGAGTCTATTCTAGAGCTAATCCTTATGTTCATATTTCTATTTTGAGCTATATGCACTATTGGAGTATAGGGATCATTCTCTCACCCACAGTTGCAAATGCCCATCATTTGGGTAAGTTAGTCAATTGTCACTTTTTCTTTTGCAAGTTGTCGCTTTCACTTTCTTTTTCTCTTACATGTGTCATTTCTTATTTATCTATATTTTACAAGTGTCTCTTTTGCCTACTTTCATTCTTTCATGTGTTGCTTGTGTTTTCTTTGTGTTTGCAAGTGTCATTTTCAATGTTGCATATGTTTCTTTCACTTGTTTTCACGAGTACCATGGCACACCTCCTAGAGGAAGTGCTAGTACATTCTCTTGAACTAGTTGATGCTACTTATCATTAGAATATGTGTTGGACATATTATTATGGAGTAACACACATTTTTGTTGCATTGCGACACTTGTGTCGTAAATATACATCTTAAGTGTCGCATTTGGAGATAAGTGTTGTTTTACTGTTGTTTCATTATACGCTTGTTGGTTTTGGGTATTGTGTGTCTTCTTGTCATGTGATTAGGTATATATATGTTAGGGTCCAACCCTAACCCATTTATTTATGTAATAAGC
The DNA here is from genome assembly GCA_031772625.1 of Pinus tabuliformis. Classification (NCBI taxonomy): domain Eukaryota; kingdom Viridiplantae; phylum Streptophyta; class Pinopsida; order Pinales; family Pinaceae; genus Pinus; species Pinus tabuliformis. The sequence goes on from CM062818.1 coordinate 1,083,869,257, forward strand.
CCAAGGGGCCTAGTTAGATTCATAGTTAGTTAGTTGAGTCAATATATCCCGTAAGCGGTTATTCGCATAAGTAATAATTCTAAGTGGTTGACCCGCATTATAGAAAAGGGACCACAATTACTTATAAATGGGCCATAGTTAATAAATAAAGTGGCTAACCTGTATTATGCAAGGGACCACTAGTAGTTAGGGTTTTGATTGTTATAAAGCTATAAATAGTCATAAATAGCAAGGGAGTGATCATCGAGTCTTATTGCAATTGCGCTCTACTTTGTTGGAGGTTTCCCCCTCAAAGAGGCAAGTGAACATTGTAATCTACTTCTGAATAATAAAATATCTTTGAAACTTGTCTCAATTCATGTGATATTTCTATGTTTATGGCAATATTGTTTCGTATTTCTAGCATTATGTTATTCTCACAAGTCAAGTGCATAACAATATATGTGTGTGATCATGTTTGAGACCTGTTATATGCTCTTACTCTCTTATCTCATTGATCTCACACAACCGATGGTGTGTCTTCCTATCATGTGCTTGGGTGTATATATGTGTGTGATCAAGTTACAGACTTGTTATATGCTCTTAATCTCTTCTCTTATTGATCTCATGCAGTCAATGGTGTGTCTTCTTGTCATGTGCTTAGGTGTATATATGCGTGATCAATTTAGAGACTTTTTATATGCTCTTAATATATTCTCTCATTGATCTGACACTTTGTTAATTTTGGAGTTCTCTTTGTCCTCACAAATTGCACAATCAATGACCAATCCTCAACCCCAAGTCTATTACACATTGCACATTCCTAAGCCACAATGATAAAGTTATTACCTCCTAGAATTATGAACTGTGCAATCCTAGAGGATAATCTCCTTCAACTACACATTGTACAATCCTAGAGCACAGTGAATCAACCTATGAATGTTTGCAATGCTTGATTGCGTAGTCCCCCTCACCAACCCTACCTTCACCGTGCACTATGCATTTCTAGTGGACAATGAGGTCATCCCTTATTCCTTGCAGTTCTCAATGGTGCAATCCCTGGTTCCTCTCCTTCAAGAACTTCACATTGCACATTCACAATGAGAAGCTTTTTCATTTCTACCTCTTTAACTTGCTTGATTGCACAGTCATGTCCCTCATTCCCAGCCACTGCATGTCACTCTTATTTCTTGTAGTGATCAATTTCATAATACATGGATCCTCTCCCTCAAGCACTACACATTTTGCAGTACCAATGACTATGCCTACTATCCTTACCTCCTATAATTTCCCAATGTGAAATCCATGTATTGCCTCTCCCTTGTCACTACACATTGGGATATCAAAGTGTCCAGTCCCTCCCACCTTACCTCCTGAAACTGCACACTACTCAAAAGAAGGTCTCTTCTTCAGCCATTATGCAATTTCCCATTACAGTAAATGATGAGCCTCAGTATTGCAACAAGAAAGCTGCAACTCACAAGGCTACCAACTTTAATTATCAACCTGAGGTTCATACAAAATTAAGAGGTATCAGAACTATATGTAAAACATACAATGTTTCCTTCCTTTGATGTCATTATGTAATGGAGTGCATGTACTGAAATCAAATCCTAAACTAATTGCTGAAAATGAAATGCTCGAAATGGAAACCTTAACCTATTGCAAGAAATAAAGTACAAGGAAAGAAACCTATTCTAATTGCATATAGTAAAGATCATGAAATAAATGTAAACCATTACATTTAAAATAGTTTAGATCCATTAACATAGTTCATTGGATGCGGCAATCAAGAAAATCATCATTGTATTATCCAATCCATAAATCTATCCATTAGCACAAATCGTTGAAATGTTTTGCATGGGTAAAGAGGAAAATCCTAAGCGGTAGTCTTCCATAATAATTTATTTATATCCCAGGGTCTTGATTCAACCCTAAGGGACAATAAGCAAGCTTCTTGAGTGAATCTGGGCAAGTATATACATGTTGGAAGGCTGCTACAGGGTTTCCTGTAGTACTACTATATGAAACATCAGATTTTCTATAAGGAGTTATAATTCACCAAATGACCAACCAAATGAAATCCAAATTGGATGGGACAATTCTTTTTATTGACTAGGATGTCTTAGGTCTCCATTCCAAGTGGAATAACTCAAAAATACCTCTGTTAACCCATGCTAAAAAATGGTAGAAAATTACTAGTCTAAAATCTAGAAATTCAAGAACTAGTGAGCTAGTAAATCTATCAAATGCCTAACCTAATCAAGTGAAAATGCAATGGGGTATTTTTTGTTATTAACTAGACTGTTTTTGTGATATAATTCAAGTGGAATTAACTCGATTGAAGATTATTAGCATGCTATAAAAGTAGCAGAAACCTATTGTTATTTGCCACAAGGGACTTCCAGAAATCTAGATTTGGGAATAAGCAAGCTAATACAAGTCGCTTAATGATTACTATGAACTTCCAAATATGTTCGAATGATGAAATTATGATTTTTATCCTTTAAAATAACTTATTGTAGCTATTTAACCCAATCCCACAACAAGAAATCATTAATACTAAATGCAAAAATAGAAAAAACAAGAACACGAGATGCATGTGAATAAGAAGTGAAAAGAAGAAATATAATGATACAAAAGGGCTTTGAGGCTCCTGGGATGGCCAAGCCCAAGGAAACTCAAATTTTTATGAAGAATACCAAGATTTATAAGCTGAACATGTCACCAATCTTCATTATTTCCATCAATACAATTACATCCTTGCAAGAAATGACAGGGGAGTTGCAAAAATACGAGTTCTCTCCACAAGAAGACTAATAAAATCAACTCCTAGAGGCATATTCGACTTGGTTATTACAAAAAATGATTAGGAATCATTCTTCATGAAATAAGGAAGCTTTCCCCACCAAAATCCCTTGATTAGTGGATCTAGTTTCCAATACTAAGAATCTGCATTAAATGACACGAAACACATTCCTAGATTTTCTCAATCATTGGAGCTCCACAATCTATGCCATAATTCTATAATATTTTGTTGAATTATTATTTAATATTTATCCTCCTGTAGTAGGGAGAATATCCCTAAATTATCTCCTTCTCCAAATATCCATAATCTGCCCAATATTCTCACAATATTCCACAAAAATAAATACTATTAGGCACAAATATGCAATTATCCATAAACCTTCCTAATGAACATATTAAAGTTAAAAATACATTATCTAATGTAAAAAAGAGAGGTTTAATGTGTTGAAGGATGGTCATATGGGCCTAAATTACTGTTTAATTTAGAGGCATGGGGCTTAATTTATGTTTAATTTAGAGGCCCAACATACCCCCCTATTGAAAGTGTTGCTCATCCTCTAAGCAACTTAGTGACCTCATTGTGTCTCATTCATGGCCCTGGTGGCCTCTCTGTTGTGAATTCCTTAAGTATTTCAAGAAAAAAACGTAGTTTTCCTCTTTGAAAGTAAACTTTGGTCGCTTGTAGATCCATTTCATTCATATCTTCTCCCTTGAAACCTTCATTCCGTTTTCACTCATTTTTCCAAAACTGTTTGTGCATAGAAAAAATCACAGTGTTTCTTGAGACCATTAGCTTGCCTTCTTCCCCTTATTCAAGATGGGTTGTTGAATAGTTTTTCATTTAGAAAGGTCTTCCACATCCTTTTCCAACCTTTTGCTACCTTTTTCCACCATTTGGACACCTATGAAACCTTCAAAATTCCTTTAGATGAGAACTAGGACATCCTGTAGTAATTATGTTGTTTCATGTAGTAGTATTACAAGAAACTTTGTAGTGGTTCCTGTAGTACTACAGGAAACCCTGTAGAAGTTCCTGTATGTTGGCTTGTTGGGGCTTGACCCAGGTTCAGAGTGAATTACCCAAACAAATCCCGGTATTATTGGCCCTTTCTGCAACAGTCCACAGAGCGCGGACTGAGGTCTCACTCGAAGTAGTATGGGAGGGTGCTAGAACCAGGTTTCCACGCCTTAGATATATCTGATGAGGTCAATTGGTTTGCGATTTGGCCCTGTGCATAGGTCGCCTCGCTCACTTTCCCGTACCTCGCAGCTTGACAGTCGGCCTTTACGCAGCCCTTACTCAGGGGTTGAAGGCCACGCTTTGTGTTATTACCCAATGTTGCACAAAAGATTGTCACCATGATATTATGCAATCAGTGTGAGTCTATCACCACTCATATTGTCCTCCTATGCAAGTCTTAAACCTCATCTCTTCATGTCAAGCCTTAAAAATGAGAGGAAGTCCTTGAAAATCTCTAAAACTTTGGTTCCGCACTTTCTCTTAGCATTACTTGTGGTCCCGCACCCCTTGGTCATGTCCCCTACGGACTTGCCCACTCTGTCTCTAAAGGAAAGGGTGCAAACCCCTGTAAAATTCAAAAAGGCGCAAGTTTATTCTTAAAAACTCACTTTGGGTTAATTCTGGACGCTCCTAGAAGGAATCCTGAGGTGGCAAGTTCGATCCTAGGTGGTTCATGCATCCCATAACTAAAGGAGCTAACCCCTTGATGTGAGGAGCTTATCCCTTTGAAGGAGGACTCTATCCCTTTGAAGGTGGACCTGGTAACTTCCTTCCTCTGCACTATAAAATGAGGCATTGGGCTGGTTGCTAGGGAGGTTGAAAGATGAATATTTTTGAGGGTAAATGCTGTTGGAATTTAGACTTCCTAATTGAGCTTGAGAGGAGAGATTACATACCTTTTGATCTCATTGGGAAGAGTGTGAAGCTTGTCAAAGTAGAGGAGATTCTTGCTGGACCCTGGGAGGAGCTTGTACAACATCAAGGCACCAAGGTTGTAAAGTTCTTCTTTGTTTAAAGTTAATACAATCAAGTTCTCTCAATAAGCTGTCTTCTATGGTTTATTTCATGAATTCCTTGATCATCATGATGAATATGATTTATTATACTGGCTATGCAGGTGTTATTTGATGTGTGCTTGTTTGTGTTTACAGGTTCTCAAAAGGAATCTCATTTGGACGGTCGAAGTGTGGCTGCCACAAACTAGCGTTGGACTTAAGGTAGGGTCTAAAACACCTCTTGGATTTTATTTATAAATCACAATATTTAGAGAAAGGTTTGTCTTGTTTGTCGCTAGATATCTGTAGATACTAGGGAGATCGGTCTTGTCCGTAAGAACGACTTATCCAGCCGACAAAATGGTGACTCCACTGGGGACTTGAGTTTTGGTTTTTTGCCTTTGCTTTTACTTTGACTTGAGAAACTTTTTCTCTGTTTCTGGTTTTTGCTTGATGTGTGTGGGATTGGGTAGTTTCTTTAGATTTTGAATTGTTTTTGTTTTTTCACGCTTTTGAAATAGGACTGCACGTTTTGGTTGTAACACAGTGCGGACATCCCCACACTGTTGCTTTACTACACAGAGCGGTACCGCACCTGGTTATACTGGGAGCCTGTGGACCCTGTCAAATTTTTGAAAAACTTAAAATCTTTTCATTCAGTTAAGCTTAGGATTTGTTTATGTTTTTTAGCCTCTGCCCAGATCTGCATGTGTCTTGTCAGAAACTTTTTGTAGGTGAATTCCATTGGCATTTTGGTTTTAGGTGAATTTCTAGAAGTTTTGTGTGCCTGGCTTGATTTTCGTTTGGTCTTTGTAGTAACTCAGAGTTTAGAAGCCTAAGAAACCTTAGATTACCCTGGTTTTTGATGGTCTTCTTTGTGAGTCTGACCGATTTGTAAAATCTGCCTTTGGTGAGGAATACATCTCGTTTTTCTCTTTGCAAAGCTTTGAAAGAACTTGTTTTGAAAGTTTTGGATTTCATTTTTAAAAAGAAAACATAAGCTGGTTGTTTTTTTATTAATTTGTTATTCTGAACAAATTAGTCCTTAGTTTGCTGATAACTAAGTAAAACGTCCTCAAAAAGAAATTTTGTAAGCTTTTGCTTCAATTAGATTTTTAGAAGCTATAGATCTCAAGATTAGATTTTTCATAGTTTTGAGTGTTTTCTAGAAATTAAAAAAAAAAAAATCTCTTTTGGAAAAGTTTGTTTTTATAGTTTTTGAGTGGAAAAAGAAAGGGATATTTTTCATGAGCATAATTAGTAGTCTCATTTTTTATTTTATTGAAAAAGACAAAAAAGTTGTTCTGTTCATTTGTTTGTTAAGAAAAGATTTGTTTTTCAAGAAATTGCATTCTCAACTCTTTCTTTAGCTAGAAATTCATTGAAGAAAAAGGATTGTTTATCATCTTAGGTGCATTTTTAGTGTTTTGGAGTCGAGTCTTCAAACCATAAAGTTTCATCTCCACACCTTTTGATTTAAGAAACAACCATAAAAATAACGCTTAAAGTAAAGTTTATCTAGCAATATTTTTATTTCTAGGGCTCTTTATCACCAACATAGCTTAGGCTAGTATCTTGGAATAGGGAGTAATTAACTCTCCAAGATAGTTAAAACAAACAAGTAGCTATATCTTGTGGTAGGAGATAAATTCCAATTGTTACATCTATGCTCTAGGAAGCTCCTCTTATAGGATTCAAGCACGAGATCATATCTGAACCAGTGGGGTAATCAATCCTTCCTCATTGGGAACGATAAAAGATATACACATATTAAAAATTGTAAACCTCAGATTAACCATCATCGAGGAGCCTAGGGTCACTTATTGGTAAACCTTGGATTATGTCAAGGAGCCTTCAAGGGGATTGAGCTTTGCTACTCTGCCCTTGCGTGTGTATCGGATCACAGACTGTTCCCCCAGGTATATTTGTTTCTGTTGGTAACCATAGTGTCCATAATCTATAGGATTCTTTCCTAAGGTGACGGTGGAGGGAAGATCCCACTGTACCTAGAGCAGACGTCGACTAGACTCACTTAGACTCTGTGGGGGGTTCTCTTCACTTGAGATGGTTTAGTGGATAAACTTGTGCCAGTCTGTTTCATTAAGCAGGTTGTCGGGGTAATTGTTCCAACCGCCATTCTATATTGAATTCTGTGATGTTGGATTTCATCACCAACTAGTGTTTTCGATACGGAAAGTTACTATTTTTGTGTGGTTTGAACTCCTAGATTCTTTAGGTGTGTGATTCAAATTGTTTGGTTCTTTAGAGACTTTAGGTGGTTTTATTGAGATTTTTCTTTGCTTGCATGTGAAGTAATTAAAATATTTAATCGTGGCTGAATTATCGAGACAGTCCCGTAGACTTCGAGGGAAACCTCCTGATTTTTCACCAAGCCAACTTGAAGGGATACGAGCTCTTGTAACTCCTAGTGACAGTAGAGTTGGGTCACCGGAAGAAAGAGAATCTTCTTTAGGTTTGCATCCTGATTATCAAGTTCAAGAAACATAGTATATTACTGAAACAATTTCATTTTCTGAAGTTACTGGTAGTTTTTCTTCTACTAGTGAGTTAGCTAAAGAACCTGAAATTTCTGAGCATGAAACTAAACCTGCTACTACTCCATCGTCAGGATTTGCTTCTCCAACTTCCAATGGTCCTGGTTCACCCAGGGTAAGAAGAACCATTACCAAAAATCTTCCTTCTGGACTTGTTACTATTGAAGAACTTGTCACTCCAGAAGAAGGTATATCTATCCCTAAAAATCAACCAACTATTGAACATAGGGAGTGTGAATCAATCTTTTACAGTCCACCTAGGAGGGACGCTTGGTATCTTTCATTGACCAACTTTTTAGAAAATCCAGGTCTAATTTTTCTGCCACCTCGCATTCCTTTTCATCCAACACCTAGAGGTTATTATCCTCCTTTGAATATGTCGAGATAGTCATCCATGTTTTCTCAATCTCCAGAAACATTTTTATATGGCGGTCCTTCGGTTCCTTCTGGGTATCAGTCACTTACTGGTACTTTTTCCAGAGCATCTCCTCAACCTGTTGAACAAGGGTTATTAACTGGTAATAACAGAACTAAACCATTGAGTGTAGAAGACATTCTTAGGATGTCAGGTACCATTCCAAATCCGCAGCCTCAAGGTAGTCAGTTACCGCCTGGGGGCAACCTCAAGGTCCTCAGTTATCGCCTAGGGGGCAACCTCAAGGTACCCAGTTACCGCCTGGGGGAAACCTCAAGGATAGTACATACCTTCGGGACAATACATTCCTCAAGGTCAACCCTAGACTCAGTACATACCTCAAGGTCAACCCCAGTATCAATATGTACCTCAAGGTCAACCCCAGTTTCAGTACGTGCCTCAAGGTTATCAACCTCAAGGTCAGTACCCAACCCAAGGTTTCCAACCACCTTATGGTCAATCATTTGTCCAAGGAGCTGGAAATGTACCTTTGAATTATCAACCCTACCCTCAACCTGGTTATGGTCCTCAATATGCTCAACCTTCTATGGGTCCATACCTCGAAATGAATGTAGTGTGGGATCCATCTCAATCTCAACAGATCTTGCAACCGAATGTGCAGTTGTCATCTCAATCTGGACAACCTTTAGTATTTGGTTCAACCCAGCAACCTGTCCAGCCTATTATTCAAACTTCTACACCTGGTGTAGTTTCTTAGCCTGGGCTTAGTTCGCCTCGAACTCTGCCTCAAACGACTGCTGCAACTACTGCAGCATCTATTCAATCTACCCCACCTACTTCTAGAGTATCGGTAGCTCCAGTTTCTACTATTCCTGCATCAACTCCTCAAGCATCTTTACCTCAGTCTGAACCCACAATTCAGACTTTGGTTCAGATGCCTGTAGGACAACCTGGTCCATGTACGGTTATCACAAGTCAATCTCAATTTACTTATCAATCGTACCAGGGACAGTACGAACTCGGTCCTGCTGTGCAGAACCCAGTCTATCAGTATCAACCGTACCCTGGATATACTTATCAACAACCTCAACAATCCCAGTATGGTCCAGTTAATCCTAGTTTTCTGGGAGGATATAATATCCCAAATGCAATTCCAATTCCAAGTTATCCTAGATATCCTCCTCTTGGGGCTGGTCTTATGACCCAGGGTTTTCGAGACCCTAATCGTCAGTTACCATTCATTGCAACTTTAGACTTGCCTGATTTGTTGCGTCTTACGAATGATCCGATTAATTATCTTCCATTTTGGCCACCAATGCTGAATAAGTTGCCCAGTGATATCCCAAATTTTGAAGGTAAATCAGGAAAGGATCCGTCAAACCATGTGATGACTTATCACCTCTGGTGTGCATCTAACTCCATTACAGATGATTCAATTCATTTACTTCTTTTTCAACGCACTCTGATTGGTCTTGTGGCCAAGTGGTACATTGAGTTACCGCGAGCCACTTTTTATAATTTTAGTCAGCTAACCACTTCATTCTTAACTCATTTTCAGTTGCCTGTCAAATATGACAATGGCATGTAATTATTAACTTCATTAAAACAGTCAACGTCCACTTATATTTCAGATCACATTCATGAATGGAGACGTCGACGGTGTTTAGTGAAAGTTTTTATTCCGGATCAAATCTTAGTAGAATGGTTTGTTAAATCATTATTACTTAAAATCACTGAGGATGTAGCTAAGGCAGGAGTTGTTACTGAAGAGCAAGTAATTGCTTAAGCTCAGTACCTTGACCTCGTTTATATGCAGTCGGGTACTTTACATGAGAAAATCCCCGACCTTCCAAAACAAAATCAAATAACTGTAGCTCCTTCAGGGTTTCATGCCGCTGACGGTATGATTGGTTCAATTAACACCAAAAGTAAGAAGAAATATTCAAAGAATTCTTCTCCTATCATAACTTTACCAGATTCCCTGATAGGAGACTCTTCCGTGGAAATTCCTACCGATATTCATGTCATAGAATCATATACAGCCAAATCAAAATCCGGCGGTAAAAAGAAGGGGAAGAAGGAAAATAAGAAAAATTCGAAAGAGAAATCAGATAGAATGGAATCTACTAATGAGAAACATAAACCTCGTTATCCTTGTCTCATTTGTGATGAAGAGCATTTTACAAGAGACTGCCCTCATCGTGCTGAGGTTGCAAAAATCGTCAAAGGTTCTCAAACGCCTACTGTCTTAAAGGATCCTTTTCCTAGTCAAGATAGTAAGATTATAGGTTCTTCCTCAAATGCCTCAGAAGAACCCATAATGATGATGTCCCATGTTAGGATTGCGACACGATCGCAAGATTATGGAAATAAAAGTCCTATTGGTGGTAAGGAAGCAGAATCTTCTAATTCGAACCCATCAACTTTAACTCCTGGTTCTGATCTGCTACAGATCGAGAAACCTAACCCAGACTTAGTAATAAAACCGCCTGCTAAGGGTATACTTCGAAAGTCAGCTTTCAATCCACATGCGAGAGCTGCTCAAAACTATAACATTGTTGAAGATTTAGCTATTTCACCTTCAGCAATGTCGGCTTTGGAGGTGCTGCAATCATGTCCAGCACAGCGTAAATTGCTATTGTCGGCTATAGGAGCTATTGATATTCAAGACTCGAACCTTATAATCTTCGATTTAGAAAATAGTACACCTTGCTTACCTCATCAAATGGCTTTCCAGATTCTAGTATTAGTCAAAAACAGACCTTGCTTTAGGACTGTGATTGATGAGGGAGCTTCAACGTGTATTATGTCGATCCAGTGTTGGAGATCGCTTGGTTCTCCTACACTCAATCAATCCCTGACGATTCTAAAGGATTTTGATGGCCGTGGGTTCCATCCTTTTGGCATTCTACATGATTTACCTATAGGGGTTGAAGGCAAAACTGTTAATCTAGATGTGGAACTGGTTGATGCCCCTCTAGATTACAACCTTCTCTTGGGTCGTAGTTGGTCTTACGCTATGACTGTTGTTGTTTCATCAATATTTCAGCTTATAAAGTTTCCTCATAATGGAAGGATCGTAAATATAGACTAGCTAATTTACTATTCATCCAACCCAGCCTCTTCTGAAAATATTCAACATGTCGGCAAAACAACTATCCCTTATAAGGATGTTGGGGTAGGATTGGTTAAAGATTTTGGTTTACTAGGAACTTTTTCCTTTCCTCCTCCTAATGTATCACCTTCTACTACAACCATTCATATGATTTCATCAGACACTATTGTTTATGATGATCCTTGGATCATACCTTTCGAATCTAAGATGGATTCATTTGGCGATGCTATGCCTTTGAGTCCCTATGAAATTGCATATCAGGCTGTACAATTGTTTTCGGACCCTTCTTCAACCAAAATTGACCTAATGAATGTGGTCCATGAAGAATCACTTTCAACATCAAACTCAGATTCAACAACTTTTTCCGAACTTGTTCACACTGATGAGCAGATTCGAGAAAGTTTATCTGTTGATGATTTACCATGGGAAGATTTTCATCATAGATATTCATTCTTACCTGAGATTGATCATTTTGAAAATGATTTTTCATCTATTTTTACAACTGATTATTTCAAAGAACCACCGAATCCATTGCAAAATCTTGATTCTGAGTTAAATTTGGGAAATATTTCTCGAACAGTTCCTATTGACATTTCAGTTAAACCTGGAATTGTTGAAAACATTCATATAGGTGCCTCCTGTACAAAAGATGAATTTCAAACATATAAGGCCCTATTTCAAGAATTCCGCGATGTGTTTGCCTGGTCATATGAAGAAATGCCAGGAATTGATCCAGCAATTATTGTTCATGAAATCAAAACTTACCTGGATACTAAACCTATCCCGCAACATTTGCGTCAGATTCACCCGCGAAAAGCTACTGCTATTAAAGCAGAAGTTGAAAAATTACTTAAAGCGGGTTTTATTTATCCAATTCCCTTAACGGATTGGGTATCAAATATTGTTCCTGTTAACAAAAAGCAAGGAATGATAAGAATATGTATCGATTATAGGGATATTAATCGAGCCTGTCCCAAAGGCAATTACCCAACTGCCTATATCGATCAAATCATTGATGATTGTGCCGGTAGTGAAATATTCTCCTTTATGGATGGTTCTTCCGGTTACAATCAAATCAACATTCTACCTACTGATCAACCAAAAACGGCCTTTATTTGTCCATGGGGGACATTTGCTTATTGCAAATTACCTTTTTGGTTGAAAAATGGTGGAGCAACTTTTCAAAGAGCTATGTCTTACGCGTTTCATGACATCAAGCACATTGTGCAACCTTATCTCGATGATTTACCTGCTCATTCATTACGTAGAGCCGATCATCTCATTCATTTACGAGCAATCTTTATGTGATGTAGGCATTATTGAATCAGGTTGAATCCACACAAATGTGTTTTCTGTATAGAAACGGGTCATTTACTGTGATTTGTTGTTTCGAAAGCCAACATTCGTGTTGATCCCTCGAAGGTTGAAGCTATTGTCAAATTGCCTCCTCCTTCGACTCTTCGCCAACTCCAAAGTTTGCAAGGGAAAGAAATTTTTTTACGTCGATTCATTCCTAACTACGCCGAGATAACAAAGGGTTTTGCCAGGTTGTTGAAATAGAATACTCCATTCTTTTGGGATGAGATAGCTGACAAATCTTTTGATGCACTTAAATGCGCATTGACCCATGCACCGTTATTACATCCTCCCAACTACAACCAGGATTACTTCTTGTATCTGGCCACCTCTCAGTCCACCATCGGAATGGTTTTACTTCAGGAAGATGAATTCGGTAGTGAACATGTGATTTACTATCTTAGTCAAACTTTGAATCCGACTGAGCTAAAATATTCACATGTGGAGAAATTGGCCTTGGCAGCTGTTCAAGTTGTTCAACAATTTCGTCATTACATTTTACTACACAAAACTATCGTAATTTCCGATCGCAACCCTATGATCTATATTTTGACCAAACAATTGCTAGGGGGAAAGTATTCCAAATGGATTGTTACCCTGCAGGAATTTGACTTGGAATTTGAAAAATCTAAGTCAAAGAAATCTTTAGTTTTTGCAGAGTTGATGTGTGACTTCCCGCGTGCTGACACTGAAACTATGGCGGAAGAGCCCATTGCGGACGAATCCTTGTTTCTTATCAGCACTCTTGATCCATGGTATGGAGATATCATAGTTTATCTCCAAACCTAATCTTTTCGGCCTAAAATTTCAAGATCTCAGCGTCGGAAAATACGTTTCCAATCCCAACAATACAAGATTATTGGAGATACACTTTATCATCATGGGGCAGACTCTGTTTTCCGACATTGTTTAACTCATGAGGAAGTTTAAAAGGTTCTAAATGACTGTCACTTTGGAGCCTGTGGTGGTCATATGTCTGGGTATGCCACAACCCAAAAGATATTGTGCGCTGGCTATTTATGGCTGTCTTTGTTTAAAAATTGTATTGACATGGTCCGAAAATGCCACAATTGTCAAATTTTTTATGGAAAGATGTGTGCTCCACATGCTCCTCTCCACCCTATAATTGTTGTCAGTCCTTTTGAAAAGTGGGGTATCGACTTTATTACATGTAACCTTCACTCAGTCGGGTGGCATGCGTATATCATCCTTGCGGTAGATTATTTTACCAAGTGGGCTAAGGTGATGCCTACATTTTCGGCAAATGGAAAAACTGCTGCGATTTTATTTTTCAATCATATAATTGCTAGGTTCGGTGTTCCACAAGCGATTATCACTGATCATGGGCATCATTTTCGAAACATCATGATGACTGAACTAACAGATCAACTTGGCCTGGATCACTATAGTTCTACTCTGTATTACCCACAGGCTAATGGTCTGGTTGAAGCCATCAACAAAGTTCTAGTCATTATGATCTGACGAATCATTGGGATTCATAGGTCGAATTGGCATAACATGTTATTTTCAGCGCTTTGGGCGTATCAAACCTCAGTTAAAACATCAATTGGTTTCACTCCTTTCCAACTAGTTTATGGTTTGGAAGCTGTGTTACCCATTGAATGCGAAATCTCGTCATTGCAAATAGCCATAGAATTACTTCTAGCCACTTCTGAAGAGGAGAAACATTTGTTTTACTTGGCTCAGCTAGATGAGAATCAACGTGATGCTGCACTAGCAATCGAAACTCATGCCAAACGAATTAAAGCTCAGTACGATCGAAATGTTACACCTCATAATTTTTCGGAAGGAGACCTAATCTTACTATACGATCAAGCAGACGATAAGCTAGGGGCTGGAAAATTTGTACCTATGTGGCATGGTCCTTATGTTGTTAAGGAAAGCTGGCAAAAGGGGCCTACGAATTGGTAGATTTTGACGGTGTCTCTTTAGGTAAGCCCAGAAATGGTCTTTATCTGAAGAGATATTATGCTTAAATCTGCGTGTGGAGATTTTAGTTAGATTAGTTTTCTTTCTAGCTGGTGAGTTTTATATTAGAAAAGTGTGCTTAGTTTAGAGAGTGTTTTTGTCATTATTCCTGCTTATCTTGATTTTACTCTTAATATTGCAGATGTCGACGTCTCTTCAAACATACATTGGTTTTGCTGATGGTGCTTGTCGTAATATATGGAAAATTTCTTTCGCAGCTTGGGTTATCTATTCACCCTCTGATGAGTTGGTATCTATGCATGGGGTAAGCCTTAGTCAAACAACGAACAACATTGCAGAGTATAGTGCAGTGATTGAGTTATTATCTGAATTCATTTCATTTGGGATTCGGAGTTTGATTGTGAGGTTAGATTCTGAACTCGTTGTATTGCAGCTTAATAGAGTTTATGCCATTAGAAATCCAGTGTTATTGAGATTATTTTTAAGAGTTCGTCTCTTTGAACGTGAATTTGATTATATTGAATATCAGCATATTCCAAGATATTTAAATACATTAGCAGATGCAATTGCTTCTAGAATGTTAAGTAGACATTTGCAATAATCAAATAGTAAATTTAAAAACATTCCATAACATGTTTTACAAGATAGCCAGTAATAGTGATATAGCATAGCATAGAAGTGTGTCAAATATACATCGTTTTCGATCATAGGTTGAAAAACACCTTATGATCAGCAAAAGTGATAGTACAAAAAGCAAAAATGTCATATGAGTCTACAAAAGGTGATCATCCTATCACTCGTGATGATCATGATAAGAAATCACTGCTCGGGCCACCCTACAAAGGAACCTATTGAAAGGTCCTGGGACCCCAATCACATAGTGTTGTAACCTAAGAGGAATTTCATCTATGCTAGTCTCTGGAATTTCTGCTATCAAACGCTCTAGATGGTTTTCCAATTCGGCTAGGGTCTTTGTAGATTCGTCCCATGGGGCTAGTACTGCTGCAGTTGGGTGTCTCCTTTCATAAGGCCGGAGAGTGGCTGGTCGTCATGGACCTACATCTGCATTTGAAACTTTTTACTATCGGTTTTGGGACAATTTAAAAAAAATAAATAAATTAGAAAATGTTGAAAATGATTTTACCTGAGTCATCCCATTGCTCTCTTGGTGGAAGAGCCATGTCTAAGTCACCACGATAATCCATCCCAGCATAAGGAAAATCCTGAATCGCAAAAACTTGGTTCTCCAACCAATGAAAATACTCAGGAGGAAATCGAACAACCTCTGAACCCTCCTCAGGATGATGGGCCATAACTGCAACCCAACGCATCAGCTTGGGCTCTCGGGGAAGTCCAGCTCCAACGAAAAGATGCTGTGGGACCAACATCGGGACCCTCTCTAGAACAAATCTCACAACTAAGAAACCATATCCAAAGTTTCTCAGTTGTCCGTTCTTTGCTCTAGTCAGTTGGCCTTTTACATTAGCCAACACAGCTTCGCACCAGTTGAAGACGGTGCCTCGATAACAGTCTACTGCCATCCGCATTTGGGATCCGGTGGCCATATGCAGTGCTACGCTTCCGCAGAGTCTGGTGACAGTAAATGCAATCACTTTGAGTTCAGGATGGGAGATGGTTTTGATATCAATCCCTTTGTCCTTGGTTTGGTCGTTACAAAACTCTAACTGGAGACTATCGACAGACTGGCCACCTGGCCTAGTCCCGAATAGAGTCAAATGTTCACCTCTCCTAGGCAAACCAATCAAAAAGTAAATTTCCTCTAGCTCCATTTCGAGCTGGTGGCCACCAATAATGAAACACTGGTCCTATATATTCCATCTGTCCACCAGCCACTGCAAAAAGTCTACTTGGGCCCTCATGCCAGGTATGGCCCAGAATTTAAATAACCTGCATGCCTTCAATGCATCTATTGAAGGTTGATGATTAATTGTGGCAAGATCCACATCTTCGTTCTCCCGTTCCCACCAAATAAGCATAGTGTATACCCTACATTGAAAGAAAAGGCGGATTAGAACATTTTAAATCAAAGTTTTTGGGTGGAAATTGAATAATTTAAAATTGTAAAACCTATGTCGCGGGGACCACACTCTCCAGTTAGAGACAATGCGTAGGTTCGCACTCTGCCCGAACAATAGGTGCGGGCCCCTGGCTCTTTCCGGTATAGGAAAAAGTCGAGGTCCGTAGGCTTCGCATGCTGCGCCTGCAGACCCCGACGAGCGGACTTTTAAACAAAATTCTTCCTAAAAATCAAAACAGAAACCTAAAAAAGAAATTCAAACAGTTGAAATACAAGATTAAAGTGATGTGGATTACCTGGAGGTGACGGTTTTCGATTCCAACGGACGGATTTTCCACAATCTTCACGGGAATTTTCTTACCCAAAAGCTCTCTTTTCTCACTCTGAAGTCAAACGGTAAAAATGAATTTACAAAGCCCTTTTTATAAGATTTTTTGAATAAATGAATTTTTAATTTGTTTATTTTTCACTTTAAAGAGGTAACTTTCGATGCATTTTTCTTTATTTTTAAACATGTATGAGTAATGTTTGAGTTTTTGTGTATAATATCGGATTTTTCAGGCAAAATTGATCATTTTCAACAAAAAACATTAGAGTCATCTTTAAGCTCTTTTCTGACTCCTATGATATGAAAAGATTGCCGAGTTTTTCTTCTTAAGCTCATTAAAACGGAATTAAAAGACGGTCCACTTACAACTCTTTTCTGACCGTATAAACATGAAAAGATTGTCGGATTTTTGTCGTTTCAAATTCGATATCGGTTATAAAACGACGTGTCATTGATCGCTTTTTGACTTTTGCGGATTAGAGACACTAATTATGAAAAGTACTCCTTGATCATAATGGTCAAGTGGTTCTCTCAAGTATTATTTAATACTTTTTAAGGCTTGAGAGACACAAATTTACGAAAAAGGACAACCATGGAGTTTTCTTAAGTTTTTCTTCTAACTCCCTAAAATTGAAAAACGTTGAGTTTCTCCTATACTGGACTCGTTAAAATTTAACAGTAAAGGACCTGTTCAATTACAAATAGGAACGGACCACTCCTTCTTAGGGTTCGAATTTTAAACTAAGTTGGACTCATCCGAAGGATGAGCTTATAATCAAGAAAATGTTATCCTCCTCAAGCTTGTCAAAAATAAAGATGTACTTGCCAGAAATGGTGGGGGAAAAGAGAGAAAAATGAACCTATTTGTCATACTTTGTGTCTCAGAAAAACATTTAACCACTCTTGAAAATGACATTTTTTGTTCACCTGGGTTGGGAAATCCTTTGCCTAACAGTTAATCAAACCACATTGAAAGTCTTCAGCCGGTTTCTGGGTATTAGCTTTGGGTCAATTTTCACCAAACCATATGTAGTGTCGTTATGTGTTCAAGAGGTCAGTGCAAATAAACCATTCATCTGTAAAATATCTGTCATCCATCTTGACCATGCCTGAGTCAGTCCTTGCAACTATATTTCTTCAAACTTGATCTATGATTTCGTGTTGTAGGCTTGCCTACGACGGATCGCTTTCTATCGACTTCAGCTCATTATCTAGAAAGATGATCTAGAAATCACCAGTACCTTGGAATCTTCATGCCTCAATGGCAGGTTTCTCGCCTTCAATGACAGGTTGCATCATTGACCTTCGATCAAAGGATTCCGTGACATGTTCGACATCAACTCATCTATTCACATTTCATGGATTGTACTGAGTACTTTGAGAGCCATTGACATTACTAGTGGTTTCTCTCACACTTGTTAACAGTTTACATCATTGACTACTAATCAAGTGGTTTCTACCATGTTCGACTTCGACACATTCATTCACATGGATAGAATCGTACTATTTCGGGAAGTAGAAATCAAGACCCTGGATCTAGTTTCTACCATCCAGGCTGCGAGGAATTTCGTTATTCATTATACAGTGGACTATTCATAAATAGATGGCTGTGCCCATACTGTGTCCATATATGTCTATACTTTTGATGTATTACAAGATCATTCCCATATCAGAGCAGTTTAGTTAGTTTTCTAGTTAGTTTTGATCTAAGTATGGGAATGCCTACCTCAGCGATGATATGATCTCATATATATATTTTGTATTGAATGTTTTTTACAGGTTCCAACCAGGTTCTCCACAGGATGATCCTCGAAATGATAAAGTACTTCACTCTTCTTAAATTAAAAATACTATCTATTACAGACTTCGCACTTTAGGGGTCAATCTGTTGCACAAAATATTGTCACCGTGACATTCTGCAATCATTGTGAGTCTATCACCACTCATACTGTCCTCCTATGCAAGTCTTAAACATCAGCTCTTCATGTCAAGCCTTAAAAATGAGAAAAAGTCCTTGAAAATCTCTAAAACTCTGGTTCCTCACTTTCTCTTAGCATTACCTATGGTCCCGTACCCCTTGGTCATGTCCCCTGTGGACCTGCCCACTCTGTCTCTAAAGGAAAGGGTGCGGACCCCTGTAAAAGTAAAAAAAGGTGCAAGTTTATTCTTAAAAACCCACTTTGGGTTAATTCTGGATGCTTCTAGAAGGAATCTTGAGGTGGCAAGTTCGCTCCTAGGTGGTTCATGCATCCCATAACTAAAGGAGCTAACCCCTTGATGTGAGGAGCTTATCCCTTTGAAGGAGGACTCTATCCCTTTGAAGGTGGACCTAGTAACTTCCTTGATCTGCACTATAAAATGAGGCATTAGGCTGGTTTCTAGGGAGGTTGAAAGCTGAATATTTTTTAGGGTAAATGCTGTTGGAATTTAGACTTCCTAATTGAGCTTGAGAGGAGAGATTACATACCTTTTGATCTCATTGGGAAGAGTGTGAAGCTTGTCAAAGTAGAGGAGATTCTTGCTAGACCCTGGGAGGAGCTTGTACAACATCAAGGCACCAAGGTTGTAAAGTTCTTCTTTGTTTAAAGTTAATACAATCAAGTTCATTTTTCTCAATAAGTTGTCTTCTATGGTTTATTTCATGAATTCCTTGATCATCATGATGAATATGATTTATTATACTGGCTATGCAGGTGTTATTTGATGCGTGCTTATTTGTGTTTGTAGGTTCTCAAAAGGAAGCTCATTTGGACGGTCGAAGCGTGGCTGCCACAAACTAGCGTTGGACTTAAGGTAGGGTCTAAAACACCTCTTGGCTTTTATTTATAAATCGCAATATTTAGAGAAAGGTAGAATTTTCTTGTCTTGTTTGTCGCTAGATATCTGTAGATACTAGGGAGACTGTATTGTCCGCAAGAACGATTTATCCGGCCGACACCCAAGATATTACTTGTATTTTCCAATGTTAGTTAGTTGAGTGATTTAAGTTATATTTAAAAACATAAACCATTCATACAGATGTGTGCAGTAAACAAACAATATAATTGCGAGATATATCAATCAAGTATTAACCCAAGAATAGATACACATAATTATAATCAAACTTTTCTTTATTAATTCCTTCCTTGGTTACAGACTTGACTCCACCCTGCGCACTCATCTGCGGACTACTAGGCCTCTATGCACTCAGCTTCAGAGCCTTCTCCTACTCTACAACCTAAAACTAGACTTTACTGTTAGATCTTCTACTATTTCTTCTATTCCTTTTTCTTCCTTCTTTACAACTTAGAGCTTTGCTCTTATTTATACAATTCCATGGTTCATGGACCATGGGTAGGTTTATCCAGCCGACATTACATTACAAAACTTGGGATTTAAGCCCCAAAAAATGCCTTGAGGGGATTCCATGCCCAACAGGCCCCCAGCACAAACATCGTGACTCACCCTCGAGTCACTCTGTTGG
Organism: Pinus tabuliformis; assembly: GCA_031772625.1. Lineage (NCBI taxonomy): Eukaryota > Viridiplantae > Streptophyta > Pinopsida > Pinales > Pinaceae > Pinus > Pinus tabuliformis. Next base: position 1,083,889,241 of record CM062818.1, read on the forward strand.
CACGACGATCTTTGCGTAGATACCCGCCAGCTATTCTCGAACTGCGCGGAGGTCAGCAGCGCACTGAGCTGCTGTTTGCTGGACCTACTGCATACGCTCTTCCAAGACCTCTATGTCAGGAGTGCTTCTTTGCATCTGTACTGGTATCCCCTACATATTTTTATAGTCTTGTGCCTTTGTTTGGATCCTTGGAGTGTGAAGACTGTGCTACTCCTGGCTATCCAGATGGCCGAACCCCCCGTGTAGGGCTTCAAGCGGCTTCCATTCACTTTTCCTAGGAAAGGTTCGTCATTCAGTTTGATTAGTTGTACCGAGCCTCCCTCTGTGACCTCCTTAACAACATATGGTCCTAGCTAATGCATTCTAAATTTTTCTAGGAATTTATCAAACTTAATGTCATACAACAACACTAAATCATTTACCTTGAATGTGCACAACTTACTATGGCGATCGTGTTAGGCCTTCTCACACTGCTTTTGCACCTATTGATGAAAACCAGCGAGGAACCGTTCCTCCTCAAGCTCTTCCAACTATGCAAGCCTCTCTTCTAGGGCTTCATGGTCTGTCATTCTTGTGAGTGCTACTATGCGCAGACTAGGTACAATATACTCCATTGGCATGAGAGCTTCCACGCCATAAAACAACCGGAAAGGTGTCTGTCCCGTCAGTTTCTTGGATTTTGTCCTATAAGCCCATAGTAATCCAGTTATGCACAGGTCCCAATCGCTTCACTGCATATTAAATACTTTAGTCAACACAGTTTCTAGTATTTTGTTGAGTGCCTCTGCTATCCCATTGGCTTGTGGGTGATACAGTGTGCTTTTATGATGATACACCTGAAACTCTTTTGTGAGTGCGCTGATGGTTTCATTCAGGAAGTGTGTACCACGATCACTCATTAATATTTTTAGATAGCCAAATCGAGTCAACATGTGTTCAAACAAAAAAATCATAGTCAGAGTGGTTGTGCGGTCTTTGACCGGATCTGCTTCCACCTAGCGCGTCAGGTACTTTGTCGCGGTGATGATGTATCGCACACCCATTTTTCTGTAAGGTTTGATAGGTCCCACAAATTCAATTTCCCACTTTTCGAAGGGTTGCAACGTCATTTATGGATTCAAAGGCATCTCATCCCTCTGCGATGGTTTACCGGTCCTTTGACATATATCGCAAGCCTTACAATGTGCTTTTGAGTCCTGATGAAGGGTTGGCCACCACAACCCTACGCAGAGAATCTTGTGTGTGGTTGCTCATCCTACATAGTGTCCTCTTGCAACACCCCCATGTGCTTCCATGAGGATATGACTTCTTTCGAACTCAGGTATGTACCTTCTTAGTATCTCATCATTTCCCATTTTGTATAGGTGCCCTTCGATGACAGAAAAATCTGCTGCACGCACCACCAATTCCTTCTTTAGCTGGATGGAGTATTCCTTCAGCACAGTCCCTATCGCCAGAAAGTGGATTATATCTTCTAAGTGTCCATCCATGACATGCACAAAAAAGAGTTGTGCGTCAGGTAATCCTTCCTCTAAACTAGTAGGTTCCTTGCCCGTCTCAATACATGACAAGTGATCCAGACCTTCATTCAGGCATCCAGGTTTTACCACAACCTTAAAGTCATATTCTTGGAACAATAAGAGCCACCTACATATGCGCACCCCCAAAACAGGCTTATTGACCAAGTACCTTAGCGTGAAATGGTTAGTATACATCTTGAAATGTCCTCCTAGCAAGTAGTGTCGGTATTTTTGGAGCATGTACACCATAGCCAATCCCTCGCACTTGGTTGTGGAATAGTTCTTTTCTGCTTTGGACAATCTACGACTTGCAAACACGATAGGGTGATCCAAGCCCTCTCCACACTCTTGCATGAGCACTGCTCCCAGTGCTACACATGACAAATCAACATGGACATGAAACTCCACATCCCATTTTGGGAAGACTAGGATTGGAACGGAGGCCAATTTATCTTTTAGGATATCCAGGTTCTTCATGCAATCATCATTCTAGAAAAATGTGACGTCCTTTTTCAATAGTTTCTCCATCGGTGTAGTGATCTAGGCATAGCTTTTGATGAACTTCCTGTAGTAACCTATATACCCCAAGGTAGCTGCAACTGTTTAACACTTCGCGGTGCTTCCAAATTCAGAATTACGACAATCTTCGTAGGGTATACCATTAGTCCCTGTCTGCAGACCACATGTCCCAGTAGGTTCCCAAAGGGGCAGAGGAACGTACACTTCTTAAGGTTCAATGCAATTTGGTGTCATCAGTAAGTATCCAGCATCAAGCGTAGGCTTGCTACGTGGTGCTTAACCAATCCAAATATAGTCCAATCATCCAAATAGACCTCCAGGAATTTGTGGATATATTCTTTGAAGGCGGAAACAACTATGCGCGAAAAGACAGCTGGCACATTTTTTAATCCAAACGACATGACGATGTATTGAAAGCAGCCCCACTTAGTAGCAAAGGTGGTCTTGCTCCTATCTTCTAGTGCGATTTTGATCTACTGGTACCCTGAAACCCATCGGTGAAAGAATATGCTTCTTGCCCACGAAATTTTCTAATGCTTCGTCTGTGAATGGGGTCGGGAATGGGTCGTGTACACAGGCATCATTAAACTTCTTGAGGTCCACACATATTCTTATCTCCCCCTTCTATTTTTTCTCCTGTACTACCATAGGACTTACCCAGTCAAATTCTTCCATTGGCTCAATAATTCTGGCTGTGAGCATTTTGTCTAGTTCTACGCAGACCTTTTCCTTGTACTTTGGATTCAAGCGATAGGGCCTCTACTTAACTGGCTTCGCGTCAGGTTTTAGGGTGATCTTCATCATCCCTAAATAACCAACGATCCCCTTTAAGTCCATAATCTTGGTTGGGAATAAGTCTTGGTACTCACGGAGTAACTCAGCGACCTTGTCCACCGTGGCATCATCCCAATAGTCACTGAGCGTTGCATACTTTGGTTTGGCCTCTGTCCCAATGTTTACCTGCTTCATTTTTGCCCGTGCAATGATGTCAGGATCTTCAAGCAGTGGTCCTTGAACCTCGCGATAGCCCTTCGTTTCTGGAATTTTAACTTTTCGTGGATCTTCATCGTCCTCCTTGGTGTTTACATTGTAACACTCCACGCGTAGCTCAGCTAGGCCACCCATTTTGGCTAAAGAACTTCCCTTGGCTCCTGGGGTATTTTGAAGATATCTGCTCTTACTGCTTTTAGCGCATCATCAACACTATCCCAACAATGATCCTCAAATGTGAAAGTTAACAGGAATCCTTCGCGCAAGATATCCCATTCGCTTGTGCCATGGCGGAGTTCTGTCTCGGTATACCAATTCATTGGTATGATATCCAAGGTATGACAAAATAGGTGCACCAACTCGAGTTGTGGCTCTTCCTCGTGGACCTTAGTCCATTTCGTGAGGTGTGTACGTGGATCATCTCGTCCATCATATTTGTCTGTTAACCGCATTTGAGACTTCCCGAATTGCATGCGCATCATTCTTCTGCATTCGCGCTAGTCCTCAAAACTCCTTCGATGAATACCCCACCATCGTACGGGCGTAGCATGCACTACCCATTTCAGAGCGTTGAAACACTTATGTTCTGGTACTTTTGTTTCAAATTTGTTCAAGAAATCATTAACCTCACTCAACCCATCATATGTAGGGAGATCTCTAACTTCTATGATCACGCAATGCAACGACCTTGTCATCATGTTACAGTGGAGCGTGGTTACCTCGTGTAACCAGTTCTGCCATCATTCTATTTTTCGTTCGAATCTGAGGTGCACGGGCTTTCGTGCTCCCACGAGATTCTACTCCGCGGTTGGATTTACTCAGTCCTGCTCTCGCATGGTTATCTTGTATATACAGTCTATATCGTCATCGCTGTCACAGTCACACAATGGCTCTGTGTAGCGTGATCCTTCTGTAGGGTCTAACAGTACCACTACGTGTAGTGATTTTTTCTCAAAAATCATTTTGCGCTTCTTTAGATTTATCACTCCATTCATGTCAGTGGCCTAATATATACCCAATAGCGTAGGATATGGATTGTTGTCATCAAAAATCTCTATCACTTCGAAATATGCAAGCGTGCTCACTCCCTCGATATCTATTGTGATCCCCTGCAATCTCCCCATAGGTAGGATCTTTTTCTGGATCGCCATTCACAGTTGGATAGGTGACCATTGCAGTGCATACCTGCTCATACACTCCCATGTCTGCTTTGGCAGGACATTCGCGTCCAACCATAGATCCAGAATCACTTGATCCATTTCATATTCCCCAATCTGTGTAGTCAATCTCATCTCCCTTCATGTCTGTGTTGTGTGCTTCCCAAGCTTTTAGACTACGCACAGTTCTCCTAGTGCGGTCCCAACACATTTAGTGATGAGTTCTTGTAACCCCTTCACCACCTTTCTATCACACAATAGCTTCATGCATGTCTCCAAGAATGTAGTGAGCATTGACGAGTCCATTTCCAGTTCTAGTCTGTCTTTACTTCCTGAAGTGAAGGCAGCCGCGAAGTTCTTCTTAACTGCCATGAATGTCTCCTTAGCGCGCTCTAAATAAAATTCTGGTTCCTTTGTTGGAGCCTTGTGAACCCAGGAACTCTCTTCAGGCTGCTTACCTTTTTCATTGCCTATCGTGATACCACTTCGCAGCATGATATTTACATTTGGGTCTTCCTCGCGTGGCTCAAACCTCATCATTTGCAGGTTCTGAGTTAGGGAAGGCTGGAGTACTCCCTTATTGCGCAACCTCTCTATCAGTGTGGGATAGTCCTCTGTCTCATGATCAAACTGCGTACAATACAAGCATGATTGTCTTGTTGGATTTGTACAATCGTGGGCATAATGCCATGGCCCTCTGCAATTGTAACATATCAGCTACCCATGACCTCTTCTTGGTACCATTCCACCTCGACCTCGTCTGCGTCCCTGAAATCCAGTGCATGCCATCCCTGCATTTTGATCAAGGGCTCATGTTTCAGTCTGAACTCTGTAGGTAGGAGTCTGATCCATCATTAGTTCATAACTTCTATAGGTGCGCTCATTGTGGCCTACTGATCTGCAAAAATTATAGAACAACTGCTGGGAATTCTACGTATACTTCTATAATGGATGGCAGTTATCTATAGCATGCTTCCATACTATCTGACAAATCGTGCACCATAATGCAGGCATCATGCTTGGTCCTTCTTATGCATCCAATCTCAATGGAATTGGTCCTCCTCCCATCATGTAATTTGCGAACACTGGACAATGGTCCTTGTCATGTCCCCGGCCTTTGCACTTTACACACCATACCTCCTCACGCACTTCTAGGCGAGCTGTCCTATCTTGTTTCAAACTCTGCATCTCAAGGCACAAGTTCTACATTTGCGCATGGATCTGCTAAACTCCCAGGTTAGGATCTTGTATCGAGGTTTTGTGCAGCCTCATCGCCATCTCCAAGGCCTCGACCTGAGTGGTTAGCTTCTATTGTGACAACGAGTTCCTTAGATGTGGCGTTAGTGATGCTACAAAGCATGTGCGGTGTTTTCCATCTATCAAGGTCATATTAGCTTCATGGATCTTACTCTTCAATCTCTGATCCAACTCCCAGGGGGTCTCACCTAGAAGCATCGCGATTTCCTTAAATCTAAAGATCGACTACGTCTCTGATTTTGGCCTACTAAATTCTTTATCCAGCGCAACTTGGATATCCGCGATCTCTGAGTTCAAATTGTCATTGGAATGCTTAATATACCACGTGAGTGCACAATCCTGCAGAGCGCTGACCAGCGTTGCTTTCTTTATATTTTCATTCATGACTCCCTATGCTTCCCATACACCCTTTACCATGAACCAAAACTGGACTAGGTCTTCATTCCCTACTCCCTTGAACACTGGCAACTTTATCGCACTTGCCATATTGAAATGTGTTGGTGGTGGAGGTGGTGTGGGTGAAGATGGGGTTGAAGATGGTGAAGCTGGCGGTGGTGTAGGTGGGAGTGGTATGCATGGAATTCGATGCTTTATCAAGCTGATCACACTTCTTGGTGAGACCTTCGCGAGTTCTTCCTCGCTTTCTCATGGAGATGAAATCAAGGGTCTAGTTTCTAGTTCTGCACTACCTTTGTTTCTGTATATCCTCCCACTCCATGTAACCCCAAACATTAATTTATTTTGTGTAACCCTTTTTTCATACAGTAGCATTTTATCCAAATGTTCAAAGATTTAACGTACTTACCTCGCGGTCCTTTGAGGAAGCATTGTTGTGCTTCGCTATATCTAACTGAAGTATCTACTGCGAACTTGGTGATAAATCCCCCTATAATTTGATCGAGCCAGTGATCCACGGTGCGCACGATCTTATCTTCCAATGCTTCTAGTTTGCGCACGAATGTTGGACTCCACACAATAGGTTTGTCGAGTCTACACCCTCCTTGACTGTCTGCTAGCTTCACGATCCACTCGTACAACTCAGTTGGGAAGGATGCAAAGAAAATTTCGTGGATCTCTGTATACAAGTAGAAATCTAACCACTCTTCTTTTGATAGTCATGGATTCCTGTTTTCCTGTGCTGCAAACTCGTGAATTTTTCTATCCAACCAATATTCAATTCCTTTCTTTGTCGGATTCTAGTGATACGACATCAGACATCTCTATGCAGATCTTGGTCCCAATAATGGAACCATTTGTTGGCTTGTTGGGGCCTGACCCAAGTTCAGATTTAATTAGCCAAACAAATCCTAATACTACTGGCCCTTTCGGTAACAGTCCAAGGAGTACAGACTAAGGTCTCACCCAAAGTAGTATGGGAGGGTGCTAGAACCAGGTTTCTACACCGTGGAGATGTCTGATGAGGTCAACTGGTTTGAGATTTGGCCCTACGAGTAGGTCGCCTCGCGCACTTTCCTGTACCTCGCAGCTTGATATCCGACATGTGAATAGCTCTTAATCAGGGGCTGAACACCGCACTCTGTGTTATTACCCAAGATCTTACTTGTATTTTCCAATGTTAGTTAGTTGAGTGCTTTAAGTTATATTTAACAGCATAAACCATTCATACAGATGCGCACAGTAAATAAACAGTATAATTGCAAGATATATCAATCAAGTATTAACCCAAGAATAGATACACAAAATTATAATCAAACTTCTCTTTATTAATTCCTTCCTTGGTTACAGACTCGACTCCACCCTGCGCACTCAGCTGTAGGGGTCTGCGCACTCAGTTGCGGACTACTAGGCCTCTACGCACTCAGTTGTAGAGCCTTCTCCTACTCTACGATCCAAAACTAGACTTACTCTTAGATCTTCTGTTATTTCTTCTATCCCTTTTTCTTCCTTCTTTACAACTTAGAGCCTCGCTCTTATTTATACAATCCCATGGTCCGTGAAGCATGGGTAGGTCTATCCAATCGACATTACATTACAAAACTAGGGCAGACAACCCTATGACTCTATCATACTTTCGTGCCCCGCACCCGCAATTTGCAGAGCTTTACAACAAGATTTGGTCAAAACTTTGGCTTTAAGCCCAAAAACATGCCTTGGGAGAATTCCATGCCCAACACTATAGTACTATAGGAAACCCTGTTTAAACCTATTTTGAGCAATAATGATAGTTTCATCCTAGGGTAGGCCCTCAAATTGACTTCCATGCATTTTTCCCATTTCTATAACATCTTTTAGGCCTTGGACAAAAGCTAGAAAGAGATTAGAGACCTCTTCGAAAGCCTCTTTTAATCATTGTAGTTTGAGTTCTATTTTGATGGTTAATTCCTTCTTTCCTTTTTTTGCCTTATTCTTCTCTTTTTTTGGCCTAGATGATTGCTTAATGGCCTTGGAGTTCTCTGTTTTGATTAGGTCTCTCTTAGACATTTCCATTTTGGGTTTTAACACAATGTTTTTCTTTCTTCCTTCTTGCAGTAGTATTCTGTCTTCCTGTAGCAACCATTCCTTATCTTTCAGGGTCTTCTAACTATATGGGAGTGATGAGAAATGATGTAGAGGGTTTGGAGGATGATGCTAGGGCTTAGAGGGAGTAGTGTAGGTTTGTGAAAATGGAGAGGATGTGCTCTGTTTGTTTTTTTCAAGAAATTTTCAGGGTGAGACAGAGTGTAGGGTTTGTTCTTGAAAAATATTATTTTTTCTTTTATGAAATGGGATGGATGAATGATGGATAGATAGCGGATATGAAGTGGATGGAGGGATTGGAGTGCTTCTGTGACTTGGACTTTGCACAAATTTCCTCTTTTAAATATTATCCCCATTCCTTGAAATCATCACCCTTTATAATTTGGCTTTTCCACATTGCATGAGTGAAGGAGTGAGTTGCAATTAACTACTTGAAGGTGGCTGAGATTGCAGACCCATCCTTAGCTTATAAAACCTCATGTCTCGTGCATTACCAATAAATTTCTAACTATAATATGCTCAAGAGAGGAGGTCAAGAATATTGCATACTTGTACCTACCTGATGGTTGTTGGAGAGACATGCATGCTACTCCTGAGTTGATGATTGATCCATGTTCCTCTAGAGGCGATAATTTCCTTTGTTTGATTTTGCATAGGTCTTCATAGCTTCGTGATTCTAAACCTCTCTCTTCCAGTTACAATGCACACGCTATCTTAGTCAAATCCGACCTTCTTGGAGTGGTGGGTTTTCCATGGGTAATGTTCACCTTCCCTATACCTTATTCCACCATTAGACACCTTTCCCACACTTCATTCTACCTTTTCTACCATCTCCTAAGCTTTCGGCCTGTTTCATGTAGTAAAACAGGGCAAATTTTGGTCAATGGATGCATGAATCTTGAGAAAAATTAAAAATGGATGAAGTCAATGGAGGCCAATTTCTTGGAAACCATGCACTGAAATTTTCTTAAATTACTTGGGCATGTTACGATCATCTATATGAATCTCCCCATGAAACAACTTTTAAATGTATGAACGAATACCGCGAAAATTCAAAAATGGATGTAGTTGATGGAGGCTGATTTCTCGAAAAATGTGCATTGGAATTTGCTGAAATTGCTTGAGCATGTTACCATCATCCATATGCATCTCAAACTGAAACAAATTGGCAAATGGATGCATGGTTTTCAAGATATGAAAAAAAAAAAAAAAAATTCTCTATGTATTTCTGTTTCCTATAGTAAAATAGAGGATTCTTGTAGTATTTTAGGACAAGAAGGAAACTAAATGGGTAAATATTGAGAATGATGGGTGGATGGTGGAAATAGATGAGGGTGATGGATTGACATGGCGTTGGCCCTTTTGGAGCATATGCACAAAGGAGGAGAATGTCCAAGTTTGACTTCCTTTGACTAGAATTTTGACCAATTGTTTCTTTTTTGGTGCCAACTTGTTTTTGTTGTTTATAGATGTTGGAGAGAACCTACATTCATCAGAGAGATACGTGGAGCAATTTTTTTATTTTTTTTTCTAGGTCTACTAGCCGCCTCAATAAGGTTTTTGACTAGTAGGTCTACCTAGGCGCCTCAAAGGAGTTTTTCACCTAAGATTTTATTTTTTCTCTTATTATTCATTTTTTATTTCTTTTAATATCCTACTCTACTTGAAAAAACAAAATCATTCTCAAGTGTAGGAATACTTCCAATGGAGCCACTTGCATAACTAGATGACATATAAAATCATGTGCAAGATCAAAACATATTCTTTGACATGTACCTAAATGTAAGAAACCAAATGCTTTGACTTTGAAGATATCATGCACAGTTGAAGAAGAGAGTGTTGTTGCAACTTAATGACTGTCTGGAACCATATTTCAATATAGTTGTGATTCCCCTGGTCCAATTTATGAGTTGGGTCATCTTGGATGTCTTCTTCTTCCATGACCTTCAAATATTCCTCTTTTTTTCTGATTTTTCTCTTGAACACATGGAGAATTTGATGGTAATTTTTGGCTTAGGGGGTCCTGGCCTAGTTTCGTAGTTAGTTTTTCCAACCAACAGAACCCTACACTACTTGCCCTTTCGGCAACAACCCGCATAGCACAGGCTGCAGTCTCACTCGAAGCAGTATGGGGGGACGCAAGAACCAAGTTTCTGCATCCAAAGAAGAGTGTGATGTCTTTCTGTACCTTGGATCTGCCTTCATGCAGATCAATGAACTCTTAGGACACGTTACTGCAACACTGTTAAAATAGCCTTCAAACCTTTGCAAAGGTCCACAATCAGTCCTTGCGGACCTCTAACAGTCAATTTACCTACTTACGCGCATTAGAAAGCAATCTTAAATTGGTGTTCACACAGATCTACTTAATCTATTAGAAACCTTAAGAGGAATTTCCAGAAACTTCGCGGAAGTGTTTCAACATGCATTGCGTACCATATTTAGATAGATTGAGGATAATCATGTAACATTCATCCAATATTTCATAAAACAAGTTATTTATCAAAAACATATGACATTAATAGATATAACACAAATACTTAGTAATTATTTAGAAAATTTTCTTTTATTCATCTTCAATTCACAGGTTACAGACTCAAACTACCCTACGCACACAACTGCAAAGGTCTGTGCACTCAGTTGCGAATTCTACCTAGGCCTTTGCGCACTCAGCTACAAAGCATTTCTTCCCTATATAAGCATAGCAAGTATAGCCTTCCTACCTTAGCTCCTGCCCAAGGCTCTTCAACCCAATTCTCTATCTTCTTTTCTTCTTGTTTTCCCCCTTTCTTTCTGTCACACGAAATAAGTCGATCTTGCGGACAAGATAGACCTTCCTAGAATCTAAAGAAGACCTAATGACAAGAAAACCAACCATACACTATATTTCTCTAAATATGCTTTGATTAACAATAGAAAACAAGTGTTTTTAGGGCCTACCTTAGGTCCAACGCAAGCTTGTGGATGCCCTTGCTCCTTTGATCCAAATGAGCTCCTTTTTGCGAATCTGCAAACACAAACAAGGCAAACAAATTAAATAGCACCTGAAAAGCCAATTGCATAAAACATATTTAACATGAAAGTCAAGGAGTCCATGAAACAAATAACATAAGATACTTGTTGAGAAAAATGAGTTTGATTGTATTGATTCAAAAGAAGAAGAACTTTACAACCTTTGCTTTGACGTTGTACAAGCTCCTCCCAGGGTCCAGCAAGACGTCTCCTCTACTTTGACAAGTTTCACTCACTCCCCAATGAAGCCAAAAAGATGTGTGATCTCTCCTCTTAAGCTCAACTAGGAAGTCTTGATTTCACCAGCATTTACCCTCAAAAATGTTCAGCTTCTAACCTCCCCAGCAACCAACCCAATGCCTGTATTTATAGTGCAATGGAGGGAGCTAACTAGGTCCTCCTTCAAAGGGATAAAGCCCTCCTTCAAAGGGATAGCTCCTCTCATCAAGGGATTAGCTCCTTCTCTTTTGGGATGCATGAACCACCTCAGAGCGAACAATCCATGTCAAAATTCCTTCTAGAAACCTCTAGAATTAACCCAAAGTGAGTTTTTAAAGATAAAACTTGCACCTTTTGACTTTCACAAGGGTCTGCACCTACACCGTTAGGGACAGAGCGGGCAGGTCCGCATTTTTTGTACACAGAAGGTGCGGGGCCACAGGTTACCATGAGAGAAAGTGCGAAACCAAAGTTACATTGATTTTTAATGTCTTTCTCTCATTTCCAAAGCTTGATTTGAAGAGATGAGGTCTGAGACTTGCTTAGGAGGACAGTACAAGTGATGATAGACCCATACTGACTGCAAATAATCATGGTGACGATATTTTTGTGTAACAGATTTCCCCCTAAAGTGCGAAGTCTGTCGTAGATGAGGATTTCTTATCATTTAGGAAGAGTGAAGTACTTTATCATTTCGAGGATCATCTTGTGGAGAGCCCGGTTGGAACCTGTAAAAACATTCAATGCGAGATATATATATGAGATCATATCATCGCTGAGGTAGGCATTCCCATACTCAGATAAAAACTGACTAGAAAAACTAACTACTGCTCTGACATAGGAATGATCTTGTAAAACATCACAAGTAAAGACTTATGTGGACACAGTATGGACGTAGCCATATGTTTATGAATAGTCCATTATATAATGAATACAAAATTCCTCGCAGCCTGGATTGTGGAAACTAGATCCAGGGTCTTCATTTCTACTTCCCGAAACAGTATGATTCTATCCATGCGAATGAATGTGTTGATGTCGAACATGGTAGAAACCACTTGATTACCAGTCAATGATGTAAACTGTTAACAAGTGTGAGAGAAACCACCAGTGATGTCAATGGCTCTCAAAGTACCCAGTACAATCCATGAGATGTGAATAAATGTGTTGATGTTGAACATGTCACGGAATCCTTTGACCAAAAGTCAATGATGTAAACTGTCGTCAAAGGAGAGAAACCTGCCATTGAGGCATGCAGATCTCAAGGTACTGACGATTTCTAGATCATCTTTCTAGATAATGAGCTGGTATTGATAGAAAGCGATCCGTCGTAGGCAAGCCCACAACACGAAATCATAGATCAGGTTGAAGAAATTTAGTTTCAAGGACTGACTCAAGGATGGTCAAGATGGATGACAGATATTTTGCAGATGAATGGCTTATTGGCAGTGACGTCTTGAACACATAACGACACGACAGATGGCTTGGTGACAATTGACCCAAAGTTAATACCCAGAAACCGGCTGAAGACTTTCAATGTGGTTTGACCAACTGTTAGGCAAAGGATTTCCCAACCCAGGTGAATAAAAGTGTCGTGTTCAAGAGTGGTTACAAAGTATGACAAACAAACTCATTTTCCTCTCTTTTCCCCCACCATTTCTGGCAAGTACCTCTTTATTTTTGACAAGCTTGAGGAGGATAACATTTGCTTGATTATAAGCTCATCCTTCGGATGAGTCCAACTTAGTTTAGATTCGAACCCTAAGAAGGAGTGGTTCGTTCCTGTTTGTAATTGAACAGGTCCTTTACTGTGAAATTTTAATGAGTCTAGTATAGGAGAAACTCGGCGTTTTTCAATTTTAGAGAGTCTGAAAAAACTTAAGAAGACTCTAGGGTTGACCTTTTTCGTAAATTTGTGTCTCCCAAGCCCGAAAAAGTATAAAATAATACTTGAGAGAACCGCTTGATCTTTTACGACCAAGGAGTACTTTTCGTCATTAGTGTCCTTGACCTGAAAAAGTAAAAAAGCGATCAATGACACGTCATTTTATGACCGATATCGAATTTGAAACGACAAAAATCCGGCAATCTTTTCATGTTTTTATGGTTGGAAAAGAGCTGTAAGTGGACCGTCTTTTAATTATGTTTTAACGAGTTCAAAAGAAACACTCGGCGATCTTTTCATGTTTTAGGAGTCAGAAAAGAGCTTAAAGATGACTCTACATGTTTTTTCGTCGAAAATGATAGATTTCGCCTGAATAATCCTTTATTCTGCACAAAAACACAAACATTACTCATACCTATTTGAAATGGATAAAAATGTCGCAAAATACCTTTTCAAAGTGAAACATAAACAAATTTGCAATTTATTTACTCAAAAAACTTATAAAAAGGGTCTTTGTCAATTCATTTTTACTGTTTGAGTTTGGGTGAGAAAATAGTGCTTTTGCTCAGAAAACTTCTCGTGAAGATTGCGGAAAATCCAACTGTCGGAATCAAACGTCGTCTTCTCCAGGTAATCCACATCATCCCACTCTTCATTTTTAACGATTTAATTTTTTGTTTTGGTCCTTTATTTCATTTTTGGGACGGTTTTTAGGCGCAAAACCCGCGCGTGGGGGCCCGCAGGTTTACCATTGTGGGCTTGCGGACCCCGACTTTTTCTCCATTGGGAAAAATCTCGGGGTCCGCACCTTCGGTGTAGACAAAGTGCGGTCCCACGCACTGTGTCTAACCTGGAGGGTGCGGTCCCTGCCGCAAGGGTTTTGAACCAAAAAATTCTCAAAAATGGACCACACAAAATATTTTCTAACATTTTAATTTGTCTTTATACTTGATGCAGAGAGTACATCATGCTAGATTGGCGTGAACGAGAGCATGAGGACGTGGATGCTGCCGCATGGAATCATCAGCCTTCACTTGATGCTTTGAGGGCGTGTGGATTGTACAAATTCTGGGCCATTCCTGGCATGAGGGCTCAGGTGGATTTCTTACAGTGGTTGGTTGACAGATGGAGCATACAGGACCAATGCTTTTTCATCGGCGGCCACCAGCTCAAAATCGAGCTGGCGAACATATATTTCTTGATTGGTTTGCCTAAGAGAGGTGAAGACTTGACTCTGCACGGGACTAGGCCAGGTGGCCAGTCTATCGATAGCCTCCAGCTAGAGTACTGCAATAGCTAGGCTAGAGACAAAGGGATAGACATAAAGACGATATCCCGTCCTGAGCTCATGGTGATTGCGTTCACTGTCACCAGACTTTGCGGAGCTGCCGCATTACATATTGCCACCGGATCTCAGATGCGTATGGCAGTTGATTGCTTTCGAGGCACCATCTTCAATTGGTGCGATGCCGTGTTGGCCAATGTGAAAGGCCAACTGACCAGGGCCAAGAACGAATGACTAAAGACCTTTTGTTATGGGGCTTTGGTCGTGAGTTTTAGCCTGGAGAGGGTTCCTATGCTGATCCCACAACACCTTACTGTTGGAGCTGGTCTTCCTCGAGAGCCCAAACTGATGCGATGGTTCGCAGTCATGGCTCGTCACCCGGACGAGAGGACAGAGGTTGCTCGATTCAAACCTGAGTATTCCCAATGGCTGGAAAACTAGGTCTTTTCCATTTAGGACTTCCCTTACGCTGGGATAGATTTTCGTGGTGACCCAGACATGGTTCTTCCACCATGAGAGCAGTGGGATGAGTCAGGTAAAATCCTTTTCAACATTTTTCTATTTTAATTTTTTTTGTTATTTTCTCATCATCTCAAAACTGATAGTAAAAATTTCAACTGCAGATGTGGGTCCACAGCGACCAGCCACTCTCCGGCCTTACAAGAGAAGGCAACCAGTTGTACCCGCGCCAGCCCCACAGGACGAATCAACAGAGGTTTTGGCCGAATTGGAGGGTCATCTTGAGTACTTGACAGGAGATATTCCTGAGACCCCTATATACGACATTCCTCGTCGACTTCAGCGCTATGTGATTGGAGTCCTGGGACCTTTTAGGAGGTTCCTTTGCAAGGTGGCCCGTACAGTGGTTTCTTGTAGAGATCATCACCAGTGATAGGATGATCGCCTATTGTGGGCACATGTGACATTTCTGTTTTTTGTACTTATCATTTTTTCCGATCATAAGGTGTTTTTCAACCTATGATTGAGGACGATGTATTTTTTGACACACTCCTATATATATATATCACTATTACCGGCTTATCTTGTAAATCATGTTATGGAAGGGTTTTAAATTTACATGTATGATTATTGCAAATGTCTATTTAACATTCGAGAAGCAATTGCATCTGCTAATGTATTTAAAGACCTTGGAATATGCTGATATTCAATATAATCAAATTCACGTTCCAAGAGACGCACTCTCAAAAATAATCTTAATAACACTGGATTTCTAATGGCATACACTCTATTAAGCTATAATACAACGAGTTCAGAATCTAACCTCACTATCAAACTCCGAATCCCAAATGAAATAGATTCATATAATAACTCAATCACTGCACTATACTCGGCAATGTTGTTCGTTGTTTGACCGAGACTTACCCCATGCATAGATACTAACTCGTCAGAGGGAAAATAGATAACCCAAGCTGCAGAATAGATGTTCCGTGTATTACGACAAGCACAATCAGCGAAACCAATGTATGTTTGGAGAGGCGCCGACATTTGAAATATCAAGAGTAAAACCAAGATAAGCAGGAATAATGACGAAAAACACTCTCTAAGCTAAGCACACTGTTTAAACTAAAACACAACAACTAGAAAGGAAAAACTATCCTAACTAAAAATCTCCATACCCATTCTTTTAAGCATAATACCTCTTCAAGTAAAGGCCATTTCTGGGTTTACCCAAAGAGTCCCCGTCAAAGTCTACCAATTCATAAGCCCCTTTGGCTAGCTTTCGCTTGACAACATAGGGACCATGCCACATAGGAACGAATTTTCCAGCACCTAATTTATCATTAGCTTGATCATAAACTAAGACTAGATCTCCTTCCGAAAAATTTCGAGGGGTCACATTTCGATCACACTGAGCTTTCATTCGTTTTGCGTGAGTCTCGATCGCCATTGCAGCATCACGTTGATTCTCATCTAATTGAGCCAAGTATAACAAACGCTTTTCCTCTTCTGAAGTGGCTGGAAGTAACTCGATGGCCATTTGCAGTGACGGGATTTCGCATTCAATGGGTAACACAGCTTCCAAACCATAGACTAGTTGGAAAGGAGTGAACCCTGTTGATGTTTTTACTAAAGTTCGGTATGCCCAAAGCGCTGAAAATAGCATGTTGTGCCAATTTGACCGATGAATCCCAATGATTCGTCGGATCATGATAACTAAAACTTTTTTGATGGATTCAACGAGACCATTCGCTTGTGGATAATAAGGGGTTGAACTATCGTGACGTAAACCAAGCTGGCCTGTAAGTTCGGTCATCATAACGTTTCGAAAATGACGCCCATGATCAGTGATTATCGCTTGAGGGACGCCAAACCTAGCAATTATATGATTGAACATGAAAATTGCAGTTGTCTTGCCGTCTGCCTCAAATGTAGGCATCGCCTCGGCCCACTTAGTAAAATAATCTACCGCAAGGATGATATATGCATGCCCCCCGGCCGAGTGAGGGTTACATGTAATAAAATCGATACCCCATTTGGTAAAAGGACCAACGGCAATTATAGGGTGGAGAGGAGAAGGTGGAGCGCGCATCTTATGATCAAAAATCTGGCAGTTGTGGCATTTTCGGACCGCCATAATACAATCTTTAAACAAAGACGGCCAAAAGTAGCCAGCGTGCAATATCTTTTGGGCTGTGGCATACCCAGACATATGACCGCCACACGCTCCAGAGTGACAGTCATTTAGAACCCTTTCAGCTTCCTCGTGAGTTAAGCAACGTCGAAAAACAAAGTCCGCCCGGCGGTGATAAAGAGTATCTCCAATAATCCTAAATTTTTGGGACTGGAAACGAATCTTTCGACGTTCTAACCGTGAAATTTCTTGCCGAAAGGATTGGGTCTGGAGATAAATGATGATATCCCCATACCACGGATCTAAAGTGCTTATTAGAAACAAGGATTCGTCCGCAATGGGCTCCTCCGCCACAGTTTCCGTGTCAGCACGCGGAAAGTCACACATTAACTCCGCAAAAACTAAAGATTTCTTAGACTTGGATTTCTCGAATTCCAAGTCGAACTCCTGCAGGATAACGATCCATTTAGAGTACTTTCCCCCTAGCAATTGCTTGGTCAAAATGTAAATCATACGATTGCAATCCGAAATTATCGTAGTTTTATGTAGTAGAATGTAGTGACGAAAACGTTGGACAGCTTGAACGGCTGCCAATGCCAATTTCTCCACATGTGAGTATTTTAGCTCAGTTGGATTTAATGTTCGACTAAGGTAATATATCACATGTTCCATTCCGAATTCATCTTCCTGAACTAAGACCATTCCAATGGTGGAATGAGAGGTGGCGAGATACAAGAAGTAATCCTGGTTGTAGTTGGGAGGATGCAACAACGGTGCATGGGTCAACGCGTGTTTGAGTGCATCAAAAGATTTCTGAGCTATCTCATCCCAATAGAATTGAGTATTTTGCTTCAACAACCGGGTAAAACCCTTTGTAACCTTGGCGTAGTTAGGAATAAATCTTCGTAAAAAGTTTGCTTTCCCCTGCAAACTTTGGAGTTGGCGAAGACTCGAAGGAGGAGGTAATTTGATGATAGCTTCGACCTTCGAGGGATCAATGCGAATGCCGGCTTTTGAAACTACAAATCCCAGCAATCGACCCATTTCTATACAGAAGACACATTTGTGTGGGTTCAAACGAATACGATAATGCCTACACCTCATAAAGATTGCTCGTAAATGGACGAGGTGATCAGCTCGATGTAAGGAATGAGCAGGCAAGTCATTGAGATACGGTTGCACAATGTGTTTGATGTCATGAAACGCATAAGACATCACCCTTTGAAAAGTTGCTCTGGCATTCTTAAGCCCAAAAGGTAATTTGCAATAAGCAAATGTCCCCCATGGACAAATGAAAGCCGTTTTCGGTTGATTGGCAGGTAGAATATTGATTTGATTGTATCCGGAAAAACCGTCCATAAAGGAAAATATTTCGCTGCTGGCACAATCATCAATGATTTGATCGATATAGGGAGTTGGGTAATTACCCTTTGGACAGGCTCGATTAATGTCCCTATAGTCGATGCATATTCTTATTGTTCCCTACTTTTTGTTAACCAGAACAATATTTGATACCCAATCCGTTAACGGGATCAGATAAATGAAACCTGCTTTCAATAATTTTTCAACTTCTGCTTTAGTTGCAGCAGCTTTTCGTGGGTGAATCTGACGCAAACTTTGCCGGACGGGTTTAGCGTCCGGGTAAGTCTTGATTTCATGAAAAACAATCGCGGGATCAATTCCTGGCATTTCCACATAGGACCAGGCAAACACGTCACAGAATTCTTGAAATAGGGCCTTATATAATTGAATTTCGTCATCTGTACATGAGGCACCTATATGAATGTTCTCAACAATTCTGGGCTTAACCGAAATGTCAATAGGAATAGTTCGAGAGATGTTTCCCAAATTTAACTCTGAATCGGGATGTTTCATTGGATTCTGAGGTTCCTTGACATATTCAGTAGTAAAAATTGATGAGAAATCATTTTCCAAACGATCATCCTCAAGTAAAAACGAAGATCTGTGATGGAGATCTTCCCATGGTAAATCATCTACACATAGGATTTCACGAATTTGCTCGTCAGAGTGAACAAGTGCAGAAAACGTAGTTAAATCCGAGGTTGACGTGAAAAGTGATTCCTCACGGACCGCATTCATTAAGTCATTTTCAGTTGAACGCGGGTCGGCAAAAGACTGCACGGCTTCATAGGCAAGTTCATATGGACTCAAAGGCATGGCATTACCAAATGAGTCTATCTCAGATTTAGAAGGGACAATCCAAGGATCATCATAAATAATGGTGTCTGATGTAATCATATGAATGGTTGAAAATGAAGATGATGTGTTGATCGGAGGAAAAGGAAAAGTTCCCAGTAAACCGACATCTTTAACTAATCCTACTCCAACATCCTTATATGGGATAGTCGTTTTACCAACATGTTGAATACTCTCCGAAGAGGCTGGGTCAGATGAAAAGTAAGCCAGCTGGTCTATTGTTACGATCTTTCCATTATATGGAAATTTTATTACTCGAAAGACCGATGAAACGACCATTGTCATAGAGTAAGACCAACTTCGACCCAAGAGAAGGTTGTAATCTAGAGGGGCATCAACCACCTCCACATCTATACTAAAGGTTTTTCCTTCAACCCCTATAGGCAAATTCTGTAGAATGCCAAAAGGATGAAACCCACGGCCATCAAAGGCCTTTAGAATCGTCGAGGATTGATTTAGCGAAGGAGAACCAAGCGATCTCCAACACTGTATCGACATAATACACATTAAGGCTCCCTCATCAATTACAGTCCGATGAATAGGCCTGCTTTTGACTATCACTGGGATCTGGAAAGCCATTTGATGAGGCAAACGCGGTGTACTATTTTCTAGATCGAAGATTATTAGGTTCGGGTCCTGAACATCAACAGCTCCTATAGCCGACAAAAGTAATTTACGTTGTGCTGGACATGATTGCAACACTTCCAAAGCTGACATTGCTGAGGCTGAAACAACTAAATCCTCAACAATGTTATAATTCTGAGCCGCTCTCGAATGTGGATTGAAAGCTGACTTTCGAAGTATACCCTTGGCGGGCGGTTTGATTACCAATTCTGGATTAGATTTCTCGATCTATAGTGGATCGGAACCGGGAGCTGAGGTTGATGGATTAGAATGAGAAGATTATGCTTCTTTACCATCAACAGGACTCTTACTACGATAATCTTGCGATCGAGTCGCAATCCTAACATGGGACATCATCAGTATGGGTTCTTCATTGGCACTCAAGGATGAACCTATCATCTTACTGTCTTGAGCCGGAAAAGGATCCTTCAAAACAGCAGGAGTTTGGGAACCCTTGACAATCTTCTCAACATATGCACGATGAGGGTAGTCTCTTGTAAAATGTTCATCGTCACAAACGAGACAAGGATAACGAGGTTTGCGCTTTTAATCATTGGATTCCGCCTTTTCAGGTTTCTCCTTTGAACTTTTGTTCGTTTTATTCTTCTTCTTTCCTTTCTTCTTCCCACCAGATTTTGATTTGGCTGTAGATGACTCTACAACGTGAATATCGGCGGAAATCTCTGCAGAAGAATCTCCTGTTGCGGAATCAGGCAAGGTTATGATAGGGGAAGAATTCTTGGAAGACTTCTACTTACTTTTAGTGTTAACCGTACCAATCATACCATCGGCGGCATGAGATCCCGAAGGAGCTGCAGTGATTTGATTTTGCTTGGGAAGATCGGGGATTTTTTCGTGTAACGTACCTGATTGAGTATAGACCAAGTCAAGTTACTGTGCTTGAGCAATTACTTGCTCCTCAGTAACAACTCCGGCTTTAGCAACATCTTTAGTGATCTTTGGCAACAAAGATTTTACAAACCACTCGGCCAAGATTTGATCCGGAATAAATACCTTCACTAAACGTCGTCGACGTCTCCACTAATGAATATGATCTGAAATGTAGGTGGATGTCGATTGTTTTAGCGAAGTCAACAATTCCATGCCATTGTCATATCGGACTGGCAACTGAAAATGATTCAAAAACGAGGTAGCTAACTGACTAAAATTATAAAAAGTGCCTCGCAGTAACTCAATGTACCACTTGGCTGCGAGACCAATTAGAGTGCGCTGGAAAAGTCTAAGACGGATTGAATCATCTGTAATGGAGTTAGACGCACACCAGAGGTGATAAGTCATCACATGGTTCAACGGGTCCTCACCTGATTTACCTTCGAACTTGGGAATGTCACTGGGCAACTTATTCGGCATTGGCGGCCAAAACAGAAGATAATTAATGGGATCGTTCGTTAGGCGCGACAAGTCAGGTAAGTCCAAAGTTGCGATAAACAGTAATTGCCGATTAGGATCCCTAAAACTCTGGGTCATGAGACCAGCCCCAGGAGGAGGATATCCAGGATAACTCAGAATAGGAATGGCGTTCGGGATATTGTATCCTCCCGGAAAACGAGGATTAACTGGACCATACTGGGGTTGTTGAGGTTGTTGATAAGTGTACCAAGGATACGGTTGATACTGATAGACTGGCTGCTGGACAGCAGGACCGAATTGGTACTGTCCCTAGTACGGTTGATAGGTGAATTGTGGTTGACTTGTGACAACCGTACTGAAACCAGGTTGTCCTACAGGCATCTGATCCGAAGTTTGAATCGTAGATCCAGATGGTGGTAAAGATGTCTTAGGAGTAGATACAGGAACAGTAGAAACTAGAGCTGTCGATACTCCAGAAGTAGGTGGGGCAGATTGAACAGATGTTGCGGCAGTTGTAGCAGTCGTTTGAGGCGGAGTACGAGGTGTACTAGGCCCAGGCTAAGAAACTACCGAAGGTACAGAAGTTTGACTGTTAGACTGGACTGGTTGCTGGGGTGTACCAAAAACTAAGGGTTGTCCAGTTTGAGATGACAACTGTACACTTGGCTACAACACTTGTTGGGTTTGCAATGGATCCCACACTATATTCGTTCCAGGGTACTGACCCATAACAGGTTGAGAATACTGAGGACCATAACCGGGTTGAGGGTAGGATTGATAATTGAAAGGTACATTTCCCATTCCTTGAACATATGTTTGACCTTGGGGTGGTTGGAAACTTTGGTTCGAGTACTGACCTTGGGGTTGATACCCTTGAGGCACATACTGATACTGGGGTTGACCTTGAGGAACGTACTGTCCCATAGGTATGTACTGTCCTTGAGGTTGGCCCCCAGATGTAAATTGTGTACCTTGAGGTTGCCCCCCAAGCGTTAATTGAGGCTGCCCCCCAGGCGGTAACTAGCCACCTTGAGGTTGAGGATTGGGAATAGAACCTAACATCATAAGAATGTCTTCTACGCTCAACGGCTTAGTACCATTGCGTCCAGTTAATAACCCTTGATCAATGGGTTGAGGAGATGCTCCCGAAAAAGTACCAGAAAGTGACTGATACCCAGAGGGAACAGAAGGATCACCGTACAAAAAATATTTGGGTGATTGAGTAAACATGGATGACTGTCCTGCCATATTGACGGGAGTATAAAAACCTCTAGGTGTTGGGTGATAAGGAGCACGAGGTGGTGAAAAACCTAACCCTGAGTTTTCTAGAAAATTAGTCAAAGAAAGATACCAAGAACTACTCCTAGGTGGACTGTAAAAAATTGATTCACGCTCCCTTAGCTCAATAACAGGTTGATTTTCAGGGATAGGGATGCCTACTTCCTCTTCTGGAGCAAGTTCTTCAATAGCAATAAGTCCAGAAGGAAGATCTTGGGTGATTACTCTTTCTACCCTAGGTGAACCAGGACCACTAGAAGTTGGAGAAACAAACCCCGATGTCGGAGTAGCAGCAAATTCACTTTCAGGCTCGGATATTTTGGGTTCTTCACCTATATCACTAGTAGATGAAAAGCTACCAGCGATTTCGGAGACAGACACTGACTGTGGATTATAATCTGCTACTAACGGTTGAAAATTAGGATGTACTATCAAAGACGATTCTCCTTCCTCAGGTGACCCAACTTTACTGTCTCTAGGAGTTACGAAGACTTTCAAGCCTTCAAGTTGGCTTGGTACTTCCTCAGGAGGTTGGCCCCGAAGTCTACGAGACCTCCTCAGTAACTCAGCCACGTTTACTAACTCAGGAGACTGGCCCCGAAGTCTACGGGACTGCCTTGGTAATTCAGCCACAGTTAAAGACTTTTAACTACTTCACACGCAAACAAAGTAAAATCTCAATGAAAAGCACCTAAAGTCTCTAGAGAACCAAACAAATTTGAATCACACGCTTAAAGAATCTAGGAGATCAAACACACACAAACAGTAACTTTCCGTACCGAAAACACTAGTTGGTGATGAAATCCAACATCGCAGAGTTCAATACAGAAATGGCGGTTGGAACAGTTACCCCGACAACCTACTTAATGAATAGACTGGCACAAGTTCCTCCACTTAACCGTCTCGAGTGAAGTGAACCCCCCAGAAAATCCAAGTGAGTCTAGCTGACGTCTACTCCAGGTACAGTGGGATCTTCCCACCACTGTCACCTCAGGAAGAGTCCTAAAGAATATGGCCACTAAGGTTACCAACTGAGACAAATACACCTGGGGGAACAGTCTACGATCCGATACGCACGCAAGGGTAGAGTAGCAAGCTCAATCCCCTTGAAGGCTCCTTGACATAACCCAAGTTTTACCAACAAGTGACCCTAGGCTCCTCGAAAATGGTTAATTCGAGGTTTACCTTTTTTAATACGTGAATATCTGGCGTCATTCCCAATGAGGAAGGATTGATTCCCACACTGGTTCGGACACGATCTCGTGCTTCTCCTTTAAGAGGAGCTTTCCCAGAGCATAAATGCAACAATTGGATTTCTTCCCTACCACAAGATACAGCTACTTGTTTCTTTTTACTGTCTTGGAGAGTTAATTACTCTCCTACTCCAAGACACTAGCCTAAGCTAAGTTGGTGTATCAGAGCCCTAGAAATAAAAATGTTACTAGGTGAATTTTACTTTAAGCGTTAATTTTAGTGGTTTTTATTTAAGTTCAAAGGTGCGGAGATGAAACTCGTGGTATGAAGACTCGACTCAAAATCACTAAAAATGCACCTAAGATGATCTAAACAATATTTTTCTCTTCGATGAACTTCTAAACTAAGAAAGAGTTTGAGAATGCAAATACTTTGTAAACACAAATCTTTCTCAATTAAGCAAATTAAAAGAAGAGCTTTTTCCTTTCCAAAGCACTCAAAACGAGACAACTAGTTATTTGACAAAAATTTCCCTTTTTCGTTTCAAAGCATTCAATCACTACAAAGAACAAACTTTTTTCAAAAGAGATTTTTATATTTTTTTAATAAAACACCCAAAACTATGCAAATGACTAACTTTGAGAGCTACAAACTATACAAACCTATTTGATGTCAAAGCCTACTAAAAGTCTTTTTTAAGGATGTTTTACTTAGCTAAATGTAAGCTAAGGACTAATTTCTGCAGAATCACAAATCAGTCAAGAACAACCAATTTCGTTTTCTTTTTGAAAATGAAAATCCAAACTCTCAAACACAAGCTTTTCGAAGTTTTGTAAAGAGAAAACTCAAAGCGGATTCCTAAAACAAGGGGAGATTTCATAAATGGTCAGACTCATAAGAAGGCTGGTAGACACTAAGGTGATCTGAAGTCCCTACAGCTTCTAAGCTCAAAGCCACTACACAACCAAAATGAAAAAACAAACCCAACAAGCAAAACTCCTAGGAATTTCACCTAAAACCCTAACACTAACGAAATCAATCTAAGGAAAGCTTCTGACAAGTTATATGCAGGTCTGGGTAGTGGATAACAATTTCTAAACACACACTAAGTTGACTAACAGAGGAAATCTTAGGGTTTTTCAAAATTTTGACAGGGTCCGCAGGCCCACAATTGGCACAGGTGTGGTCCCGCTCTGTGCTAAAAGCCAAGCTGCGGGTAGGTACGCACTGTATCAAACGTCTAGGGTGTAGTCCTCTCCCAAAGCTATGAAAAACAAAAAATAACCCTGGATCTACAAACTCTACCCAATTTTACACACAACAAGCCAAAAACAGAAACAAAAATAGAGTTTCTCAGGTCAAAGTAAAGACAAGGAAAACAATCAAGTCCCCATCGGAGTCGCCATTTTGTCACATGGAATAAGTCGATCTTGCGGACAAGATAGACCTTCCTAGAATCTAAAGAAGACCTAATGACAAGCAAACCAACCAGACACTATCTTTCTCTAAATATGCTTTGATTAACAATAGTAAACAAATGTTTTTAGGGCCTACCTTAGGTCCAATGCAAGCTTGTGGATGCCCTCGCTCCTTTGATCCAAATGAGCTCCTTTTCGTGAATCTGCAAACACAAACAAGGCAAACAAATTAAATAGCACCTGAAAAGCCAATTGCATAAAACATATTTAACATGAAAGTCAAGGAATCCATGAAACAAATAACATAAGATACTTGTTGAGAGAAATGAGTTTGATTGTATTGATTCAAAAGAAGAAGAACTTTACAACCTTTGCCTTGACGCTGTACAAGCTCCTCCCAAGGTCTAGCAAGAAGTCTCCTCTACTTTGACAAGTTTCACTCACTCCCCAATGAAGCCAAAAAGATGTGTGATCTCTCCTCTTAAGCTCAACTAGGCAGTCTTGATTTCACCAGCATTTACCCTCAAAAATGTTCAGCTTCTAACCTCCCCAGCAACCAACCCAATGCCTATATTTATAGTGCAATGGAGGGAGGTTACTAGGTCCTCCTTCAAAGGGATAAAGCCCTCCTTCAAAGGGATAGCTCCTCTCATCAAGGGATTAGCTCCTCCTTTGGGATGCATGAACCACCTCAGAGCGAACAATCCACGTCAAAATTCCTTCTAGAAACCTCTAGAATTAACCCAAAGTGAGTTTTTAAAGATAAAACTTGCGCCTTTTAACTTTCACAGGGGTCCGCACCTACACTGTTAGGGACAGAGCGGGCAGGTCCACAGTTTCTGTACACAGAAGGTGCGGGACCGCAGGTTACCATGAGAGAAAGTGTGGAGCCAAAGTTACATTGATTTTTAATGTCTTTCTCTCATTTCCAAAGCTTGATTTGAAGAGTTGAGGTCTGAGACTTGCTTAGGAGGATAGTACAAGTGATGATAGACCCATACTGACTGTAAATAATCATGGTGACGATATTTTTGTGTAAAACTTTCACTAAGACTCAACTATTTATAGACTTTTTCATACAATGCCATGGTCCACGGACCATGGGTGAATCTCAAAATTGACTCAAAACTTATCCAAAACAAGTGGCTAAGCCCCTTTGCTCCTACTCATCTACGCGCTGTGCATCCAAAAATCATGAAGACTTTACATCATTTACAAAATTGTACCAAAATTTGGGTTATCTTAACCCTAAATTGACCCAGGGGACCCCATCCCAACGGGCTGCCAAAAAATATATCATGACTTGCCCTTGAGTCACTCTACTGGTGTCACGATCTTAATTTGAAGACAACCCAACTTCACCTGGATCACTGCAGCTTCAGCAACGCTCTGTGTCGTTGCCTGTTGAACCGCCTCGACCAATTTTTCAGTGGCTGGTCCTTCTACTACTAGCCTCATCATTCGTTGTGTCTATTGTATTCCCTTAATCTTATCTTGAATGGAGACCATGATCTGATAAGCCTCACCCAACCAAGACTACAACTTGGCCTTTAGCAAGGCCTCTTTCTTCTGCACTTCCTCTACCTGTGATAGTATATGCTTTCCTTCCTCTAACTTTGTATAGCACTGCGCTAATGCTAAGGTGCGTGTAGTCACCTTGACCTCATCATATTGGTGCTACATCTCCCTTACCTCTGTGTTCAATGTTTGCAGGTTCAGATCCTCCTGCAGATTGGTTAATAGCTCCATAGCCTGATCAAACAGTGTCACATAGTTAGTGACTGTGGTATCCAAGGTATCCATGCCGTCCTTAATTGTGATTATGTGCTACTCCCAGACCTCAAGCTAAGTCATGGGTTGCAACTTCAACTGCAGCTCTACAATCTTCATGTTGAACTCGAAAGTTACTCATCCAACTTATGCTCTAGCCTCATGCACACCAGCGGATAATTTTTTAATTTTGGCTTCAAGATCTACATCCTCTGGGATGTGAAGTTCGGGAACTGTCTTACATGCCACCACTACTATTGATTCCAGACTTGAGCTACGCACCTGTAGTGCCTCCTTTTCCTCTAGAGCCAGTGTCTTCTCAATGAACATTTGTTCATTGTTGACTTTGTACTCACTTATGAGGTTGAGGGTGCACTGCTCCCTGGTTCTCAACTCATCTGCCACCCCATTATGCAGCATGTGGACGGTTTAGTTGGAGAGTGCCATTATGTTCAGTCCCATATCCTTTACTGTACTAAGTATAATACGATCATCGAATGATTCTGTGTGAATGGACCCATCTGGCAATGATATAGTTCGGATATCCTGGGTCCTTACTAGCTCTATTGCTTGTCTTGTCCTAGTTGTCAGGCTCGCTTGCTCTACACTCGCTTGTCCAACACCTGCCTGTATTCTTCTTGTTTGGATTTGCAGCTCACATAGATCCTTCTTGACACTCCCCACTGTCTACATGTAGTTCTTCTCAAACTTCTGCAACACTTCCATCATTGTATCCCTTTGTCATCGATCTCATCGAGATTGCTTTCTGTCAAGACCATGGGATCAACCTACGTTTTGTCAGATTTATGCTTTTTTCATGTTCCACCCTGCTGCTCCGTGCCACGTCATTTCAAAATAAAGGGGGTTCTCTGCCCCTCATCACCTCCTATGCCTTAGTCTGAAAGCTCTTCTTCCTCTGTCTCCAGTGAAGGTGACTTATCACCTTTTTGTGACTCATGCTGCTATTTTTCTGCCTGCTCCTTAGCAACACGTTCTTGCTCTATGTGAGCCTTTTCTATAGCTTCCTTATTTTCCTTTTCTACTAGGTTATGTGCTTCTTTCTTAGCAACCTCCTTTCTTTTATGTGCAATAGAAATTTCTGCACCCATGCTTGTTCCAACATCTAATTATGATGGGGCGCACCATTTTATAGGCCACAACCCTATGATCTCCTGCACGTCCATTTTTGACACCAAATAGGGAAACTGGTGCCATTTCTACTCTGGATCATTCCATTCTTGCATATATACTTTGTGGAAGTCAACCTTGAACGCCGCGTAGGTTGACAGTTACATGAACAATGTTGGGGACAACCTTGGACACTAATTGATTTCCATATGGATATCCATTTCCATAAAAGTCCAAAAGATATTTATTTCTGTAATCCGCGCAACATCCTTTGTAGAACATAAAGAGGCGAATTGCGCTGCCTCTGGCAATCCTTCCTCGAGGGGAGGAAATTGTCTGTCCTTTGGCAACCTCCATGCAACGAGCACAATTCATAGAAGAAACCAATCATAGTGGAATGACTTGGTTTCCTCCTAGGCCTCTCCGCAATTCTGTAGGAAATCCTGACAAAGGTACCTGGCCTAATTAAATTGTATGCCTTTCGCGCACTTCCCAGCAAGTGAAACTACTGGCACCAGAACTTCTTCCATGCAGAATTTTCTCATAATCTTTCTTGCTAAAATCTAGGTAGCAAAATGAACTGCCTAGTCGGTAATAGAGACAATGGAATACCCTCACGACTTCTTAAGGAGGATGTACTTCTTCTTCATCTTGTCTGTAAGCTATTTCTCCCAGTGTTCTATCCAAACTCCTTGGTAGGGTTCGCACCTTTGTAAGGGACCCGCGTGATTCTATGAATCAACATGTCCGTGATGCGGATAGGCTCTCCTAGCCATAAGCACCCATTGTGTACCAACATGAGGAGCTGGCGCACACATGGTATTAATGGGGGTATGGTGATAATGTGGCACCAACAGCATATTGAGAAACCCTGATTGCTCAACACCATGGACCCATTCCATCAGCTCCAATGTTGTAACACCCATTTCTTCGAAATAGATATTGCACATATATTTATCTGTCGCCAAATGTCGAAAATTAGTGTGTTCCATGAGGTCCCAATCCTCCATTTTTAACAATGAGATCCACGTGAGCCAAGGACCTTCAAAGAGGACCTACTCAGGCAACAAGGGTGTGGATGATATAAGCTTCCCCGTATTAGGGTCCTTCGTTACCTTTGCTTTTCCCTTCTATGGAGGGATATACTTTGGCAGCCTCATCATGGGTTCCACCCCTTCAGCATCAATATCCTCCATTCTCTGGAATTATTCTACCTCCAGGTCCACTACTATGCGTGCACCTATACCTTCTTCTGCTTATCCTTCACAAATTTTTTTGGCTTGGCTAGTTGGTTTTCTTTGTTAGGGGTGTGCTTCAGCCTAGGCGACCTCGGCATCATATGCACAGTAGCTAGAGCTTCCATAATTACAACTTCCAGGGCTACTACATTAGAGATAGCATCGCCAACACTAATAGTTTTAACAAGGCTTGTTGCAGACATTTGCTCAACGATAAGCTTTTGGTTTATCTCAGGAAATTTGGCAAACACTGGGCTCACAACTAAATCTTCCCAAAATGCTCAGCTCATAGGTCGCAGACAATGAAATTCAAAAACAAGTCTTGGAGTGCAAAGTGTTCTATGTTGGACTAGCACGTGTAATTTATAGGTGGTTTTGAATTCAAATTTGACTATTCCCCACAAATTCAGATAATAAATGTTGTTTTGGAGGTAGTTCTTAAATTATTTTCTCCTTAATTTCTTCCACCCCACTCCACTTAACTGTCTTTTGGCTTTCAAGTCATGAACAATAACTCCAATGGTCATTTTCCTGCTAGGTTGCACGATACCTTTCCCCATGGTGCAGCTTCATTTGTTGCATCTTCTCCACTCTCTCTGCATCCATCTCACTACTTTTTCCTTCAAACCCGGCAGTGTAATTTATAGTCCCGCGCTCCTTTACAACTGCTTGGAGCACTAAGACTATCCTACTGCCATATAGTCATTCGTAGGATCCCCTGTATACAACTTCAACCTGCTCCAATTCACTCTTCCCGGGAAGGGTTCCCCATTAATCTTCACGAGCTGAACTATGCCTCCATCTGTAATTTATTTGACACTATAGGGCCCTAGCCAATGCATCTAAATATACTTGGAAATTTAGTGAATTTACTATCATATAACAGGACAAGATCATTTACCTTGAACGTGCGAAGCTTGATATGGTGATCATGCCATGCCTTTTCGTGTTCCTTCTGTACTCATTGATGGAATCCTACCAAAAATTGATCTTCTTCGAGCCCCATCAACTGCACGAGCCATTCCTCCAAGACCTCATGATCCACCATATCCGTCAAAGCTGCTATGCATAGGCTAGGCACAATGTATTCCATCGACATTACAACTTCGACCACATAGGCCAATATGAACGAATTTTGTCCTGTAAGCTTCTTACAAGTAGTCCTATAAGCCCATAGCACTCCAGGTACACGTACATCCTAGTAATTCCACTGTGCGTTGTAGATCTTCATCAGCACGTTCTCCAAAATCTTGTTAAAGTCTTCAATAATTCCATTTTCCTGCGGGTGATATGGTGTACTCTTTTGATGGTAGACCTAGAATTCCTTAGTCAACGCTTTGATTGTTTCATTTAGAAAGTGCGTACCCCTGTCACTCATCAACACTTTCAAGCAAACAAATCTAGTTAAGACATATTCAAACAATAATTTGGATGTCGTAGCCCCAGTAAAATCCTCAACCCATTGTGCTTCTGCCCATTTGGTTAGGTATTCCATCGCAGTGATAATATAGCGCACATCTGTTTTCTTTCCAGGGGGCTGAATTGGCCCAAATAAATCAATCACCCACTTCTCAAATGTCTACAAGGACACCTAAGGATGGAGGGGTAACTCATCCCTTCGTGATGGTCTGTAGTTCTTTGACAAACATCACATGCCTTATAGTATGCCTTGGAATCTTTATGCAATGTTGGCCACCATAGACCTACGTGCAAAATATTCTACGTAGTTTCTTTGCCTGCATAATATCCTCCCGCAGCTCCCCCATGAACTTTAGTGATAATGGTGTCCCATTAAAAGTCTGAAACATATATTTCAATATTTCATCTGCACCCATTTTATACAAATGTCCCATAATAATTGTAAAATCGGCAGCATGCACTACTAATTCCTTCTTCTACTGACTTGTATATTCTTTCGGTGCCATCCACGTAGTCAAGAAGTGAATAATGTATGATAAATGGTCATCTGCTAAGTGCACTACAAAGAGTTGCACATCTAGAAACCCTTCCTCCAAATTATTAGGTTCTTCTCCTATTTCGATTCATGACAGATGGTCAGGTCCAGGATTTAACCTCCCTAGCTTCACGATGACTTCAAAGTCATACTCCTAAAATAATAGCAACTGTCTGTAGATCTTCCCCCCCAAAACAGGCTTGCTGACCATGTATTTCAACGTAGAATGATCTGTGTAAATCTTAAAATTCCCTCCTAATAGATAATTCCTAAATTTTTGCAATGCGTACACCATGGCCAACCCTTCGTGCTCAGTCGTTGAATAAGTTTTCTTGACCTTTGATAACTTCCTACTTGTTAAGGCTATAGGATGGTCCATTTCTCCTTTACCAGCATATGTTAGCACTGCACCCAATGTAATGCAAGAGGCATCCACATGTACATGAAACTCCTTTTTATAATTAGGAAATACAAGATCAGCGCAATGACCATCTTTTCTTTCAACACATCTAAGTTGCACTAACATTCTTCGTCCCAACAGAATGTCACGTCCTTCTTTAGCAGTTTATCCATATGTGCAGTAATTTGAGCGTAAGATTTGATAAATTTTCTATGGTATCCTGTATGCCCCATCGTCACGCGCAGATTCTTGACGTTCCTAGGGGCTTCCAAGTTTACAATCACAGCAATATTTACAGGGTCCACCATCAATCCTTGCTTTCACACCACATGACCTGACAAGATCCCAAAAGGAACACAGAATATGCACTTTTTCAAATTCAGCATGATCTAGTATCTACAACATGTGTCCAACATTAGGCACACACTTGCTACATGGTGCTTCACTAATCCAAACACGTCCTATCATCAAAGTATACTTCCAGAAACTTATGAATGAACTCCTTAAACGCTGCTATGACTACACTAGAAAATATCGCAGGTGCATTCTTGAGTCCAAATGGCATCACAGTGTACTGAAAACAACCCCACTCCATCTTGAAGGTCTTTTTGCTCCTATCCTTTGGAGCAATCTTGATTTGATGATACCCAGAAAACCCATCAGTAAAAGAATAGGCCTCCTGCCCTCCAACATTTTCTAATACATCATCTGTGAATGGCATTGGGAATGGACAGTGAACACATGCCTCATTAAGCTTTCATAGATCTACGCAAATCCTTATTTCACCTTTTTGTTTCTTTTCTTGAACCACCATCAGGCTCACCCAATCGGATTCTTCAACTGTTTCTATGATGCCTACCTTCAGCATCTTACCCAACTCCTGGTGAACCTTTTCCTTATACTTAGGATTAAGGAAATAAGGCCTTTGTTTAATAGGCTTCATGCCTAGTTTCAATGTGATCTTCATAATTCCCAAATCACCGATTATGCCCTTTAGATTTGAAAATTTTGTTGGAAAGAGATCCTGGTATTTGCGGAGTAATTTAACAAATTTATCTACTGTAGTGTCATCCTAGTAATCTCCAATTTTTGTGAAGTTTGGTTCTTCTTTAGTGCCAATGTTTACTTGCTTTGTCTTCAAAGGTATGGAGATGTCTGGGTTTTCTATTTGTGGGCCTTCAACCTCGCGATGTCCTTCTGCCTTCAAAATATTGATGTTTCTTGGGTCTTCGTCTTCCTCTTCAGCGGTCATATTATAGCATTCCCAGGCATGGCGCAGCTGGGTGCTCCAGTCTGGTTGGGTCCATTCCATAGGTTCCTTCGATGTTTAGAAGATAACTGCCTTAATCTCTTTTAGCACTTCATCAATGCTTGCAAATCCATCTTCAAAGATGAAAGTTAATAATAACCCTTCCTTCAATACATCCCACTCCGTAGTGCCATGGTGAAACTTTGTTTCCAGATACCAGTTCATTAGAATTGTGTCCAAGGTATGACAAAACATGTGTACCCACTCTGGCAGCGGTTCTGTGCCCCATGCCTTAGTCCATTTTTCCAGGTTATCATGCGGATCATCCTTTCCATTATACTTCTCAGTTATTCTGGTGTTAGGACACCCAAACCATAACTTCATCATTCTTTTGTAATCTCGACATCCAGCAAAACTATCCTTATGCATACCCCACCAACATGCAGGCGTAGCGCATAGTGCTAAATCTAATGCTTGGAAGCAGTGGTTCATAGGGACCTTAGGCTCAAATTCCTCCAAAAATAGATCTACATTAGTTAAACCATCATAATAAGCTAATTTTCTTACCTCCGATGAAACACAGCGCAGTGACTTCATCATCATATTGAATCATAATGTAGAAACTTCATGTAAGTGATTCTGCCAAAGCTCTAACTCCTCGTCTGAATCAAAGGTGCAGGAACTCTCCTGGTCCCATGCAATGCACCCATCTGCTATTAGATTGATCCAGTCCTGATCTCGCATTGTTATCTTGTAAATTTGATCGAGTTCATCATCATTGTCTTCATAAGTGTGGTCTAGTTCAGTATAGTGCACCCCTTCTGTAGGATCTAATGGCACTATAACTCGAAGTGACTTCCTTTCAAATGACATCATTCTTTTCTTTAAATTTATGACCCCATTCTAATCAATAGCCCCGTCAATTACTAGGAGTGCGGGGTAGGGATTACTTTCGTCAAAGATTTATATAACTTCAAATTTTTCCACCATGCTTGCACCTTCTATATCAACTATTACTCCATATAAATGTCCCATGGGGATGATTTTTTGCTGGTTCACCATCTTGAGTTGAACCGGAGACCAATGCAGCGCAGGTCTCCCCATCCTTTCCCATGTCTATTTCAATAATATGTTCACGTTGGACCCCAGATCGAAAATGACCTTGTCCATCTCATAATCACCTATCTACGCTGTTAGCCTCATTTCTCGTCTTGTTCATGCCTCATACTTGCCAATTTTTCTGACCACGCGGTGTCCATCAAGGGTGTTTTCCTTGCTGGCACATTTATTCATTAGTTCCTATAGGCCTTCCACAACCTTGCTATCATGCAGAAGTTTCATGCATGTCTCAAAAAACGTAGTGAGTACAAAAGGATCAACATTTGCAGGCACGTTGAGTTCTTTCATTCCCTAGCTGTCTGAGGTGAAGGCCTCTGCGAAGATCTTCTTGGCTTCCAAAAAAGTTTCCTTAGTGTAATCCAGGTCAAACCCGACTTCTTTCTCTGGCACTTTGTGGACCCATCCTTCTTCTTCAGGATGTTTACCTTTATCAATGACAATCGACATTCACTTCTTAGCACAATATTAACACTTTTATCTTCCTTGTGGGGCTCAACCCTCATCATCTTTAAATTCTACGTAGGCTGCTAAGGTTGTGTCCTCTTCTCTTACATTTTAGCTATTAGCACCAGAAATTCTTCTATAGTATGGTCGAATTGTCTACAGTATTGACATGATGGGTGTGTAGGATTATGGCACTCTCGCGCATAGTTCCCGGACTGTTCGCAGTTGTAGCAGATGATCTGACTGCTACCTCTACCAGGTCCTCCTCCTCGTCAACCTCGTTCTCGACCGTGATATCCTCCGCACACTCCTTGGGCACCTTGATCTAAAGGCTGAGTTTCTTCTTGCATATAGTACGTAGGGATTCTTTCCATCATCAGCTCATAGCTTCAACAATGGTGCTCATCATGGACCACAGATTTGTAGAAATTACAGAACAACTGCTAGGGTGCCTGAACGAAATTCTGAAGTAAGTGGCAGTTATCCATCGCATGTTTCCCAGTAACTTGACAAATGGCACACCACATCACAGCCCCATGCTCAACCCTATTGGGGCTTTTGACTTCAGGGGAATCTGCCCCCTTCCTGTAATATACTTTGTGTACATAGGGTAATGATCTTTATCATGCCCATGGCCCTTGCACTTCAAACACTAGACTTCTGTGCATGCTTCTGGTTTAATCTCCTTGTCTTTATTCAAACTTTGTATTTCTAAGTGTAAGCTCTCTAATTGTGAGTGGATCTGTTGTACTCCCAGGTTCCTATTCTAAATAGGTGATGCATGCAACCTTGTTACACAAAATATTGTCACCATGACTATTTGCAGTCAGTATGGGTCTATAATCATTCATACTGTCCTCCTTAGCAAGTCTCAAACCTCAGCTCTTCATGTCAAGCTTGGAAAATGAGAGAAAGTCCTTAAAAATCAATAAAGCTCTGGTTCAGCACTTTCTCTTACTGTTACCTGCGGTCCCGCACCCCATGGTCATGTTACCTGTGGACCTACCCACTCTATCTCTAAAGGAGTGGGTGCGGACCCCTGTGAAAGTCAAAAAGGCGCAAGTTTATTCTTAAAAACTCACTTGTGGTTAATTCTATATGATCCTAGAAGGAATCTTGAAGTGGATGGTTCGCTTCTAGGTGGTTCATGCATCCCAAAACTAAAGGAGCTAATCCCTTGATGAGAGGAGCTTATCCCTTTGAAGGAGGGCTTTATCCCTTTGAAGGTGGACCTAGTAACTTCCCTCTATTGCACTATAAATTAAGGCATTGAGCTGGTTGCTAGAGAGGTTAGAAGCTGAACATTTTTTAGGGTAAATGCTGTTGGAATTGAGACTTCCTAGTTAAGCTTGAGACGAGAGATTACATACCTTTTGGCTTCATTGGGAAGAGAGTGAAACTTGTCAAAGTAGAGGAGATTCTTGCTGGACCCTGGGAGGAGCTTGTACAACATCAAGGCTCTAAGTTTGTAAAGTTCTTCTTTGATTAAAGTTAATACAATCAGATTCATTTTTCTCAACAAATTGTCTTATGTGATTTGTTTCATTAATTCCTTGATAATCATGATAAGTATGCTTTATTATATTGGCTTTTCAGGTGCTATTTAATGTGTGTGCTTGTTTGTGTTTGCAGATTCTTTACAAGGAAGCTCATTTGGATCAACGGAGCATGGCTTCTACAAACTTGCACTGGACCCAAGGTAGGCCTAAAACACTTGTTTGCCTTTATCTATAAATTGTATATTTAGAGAAAGATAGAATTTGTTTGGTTTGCTTGTCGCTAGATATCATTAGATACTAGGGAGGTCGGTCTTGTCTGCAAGAACGACTTATCTGGTCGACAAAATGGCGACTCCGCTGGGGACTTGAATTTTTTATTTTTGTTTTGCTTTTACTTTGACTTGAGAAACTGTATCTTTGTTTCTGTTTTTGGCTTGATGTGTGTGGGATTGGGTAGGTTTAGTAGATCTTGAATTATTTTTTGTTTTTCATACTTTTGGGAGAGGACCGCACCCTCTGCTTGTAACACAGTGCGGATATACCCGCACTTTTGCTTTACACATAGAGCGGTACCGCACCTGGGTGAACCGGGGGCCTGCGGACCCTGTCAAAATTTTGAAAAACTTAAGATTTTCTCTTTCAGTCAGCTTAGGATTGGTTTAGGTGTTTTTAGCCTCTACCCAGATCTACACGTGACTTGTCAGGAACTTTTCTTAAGTTAATTCCATTGGCATTAGGGTTTTAGGTGAAATTCCCAGAAGTTTTGGTTGCCGGGCTTAGTAACTCAAAGCTTAGAAGCCTTAGAAACCTCAGATCACCTTGGTTTTTTCTCGCCTTCTTATGAGTCTGACCGTTTTGTAAAATCTACTGTTGTTGAGGAATCCATCTTATTTTTCTCTTTGCGAAACTTCAAAAGGACTTGTGTTGAAAGCTTTGGATTTCATTTTTAGAAAAGAAAACAAAAATTGGTTGTTTTTTACTGATTTGTGATTCTGGACAAATTAGTACTTAGTTTGCTTATAGCTAAGTAAAACATCCTTGAAAAGAAATCTTGTAAGCTTTTACTTCAAATAGTTTTTTAGAATTTATAGATCTCAAGATTAGATTTTTCCATCGTTTTGAGTGTTTTATAAAAATATAAAAATCTCTTTTGAAAAAAGTTTGTTTTTGTAGTATTTGAGTGTTTGAAAGAAAGGGAAATATTCGTGAGCATAACTAGTTGTCTTGTTTTTGAGTGTATTGGGAAAGACAAAATGCTCTTCTTTTGATTTGATTGTTAAGGAAAGATTTGTTTTTACAAGCATTTTCATTCTCAACTCTTTCCTAGCTAGAAATTCATTGAAGGGAAAGGATTGTTTTTCATCTTAAGTGCATTTTTAGTGACTTGGAGTCGATTCTTCACACCATAAGTTTCATCTCCGCACCTTTTGACTTAAGAAAAAACCAATAAAAATAACGCTTAAAGTAAAATCTATCTAGTAATATTTTTATTTCTAGGGCTCTTTATCACCAACATAGCTTAGGATAGTATCTTGGAGTAGGGAGTAATTAACTCTCTAAGATAGTAAAACAAACAAGTAGCTGTATCTTGCGGTAGGAGATAAATTCCAATGGTTACATCTATGCTCTGGGAAATCT
Organism: Pinus tabuliformis; assembly: GCA_031772625.1. Lineage (NCBI taxonomy): Eukaryota > Viridiplantae > Streptophyta > Pinopsida > Pinales > Pinaceae > Pinus > Pinus tabuliformis. The sequence goes on from CM062818.1 coordinate 1,083,926,694, forward strand.
CCTCTTAAAGGAGAAGCACGAGATCATATCTGAACCAGTGTGGGAATAAATCCTTCCTCATTGGGAACGATAGAAGATATTAACGTATTAAAAACGGTAAAGCTCGGATTGACCATTGTCGAGGAGCCTAGGGCCACTTGTTGGTAAAACTTGGATTATGTCAAGGAGACTTCAAGGGGATTGAGCTTGTTACTCTGCCCTTGCATGCGTATCGGATCGTAGACTGTTCCCCCAGGTATATTTGCTTCCATTGGTAACCTTAGTGACCATATTCTATAGGATTCTTTCCTAAGGTGACGGTGGAGGGAAGATCCCACTGTACCTAGAGCAGACGTCGGCTAGACTCACTTGGATTTTCTGGGGGGTTCTCTTCACTCGAGACGGTTTAGTGGAGAAACTTGTGTCAGTCTATTCATTAAGCAGGTTGCCGGGGTAACTGTTCCAACCACCATTTCTGTATTGAATTCTGCGACGTTGGATTTCGTCACCAACTAGTGTTTTCGGTACGGAAAGTTACTGTTTGTGTGTGGTTTGATCTCCTAGATTCTTTAGGCGTGTGATTCAAAATTGTTTGGTTCTTTAGAGGCTTTAGGTGGTTTTCATTGAAGATTTTTCTTTGTTTTCGTGTGAAGTAGTTAAAATATTTAATCGTGGCTGAATTACCGAGGAAGTCCCGTAGACTTCAGGGCCAACCTCTTGAGTTTTCACCAAGCCAGCTTGAAGGGCTACAAGCCCTTGTAACTCCCAGTGACAGTAGAGTTGGGTCACCTAAAGAAGGAGAGTCTTCTTTAGTGGTACATCCTGATTATCAAGCTCTAGTAACAGATTATAATCCACAATCTATTTCATTTTCTGAAGTTACTGGTAGTTTTTCCTCTACTAGTGATTTAGCTGAGGAACCTGAAATATCTGAACCTGAAACTGAACTTGCTGCTACTCCAACATCAGGATCTGCCTCTCCAACTTCTAGTGGTCCTGGTTCACCCAGGGTAGAAAGAGTCATTATCCAAAATCTTCCTTCTGAACTTATTACTATTGAAGAACTTGTTACTCCGGAAGAAGGTATCCCTATCCCTAAAAATCAACCAGCTATAGAACTTGGGGAGCGTGAATCGATCTTTTATAGTCCACCTAGGAGGGACACTTGGTATCTTTCATTGACCAATTTTTTGGAAAACCAGGGACTAAGTTTTTCACCACCTCGCATTCCTTTTCATCCCACACCTAGGGGTTATTATCCTCTGTTAAACATGTCAAGACAGTCGTCCATGTTTTCTCAATCTCCAGAAACCTTTTTATACGGCAGTCCTTCTGTTCCCTCTAGGTATCAGTCACTTACTGGTACTTTTCCGGGAGCATCTCCTCAACTTATTGAATAAGGGTTATTAACTGGTAATAACAGAACTAAGCCGTTGAGTGTAGAAGATATTCTTATGATGTAGTACTATTCCTAATCCGCAACCTCAAGGTGGCCAGTTACCACCTAGGGGGCAGCCTCAAGGTCCTCAATTATCGCCTAGGGGGCAACCTCAAGGTACCCAATTACCACCTGGGGGGAAACCTCAAGGACAGTACATACCTACGGGACAGTACATTCCTCAAGGTCAACCCTAGACTCAGTATATACCTCAAGGTCAACCCTAGTATCAATATGTACCTCAAGGTCAACCCCAGTATCAGTACGTGCCTCAAGGTTATCAACCTCAAGGTCAGTACCCAACCCAAGGTTTCCAACTACCTTCCGGTCAATCATTTGTCCAAGGAACTGGAAATGTACCTTTGAATTATCAACCCTACCCTCAACCCGGTTATGGTCCTCAATATTCTCAACCTGCTATGGGTCCGTACCCCGGAATGAATTTAGTGTGGGATCCATCTCAATCTCAACAGATCTTGCAACTGAATGTGCAGTTGTCATCTCAAACTGGACAACCTTTGGTTTCTGGTTCACCCCAGCAACCTGTCCAGTCTACTATTCAAACTTCTGCACCTTCTGTAGTTTCTCAGCCTGGGCCTAGTATGCCTCGTACTCCGCCTCAAACGACTGCTGCAACATCTGTTCAATCTACCCCACCTACTTCTGGAGTATCGACAGCCCCGGTTTGTACTATTCCTGTATCGACTCCTTAAGCATCTTTACCTCAGTCTGGATCCACAATTCAGACTTTGGTTCAAATGCCTGTAGGACAACCTGGTCCAAGTACGGTTGTCACAAGTCAACCTCAATTTACTTATCAACCATACCAGGGATAATACCAATTAGGTCCTGCTGTGCAACAGCCAGTCTATCAATATCAACCATACCCTGGATATACATATCAACAACCTCAACAACCCCAGTACGGTCTGGTTAATCCTGGTTTTCCGGGAGGATATAATATCCCAAATGCAATTCCAATTCCTAGTTATCCTAGATATCCTCCCCCTGGGGCTGGTCTCATGACCCAGGGTTTCAAGGACCCTAATTGTCAGTTACCGTTCATTGCAACTTTGGACTTGCCTGACTTGTCACACCTTACGAATGATCCAATTAACTATCTTCCGTTTTGGCCGCCAATGCTGAATAAGTTGCCTAGTGATATTCCTAAGTTTGAAGGCAAATTAGGAGAGGACCCGTCGAACCATGTGATGACTTATCACCTCTGGTGTGCATCTAATTCTATTTCAGATGATTCAATCCGTTTAAGACTTTTTCAACGCACTCTAATTGGTCTTGCGACCAAGTGGTACATTGAGTTACCGCGAGCCACTTTTTATAACTTTAGTCAGTTAGCTACTTCATTTTTAACTCATTTTTAGTTGCCGGTCAGATATGACAATGGCACATAATTATTAAATTCATTAAAACAGTCAACTTCCACTTACATTTCAGATCACATTCATGAATGGAGACATCGACGGTGTTTAGTGAAAGTTTTTATCACGGATCAAATCTTAGCTGAATGGTTTGTCAAATCTTTATTACTGAAAATCATTAAGGATGTAGCTAAGGCAGGAGTCGTTACTAAAGAGCAAGTAATTTCTCAAGCTCAGTACCTTGACTTAGTTTATACGCAGTCAGGTACGTTACACGAGAAAATCCCAGACCTTCCTAAACAAAATCAAATAACTGCATCTCCTTCAGGGTCTCATGCCGCTGATGGTATGATTGGTACGGTTAATACCAAAAGTAAGAAGAAATCTTCCAAGAATTCTTCTCCTATCATAACTTTACCAGATTCCCCGGCAGGAGATTCTTCCGCAGAAATTTCTGCCAATATTCATGTTGTAGAGTCATCTACAGCGAAATCAAAATCCGGCAGTAAAAAGAAAGGGAAGAAGAAAAATAAAACAGATAAAAATTCAAAAGAGAAACCAGAAAAAACAGAATCTATTGATGAGAAACACAAACCTCGTTATCCTTGTCTCATTTGTGACGAAGAGCATTTTACAAGAGACTGCCCTCATCGCGCTGAGGTTGCCAAAATCGTCAAAGGTTCCCAAATGCCTGCTATTTTGAAGGATCATTTTCCTAGTCAAGACAGTAAGATGATAGATTCTTCCTCAAATGCCTCAGAAGAACCAATAATGATGATGTCCCATGTTAGGATTGTGACTCAATCACAAGATTATGGAAGTAAAAGTCCTATTGGTGGTAAGGAAGTAGAATCTTCTAATTCGAACCCATCAACTTCAACTCCCGGTTCCGATCCACTACAGATCGAGAAACCTAACCCAGACTTAGTAATCAAACCGCCCGCCAAGGGTATACTTCGAAAGTCAGCTTTCAATCCACATGCGAGAGCGGCTCAGAACTATAACATTGTTGAAGATTTGGCTATTTCACCTTCAGCAATGTCGGATTTGGAAGTGCTGCAATCATGTCCAGCACAACGTAAATTACTATTGTCGGCTATAGGAGCTGTTGACATTCAGGACTCGAACATTATAATTTTCGATCAAGAAAATAGTACACCTCACTTACCTCATCAAATGGCTTTCCAGATTCCAGTGTTAGTAAAAATCAGACCTTGTTATAGGGCTGTGATTGATGAGGGAGCCTCAACGTGTATTATGTCGATCCAGTGTTGGAGATCGCTTGGTTCTCCTACACTTAATCAATCCCTGACGATTTTAAAGGCCTTTGATGGCCGTGGGTTCCATCCTTTTGGCATTCTACGGGATTTACCTATAGGGGTTGAAGGCAAAACTGTTAATCTAGATGTGGAGGTGGTTGATGGCCCTCTAGATTACAACCTTCTCTTGGGTCATAGTTGGTCTTATGCTATGACAACTATTGTTTCATCAGTCTTTCGACTTATAAAGTTCCCTCATAATGGAAATATCGTAACTATAAACCAGCTAACTTACTTTTCATCTGACCCAGCCTCTTCTAAAAGTGTTCAGCATGTCGGCAAAACAACTATCCCTTATAAGGATGTTGGAGTGGGACTAGTTAAAGATTCTGGTTTACTAGGAACTTTTCCTTTTCCTCCTATCAACGCATCGTCTTCTACTGCAACCATTCATATGATTTCATCAGACACTATTGTTTATGATGATCCTTGGATCATACCTTCCGAATCTGAGATAGATTCATTTGGTGATGTTATGCATTTGAGTCCATATGAAATTGCGTATCAGGCCGTGCAGTCGTTTTCCGACCCTTCTTCAACCGAAATTGACTTAATGAATGTGGTCCATGAAGACTCACTTTCAACATCAAACTCAGATTCAACAAAGTTTTCCGAACTTGTTCACACTGATGAGCAAATTCGTGAAATCCTGTTGATGATTTACCATGGGAAGATCTTCATCATAGATCTTCGTTTTTACCTGAGATTGATCGCTTTGAAAATGATTTTTCATCTATTTTTACAACTGATTATGTCAAGGAACCTTAGAATCCAATGAAAAATCCTGATTCTGAGTTAAATTTGGGAAATATTTCTCGAACTATTCCTATTGACATTTCGGTTAAGCTTGGAATTGTTGAAAACATTCATATAGGTGCCTCTTGTACGGAAAATGAAATTCAAACATATAAGGCCCTATTTCAAGAATTCCACGACGTGTTTGCCTGGTCATATGAGGAAATGCCAGGAATTGACCCAGCAATTGTTGTTCATGAAATCAAAACTTACCCGGATGCTAAACCTGTCCGGCAACGTTTGCGTCAGATCCACCCGCGAAATGCTGCTGCCATTAAAGCAGAAGTTGAAAAATTACTTAAAGCAGGTTTCATTTATCCAATTTCGTTAACGTATTGGGTATCGAATATTGTTCCTATTAACAAAAAGCAAGGAACAATAAGAATATGTATCGATTATAGAGATATTAATCAAGCCTGTCAAAAAGACAATTACCCAACTCCCTATATCGATCAAATCATTGATGATTGTGTCGGCAGTGAAATATTCTCCTTCATGGATGGTTTTTCAGGATACAATCAAATAAATATTCTACCTGTTGATCAACCAAAAATGGCTTTCATTTGTCCATGGCGGACATTTGCTTATTGCAAATTACCTTTTGGGCTCAAGAACGTCGGGGCAACTTTTCAAAGAGCCATGTCTTACGCGTTTCATGACATCAAGCACATTGTGCAACCCTATCTTGATGATCTACTTGCTCATTCATTACATCGAGCTGATCATCTCATCCATTTACGAGCAAACTTTATGAGGTGTAGGCATTATCGAATTAGGTTGAATCCACACAAGTGTGTTTTCTATATAGAGATGGGTCGGTTACTGGGATTTGTTGTTTCGAAAGCTAGCATTCGCGTCGATCCCTCGAAGGTTGAAGCTATTGTCAAATTGCCTCCTCCTTCGAGTCTTCGCCAACTCCAAAGTTTGCAAGGGAAAGCAAACTTTTTACGTCGATTCATTCCTAACTACACCGAGATCACAAAGGGTTTTACCTGGTTGTTGAAACAGAATACTCCATTCTTTTGGGATGAGATAGCTGACAAATCTTTTGATGCACTAAAACACGTGTTGACCCATGCACCGTTATTGCATCCTCCCAACTACAAGCAGGACTACTTCTTATATATCGCCGCCTCGCATTCCACCATTGGAATGGTGTTAGTTCAGGAAGATGAATTCGGTAGTGAATATTTGATATATTACCTTAGTCGAACTTTAAATCCAACTGAGCTAAAATATTCACATGTGGAGAAATTGGCATTGGCAGCTATTCAAGCTGTCCAACGTTTTCGTCATTACATTTTACTACGCAAAACTACAGTAATTTCCGATTGCAACCCTATGATCTATATTTTGACCAAACAATTGCTAGGGGGTAAGTACTCCAAATGGATTGTGATCTTGCAGGAGTTTGACTTGGAATTTGAAAAGTCTAAGTCAAAGAAATATTTAGTTTTTACAGAGTTGATGTGTGACTTCCCTCGTGTTCACACGGAAACTGTGGCAGAGGAGACCATTGCGGATGAATCGTTGTTTCTAATCAGCACTTTAGATCCATGGTATGGAGATATCATCGTTTATCTCCAGACCCAATCCTTTTGGCCAGAAATTTCAAGGTCAGAGCGTCGAAAAATACAATTCCTGTCCCAAAAATTCAAAATTATTGGAGATACACTTTATCGTCATGGGGCGGACTATGTTTTTCGACGTTGTTTAAATCATGAGGAAGCTGAAAGGGTTCTAAATTACTGTCACTCTGGATCATGTGGCGGTCATATGTCTGGGTTTGCCATAGCCCAAAAGATATTGCGTGCTGGCTATTTCTGGCCGTCTTGTATTAACGCGGTCCGAAAATGCCACAACTGCCAAATTTTTGATCGAAAGATGCGCACTCCACCTGCTCCTCTCCACCCTATAATTGTCGTTGGTCCTTTTGCGAAATGGGGTATCGATTTTATTACATGTAACCCTCACTCGGTCAGGGGGCATGCGTATATCATCCTTGCGGTAGATTATTTTACCAAGTGGGGCGAGGCGATGCCTACATTTGAGGCAGACGGCAAAACTACTGTGATTTTCGTGTTCAATCATATAATTGCTAGGTTTGGTGTTCCACAAGCGATTATCACTAATCATGGGCGTCATTTTCGAAACATTATGATGACTGAACTTACAGACCAACTTGGCCTGCGTCACGATAGTTCAACTCCATATTATCCACAGGCTGATGGTCTGGTTGAAGCCATCAACAAAGTTCTAGTCATCATGATCTGACGAATCATTGGGATTCATAGGTCGAATTGGCATAACATGCTATTTTCAGCGCTTTGGGCATATCGAACTTCAGTAAAAACGTCAATCGCTTTCACTCCTTTCCAACTAGTTTATGGTCTGGAAGCTGTGTTACCCATTGAATGCGAAATCCCGTCATTACAAATGGCCATCGAATTACTTCCAGCCACTTCCGAAGAGGAAAAATGTTTGTTGTACTTGGCTCAGCTAGATGAGAATCGACGTGATGCTGCATTAGCAATCGAAACTCATGCCAAATGTATTAAACCTCAGTATGATCGAAATGTTACCCCTCATAATTTTTCGGAAGGAGACCTAGTCTTATTGTATGATCAAGCAAATGATAAATTAGGCGCTGGAAAATTCGTACCCATGTGGCATGGTCCTTATGTTGTTAAGCGAAAGCTGGCAAAAGGGGCCTATGAATTGGTAGACTTTGACGGGGTCTCTTTAGGTAAACCCAGAAATGGTCTTTACCTGAAGAGGTATTATGCTTAAATCTGGGTGTGGAGATTTTTAGTTAGGTTAGTTTTCTTTCTAGCTGGTGTGTTTTAGATTAAAAAGTGTGCTTAGCTTAGAGAGTGTTTTTTGTCATTATTCCTGCTTATCTTGATTTTACTCTTGATATTGCAGATGTCAACGCCTCTCCAAACATACATTGGTTTTTCTGATGGTGCTTGTCGTAATACACAAAACATTTCTTCCGCAGCTTGGGTTATCTATTTGCCCTCTAACGAGTTGGTATCTATGCATAGGGTAAGCCTCAGTCAAACAATGAACAACATTGCCGAGTATAGTGCAGTGATTGAGTTATTATCTGAATCTATCTCATTTGGGATTCAGAGTTTGATAGTGAGGTTAGATTCTGAGCTCGTTGTATTACAACTTAATAGAGTATATGCCAGAAGAAATCCAGTGTTATTGAGATTACTTTTGAGAGTTCGTCTCTTGGACCGTGAATTTGACTATATTGAATATCAGCATATTCCAAGATATTTAAATACATTAGCAGATGCAATTGCTTCTTGAATGTTAAGTAGACATTTGCAATAATCATACAAGTAAATTTAAAAACATTCCATAATATGTTTTACAAGATAAGCCAGTAATAGTGATATAGTATAGCATAGAAGTGTGTCAAATATACATCGTCTTCGATCATAGGTTGAAAAACACCTTATGATCGGAAAAAATGATAGTACAGAAAGAAAAAAATGTCATATGTGTCTAGAACAGGCGATCATCCTATCACTGGTGATGATCACGATAAGAAACCACTATACGGGCCACCCTACAAAGGAACCTCCTGAAAGGTCCTGGGACCCCAATCACATAGCGCTGTAGCCTAAGAGGAATGTCATCTATGCTGGTCTTCGGAATGTCTGCTGTCAAACGCTCTAGATGACTCTCCATTTCGGCCAAGGTCTCTGTAGATTCGTCCTATGGGGCTGGTGCTTCTGCAGCTGGTTGTTTCCTCTCATAGGGCCAGAGAGTGGCTGGTTACCATGGACCTACATCTTCATTTGAAACTTTTACCATCAATTTTGGGACGAGATAAAAACAAAAAAAATAAATGAATTAGAAAATTTTGAAAATGATTTTACCTGAGTCATCCCATTGCTCTCCTGGTGGAAGAGCCATGTCTGGGTCACCACGATAATCTACCCCAGCATAAGGAAAGTCCTAAATCACAAATACTTGGTTCTCCAACCAATGAAAATACTCAGGAGTGAATCGAATGACTTCTGTTCCCTCCTCAGGATGATGGGCCATAACTGCAACCCAACACATCAGTTTGGGCTCTCGGGGAAGTCCAGCTCCAACGGTAAGATGCTGTGGGACCAACATTGGGACCCTCTCCAGACCAAAGCTCACAACTAAAGCACAATATCCAAAGGTCTTCAGTTGTCCATTCTTTGCTCTAGTCAGTTGGCATTTCATATTAGCCAACACAGCCTCGCACCAGTTGAAGATGGTGCCTCGAAAGCAATCCACTGCCATCCGCATTTGGGATCCAGTGGCTATATGTAGTGTTGTGCTTCCGCAGAGCCTAGTAACAGTAAAGGCAATCACTTTGAGCTTAGGAAGGGAGATGGTTTTTATATCAATCCCTTCGTCTCTAGTTTGGTCGTTATAAAACTCTAGCCAGAGGCTATCGACAGACTGGCCACCTGGCCTAGTACCGAATAGAGTCAAATGTTCACCTCTCTTAGGAAAACCAGTCAAAAATTAAATGTCTTCCGGCTCCATTTCGAGTTGGTGACCACCAATATAGAAGAACTGGTCCTGTATATTCCATCTGTCTACCAGCCACTGCAAAAAGTCCACCTGGGTCCTCATGCCAGGTATGGCCCAGAATTTGTATAAATCGCATGCCTTCAATGCATCAATCGAAGGTTGATGATTAATCGCGGCGAGATCCACATCCTCGTGCTCCCATTCCCACCAATCAAGCATGATGTGTACCCTACATTCAATAAAAAGGCGGATTAGAATATTTAAAATCAAAATTTTTGGGTGGAATTTGAAAAATTTAGGTTTAAAAACCTTTGCTGCGGGGACCGCACCCTCTCTGTTAGAGACAGTGTGTGGGTCCGCACTTTTCCTTCATGGCAGGTGTGGACCTCTGAATTTTTTCCTTTTACGAAAAATTCGGGGTCCGCAGGTTTCCTATGCTATGCCTGCGGACCCCCGCGCGTGGGTTTTTAACCTAGAAATTTCCTAAAAAACAAAATAAAACCCTAAAAACAATTTTCAAATGGATGAAATGAAAGAGTAAGATGATGTGGATTACCTGGAGGAGACGACGTTCGATTCCAACGGACAGATTTTCCGCAATCTTCATGGGAAGTTTCTGACCAAAAGCTCTCTTTTCTCACTCTGAAGTCAAACGATAAAAATGAATTTACAAAAGCCCTTTTTATAAGCTTTTTTGAATAAATGAGTTTTTTTTTTGTTTATTTTTCACTTTAAAGAGGTAACTTTTGAAGCATTTTTATCTATTTTAAACAGGTATGAGTAATGTTTGAGTTTTTGTGTAGGGTAACGAATTTTTCAGGCAAAATTGGTCATTTTCGACAAAAAACATTAGAGTCACCTTTAAGCTCTTTTCTGACTCCTAAAACATGAAAAGATTGCCAAGTTTTTCTTTTTAAGCTTGTTAAAACGAAACTAAAAAGACGGTCCACCTACAGCCCTTTTCTGACCGTAAAAACATGAAAATATTGTCGGATTTTTGTTGTTTCAAATTCGATATTGGCTATAAAACGACGTGTCATTGATCGCTTTGTTACTTTTTCGGATCAGAGGCACTAATTATGAAAAATACTCCTTGGTCATAATGATCAAGCGGTTCTCTCAAGTATTATTTTATACTTTTTCGGGCTTGGGAGACACAAATTTACGAAAAAGGACAACCATGGAGTCTTCTTAAGTTTTTTCAGACTCTCTAAAATTGAAAAACGCCGAGTTTCTCCTATACTAGACTCGTTAAAATTTAATAGTAAAGGACCTGTTCAATTACAAACAAGAGTGGACCACTCCTTCTTAGGGTTCGAATTTAAACGAAGTTGGAATCATCCGAAGGATGAGCTTATAATCAAGAAAATGTTATCCTCCTCAAGCTTGTCAAAAATAAAGAGGTACTTGCCAGAAATGGTGGGGGAAAAGAGAGAAAAATGAGCCTGTTTGTCATACTTTGTAACCACTCTTGAACACGACACTTTTATTCACCTGGGTTGGGAAATCCTTTGCCTAACAGTTGATCAAACCATATTGAAAGTCTTCAGCTAGTTTCTGGGTATTAACTTTGGGTCAATTGTCACCAAACCATCTGTTGTGTCGTTATGTGTTCAAGAGGTCAGTGCAAATAAACCATTCATTTGCAAAATATCTGTCATCCATCTTGACCATCCCTGAGTCAGTCCTTGCAACTAAATTTCTTCAAACTTGATCTATGATTTTGTGTTGTGGGCTTGCCTACGATGGATCGCTTTCTATCGACTTCAGCTTATTATCTAGAAAGATGATCTAGAAATCGTCAGTACCTTGGGATCTGCATGCCTCAATGGCAGGTTTCTCGCCTTCGACGATAGGTTGCATCATTGACCTTCGATCAAAGGATTCCGTGACATGTTCGACATCAACACATCTATTCACATCTCATGGATTGTACTGAGTACTTTGAGAGCCATTGACATTACTGGTGGTTTCTCTCACACTTGTTAACAGTTTACATCATTGACTAGTAATCAAGTGGTTTCTACCATGTTTGACTTCAACACATTCATGCACATGGATAGAATCGTACTATATTGGGAAGTAGAAATCAAGACCCTGGATATAGTTTCCACCATCCAGGCTGCGAAGAATTTTGTATTCATTATACAGTGGACTATTCATAAACAGATGGATGTGTCCATACTGTGTCTACATGTGTCTATACTTGTGATGTATTACAAGATCATTCCTATATCAGAGCAGTAGTTAGTTTTCTAGTCAGTTTTGATCTGAGTATGGGAATGCCTACCTCAGCGATGATATGATCTCATATATATATTTTGCATTGAATGTTTTTACAGGTTCCAACTGGGCTCTCCACAAGATGATCCTCGAAATGATAAATTACTTCACTCTTCTTATTGAAATCCTCATCTACTAGAGACTTCGCACTTTAGGGGGCAGTCTGGTACACAAAATATTGTCACCATGACTATTTGTAGTCATAATGGATCTATCATCATTCATATTGTCCTCCTTAGCAAGTCTCAAACCTCAGCTCTTCATGTCAAGCTTTGAAAATGAGAGAAAGTCCTTAAAAATCAATAAAGCTCTGGTTCCGCACTTTCTCTTACTGTTACCTATGGTCCCGCACCCCATGGTCATGTTACCTGCAGACCTGCCTGCTCTGTTTCTAAAGGAGTAGGTGCGGACCCCTGTGAAAGTCAAAAAGGCACAAGTTTATTCTTAAAAACTCACTTGTGGTTAATTCTAGATGATTCTAGAAGGAATCTTGACGTGGATGGTTTTCTCCTAGGTGGTTCATGTATCCCAAAACTAAAGGAGCTAATCCCTTGATGAGAGGAGCTTATCCCTTTGAAGGAGGGGTTTATACTTTTGAAGGTGGACCTAGTAACTTCCCTCCATTGCACTATAAATTAAGGCATTGGGCTGGTTGCTAGAGAGGTTAGAAGTTGAACATTTTTTAGGGTAAATGCTGTTGGAATTGAGACTTCCTAGTTAAGCTTGAGACGAGAGATTACAGACCTTTTGGCTTCATTGGGAAGAGAGTGAAACTTGTCAAAGTAGAGGAGATTCTTGCTGGACCCTGGGAGGAGCTTGAACAACATCAAGGCACTAAGTTTGTAAAGTTCTTCATTGATTAAAGTTAATACAATCAGATTCATTTTTCTCAACAAATTGTCTTATGTGATTTGTTTCATGAATTCCTTGATCATCATGATAAGTATGCTTTATTATATTGGCTTTTCAGGTGCTATTTAATGTGCGTGCTTGTTTGTGTTTGTAGATTCTTTACAAGGAAGCTCATTTGGATCAACGGAGTGTGGCTTCTACAAACTTGCACTGGACCCAAGGTAGGCCTAAAACACTTGTTTGCCTTTATCTATAAATTGCATATTTAGAGAAAGATAGAATTTGTTTGGTTTGCTTGTCGCTAGATATCATTAGATACTAGGGAGGTCGGTCTTGTCTGCAAGAACGACTTATCCGGCCAACAAACCTCATCGCGATCTCCAAGGCTTCTACCTGTGTCTCTATTTTTTGTTGTTATAGAGAAATTCTCAAGTGGGGAAAAAGTGATGCTATAAACCATTTGGGATGCTAGCTATTTGTGATCTGCATGTTAGCCTTTCTTATCTGACACTTCAACCTCTGATCAAATTCCCAAGGCATCTCCTCGACGCTCATCATGATCTCTTTAAATCCAATTACTGACTGTGAGTCAGATTTAGGTTTACTAAACTCTTTATTGAAAGTTGTCTTAGTCTCTACTAATGTTGCAAGAGGATTATCAGAACAATACTTAATGTGCCAAGTTAGCGCATGATCCTACAAAGTGGTAACCAACTGGGCCTTCTTTATATTATCATCAGTAATTTGTTTCATTGTCCACACAGAATTCGCAACAAACCATAACTATTCCAGATCTTCACTTCTTATGCCCTTGGAGACCAACATCTTCATTGAATTCGCCATGTTGAAAGGTGGCGATGGAGGTGGAGGTGTGGGTGAAGGTGTATGCGGTGGAGGTGGAGGTGGAGGCAGAGTGGATGGATGATTTTTCTTAGGAATCCCCTGAGTGATTAGCTGAATAATGCTTCACGGCGTAGTCTACCCCACCCCTTCATCGTCGCTTGAAGGAGGTCCAATCAATGGACTATACTCTGGTCTGGATCCTTCACGATTTCTAAAGAATCATCCACTCCGCGTAGCTCCAAACATCAAGGTAATGGAATCAACCGTTTTTCACATAACAACATTTTAATTCAAGTTTTCAATGATCTTAGGTACTTACCTCGTGGTCCCTTGAAAAATCTTTCCTCTGCTTCGCTATAGCTGACTGAGGTATCAACTGCAAATTCTGTAACAAATCCTCCTAGAATTCGATCAAGCCAATGATCGACAGCTAGTGCGATCTTGTTTTCAGAGGCTTCTAGTTGTTGCACCAATTCTGGAGTCCACACTATAGGACTATTGAGCTTCTACCTTCCTTGACTATCTCTCAATTTAGCTAACCACTCACAGTTCAATGGGGAAGGTGCAGAAGAATATCTCATGTGTCTCTACATATAGGTACCTATTCAACCAGTCTTCCTTTGACAGATGCGGATTCCTATTTTCTTGTGTCGTGAACTGGTGAATCTTCCGATCCAACCACTTTTCAATTTCTTTCTTAGTCAGGTTCCTATGATGCAACATCACACATATCTTTCAAAAAGATCCTAGTCCCGACAACATAACCATTTGTTTGCTTAAGGGGTCCTGATCCAGGTTTGGAGTTAGTTGTGCCAACCAAAAAAATACTACACTACTAGCCTTTTAGGCAACAACCCTTGTAGCGCAGGATGTAGTCTCACCCGAAGAAGTATGGGGGGATGCAAGAAACAAGTTTCTACATCCAGAGACTAGTGTGATGTCTTTAAGTACCTTGGATCTTCCTTCGTGAAGGTCGATGAACTCTTAGGGCACGTTACTGCAACGCTGTTAAAACAACCTTCAGACCTTCGTGAAGGTCCATGATCAGTCCTTGTGGACCTCTAACAATCAATTTACCTACTTACGTGAATCATAAAGAAATCCTAAATCCGCATTCCCACAGATCTACTTAATCCATCACAAACCATAAAAGAAATTACTAGAAACTTCGTGGAAGTGTTTAAACATGCATTGCATATAGTATTAAGATAGATTCATGATAACCACATAGCATTCAACCAGTATTTCATAACATTAATAGATATAACAGAAATACTCAGTAATTCTTCAGAAAACTATCTTTTATTGATCTTCAATTCACAGGTTACAGACTCAAACTAACCTGTGCACACAACTATAGTGGTCTGCACACTCAGCTGCAGATTCTACCTAGGCCTCCACTCACTCAGCTGCGGAGCCTTTCTTCCCTATCTAAGTGTAGGAAGCAGAGCCCTCCTTCCTTAGCTCCTGCCCAAGACTCTTCAACCCAATTCTCTATCTTCTTTTCTTCTTGTTTTTCCACTTTCTTTTGCTAAGACTCAACTATTTATAGACTTTTTCATACAATGTGGTCCACGGACCATGGGTGAATCTCAAAACTGACTCAAAATTTATCCAAAATAAGGGGCTAAGCCCCTTTGACTCCTATTCATCTACGTACTCCGCATCTACAAATCGTGGAGACTTTACATCATTTACAAAATTGTACCACAATTTAGGTTATCTTAACCCCAAACTAACCCATGGGATCCCATCCCAATAGTAACCACGAGGGAACATTCTCAATCTCTAATTTTGATTTCTACTCTTCATCAATGCAGCCCATGATCCTTTGGTATTCTCAGTTGAGTCTTCTTCTTTTGGATGTGATCCTTCAATGATATTAAGAGAATCTATATTTTGAAATACTCTTCCTAAGCTGAGATGAATACCAGTGAGATCAAGAGGAGAAATTTGGAAGTGTTGTAACTCAACATTGTAAGTGGGCTGAGCTACTTCATTGTGTGGATTTGGAAATGGTGGTAAAGGTAGTTGAGTGGGAGTGGATATTTGAAATGGATATGGATGTGGTTGGGGTTGTGGTTGTGGTGGAGGTGGATGGTAGGGATAACTTGGAGTTGGGTGTGGAGGATATTGAAGAAAATATTGAGGATATTGTGGATGGATCCCATAAGTTCCTTGCCAATCTTATTGCCAAGTTTGGTTTTGGGGTTGAGAGTGGGTTGAGATGCCAAATGTTGCCAAGGAAATGGTGTGTTCCAATTACTTTTAGATGGATGTAAATAAGCTTGAAATTGTGAATTAGGCTCTTGCATCATATCAAGTTGAATAAGATTCCATGGTCCTCTTGGAGCTACATAACATAGCTGCATTGGCAATTGACTTGCTTCATTGTCCTCTTGGTAAACTTCCTTCAACCTTGGTAATGAGGAGAAACATTTAACATCATGTGATTCTGCATTGACAACAAAAATATCAACATCTTCTTTTTTATTATTTTGTATTCTTAATATTTCTACTTGTTCACTTAGATTGCTAAGAATTTATTAAATTTATCAAGCAAATTTCCAATTTTAGCTTGAATTACCGATCTTGATGCTGATTGACTTACCCTTGCCCTTCCTCTTGATATGTGTTTTCATGTTTCACAGATTTCTTCAAATGATAATTGGTATACATCACCTCTACTCATGAGATCAAGGAGATCAATCCACTCATCCCTAATTGTTCTAAGTAAGAGGGTTTTTAGTGTGTCTAATCCTAAATGATGTAGTTTTTCCCTCTTAACATTATACATAAACCTCTCTATTAAATCCTCAAGGCTCTCATCTTCTTTTTGATTCATTCTAAATATTTCTTCTTTAAGATCATGATCTTTGTATTTTTCTAGAAATATCTTTTTCATACCATTCCACGATCTTATTGAATTAGTCCCTAAAATCATGAACCATTTAAGAGCTCTATCCTTCAATGTTTCCGGAAACAATCTCAACTTTTGAGTGTTTAATAAGTAACAATAAGATCTACAAAGGATTTCAAATCCAAAGAGAAAGGTTTTTGGATCCTCTGACCTTAGACCATGAAATTTTGGAAGAAAAGATGGAGGGATGTTCTTCATGTGCACACTACCATCAATATCTTGAATGGGAAATTTGAGAGGATATTCCTCATTTTCATCATCTTCATCCATTTATTCTACATTACTTGTCATATCTTCTTCTCTTACCTGCAAAAGTGGATGGTGATGTGGCTCTTACCACACTATGTGATGAAATGGGGGGGTAGTTTGGTGTTGGAGAATTTTTTTTGTTTTTATGATTGAATGAAAACACTAATGCAATGCGCTTTCCTATTTTTGAAATGAAATATGCCTAATGAAAATAATTTTTTTGTTGTTGCAAAAAGTAAAAAAAAATGAATCAACTAGGGAAGAAAACAATGCATACTTTGACACCTCCCTAGCAACGACTCCAAAATGTGATGATCCTCAGTATTGCAACAAGAATGTTGCAACTCCCAAGGTTACCAAATTTAATTATCAACCTAGGATTCGTACAAACTTAAGAGGTATCAGAACTATATTTGCAACATACAATGTTTCCTTCCTTTGATGTCATGATGTAATGGAGTGCATGTACTGAAGTCAAATCCTAAACTAATTGCAAAAAATGAAATGCTCGAAATGGAAACCTTAACCTATTGCAAGAAAGAAAGTATAAGGAAAGAAAACCATTATAATTGCATAAAGTAAATATCATGAACTGAATGTAAACCATTACATTTCAAAGAGTTTATATCCATTAACATGTTTAATTGGATGCGGCAATCAAGAAAATCATCAGTGTATCATCCAATCCATAAATCTATCCATTAGCACAAATTGCTGAAATGTTTTTCATGGGTAAAGAGGAAAACCCTAAGAGGTCATTAGTATTCTTTAATAATTTATTTAGAGCCTAGGGGTCTTGCTTCAACCCTAAGGGACAATAACCAATCTTCTTGAGTGAATATGAGCAAGTATATACATGTTGGAAGGCTGCTACAGGGTTTCCTGTAGTACTACTACAAGAAACAACAAAATTTGGTACATGGAGTTATAATTCACCGAATTACCAACCAAATAAAATCCAAATTGGATGGTACAAATTTTTTTTATTGAATAGTATGTATTAGTTCTCCATTACAAGTGGAATCACTCAAAAATACCTCTGTTAACGCATGGTAAAAAATGATAGAAAATTACTAGTCTAAAATCTAGAAATTTGAGAACTAGTGAGCTAGTAAATCTATCAAATGCCTAACCTAATCAAGTGAAATGCAATGGGGTAATATTTTTTATTAACTAGATATTTGTTTTGATCTAATTCAAGTGGAATCAAATCAATTGAATCTCGTTAGAATGCTCTAAAAAATAGCATAAATTTACTGTTATTTGCCACAAGGGAAGTCTTCTAGAAATCTAGATTTGGGAATAAGAAAGCTAATCCAAGTAGCTCAATGATTAATATGACCTTCCAAATATGTTCCAATGATTAAATTATGATTTTGATACTGAAAAAGAACTTACTACAACCATTTAACCCAATTCTACAACAAGAAATCATTAATACTAAATGCAGAAATAGAAAAAACATGAACAATAGATGCATGTGAATAAGAAGTGAAAAGAAGCAGCATAAATGATACAAAAGGGCTCTAAGGCTCCTGGGATGGCCAAGCCCAGGGAAACATAGATTCCTATGAAGGAGACCAATATTTAGAAGCTTAACACGTCACCAATCTTCATTATTTCCATCAATACAATTACATCTCTGCAAGAAATGACAGTGGTGCTGCAAAATACGAGTTCTCTCCACAAGAAGACTAATAAAAATCAACCCCTAGAGGAAAATTCGACTTGGTACTTATAAAAAATGATTAGGAATAATTATCCATGAAAGAAGGAAGCTTTCCCCACCAAAGTCCCTTGATTAGTTGATCTAGTTCCCAATACTAGGAATCTGCATTAAATTGCAGGGAACACATTCCTAGATTTTCTCAATCATTGGAGATCCACAATTTGTGCCATCATTCCATAATATCTTGTTGATTTATTATTTAATACTGATCCTCTTGTAGTAGGGAGCAAGTCCCTAAATTACCTCTTCCTCCAAATCTCCATAATCTGCCCAATATTCTTACAATATTCCACAAAAATAAATAATATTAGGCACAAATTTGAAATTACCCATAAACCTTCCTAATGAACATATTAAAGTTAAAAATACAATATATAATGAAAAACCGGAGTTTTAATATGCTGAAGGATGGTCACATGGGTCTTAATTTATGTTTAATTTAGAGGCATGGGCCTTATTTTATGTCTAATTTAGAGGCCCATCAATAAACATCTCACATGAACATGCAAGTTAGACTAGGTGATTTTGGGACTGATATTGTATTTCCATGAGTGAGCTTCATTTGCAAGTGCTATCACCTTATCATAGTAAAATTATGATCAAGGAGTTTAGCAAGGAGAGGTTACTAGAAGGACACTCATGGAGACAAGACACAAAGATGTTATTGTGCGAGAGTAAAGGAACGATTGGACCACTATAGAGAGATGTCAACCCATGTCCACTTAGAAGGTTCCAACACTCATCTAGACCATTTGGAGGGAGAATATGAAGAACATGATAGATCAATCATCAAGAGTTGAAGACATAAAAACGGAGAAAGGAACCTCACATCAATACATTGCCATCAAGTCTCACGTCATAGTCAACAAACTATGGTCATTTAGAGCATTAACATAAGAGTGTTCATATATTTTTCCACATTATTTGTGGAATATAATTATGTATTTTCAAAAAATGAGAAAATGTAAAATGTGTGGAAGCCCAAGGGTCCCACATGGAATGTGAAAAGTCACTAGAACGTTCTAAAGTCACGTAGAAGCTCAAAGGCCATATAGGAATTTGAAAAGTCACATGTGAGCTCAAGAGTCATGGGGAAGCTCAAGAGCCACAAGGGAGGTGAAGGGTCACCTCATTTGTTATATATACACCCTCATAGCTCAAGAAAAAGGACTTTTCAACTTGGATTCTCTAGCTTGGCATAGGAAAGAAGATTATTCTTTGGAGGAGCAAGTGGTGACTTAATGTTCCACTATTGGGGCTAGTGTTGCATCGTTGTAATCATCTATCTTGGGACTTTAAATTAATATATGAAGCTATTGGATCTAACACACTTTCACGTATATGTCGTGAATGATTGTAATACTATTCTTCATTGTTTGCGGTGTATGTTTATGTTTACACATACTAATGAAAATGAACTATTTCGTTGGCTTTGGTATGCATCTTGTTGAATGTGAGCTTCTATTTTATTTTATGATCATTGTTATCTTGTGAATTACTTTGCAAGTTAACTAACGATTCTTTCCATTCTCTTTTGTGTCTCTTTCAGGATAGTACTATTACTTTTCTTCTATGAAAGTACCTTATATACATTTCAATTGTATGCTTCACAATGTCAACTTACTTGCTTACTTCAAAGGTTGTATACATAATATATTATGTTGATAATTGTAGCCATGGAAAATATCTAAGAATTAATGGTGTTCGGGCCTATTATCCAGATGGGGCTCCCACTTCAAATGGTTTGCAGTCTAGTTGGGACTTCATACTAGGGAGACCCCCTTTGTTGGCGAATTTCCAACACCGTCAACAAGTGGCACTAGAAGGAGGTCCAGATGACAAGCTGGGCCCGTTGAGTGTGTTTTGGATCTTCATCTTGAAATGGGTCATTCCCAAATCATAATCCCGAGATTCTTTTCTATTAGAGAAAATATTAAAATCACCGTAGAACTAATTTATAACTTGTCTCAATTTAGGTTTGATGGTAAGGGTAAACTAAATGTCCTTGGACACAGGATTCAATTTCTTCATTTTTGTATTTCTAATGGAAAACATTGTAAGGATGTCATGGCCAAGATTTTCACCCTTGCCCTTTAAAGGCATGTTAAACTATGGTATCATACAATACCAATCGCTTCTATTCTTTCATTCAAATAACTTGTTAAGGAGGTTCATGAAGCTTTTGATATGTACGATTATCAAGATACATGTAAGAGGATCAATCAAATTAGAATGAAATCTGATGAATCGTTAGATATTTTTATTGATATATTTCTTCATCCTTTTTATGAATTTCCCAAAGAGGACATGGATTGAGATTTCACGGGTGAAAAGATTCAAGGTTTGGTTTAAATATCTTTGAATTAGTTTGAATCAGAATTCTGCATTGATGGTTGATCATCTTATAATATTAGTGATATTCTAGTCCCAATTTTTTTTTCTCCAACTTTTCTCAATAACGAGACACCTCAAATCTCATAGGAGAAATATACCACCCCTTTTGTTCCTTCTCATCCTCCTTTTTAATTTCCAAATAAGGTAGTCCCTGGTGCTATTGTTGAAGTTGGAAAATCCTGAAACCAAATTGCTAATCCACTTATCCCACCTTCATTTCCTTCCCATGGAAAATATCTTGTCTAGGAAAACTTTGAATGTGCTAAATAATCCATGGAGCCTCAGTTGAATATTGATCCCTTGATTCCTTCAAATTATGTGCATAATTAAAAACTTGAATCTAAACCAATTGAAAGTATTGCTTCTTCAAGGGATACCTTTCATCCTATATTATTTACACCTCATGACCCTCTGTACCTTGATTCTCTTAATCAATAAACTCAACTAGTAATTTCTCCAGATATTTTTCATTCTCAATTTTTTGGTTCACATGGTAATCAGGTACAAGGTGGCCACATTTCAGAGGTAGAGGAGAAAAAGTATAACAGAACTTTCAATATATCTTTCCTTTTTAAAATTCCTCTATGTCAAAATGATGTTTCTATGTTCTTTACTGATCAAGAATCTCAACATCTCAGTAATCATTCAAGTGGGATTGAATTCCTCAACAAAAATGAACTCTTGGGAAACCATCACCCTAAATATGATGTCTCGAATGATATTTATGGTGATGAGTGCCCAAGTAAATTGGATGATTTATTGTTTTCACAAGAAGACATGGATTTGTAATGCTTTGATTTGGAATCTTATCTGATCATAGAAGAGTTTCTCACAATAATGTCTCCCTCAGCTCACCAGCATTTGTGTCGAGATGTGTGTAATGAAATAATTGATGATGAAAATATTCCATATTGTTTAAAATCACAATATGATGAATTGAATTTGAAGTTGAAACAATGTGGTAAGATTTCCCATGATGAGGAAGATGATGTGGTAATCATTGAACATCTTTCTTACAAATTGGGAAATCTATTTGTTGATGTTGACATATCCTGTGAAATTGTTAATTCCAGCAGTTGCCATCTATATCCTAATGATATTGTTGAAATAATTGATGATAATTGTCTTCACACAAATGTTGATCTGACCATACCCTAAAAATTTAATCATTCAACATTTGAAAGTTCAGATACTTGTCAGGAAGTCAAGTCACTTCAGCTTCAGGTAATGTCTATGTTATGTTCTCACAATCCTGATAGGATATCTGAACTAGGTAAGATTAGAATTCTGTCACATGATTCTTTTATCAAAATTGTTTCATTATATGTAGGATCACTCTTGAAGGATTTTCAATGTTTTCAGGTTGATTTGATTAATTCTCAAGATAGAGTCTCTGATCGGATAAATGTTTCTTGTTTGGTTAATTCTCTTTCATGCAAATCTCTTGTATCTAATCGAGGTTTAGAATGCATATATTTCACAAATGTGCACAAATTTGAAGCCTAGAATTTTGATTATCAAGACAAAGATCATCACCCATTGGAATATTCCTTCTTGTCAAATTCTTTCGTGGATAATCAGCTGCTTATCTCTCTAGTGTATGCTATGAAGCTAATAACTTTTCTGGCAAAATCAATCTGTTTTAGTATCATTCAATGCTTGAATCATTCGGTGGATCAAAATGATCATGTTGATACCGATACTAGATTTGATTTAACATTTGTTTATAATATTCTGTCAACTTGGTATACTAATTGGTTTCCCATATTTATGACTCCAACAATTGTTTTTAATCCCCAAAGCTCTCATATTGTTTGTCTAGTATGTAATTGGGTACAAAGGGAAAAAATGGAGAATCAAGGATCTTAAATATCAATTCATAAATCAGATCATAATACCATTTCTAACAATTGTCACTTGATTAATCATTTTCCCACTAGTACATCCAATGATAATTGTTTTACATCAATTAATCTTATTGAGCCCATTGATATTTCTGTTTCATCCTCTCACTTTTCAGATACTTGTTGAATAATTGAGGCACTTCAACTTTTGTTGATGGTTATTGATCTGGATCTTGGGGGGAGGGCCCTAATATCTAAAAAATTGAAATGGATCTTGGGGGGAGAGGCCCATAAGATCTAAGAAATTGAAATGCAAAGAAAAGAGGGGAACACATAATAACAAAACCACAAAGAAACTTTTTTTATTAAAACATATAATAATTGTAAAGGCTACATTATTGTGGACAATTTGTCCTTTTACAAAATGTGATTTGTTACTTATAGCCTTCTTTGGTCACAATACCACAGGCAAATTCCATGGGTGGGTAAATACCATGAGTGAGTCAATACCATGGGTGGATGTCACTTAAAATACCATGGGTAAATTCCATGAGTGGATAAATACCATGGGAGGATGAATACCAAGGGTCGATGCCACTTACAATACCATGGGAAAATACCATGGGTGGATGCCACTTACAATATCATGGGTAAATTCGATGGGTGGATAAATATTATGGGTGGATGAATACCATGGGTGGATGCCACTTACAATACCATGGGTAAATTCCATGGGTGAATGAATAGTATGGGTGGATGCCATTTTCCATTCAGATCAATTATGTGATGTCCTCACGATCTTGACAAGGTTTTTCAACGAGATCAGGTTATTTCTTCATTGCAAGATTCTCTTCATGGTTCGATTGCAATGATTGAAAGTTTACTTTTCCAAGGGTTTCACAGTTTTCAAAAGGGTTCAAATATCATGATCCAATTGATGAATGGTTAGAAGAATGACACTTAGCAAGATCTGTTGCTAATAATAATTTTCAATCCTCCTTAATGTTTGCTAAGGCTGGAAACACATACAAATGTTCATTTAGGAGAAACTTTCAAGGTTTGTATGCTCATTGTTCTAATCAACAAGGTAAAGTTACAAATTGGTTAAAGTTAGCTGTTATTAGACATATTTATGCTAATAGTCAATATCTTTGATTTCTTGTTCAAATTATTTAGGTTGACATATTTATTCTTGCATATTATTTTATATTATTGCTAATTCTTTATATATTTCTGCTTGCAAGTTGGGATCAACTTGAATGGCTACATTGGAAATTTGACTTCACAAAATCTTGAACTTTTAGCTTAGACAGATTAGGATCTACGTTTAATTTTTTTCTTTGCTTAGTTTCATGCTATTTATGTTTACATTTGCATTACAACACTTTTCCTAGATTCCCTTTTTCATTTGACTTTTGTTCTTTGCATGCCCTTTACTAGTTTTACATGAAATTTTGTTTTCTTACGTTATGTCTGTTATGTCACATCATGTTTTCTTTCTTGTCTTTGCTTGTGTTTTTTTTTTTAATCAGAAAATGTATGAAATTAATCTTGTTTGTCTCTATGGTAATGTAGCCAAAGTCAAAAGGGTAGCTGTGATAACTATCAATGCTTGGCATATTTTTGGTCTACTTCTTTGTTTGGGCCTAAATTGATCCAGGTGGATGTTGGTGGCCACCCACCTATCCCACTTGGACCCCCACAACTGTTTCTTTTAGTTTTTTAGTTTCCTTAATTGTAGCACAATTTACTATTTTTAGCATTTTTTGGGTCCTAAACTTCTGGAGTCGTTTTGAGGTCCTAAACGATGTTTTTTGGGAAAATTGGGAGTAACATGGGTCCACGTAGCATGTTATTCTTCACAAAGTTGTAGTCGTCAGCTAGATCTTTCTAAGGAGCTATGGTACGCATCAAACGAAGATTGTATGCCAAATTTACGACGCTGGGAATTTGATGTACTAATTTACCCAAAATGGGGCCCATAGTGTGGTGCTTCATCTCCTAGGTTTAGGTTTTTGGATGTTTATGGTTTTCCATTGTTTCTCAATAATAAATAGGCCTTCAATCCTCATTATAACATAGTTCAGAGGCATGTATCTGCCACATCTCTTCTCAAAGATAAGCTACCATCACCCTAGCTGGTTTATTTCCATTTTTGTTTGTAAGCATATTTCAGTATTTTACATTAATGAAATGCAGTATTATTTCTGCTGCATCTCTATATTTATGGTTATTTCTGTACTTTATTACATTCCTATTTAAATTCAGATCAATGGTATCAGAGCGTTCTTCTCTTTCTCTATCTTTCTTTGCATGTCCCCAACGAGGTCGGGATATAAGGAGTTAGGGCTTGAACTGGTCAAACATTTGCAAGACCAGCCTCGCAAATCCCGATGGCCTCCCATGGCAGATGAAAAGAAAGACGAGGGGGCAGGAGATCCTATCAAAATATTGCTTGAAGAAGCCCTCAAGCGACAAAGGAACGTGATGATGGAAAACTTTGCCCAGATCCTTTAGCAGCTACCCAGAGGTGACGCATCGGTTTCCAACATCTACTCTGGAAATGCCACACCCTTTAAGGTACAAGTTAATTTTGAAATCCCCATATTTGAGGTTCAGATAGATGTAGATGCCATAGATAAATGGTTAAATCTACTAGAATTCTATTTTTTTGTTCATGATTTTTCCAGTCGGGAAAAGATCACTTTTGCACTTCTCAAAGCAACCCCCCACGTCAAGGACTGGTGGGAAACCTACTGTGAGCAGAAGGATGAAAGTATGGTATCATTATTTTCAGCCGCACCCACTTGGAAATCATTCCGGGATGCCCTCAAGGAGCAGTACTACCCTGTCAAAAGCTATGAGGAAAAATACATAAAGTGGACCACGATGTGGCAGGGAAGGGACCAAGATGTGCCGGAGTTCACAAACATTTTTCATACCCTTCACACATGGTTGGGTATCAGGGATTCTGAGCTGCATTTAGTACTCAAATACCACGACAGCCTACATAGGTACATATAGGATGAGATGGAGTTCCTAAACATCTCCTCGCTCGGCACGACGTACCGATACACTGTCAAAACTGAGCAGAAGTTTAAACAAAAGAAGTGAGACTTTGGATCTACAAATCCGAAGAAAACAGGACAAAGCCAAGGAGGGGTGAACCAAGAAAACCCGTCGAAGCTGCAAGAAAAGAACAACACCACGAAGTCAATGAAGGATGTAGGAAAGTGATGTGAGTTCCATAAGAGCCCCACTCATAACACAAGTGAGTGTCGGACCAAGCAGTCGCTGGTGGCCGAGTTGAAGGCTTCCGAATCAAATGCATGTTCTAACCCTAAGTCAGAATCAGAAAAGGGGAATGACAAAGGGAAGCAGATAATTGACACGGAGCCCATCGCCACTATTGGCACTGCCAAGATCTAGAAGAATGAGCCTGAAGATCCAAAGGAGGGGAAGTGTCTTTTCCACTCACAGATGTGGGTGAAGGGTTCACCACTACAATTCATTATTGACAGTGGGAGCCAAAAGAACCTCATTTCAGCAGAGGTCATGAAACAGTTGGGCCTACCAACTACACCACACCCGCAATTGTATAGTATCGGGTGGCTTCACTAAGGACGACATCTCGGAGTTTGCCAGCAGTGCTGCCTCCCCTACGACATCAAGCCCTTCACATATGACATATTGTGTGATGTTTCACCTCTTGATGTTTGTGATGTACTATTAGACCAACCATACTTATGGAGGAAACATGTTGTGTATGATTCGAGGCCTTGCACTATTATTATTTCTTTGGGTAACTCATTATACAGGATACCAAAGGTAGCCCCACCTACTGCCACCTCTTTGATTACTGCTAAGAAATGCAGCAAGCTCATCTCCTAGACTAGGAAATTCATTTTATGTCTGGTCTGCTCCCAAAGTAAGGGGAATATCGTTGGCACATCCATGACCCCCATGAAGGGTTCCTCCATGTAGCAACAGTAGCAGATGGATATGGTCATGAAAGTAGACGGGAACATCTTCTCCTCACCCACAGGGACACCATTACACTATCAGGTCAAGCATTCATTCGATCTGAATCCTAGAGAACCTATATCCAACAGGTCAATATATCGCTTCTACATCTTTGAAAATTCCAATTACAAACAGCGACATGATCAACATCAAGTATGACACAAGTTTCAAGTGGGCGACAAAGTCTGGTTGCATCTGCAAAAAGAACACCTTACAAGAGCCCATACAAAGGTTGTGGGAAACAATGCTTTGGAGCACAACATTTCCCCATTCCTTCACTTGCATCAAGTGTTCAATGTGGACCACCCTTGACCATGCTTCCCACCATTACAAGACACATTAGAGGTTACAAAACAGCTAACCAGGGACCCAACTCAGCAGAAG
Organism: Pinus tabuliformis; assembly: GCA_031772625.1. Lineage (NCBI taxonomy): Eukaryota > Viridiplantae > Streptophyta > Pinopsida > Pinales > Pinaceae > Pinus > Pinus tabuliformis. Next base: position 1,083,953,655 of record CM062818.1, read on the forward strand.
TTTCCCCATATCAGGGAGGAACTCAACACAATAAGGACCATTGCTTCTTAAGGGGGCAGGAATGATCCAGGTGGATGTTGGTGGCCACCCACTTATCCCACTTGGACCCCCACAACTATCTCTTTCAGTTTTTCAGTTTCCTTAATTATAGCACAATTTACTATTTTTAGCAATTTTTCGGGTCCTAAACTTCTGGAGCCATTTTGAGGCCCTAAACGACATTTTTTTGGGAAAACTGGGAGCAACACGGCTCCATGGACCATGCTTCGCTTCCAAAATTTGTAGTTCTCGACTAGAACTTTCTAACGAGCTATGGTACGTGTCAAACGGAGATTGTATACCAAAGTTACGACCCCGGGAAGTTGATGTACCAATTTACCCAAAACGGGGCCCATAGTGTGGCACTTCATCTCCTAGGGTTAGTTTTTGGATGTTTAGGGTTATCCATTGTTTCTCAACAATAAATAGGCCTTCAAGCCTCATTGTAACACAGTTTAGAGGCAAGTAGCTGCCACATCTCTTCTCAGAGATAAGCTACCATCACCCTAGTTGGTTTAGTTCCATTTCTTTTTGTAAGCATATTTCAGTATTTTACATTAATGAATTGAAGTATTATTTCTACTGCATATTTGTATTTATGGTTATTTTTTTACTTTATTGCATTCCTGTTTAAATCCGGATCATAAATATCTTTTAGGGTTAATGATGCACATATGGAAAATATGTTTCACATTTATTGAAAGCTCAATCAGATCTAAAATGCCAGTATCAATCATAGGATCTTCATTCCTTGAATTGCCCCTTTATATTTATTTGTTTTAACATGTCAACTTAGTTGATTAGAGAAGGCAAAGGAGAAAAAACGTAAGCAAGCACACTAATTTCATAATTGTAAACATAAGATTCTCCGTAAAACATGGAACATTCTATCTTGCTCGTAAAATATGTCGGGATCCCTCTTGTTCCCTAAGAGAAATAAACATTGATTAAGTGCAAATGAGCATAGAGTATAAAATAAATAAAAGAGTGAAAGAAAAGAAAGGTTTCCTGCATGGAGAGGTGAAGCAAGCAACTTCGCTATGTCACTAAACAGGCTCATTGGTAGTGAAGCAACGCTTGTGATTCCTTGAAGTGACTCCACCAGGGTATTGAACAGACCTACTGGAAGTGGAGAAACATAAGAGACAATAATAAAAATTTGAACATATTAAACTCATTGAACTCATATACTCCTACTCCCCAATCGAAACCACTGAAATTTGACTAGTATTGTGAAATATGTTAAGCTAACAAGAGGAATAAAAGAGACTACTTATGTAACCGAGCTAATTAAGGAAGCTAGGGTGATCAATAGAATGAGAAAATACCTATAGAAGATTAGACATTGTACTAAATGTTATACCTCAATAGAGAAGTTGGCATTCTCCTAGTGTGTCGCCAAGTGTTGTTGTTGCAACAAGCACCCTCCAAATTATTCTTACATTGAAATTTTGTAGCCTCCTTATGACCATTTCATCCTTTGTTTCAAGCTATTAATGTTAGGCTTAGTCATGTTGCTCAAGTGTTCAAGTCTCCCTTTAATAATTCTAAGTTTTGAAGCGACCTACTATTACATGCCGATCTTGTCATGCCTCCACAAAAAACCTCTTCTAAGAAAGCCTAGCAGTTAATGTTTATCCTTGCAAGTCAAGCATTGCAAAATCCTTAATCGTAGTAACTACATAATGCCTAATGATAGTGTATGTGCAGTCTCTAGAGACAATATTACACAATTATTCTAAATAGTGGTTGTAAAGTCCTTGATACCCGTGATTGTGCTGATCTTAGAGACAATGCTTGTGTAGTTCCCCAAGGCAATCACTGCACATTCATTATGAACAACTAATTGCACAATTCCTTGTGACATTGGTTGTGTAGTTCTCAGTGAAAATATAAGGGCATCCTTTACAAATGGTGATTGTGCACTCTTTGTCGACAATGAGAGTGTACTTCTTCAAATCAGTCAATTCACTCTTGGCTCCTAGTTTCCCAACATGCAATAAGTGCACTCAACAATATTAACCCTAATTGCATGTCTACTCTCCCTATATAATGAGTCCGATCCAAATATCATCATTATGTTGATCTTTCACTTTTGTTCTTTGTGCACTATTAGAGTATAGCGAGCATTATCTCACCCATGGTTGCAAATTCCATTCATTTGGATAAGTTACTCAAATGTTGTTTTTTATTTCGTAAGTGTCACTTTCACTTTATTTTTGTCTTACATGCACCATTTTTTCTTACTCTATCTTTTACAAGTGTCACTTTTCCTACTTTCTTTCTTGCATGTATCGCTTGTGGTTTCTTTATGTTCGTAAGTGTAATTTTCACTCTTTCTTGTGTTTCTTTCGCTTGTTTTCAAGAGCACCATTACACACCTCCTAGAGGTAGCTATAACACATTCTCTTGCACTAGTTGATGCTATTTATCATTACAATATGTGTTGGACACATTCTTATGGCATAACACACCTTTTGGCTGCATTGCAACACTTGTTTCATAAAGATACATCTTAAGTGTCTCACTTGGATATAAGTGTCGTTTTACTATCGTTTCACTATACACTTGTTGGTTTTGGGTATTGTGAGCCTTCTTGTCATTTTCTTGGGTGTATATATGTGTGTGATCATGTTCGGGGCCTGTTATATTCTCTTACTCTCTTGTCCCATTGATCTCACACTTAGTCAATTTTGAAGTTCCCTTTGTCCTCACAACTTGCACAATCAATGACCAATCCTCAACCCTAAGTCTACCATGATCTACACATTCCTAAGCCATAGTGATGAATCTATTACCTCCTAGAACTGCACACTGGATAGTCCTAGAGGGCAATATTGTTGTTGGGAAAAGTATCTATTCAGAACGCCCCTATCCCACTCTAAGGTGTGATAGTGCCTTAACAACAAACAAGGAAAACTACTTGAGTATTCTTCTTTATGAAATGTAAATGAAGAGGAAGGATGTAACTAACCTGTGTCTTTCGCTAGTTTGTTGATCCAATCTCTCCTCTCTTCAATAGCTCCCAGCTCCCTGCTCCCTTACCGGCCCAGTTTCACCGAATTCCTGCAAGATCACAAGAGAGAGAAACTACATGAAGATATAGATATACATTCATAAAAAGCTCAGGATCAGATTAAGCTAAACATGCAAATATAACAAAACATCATTGATACACATCATGTAGGAGAAACTCAAATAATTTTATTGATATGATAAGAAAGTCCAAGAGGAGATACAACCAAGTGAGTCCCGATCCAGCATCTACCTCCCAGCAAATGAATCCCTTCCTCTCCTCCAACAAAGCATAAATCACCCAATGTACTAATCCCAATCTCAAACCAACAACAATTCTCTGCAAAGTACAAAATTCCAGCCCCTGGATCTCTGGGATGAGGGATCCATATATAGATGTAAGCAGAGAGGATGAGTCAGCTTATGTTTTGACTTGTGGCTTCTCTCTGTCAGTTCTTGCTTCCACTTGGAGACTGAGAGCCTCTTACTCATCACTTGGTCGAATTCAGTGAGGCAAGTGTCATTGGAGAAGATTCTGGAAGCTTCCATGGTCTTTCCACCTCGTTGAATGACTCTTCCACTTGTCATTTCCCGCTCAACGCACCTGGGTAGTGCATTCAAGTGCGTTGCAATGCACCTAGCCAGTGTATTTGGGTGCTTTGCAATGCAGGCAGCTAGTGGAGCACTTGAATTGATCCTGATTTGACTGTTTCTGAGTAGTTTTTGGTGGAGAACTTCTGGGAGAAGCCGTCATTGGTTGACCTTGTTCCTTTAGGAGCTGTAACAACATCTTTAGGGACTTTGGATCCCTTGGATTATGGACATTTCATGCTTATAGATGTAAGGCACAAAAATGTCTATAACAGTTGCCCCCTAAAGTATGAGGCCGTTTATCGGGTGAAATGCTTTATTAGGAGGATCCGAAGTTCATTCAATGCTGGGAGGAGACCTGTAATAAGATACAATACAATACATTATTTTTCATACTGTTTTCATGATCTAGCTGAGGCGGGCATTCCCATGCTCAGCTTTATAAATTCATTTTTATGTACATAGGATAGACAGTCGTCTGATGGTAGACTGATGATTCTGATGAAATCATCATCCTTTTGGTAGGATGATCATCTGTTCTGCAATGCTGTACATGTCAATGTCTTTATTTTCCTGAATATATATCGCAGCCCGGATGGATGAAACTAGATCTGGGGTCTTCAATCTCGTCTGATCTTTACTCTAAGTACAAGTCGATCCATGTGAGAAATGTTTTGAAGTCGAACATGGAAAGACATCGCTTGATTACCAGTCAATGATGTAAATTGTTAACAAGCGCGAGAGGAATCACCAATAATGATAATGACCCTCAAGGTACTGCAGTAAAATTCACGTGGTGTGAATAAAGGACTTGGTGTCGAACACCATGCAAAATCTTTTGGTCGAAGGTCATTGATGTATACCTGTCGCCGGAAGTGAGAAACTTGCCATTGAGGCATGCAAGCTTCAAAGTACTGAAGGGGTGTTCCTAGATCAACTTCTTGGATAATGAGCTGATGTTGACAAGAAGCGATCCGTCAAAGGAGGGCCTTAATGTATCCCACATCAGTGACATGGAACGAAGCAAATGATTTTGATGGAGGTGAAAACGATCTGATGATATATGGTTCAGGGTGGCGGTCATGAAAGAATGAAGTATAATGTATGGCAGTGGATGGGACACGGGTGACTTCTCTGGATGACTTCTCTTAAACATATCGGCGACACTTATATGATGGTTTGGTAGCATTTACCCCAAAGGTGGATGGTATGGCGAGACCATGGTGATGTGACCGGTGAATGAAACAACCCAACCCGACTCAGGCACGGAGTGGAAGTGTCATGTTCAAGAGCGACTTGCTACCAATAAAGGTTCTTTGAGTTTCTTCCCAATTTTTCCTCAGTCATTGCTGACCACTACCTCTTTATTTTTATCAAGCTTGAGGAGGATAACATATGCTTGTTCTATAATTTGCCCTTCGGAAAAACCCATCGCTATGTTTTAACGAGCCTAGCGATAGTGAAACTCGTTCTCGTCTAAAGACAAGTTTGTCGCTATTAATCTTTTTAACGAGTCTAACGACAAAGATAACTTGGTCCTTTTCATTTTTAGAGAGTCTGAAATGGTACGTAAAGTTAACTCCGAAATTCCTTTTTCGTCATCTAATCCCTTAAGTCTGAAAAAGTATAAAACAATACAGAAGGGATGAATTTTCGATAGTTTTAACGAGCCGAACAAAACAAGCGCTCGATCTTTTTGTGCAATAATCCCTCAGGTCCGAAAAGATTAAAATCTAGAGGAGGGATAGCACTTCCGGTCGCTTTAACGAGCTGGAAGGCCAAAACTCGACAATCTTTTCATATTTTACGAGTCAGATGAAAAGAGCTTAAAGAAGACTCGTCTTTTGAGGAACGATTGATAAAACGGGTAGCAGCTGATTCCAGGTAAGGGTTGGAATTTTCCAATCACGGCGGTGTCACAAGGATGGCTAGTGAAATCACTCTTCGCAGCTGTTCCTCAAAATGGGTAAACAATCAAATGGAGGTGAATGATCGGCCAATGGAAAAGTGGAGGTGACAGTGCAAACACGACCAAGGCTTTAATGGCTAATAATGCTACATTCACGGTGGTTATTTACCGGAGGATAGTTCATTTTTTAACGAGCTTAAACGCGGGTTGAAACACTTGCTCGATCTTATGTTTATTTTTTAACGAGCATGAACTATTTGCTAAAACTGCTCGATCTTATGTTTATTTTTTAACGAGCATGAACTATGTGCTAAAACTGCTCGATTAATCCAGTCATATGATAAGAATGTCTCATGTAAGATGCCATTTTTTATGGAGCTTGTGCCTTACAAAGCTATGCCCCGCATCCTTTCATTATGCAAGTTCAGAAACGACTAATCCTATGAGTTTAAAGGGTTAGACCTACGGGTTTAAAGGGAGGACCTAAAAATTTAAAAGATAAATAGCCGCCCCTTGCTTGCACTCCAAAAGGTTTGCATGCCCCCAGGTATAAAAAAGAGTTTCAAGGTTACCTCTACTTCACTTCCGCCAAAACAATTGTTTTACCGAGAGAGACCTACCTCTTTCAGGTCACCCAAAGATTGTTCTATTAATCTTTCAAACAAAACACTTCTTCGGCGATGTCTACCGAGATAAACAAAGGTGAGCGATGAAGCCCACCAACTCACATAACTTTGACAAAAGAATCTTATTCTAGAATAACCCCTATCTCAATCACAGACGGGGTATAGACTAGTCATATTCTCCCGCGGAAACCTACCCTATACCCGAAGTTTTCCTGCCGAAGCAGACCAAGACGCATGCCCCCTGGGTTCCAGTCATATCCCTCCGAATTACGCGCGCTCATCGGGAGGACGGACCGTGGGTTGAGACATTTCTTGCGCGAAGAGACCATTTAGGGATGGCATATGACTATTTGCGATGCGTGATCCGGGAAATGAAAGCTGGTCCATGAGCTTGACCACTCTTCCTTCGTGCGGAAAATACATTACTTTAAAGAGTGAGGAGACGATGGCTCCCATGCAATATATATAGTCTCTTCCAAGGAGTAGGTTATAATCCAAGGGTCCTTGAACGACCATCACATTCATTTGAACGGTCTTCCCTTTCAATGTTATGGGCACATTGGGGAGGATCCCTAAAGGTCGACTGGTTCCTTTATCAAAGCCTGTCAGATTTCTCATTTCAGGCAAAAGCGATGGCGAACCAAGCGCTTTCCAAGCAATAGAGGAAAGGATACTCACAGATGCCCCCTCATCAATGATGGTGCTAGCCATGACCATTCTGTATATTTGGACGATAATTCTGAATGGTATGCTTGCTGGCAAATGGGGTCTGCCTAGTTGGTTCCAGTCGAAGGAGACAACTAGGTTGCTTGGAGGTGGGACTGAGTAGACAGCCGGGTATGGCTCTGACGAACTTCCTTCCTGCGATAAAGGAATGGGTAGGTTGCCCCTGTGTTCGTCGGAGTCTGTGCTGATGAAGAGAATTTGGACGGTGTCATCCTTATTCTCCTCAGTGACTGTATCATTCGAAGATAAATCCTCTGAAGGCAAGACTGGGTCAACTGCCGCCTCGACCTTTTGACTTTTGTCGGGTATGGATTCAGCTGGTTCATCTTCAATGACCGGTGCTTCAGCTGACCACTTGAGCGGGCCAGCTGGATTCTCAACTAACAAAGGACTCGGCAAGAGTTTTTTATATCCAGGAGGGAGTCGTAACGGTGAAACCGTACGATCATCCAAGACTCTTTTAGCCTCATCTAAGAAGGGACAATGGTGGATGGCATGATTTCCTTCGCACAGTTTACAGGGAGATCTAGCTCTCCCTTTTTGTCCTGGGACTTCACTTTCGCTAGTTGACGGTGTGCTTTCAACATGGCTATCAGACTTTGACGCCACCGGATTGTGCAAACGGGGAGACCAGTCCCTTAGTATCCGAGGGATGCAGGGACAATCTGTGTGAAAGTGGTCTCCCTTGCAAATGACACATGGTGATTTAGGCCTGGTCAGTGTAGTGTGTGGATTTTCGTTAGACGACACTCATTTTCCCCCAGTCGCTTTTGGCTCCTTCTTCCTCTTCTCTTTCTTCTTCTTTTCCTTCTTCTCCTTAGGAACTTGACTTTTGGCTTTGCCAACCCCATCAAGCGAAGAGGAAGGAGGAGAGGAAGAATCAGAGGAAGTAGAAGGCTGGTGGGTAACTCTGGACTGGTCTAACTGCTGATTCGACTGTTTAGGAATAGTGGTGTTCTGAACGACATTGGTTGAGAAGAGCCAGACCAGCAAGCCAATTGTCAGTCCTGGAAGTGACAATGTGGCCATATGGGGCGCACCAACATCTCCCCAAGAGGAGAAGGGACTAGGATTTCCACCAAGGGGAATTCCTTGGTTGGTAGGCTCCATTTTCTCAACCTAAAGATCAACGCAGGGAAAAGGGTATGAATATTCCGTTTAAAATAAATTTTAACGACGCTTGGACACAACTTTCTTTTTCAATTTTAAAGAGTCGAGAAAAAGCAAAAGATGACTCTAGTCTCCTTTGATTTTTAATGAGCCTGAAGTGACAAGTGCTCAGATGGACCTTTTCCGTTAAGGAGTCTGAAAAGGAACGAAAGGGACTGCTCTGGAGTTCTAGGTAGAGGGTGTGCCAAACCAATCGCAAAACCGCAGAATACTTTTTAGGGTACGGGCGGTCAATCTTCCCGAATGCTGTGTTCAGTGCATTGCGATCAGTAGGGCGGCCGACACGGCTTCCTATGGATAAAGGTTTTATGCCTATAGGGGTCTCCCAATATATACTCGACGGTACGTGGGAGCACAATCTGTAATGGCACTTATCGTCTCTCAGGAGGAATCACCCAACCATCAATGAGGCCGACAGTAACCAGGTTTTACGACGCCGGAACACGTCTCTAGCCTAGACCTCTATGTTGTGCGTTAAGTTCCAATGCGTTGTTAAGTTCATTCAATTTATTTTAGGTTGATCTTTCTTAGAAGTTTGCCTTTTTAGATCACCACGAGATGTAGATACAATTCCTAAATGCAGTCTAAAGATGATAAGCAAGCTTTTATCTCTTTTCAACAATGAAAATCCTAGCTACAAGGGGAAAAGAAAGACACAATCTTTTCTCAAAGAGCATAGAGCACACTGTAAATGCACTTTTCCTAAATCAAAGCATGCAAACTGTCAAAATGCAAATGCACAAATGCATGTATTTGTTTTCACTTTCTTAATATTGATGCCTAAAAAGAAAGCTGTTGTACAAATTTGAATTCGATTTCAAGTGAAAACACAAACAAGTTTCTTTTTGAAATCAAAAGGACGATTACGACACTTTATGATTTTGAAGTAAACACTTGTTTCGACACTAGAAATTCATAAATTCAAACCAAAAGACAAAAGTAAAAGCGCAATCAACTGTCAACAGCAAACAAATTTACTCCTAAGATCAAAACGACACTTACGACAGGTCTAGATCTAAGGGCGACAGTATGACTAGTTTACTTTTGTAATGGGAAACTGCAAATGATGTAACAAATACACAAAAACAAATACAGTTTCTTTTATACAACTGAGACGAAATTAAGGCAGAGAAAAGGGGTTTTCAGATAGGTACACACACTGATAACAGGCTGCAAAAATCAGAGATAAAACTGAACACAAGGATGCAAAGAACCACAGCTGCACAGGGCAAAGGATGATCAGCGCACCTGTTGCATAGAGAAACTGAATTGCAGCGCAGGTAGCCCTCTCGAGACCTGCGTTGAAATGCAGAGTCTCTTCACAGAGCTTGCGCTGAAGCAGAAACAAGAATTGTCTCTGGGTTCTGGGTCACGGTTTGCAGTTTGATCTAAGGTTTTTGGCCGGATAAAAGCTATCAATAAGGTACAATTAGGAGGATGATTTAAAGGAGGACTAAGAGCTATCACAAAGGGCAGTTAGAGCATTTGTGGATCAGCTGTTCAGATCATAAACAGGCCCAATGAATGGACTAGAGTAGCAGATCTCTACTTTGCATTTGTAAATGGCAAATGCAGTTCGATTCGCCACTCCTAAGTTTATGAGAAGAACAACAATAGAAACACAAATAAACTAACTAGATACGATCCCCAGCGGAGTCGCCAATTTGTTGTTGGGAAAAGTATCTATTCAGAACGCCCCTATCCCACTCTAAGGTGTGATAGTGCCTTAGCAACAAACAAGGAAAACTACTTGAGTATTCTTCTTTATGAAATGTAAATGAAGAGGAAGGATGTAACTAACCTGTGTCTTTCGCTAGTTTGTTGATCCAATCGCTCCTCTCTTCAATAGCTCCCAGCTCCCTGCTCCCTTACCGGCCCAGTTTCACCGAATTCCTGCAAGATCACAAGAGAGAGAAACTACACGAAGATATAGATATACATTCATAAAAAGCTCAGGATCAGATTAAGCTAAACATGCAAATATAACAAAACATCATTGATACACATCATGTAGGAGAAACTCAAATAATTTTATTGATATGATAAGAAAGTCCAAGAGGAGATACAACCAAGTGAGTCCCGATCCAGCATCTACCTCCCAGCAAATGAATCCCTTCCTCTCCTCCAACAAAGCATAAATCACCCAATGTACTAATCCCAATCTCAAACCAACAACAATTCTCTGCAAAGTACAAAATTCCAGCCCCTGGATCTCTGGGATGAGGGATCCATATATAGATGTAAGAAGAGAGGATGAGTCAGCTTATGTTTTGACTTGTGGCTTCTCTCTGTTAGTTCTTGCTTCCACTTGGAGACTGAGAGCCTCTTACTCATCACTTGGTCGAATTCAGTGAGGCAAGTGTCATTGGAGAAGATTCTGGAAGCTTCCATGGTCTTTCCACCTCGTTGAATGACTCTGCCACTTGTCATTTCCCGCTCAACACACCTGGGTAGTGCATTCAAGTGCGTTGCAACACACCTAGCCAGTGTATTTGGGTGCTTTGCAATGCAGGCAGCTAGTGGAGCACTTGAATTGATCCTGATTTGACTGTTTCTGAGTAGTTTTTGGTGGAGAACTTCTGGGAGAAGCTGTCATTGGTTGACGTTGTTCCTTTAGGAGCTGTAACAACATCTTTAGGGACTTTGGATCCCTTGGATTATGGACATTTCATGCTTATAGCTGTAAGGCACAAAAATGTCTATAACAAATATCCTTCAACTATGCACTGCACAACCATAGAGCACAGTGACTCAACCTTTGATTACATGCAATGCTCAACTTCGAAGTCCCCTTCACCAGCCCTACCTTCTCTATGCACTGCACATTTCTAGTGGAAAATGAGGCCATCCGTCAGTCTTTGCGGTGCTCATTTATGAAATCCTTGGTTCCTATCCTTCAATAACTATGCATACACATTCATAGTGCGAAACCTTGTCATTTCTACCTCCCTAACTTGCTCAACTGCATAGTCATGTCCCTCACTCCCTCCAAGAACACACTACACATTTCTAGTGCCCAGTCCTATCACTCATGTCTCTTGTGGTTCTAAACTATGCAGTACATAGATCTTCTCCCTCAAGCACTACATATTGTGTAGTCATAATGCCTTAGCCTTCTATCCTTGCCTTCTGGAATTTCCCAATGCTTAATCCATGTGTTGCCTCTCCTTTGTCACTACGCATTAGGAAATAGTAGTGTCCAATCCATCCCTCCTTGCCTCTTGAAACTACGCACTACTCAAAAGAAGGCTTCTTCCTCTTAGTTATTGTGCAATGTCCTAACATAGTCACTAGAAAGTTCTAAATTCATGTAGAAGCTCAAAGGTCACATAGGAATTTGAAAATTCACATGCAAGGATCAAGAGTCATGAGGGAAGGTCAAGAGTCACAAGGGAGGTGAAGAGTCACCTAATTTGTTATGTATACACCCACATAGCTCAAGAAAAAGGGATTTTCACCTCAGTTTCTCTAGATTGAAATAGGAGAGAAGATCATTCTTCGGAGAAGAAAGTGGTGACTTAATGTTCCACAATTGGGGCTAGTGTTGCATCACCGTAATAGTGTATCTTGGGACTTGCACTTAATATATGAAGCTCTTGGAGATAACAAACTTTCATGCATATGTCGTGAATGATAGTAAGAATTTTATTTCATTTTTTTGGTGTATGTTTATGTTTACACATACTAAAAAAAATGAACTATTTCGTTGGCTTTGGTATGCATCTTGCTGAATGTGCATTGTTATTTGATTTTATGATCATTGTTATCTTGTAAACTACTTTTCAAGTTAACTAATGATTATTTCCATGCTCAACAGTGTCTCTTTTAGAATAGTACTATTACTTTTCTTCTAGAGGCTCACTCTCTCTTCCCCTTCCATGAAATTACCTATATACATTACAATTGTATGCTTCACAGTGTCAACTTACTTGCTTGTTTCAAAGGTTGTGTGCATAATATCTTATGTTGATAATTTTAGCCAAGGAAAATATATAAGAATAATGGTGGTCGGGACTACTATCTAAATGGGGATCCTACTGCAAATAATGTGAGGTCTAGTTGGGAATTCATACCAAGGATATCCCCTTTGTTGGCAAATTTCCAACATTGTCAACACCACCTCTTTGGTTGATGCACGACATACATTCTTAGCATGTCTTCCAACACTTTGTTTATCATTTCAGTCTATCCATTTGTATGAGGATGGTACACTATGATGAATGCCAACTTTGTCCCAAAACTAGTAAAGAATGCCTTCCAAAACTTAGAGGTGAACTTAACATCCCTATCCTTGGTGATCTTCTTGGGTACACTATGCAATCTCAAAATTTATTTATAAAAATATGAGCAATATCACTTGCCTTTCCAGTGGATTTAATAGATAAAAAATGAGATACTTTTCTCAAATTGTATACCACCACCATTATGGGATCATGCTTCCTAGCTATCCTTAGCAGTCCAATGATGAAGTATATTGAAATTACTTCCCACTTCCATTCAAGTATGGGAATTGGATGTAGCAATCTCGTTGGAGGTCTACATTCCACCTCTACGTTCTAACACTCCAGGAATCTAGCAATATGTTCAATCACATCCTTTTCCATTCTTGGATAATAATATAACTTTTTCATAGTTGTTATCATTTTCTGAAAATTTGGATGGCCAAATATTGACTTTTATGAAAGCCATGCAAGATGAGCTTCTTCAAGTCAAACAAACAAGGTATATACCACCTGCTCTTGAACTTTAATAGTCCATCCTTCATGAGGGAGTATTTCTTGCTCAATACCCCTTTTAACTTCTGCTGAAACCATTATTTCACTTTCTGGTAGCGCTCATCTTACTACATTGACTATTTAATATTTTCTTGCATGTCAACTTCACAAGAACTTACAATTTCCACATAAGATACCTGTAGCCTTCTGCTGAGTGCATCAACTACTTTATTTTCCTTTCCCTTGATTTACTTGATTTCAAAATCAAACTCACTAATGAAGGCTATCCATATGACCCATCTTACATTCAACTTGGGTTAATTAAATAGATACCTCAACCCTCCATGATTTGACATAAATGCAAATTTTGTTTCGAATATGTAGTGCCTCCACATCTTCAGTGCATGAACTATTGCTACCAACTCTAAATCATGACTAACATAATCTCAATCATGCTCATTCAACCTTCTAGACTCATAGTCAGCCACATTCCCTTCTTGTATCAAGACTCCATTGAGTCCCTCCTTGTAAGCATTTTTGCATACCATAAAATATTTCTTTGGATATGGTATCCTCAGTATCGGTGAATGTGTGAGAAAATATTTCAACTACTCAAATCTAGCTTCACATTCCAATGTCCATTGGAGTTTAATATCTTTTCTTTGTAGCGCTACAATTGGATGCCCAATATTTGAGAAATTCCAGATGAATCTTCAGTAATAACCAATCAAACCCATGAAGGATATGACTTTTGTTACATTATGAGGAGTAGGCCATTCCATAATGGCTTTAAATTTTTTGGATCTAATTCTACTCCTTCCTTGGAGTCAATATGTTTGAAATACTGAACTTGTGACGAGAAAAAAATGCACTTTCTTAGTTTAGCACAAAGCTTGTGCTCTCTCAAAACCTGCAATATTGCTACTAAATTCCTTTCATGCTCCTTGCTTTTTGAATAGATGAGGATGTCATAAAAAAAAACAGCATGAACATGTCCAAATATGGACTTAAAACATGTTTAATTAAACACATGTACATCACTTTGGCATTTGTAAACCCAAATTACATAACCACAAATTCATACTGTCCATATCTGGTTCTAAATGTTGTTTTATGAATGTATTCATCTTTGATCAGTGCCTGATGGTACATAGACCTCAAACTAATCTTCAAGAATACCACAACTCCTCTTAGCTGATCAATCATATCATCAATCATTGTCAAAGGATATATGTTCTTGATTGAGGCTTTATTGAGATATCTGTAATCAATATATAACATCAATGTGCCATCTTTCTTCTTCACAAATAATACATGCGCTCCCCTAGGTGATATGTTGGGTCTGATATAACCTTTGTCCAACATCTCCTTCAGTTGTAGTTTCAACTCTAATAACTTTGACGTGCTCATTTGGTAATGGGATTCAGACATTGGCGTTGATATTGGTAGTAATTCAATTGAAAATTTAAATTCCCTCCTTCATAGTAGTACTAGGAACTCTTCAGGGAACACCTCACTAAATCGTTTTATTATTGGGTATTCTTTGATTCCATTTTTATCGACCCCCAATTCGTTGGTCACTTGATCATACCCCTTCCTGCCGCACCACTTCAACTATAGTTTTGTTATTCATTGAACTGTCACTAGTTTTATTTTCCCTTGCATCTTTAAGATATTCAATTGAATTGATCAAGAAATTGAATTTGGTCCTATCCCTTGCTAGCCAATCCATGATGATTAGTATTCCATATGAACATAATGGTAGAGGGTTCAAATAAGCTAGCATGGGCATGATGTCCATTATATCGAACATGATTTCACCACATGTTTGACCTATTTCTTATTCGTGGTGGCCAACTAAACCAACCAAGATCTTTCATCTACTATGCTCTGCAAGGCACACATTTCTACAACTTGTGGACTTATGTAGCTGACATTTGAGCTGGGGTTAATCAAAATTGAAATAGACTGGTTATTAACTATACCTTCCATTTTGATCACTAAGGCTTGGTGATCAAACTATCTATTGTCCAATGCTACATGGATGCATGGTATGCTCTGAGTCACATCATTTACTATCTCCACTTCTTTCACATTGTACCTTCTTGGACCATTCTTTTGTTGCTGATGACAATCTGTCTTCCTATGGTTTTCTCCACAAGTTAAACATTTCATAGGCTCTTCTTTGGAACTCTTTATTTCCTCTCCTATAGGATGAGAGAATTAGTCTCTTCCATTAGTAGTGGATATTTTTTGGAACTCGCTCCTAATGGGAGTGGAGAAATTCACATTCTTTCCTCTAGGCTATTTTCTTACAAATTTCTTCCCTTTTCCTTTAAAGTTGGGATTTCATTTTTCTTTCTAATTAATGAAGGACTTATTCCTATGCTTGGACTGTTCATAACAAAGATTCATCTTCTTGATAACATCTTCAAATGTTTTAGGTTGATTTAATTCTATTCTATCCTTGAATGCCTATGGTATCCTATTGAGATACCTTTAAATCTTCATCTTCTCTTTCTTAATGTAAGGGAAATACCTCAACAACTCCAAAAATATACTTTATATTCATTAACAGACAACTTCCCCAACTTGTGCTCATAAAATTCTTTGGATTTGTTGTCATAATACCCATCAGATAAGTGCTTTCCCTAAAATACCTCTAAAATCTCCTCCAAGGCAATTCTTTCTCTTTGATATCTTTTACATTCCTCATATCTTCCCACTAGGTATCAACGTTTCCCTTTAGGTTGAAGGTGGATACTCTCACCTTCATATTTTCAGGGTAATCATGGGCTTTGAAATATTTCTTCATCCCTAGAAACCATACTTCTTATTTCTCTTCCTTCTTCACCTGTCCATCAAGTGTAGGAGGTTTTACCTTCTTAAACTCTTCTAGAAACAATCCTTTTCCTTTCCTCCTATGCTAGCAGTGTCTCTTAGTTGTAGCACTAGACAAGTGCTCACAACTACCCATCCTCCTCTTTAGAGCACCTAGTGGAGTCTCACCTCTCACTGTATCATTGCTTTCCTACTTATGCCATTTATTAGATTTGTTTCTTTCTACACCACCGATCTTTAATTTGGGCCTTCCAAGTATTGAGGGACTTTACTTTCCCTTACTCCTTCCTAGGTGGATGACACCCAAATCATGTTGTCTCTACCTTTGAAAGTCTTACATGATTTGTACTATGATGTCATTTAATTCTTCCTAATTCTCCTAAGCCATAACAAGCCTTTAATTATTAACCTGTAACTTCTCAACTAAGCTCTTATGCTTCTAAAGGCATCCATCTAGTCAAGGTAGCCTTCCTCTCTCCTTTTTCCAGCTGACTCATCCTCCTGACTATTCTGTGATCTATTGGTGTTGTACTACACCCTCTCAATTCTCATCTGTTCACTCTCTTTCTATTCCTTGCTACCTTTTTATGTGTTGTTACATACACATAACTATTATCCAATAAAAATAAAATTAAACATATTTTCCCATCACCTTGGCTTAACTGAAATAAGCTCAGGGATATGAGGCTATTTGAAACACTAATTTTCAAGTTAGCAGGCTATAAGAAAATAGTAAGCTTATGAAGATCAAAACTTGCATAAAATATTCAGTCCACAATAAAATGCTAGAGGAAGCACACAACAATAAGCATCATTTAAGGACTACACTCTATAACAAAGATCCAAATCTAATTATTTCTGAGCTCATGTAGGTCAAATGTCGAACCATGCTATGATATTACCTTGTAATTGAACTCTAACACATTATCATACTGCATCAGAGTACCAACCTTATCTCTAGAGGTCTAGTATAGAAACTTTGCTCTGACAACACTATGTAAAACGCCTCCCCTTAAAATTCCCCAAGGCATAGTGGGAGGATTTAATTTAATATAACATAACTTTTATAGTTTCCTAATGGAAATGGCGTTACAAACTTTCCTTGCTTCCAAATATTGTAGAATCAACTTTGGACAATGCTAGTGCATCCATATTGCCAAGAGATTTCCAATGATATAAATTTTACCTAGATCTAAATCCTAGAGAAAATAATATGCCTATATAAAGTATCACCATTTAAACTCTACCAGATAGGCAAGACTTTCCACATGGTTCCCACATGGCACCTACATGACAACACCACTGCACTCAGTTGTATCACATCACTCGTACGTGCTAATGATGACATAACTTAGCCTTAATCAACATCCAACATGTCACATTGCCCATGGGCCCACAAGTCCATGCCCACCGTGTGAATCGTGTTAGTTATTCATTAATTATGGCTCTTCAGAATTCCAATCTTTTCTTGAACTCACACTTATAGAAATTTATAGACCCTTGAAATTCTGCATTAGTTCCTATCGACACACACCCCTAGACTAGTCCACATCTGGGTTGTCCAACCTTTTACACTCATGCTAGTCCAGGATGTCTCAGACCTCTGGACTAGTCCAATTTAAATTCGGCCTACACCACCTTTAGTGGTAAGGGCCCCACCCCATACTTTTATACAACCCAACCTATGATGGAGCTCGATCCAATCTCCACATAACATTAACCTCAAAGGGCCCCAAGATGAATATACCTTGTCTAGTGAAAATAACCTGATTGTAAGCTAGTTTTGACCCATTCGAAGTCCAAACCCTTGGCATTGTATCACAAACCATTCCTCTTGAACTCCCAGAATTGTTTAAACTAGCCTGAGTCTGAACACCGAATACAAGTGATTTCTTCCTTAACAGATCAAAGTAGCTCTCTAGGTTTTATTCAAGTGTTCCTTGGATTAAACCATGTATTTTCCATGAATCAAATTGTTACTCAGAACACTATATTATATATTAAGAATACCTTCAATTAGATTATAAGTATGCAAGAATTGAAACCCCAATACACACTAGATTTACAATCATAAAACATGGCCAAAATAAGAGCAATAAGACTACCAATATGCCTATGACACGGATTAGGTCTTAGCCAAAGCATCACTGAGACTTAACTATAAGTCTTGATATGAGAACACCCCCTTAACTACATAATGAACTCAACAAGCATCATCACAACCATTGATGTTACATGGCATATGAGTATTTCTCACAAACTTACACCAATCCATAATAACAAATAACCATGATAAACATAACATATCAACAATGAAGATCACACATAGTGAAAACAAAAGAACCCAACCAATAAATTCGTACAATATGTAATTTACCCTTGTACTTAGGAAAACACCAACAATCTAAAGGATATGGAAAATCCCCTCAATAAATGAGAACAAGCACACTTACCTCTAATTGAAAACAACCATGAATAGTACCATTCCTCCATGAGTATTGTTGATACATTCATTTCCATTTACAAAAATATTATAGTTTTTGTGCAATAAGAGCAGACTGGAAGTACAAGTAAGCAACTTATCTTATGAAGTGAATGATTGACAAATGAGGGCGGGACTTCACTCTTTAGCTGTAGGTCAACTGCATTACAATCTTTCTTGTAGTTGACCACCCCAAGCTACATTTAGAGAATAAGGAGTATGTGCTCAAGGGAATTAAAAATTGATGCCAATTAATTGATCAAACAATAATCCAAAGACCACCCTGTCTCCACCTACTTAGTTTACGACTATATCGTTCAGTGTCTCCACCTATTCACCTAGGAATCCCACTACAAGGAAAAAACCTTCTATCAAAGGTTTTTATGGAAGGCCCTATAAAAATATCCCAAAAATTCATCTGTAGTGGAGGTCACTAACGGAGGTGGGAGGGCAGATGTTTTAGTGGATGTTTTTTTGATGGTGCATCTACAATATAAAAACGCATCGGTGCTTTACTATCCATAAAAGCACTAACGCTGCATATAACATGGTGCACCGCGGAAAATTTATTTTTTATAATAAAAAATGGTGCGCTAAATAATGTTATGCACCAGTGCTTTAAAAATCGATAGTGTAGGTGCCCTTCATGTAGTAAAACATCTTGGTGCATACCACTAAGTAGCACTGCTACAGTTTTTAAATTTCATAAAAATGCAGTTCTACTTTCCAACGATGCATTAGTGCAGTAAAGGTACTAAAACGCCCTGGGGTGTCTATGAAAGAGCACCGCTAGGCGGTTTTTAATTTTAAAAAATAGAGCAGTGTTATAGTTAGATAAAGCACTAGTGGAGTACCTATATTAGAATGCCTTAGAGTGTCTTAAGAAAAACATTGCGATAACTTTTTTTTTTATTTAAAAAAAACATGGGATTCTCAGATCTATTCTGCACTGGTACAGTTAGAGTAATGCACCAGAGGAGGGTTAAATGAAAAATCCCTCCTGGCTGTAAATTTAACTTTTACCATATATAGTGTTGGAGAGCTATGAAGCACTGGTGCCACTCTTTCCTCATGCAAGCGCCCTGACATCGGTGCTTCTCTTGCTCACCATCCTTTCGTACTGTGCTCATTTCCCGACTTTCCAATTTTTTCAAACTGTACTAAATTTTTTTTTTCTCCATTACGTGTCCAAAATACCCCCCCAACGACCAAATGTATAGGTAATGTCTATGTTTCTCTCTAGTTTAATTTTTTAGCATATTAGAATTTCAAATTAGGTTAAAATTTCCATTGTTTTTTCTCCTTGCGCGGTGCATTCGATATATTCAACTTGTACCAATAGTGGTACGCCCTGTAAATTTACAGGGTGCACCACATTTCGGTGCATGAACATAATGCACCATGATTATTGCGATGTGTTTCGTAAATAAAAAACACTGAGTATACGATAAATGTATGTCAGTGCATTACTCCCGGTGCATTTATATTTACCAAACACACAACAAAAATAATATCTAAAAATATATTTATAGCTCTACGCATTTGATAATCTGAATGTTTCATGCCAGTGCAAAAAGGTTATACGTGCGCATTGGTGCACAAGTGTGATGCACCACTATGAAAAATTAAATTTGTGAACCAACAATGGTGCGTCATACTTATGTGCACACCAACGTCAGTGCGGTTATGTTTGGAAATGCACCAGAGCCGGTGCATGACTGTGTTTTGAGTGCACCAATGATTTTTTTTTGTTTTTAATTGAAAGTTATGTTTCCATTATAAACATATGTTTCTTTTAATTAAAAAAATTTGTATTTTATGTAGGAGGATGATGTATTTTATATGTAAATCATGTATCACAGACATTAGTACAGGCAGAAACAACAAGAGCAAGAGTAGCAGGCATACCCATACAATATGGTCCAAACATGGGAGGCCAAAGAGAGGGAGAGGGATTTATACCCTTGCCCTATTACTACAATGGCCTAAGCGCTCTTAAGGAATGTTGACCTCCTCAAGTACTATAAGGGGTCTACATCCCTGAAGGCACACTCTATCTTATTTGCACATCTGATCTACTGATGGAGTGCCCAAGAGCAAGCTTTCCATGTTGGTCCTACGATGGGGTATAGGCCCACTGAGGAGGACATATAATTTATCACTGGCCTATCCAGGAGAGGGGATGATTTTCCCAAATTCCTTGATGTCCACCATGGGGTTTCAACTGAGAGTCAACTTTCCTACACTTAGAGATATGTTGGGCCTCATGCGGTCCATCCAATAGATTTTCAGGTCTATGGTGGATAACTACGAATTTATTCTTTTGTAACATAGGAGGTTAGGTAACTCTCTTTATTATTCACCACCATTGCACACTGTATTAGTGATGGGAAGTGAATTAGTTGCCCTCTTTTGTATTGTGTTGATTCTTTGATTTGGGTGCCACGTTGTATCAGATGGTCTACCATTTTTTTGAGGCAATTTTGCATGGCTTTAGATAGATGTCGTGTGTTGAGATAGGGGAGGGAAACCTTCCCTTTTTCTTCAGAGATATTTTGTTTATTTTTTGAGAGCTTTCTAGAGACGAGGACTACATTTGACCGTCACCCACCTATGCCAATCACTTATTTCTAGATTCACATGTGGGGGAAGATGATGCCCAAGAGGGGCCTGCTAGAGTATCCGGCCAGGATTTCCGCCGAGGCACTAACACTACTAGCCAATGAGGATGACCATGTGTTTGCCACGTTGGCGTTTCCATATGAAGGTATTGATTGGAGACAGTGTCCCAACATCCTTTTCACAAAGGCCAAGGCTCCAGATGATAGAGGTAATATTAGTGTTTTATTTAAATTAATATAGTTTCATTTTATCGTTTTAATTAATTAGAATAAAATTTATTCTAGCATGTTCTTTAACTTGTTTTATTAAATTGTTTAAAATTCGTATTGTCTAATTGTTGTTGTGTACTATTTTGTAGATATTGACACATTCAATGGGGACATGCCTCCTCCCCCATCAGATGGAGGAGACAAAGAGATGGGCGAGGCCCAAGAGGGTGAGGCCCATCCTCAGGGGGAGTGGGTGCCCGAGGCATAGGGATGGTCTGCGATTTCGGATGGACTACTGTGACAAATTAGCCAGAGTTTTAATTCACAAGGGAGTCAAACCTACAAGGCATCGATATATCAACATAGATCCTAGGTTCTTGGATCTCTTGATGGACTGCGCATGTGAGATGATGACTCTTATGCGTCATATCATCGAAGCTAGTATGTTACTAGCAACGAGGAGGGATGTAGGGCCTATAGTGGAAGCTACATCAAATGAGGGTGGTGATTATGATGATGAGGGTGATGATCATGATCATTACGATGAGGGTGGTGATCATGATGCTTCTGGTAATACCACCTCATCAGATCATGATCATCAGGGTATCGGTGATCCTTCTGGTAGTACAACTCCTCGTTAGTTGCCTAATGTTGAGATGCCTCAGCTAGAGGATGCGCCTTATGTTTCTCCTAATAAAGCAGAGCATCCACCACCTTCTCCACCTAAGAGTTCATCATACCACATTGAGGCAGTAGTTGACCATCCATCATCTTCTACTAGAGACCAACCACATCCTCCTTCTCCACCTCAACTAAGTTCGACATGCATTGAGGGACTAGTTGACCATCCATTGTCTTATACTACAAACTGGGATGGCACTACTACGTCTGATGTAGTCACAAATATTTGATTGCACTTACTTGACTTGATGAGTTATTTGACTTGTTTGTATATATATATATATATATATATATATATATATATATATGGTGCATTTTTTTGTTCATGTTTATGTACTTATTTATATGTTGGTGTTGATGTGTATATTGTTAGGTCATTTTAGATATGTTCATTTAATGTGCTTGCATATAGATGTGTATGTGATAACAGTTATTTGACATGAGATTTATATTAATTTGAGGATGTGTGTTGTGATAATGTTAGATTACAATGTTTTTCTTTCGGTAGATGTGATCACGATGATGATGCCCTATTAGATTATTAGATTTGTGTGCTAGATAATTACGTTTATATGTGCTAGAGGTGTATATAATTAGATGATGGTAGTAAATTCAAATGTGTATCTTAGATGATGTATATGTTTGTTAGATGGTTATCATCATGATGTTTGTTTTTATGAAATAATATTTATTATAGATTATGTATTGGTGAACTTATACCAAACTTTTATATATGAAATTTCATGCAAGGTGACTTACTTTAAAAAAAAATGCAAAGATATTTTTATAAACTACAAAATTTAGTATGGTTGAAACTATGACTGTAAAATTACGATAAATATTTTTCTATTGCTTAGATAGTGCATTGCTATTCAATCTAACTTAATTAGCAAAATGTTTCAATATTCACAAGAAAAAAATAATTAATGGTAAAATAATTTAGCTTGTTCTTAATGAGACTAAAATGTGTAACTAATTTTATTTTTAATATAAAATATTAATAGTAATAAATTATTCAAAAATACAATTTAACTAATTCAATATTGGTTTATAAATTCCAATCTATTGCTAAATTTAAAAAAACTGAAGTAATAATTTTTAATAACCAGCCTAGACCCATCCTAACTCTCGATCTACCAAGCACCGAGAGGGATC
This sequence comes from Pinus tabuliformis, assembly GCA_031772625.1. Lineage (NCBI taxonomy): Eukaryota > Viridiplantae > Streptophyta > Pinopsida > Pinales > Pinaceae > Pinus > Pinus tabuliformis. Next base: position 1,083,976,436 of record CM062818.1, read on the forward strand.
AAATCTCCTGAGACACAAACATCTTTTAGAGTGAAAAGAGATTTGATCCCTCTAGGCACTTGGTAGATCCAAAGTTAAGATGGATCTAGGCTAGTATAATATCAATGTAGTTGACATTGAAATATTTTATTTATAATACATGTTATCCACATTAAAATGTTAAAATATGCCCCCTCATATTTTTTCCTGTATGTATACATTTAATTATTTTTATTATTAATATTTTCTAAAATATTACACATCAAATCCATATTAAACATTGAAAAAATTACAAATATCCCTCATACATTGAATTATAAAGAAAATATTAATGGAAGAAGAATTATCTCAATCTTTCTCACTAAAGTGAAAATATAAGAAAATTTTCAATTTAAATTACTTTATTTTTCTCTATATAAAGTATCTATAAAATTATGTTATTTAATATGGACATTGAAATATTTTACTTATGGTTGATAGCAAAATAATTTTTGATATAAATATATTTTTGTTTTGAATATCACATGTAAATGGAATGTAGAATGAATTACACATAATGTAATATCAATAATATGATTTCTTGTCAAGTGGAAAAAATACATTTCTTCCTTGTAGTAAAAATTAAATTATATTTTTTTACTCATTACATTTCTTCCTCATAATAAAAACTGTTTCTTTTTTACTTTCAGTTACTTTATATCTCTATATAAAGTTTCATTTTCCAAGGAAAAAACCGAACTTTCTATTAAGGCAATAAAAAGTTACATTTGTAGATGCAGTTAAGCATTCAAAATTACTGTATGTCCAAAAAATAAACATATAGTAAACCATCTATGGGCTGATCGTAGAATAACTACTCAGACCCACTTAATCAAAAAAGAGCTTTTACTAGTTCTCGGGCCTCCCCATTAGTGACAAAAATGACCCTTGGCAAAAAAATAGTTAATGTTCATAATTACACAAAATTATGAACTGTAACCATCATGAAAAGTTTGTAGCATCTGTAAACCAGAAAAATCAAAAACAAAATTTTGACATAACCAAAAAAATCTTTAATGGGAAAACTGAGCCATCAAGAGATAAAGGGTTGTTGATCCAACACACAGATCCTTTCTTCACCTATCTCTGTTATGCGCCAAGAGCCCATATCCTGTTGCAGACCCTCCTTAGAAAGGACGTTTGCTTTAGTATTCTATTCCCTACAAATATGACATACATATATGAAGTCAAACAAATTTTTCAAATCTAAAGTTTCTTCAAGTAATGGGAACAAAATATAATTTTGACATCTTTGCTCTCCATTAAACCATTTTATAACATTCTGTGAATCTCCAAAAAATTGTATTGATCCCATCCTCATGTGTATGAGCCAACAGAGTAAGAGTTTCAGATATTGTAGTTCAGAAAAATTATTTGATCCCTGGCCAAGGCCCACTGAATCTTTTTGGAGTTTTTGTTTTTTTATAAATGACAAGTCTCGAGCCAGATTTTCCTTGTGGATTAGATGCACCATCCAAATAAGCCCATGGAATACCTCCTCTAATTTGTTCTTCTCTTAAGATTTTAGGCATCTTAGCAAGATTTGGTGGAAGAAAAAAGAATAAATCAAGGAACTTTCTATAGCAATAGGGGCATGTGTGGGGGCCATAACCTGAAAAATTCTTTGTTTTGGGCCAGCCAGATGCCCCATGAGATTATCAGAGGGAGATTTTTCATGTTTTCCTCTGGGACATCCTTCCACCATCTATGTCAGGCATCACTTATATTTGCCCCATTCCAGCTTTGGATTTTTCCCAAAAGTCTCCCTATTTCTTCCCAAATATTAATGTTGAACGAACACTTCAGAAAAAGGTGTTGGACTCCTTCTTTCTCAAATTTTCACAAAGTGCACCATCCTGGACCCATTTTTTTCCTCTTCTGAAGATCATCCCATGTAGGGATTTTTTTTTAGCATACACGAAAAAAGATTCTTGATTTTGCTGGATGCTTTCATTTCCAGAGCACTTTCCACCATCATTCCTATGCCCCCCATGCCCTTTTAACTATTAGATAGTTGTAGCCAAACTTTAACCGTTAGGTAGTTGTAGCCAAACTTTGGAGATTATTTTCCTGATGGAGCATGTGCCCACACAATCACATTTGATCTATCCCTTAATCTTACATTTGTTCTCTGGAGTTGTCTTATATATTTTTTCCATTATTCTTCCCATTAGGGTTCCATCTGCACATCCTTCACTAATTTCCATCCCTAGTGCCATATTGTCGACAGGTCTTCCCTTGCAATATGATGAAGAACAAATATACCTTTGGAGTGTAAATAGTTTATGACCTCCCTTGACAGGGCATAACCCTCATTGCATCCCACCCACAGGTCTATTCCTATTTTGGGGTTCTCCACATTACCAATGTTCCAGGGAAATCCATCTTCTATGATACTCAAAGAGTCCGAAGTTTCCTTCCATACCACCGAGGCATGGGAAGTATTTTTGTTTGGGCTTTGCAATCACTCATCCATTGGTTTCGAGTCTATGTATTTTCTTTTGAGTACAAATGTCCACAAATTATCCATTGTTAATCGTATCCACCCCGATTTTGCTACTAGTGAGGAAGCAAAAGATGACAAGTCTTTTATGCACCACCCACCCCACTGCTTTAGTCTAGCAACTTTGTCCCATGATACACAAGGAAACACATAATCCTCCTTTGTATTAGCTCACGAAAAATGACCGCACACTTTCCTGGTTGGTGAGAGAATACCTTTTGGGACCGAAGTCAATGCTATCGAGTAAACAAGAATTGCAATGAGGACCGATTTTATCAAAACCAATCTTCCCGCTCTTGACCATAATTTATAACTCCAATGTTTTATATGGTTTTCGATCTTTGTGAGGAGCCAATTCCAGTCTTGTTTCTTGTAAGAGTTGGTTTAAAATTGAACCCCAAGTACTTGAAACTATCCTTCATTGGGTTATCTTCAAAAGAGAGGGCTGAAGTAACCCTAGTAGTTTTCATCTCAGAGAGACCATTCAAAATCAAGGAATATTTTTGGGGATTTATTGACATACCTGTTACTGTTAGGAATAAATCGAGAGCTTCTTTTATATGTTGAATATCACTTCTGATTCCATCACTAAATAACAAAATATCATTGACAAATAACAAGCGAGTGATATACAAATTTATGGAAACTTTGATACCTTTTAAGTATACTCTTCTCTTCCCAACCAATATCAGCTGACTGAGACCTTCCGCCGCCAATAAAAAAAAGGAGTAGAGAGAATGGGTAACCCTGTCTCCATCCTCTTTGACTACGAAAGAAAGAGGAGGCTACCCCATTGATTAGTACAATGAAGCTAACATTTGTAATGCATCCCATCACCCGGTTAATAAAACCGGTGTTGAATCTTAGGTGTGCCATTAGAAGACGAATATAGAGCCACTCGATTCTATCATATGCTTTTGATAGGTTGATTTTTACAATCACTCCTTTCCTACTCCTCTTGATGTTGTGTAGTGTCTCCTAATCCACCCCAATTGCTTCATAAATATACCTTCTGTCTAGGAACCCAAATTGTTCCTTAGATTTTTTGCTTGATAGAATAGGTTTCAGACACACTACAATAATTTTGGATATGATTTTTATATAAGTAGTTGCACAGGGAGATAGGCCTAAATTCATCAAAAGAATAGGGGTCCTCTGTTTTAGAAATTAAGGCTAGAAAATTAGAGTTGAAAGGTTCATAAACCACTTCATTTACCTGATATTACTCCACCACACCTATCAGTGCATCCCCTAACATGTCAAAATAGTGCTGGAAAAATTCCACTGTCCACCCATTAGGGCCTGACCTCTTGTTTCTCTGCATACTTTTTAGGAGTCCTTCCACCTCCCCTTTTGACACAGGAGTCATAAGCAAATCATTTTCCTCCTCCTCCGCATATCGAGGAAAGAATTGGGCAACTCGGATCACCACTACAATCGGGACCTCCTCATGAGAATTGAATAAATTTTTAAAATGGTTCCTTCCTAATGAAGCTAGGTAAAAAGTGTTTACTATGCCCCCTTCTGGTGTTTTTAACCCCTAAATGGTGTTTGTGTTTTTCCTTCCTTTTGCATAATTTTGGAAGAATTTCTAATTTTCATCCCCTGCTGCTAACCAAATAGCTTTGCTTTCCTGTCTCCATTGTTCTTCAATGTTATTTAGGATTTTCCTTCTTTCAGTGTCCAATTGTTTAATCTTCTCCGTCTTTTCTTCCGTCTCATATCCATCCATTTCCAGACTTTCCAATAGGTGTATTTCATCCCTTATCCTTCCTAAGTCAGACTCCTCCTTAATATTTCCATATTTTTCCCATTCTATCATTTTCTTCTTCATTCTCTTTAAGTTTTCCATAAAAGAATGGGCCTGGGATTACACTTGTACATCAACTTATGGTCTCCAGGTAGCATTAACAAGGTTGTTGAATGAGGTATCTTTGAGCCAAGCTGGGTTGAATTTGAAGGGAGACCCCAAGTTTTGATTAGGTCCTTTCATTTCAAGTAGGATAGGTAGATGATATGAATCCCCACCTATCCCCACCCAATTTCTAAAGCAAGGAATCCTAGAAGCTATTTCCTCTTTTAGCAGGAAGTGGTCCAGTCTCTTAGCTATTCTAGCCTCCCCCACTCTTCTATTCCTCTAGGTAGGTTTGGATTTCAACATGTTTATATCTATGATTTTTCCTGATTCGATCTTGTGCAAGAAAAAATTAGCCAGCGGGTTCGATTAGGCTGCAACGCCCCAGGTCTCTGACATCCCCAATGAAAATTTCAAATCCCTGCCCCCAACCACAAGGTTCTGGTTATTCATAAAATATTTGGAAAAAAGGTTGTTCCAAAATAAAAACCTATCCTGACATGACCCATATATATTTAACAATAACATGTCAGAGCATAGCTCCTGTGAGAAAACCTCTACCCCCACCACTGAATCCGACCCCCAAGAGTTTAGTAATTTCACACTGCAATATTTTACTCCCAATGCCAAACCCCCAGATCTTCCTTTGGAATCCATAGTAAGAAAAGTCCATATTGGTAACATTTTTTCTAGGGAAAGTTTCACATCAACTCCAGATCCCAATGTTTCTTGGAGCATAATGACAACAAGATAGTATTTAAAGAACAACATTTTTAGTGCACGTTTTTTAGAGGTATTGGAAAAACCTTGGCAGTTGAAGGGCAACACAATCATTGGATCACTTCGGTAGGGGACTGTGGTGCTCTAGGCTCCCCTTGAAAGGATAACTATTTCCCATATACTATATCAATTATTTCTCTTTGTTGAGACTTATACAGGTTTGATCTCCACCTTCTAGTCTTTCGTTTGTTAACCAGTTCTGAAGGACTCCCAATTCTTCCACTGCTCCCTTAGGGATATATTTCTTGTCTTGAGAGAGAAGGTAATAATAGGATTGCCTCATTGGATTCCCTAAAGAGAGTGAGGTATTTCGGTCAACTGTCTTACTTTGATTCAAATGAATTGCTGGGATTGATGTGATGATACTATCCAGGGCTTCAAACACATAATCGATAGGCATATTTTGAATAGAAACAGGTCTGGAGGGACCAGGCCTCGGGAGCGACATGAGAAAATATTGAAAGGATTCTTGAAAAAAGCGAAAGGGAGAAGAGACAGTACCCTCCATCTGCTTCTCAGGGGTGATAACAACCTACACATCTATGTCCTCACACATTATCTCATGAGGCTCAATCTTCTCCTGAACAACCTCATTATCCATCTGCATATCCTGAACTTCATGTGTCTCTATTGAGACTTTTTCTCCTTCTTGTTGAGTCACCAAATCCTAATATCGATCCAGTTCCTCTGCCACATTTTGAGTATGATCAAGATTTCCCGCTTCCCCTTTGTATTACCTTCACCTCCTGATCCCCAGAGGGCAATCCCCAACTAAATGGAAATATTTATGGAATTTATGACAGTGAAAGGGAAGTTGTTCATAATCAATAATATGGGTGTAAATATGATATTGATATTGAAGATTTATTTACTCAGCCAAACCCTTCCATGGATCCAATCTTACCAGAATTCTAGAAAGACCCTTGTCCCTTGTTTCCCTAAATTTCATATCTCCCTCAAAAAAATAACCCAAGTTATTTCCAATGGCTCTAAACACTGCCTCTATCTAGAAATGTGGCGGCAGTCCTGTGAGATAAACCAAGATTGGAATATCAACCACCTTCTTTCTCTATGCATCGAACAAAGGGTTCCACCTTTTGAACAAGATTAACGCCCTTCTGAAACACCAATTTCGCCTTAGAACCCATTGTAAGGTTTCCTTTTTGCTAGATTTAATCATGAACTAGCCTCTGGCCAATGTGGTCACTTCGACTTGTTTATTTGGAGCCTCTATCCATGTTTTTGATATCTATTTTGACATGTTATTTGCTGAGTATTTCTTCCCTTTTCTCTCCCAACCAATGTAACTTCTACAACTTCCATAACCCTATCGATTTGTGTGTCAATTCCTAACACCAGATTCAAACTTACCACCTTCCTTTTGGTTAGCTTCCCTTTCTTCCTCTTCGTCCCTATGTTTGTAAAATAAGGCTTGTGAAGTTACTTGTGGTTGGGGATTTGGTCTATTGGAAGTTCTCCCTTAAAGAGGCAAGCGAACTTTTTCATAGAAATAAATATATAGCATTTTGATGCTATTTTGGTTCTTTATTTGCTATTGTACTGGTTTAAATTTAACTCTGTTTAATAATAAATATGAGTTAAATAGTACAAAAATGATACTATATTAGATTTAAAATTTTGAAAAATTATATATTTCATTATTTCCTAATCAATAACTCAAAAAATAGTATTTTTTACACATACTTATCACGTGATAGTCACTAAAATTTATGTTTTCACATTTCTCCTGGCTAATATTACATCATGTTCATAATGATAAAGATATTTCTACTTTAAATACTTATTTTACATAATCTAAATAGGAAACAAATATGGATCACCAAGTCTATTTGAAAGTCAAACAAATGCCTCTTAATGACCATAAAAAATGTGGTGCACTTGATATGTTCTGTATGCACCAGAACGATCATATTTACCAAATGCACTACAAAAATAATATTTAAAAATATAGCTATAGCTCGGTGCGTTCGATAACGTGAACATTCTGTACCAGTGCACAAAACTTATACGTTCACATCGGTGCATATGTGTGATGCACCGCTATGAAAATTTAAATTTGTGAACCAACAACGGTGCTTCATATGAATGTGCACACCGATGTTGGTTTGGTTATGTTTGATAAAGCACCAAAGACAATGCGTGACTGTTTTTTTTGCCCACTGATGTTTTTTTTTAAATTTAAAGTTATGATTCCATATTAGTAAATGAATTTTTCATTTAATAAAAAAAATTGTATGTTATGTATGAAGCTTATGTATTTTATGTGTCAATCATGTAGCAAAGACATCAACAAAGTAAGCCGTAGCAGGAGTAGGAGAAAATGCTGGACCCATACAATATGGTCCCACCGTGGGAGGCCAGAGAGGGATAAAACCTAATTGTTGTCCCACAATACACACTCTAGGTGTCTAACCTAGATCTTAGAGGTCGTGGTTACAAACTGCCATGGTGCCATGGATTTTAGAAATGGAACCGTGAAAAGTTTATACTTTCTTAAACTCTGCTAGTTCAAATGGTAAAATAAGAGTGAAATTGGAAGGAAATGTTATGGAGAAAAGATATTAGATTAAGGTTTCATGGGTCTTATCAGTCACACATCAAACACCGTGAAAACTTGTAGGCATTAATTTCACGCCACTGCCGTATCGTATAGTTATTGTCCTTCAAATTGATGATGTGATGTATATGGTTTAGGCTCGTGACTTTCAATGACATGGTGTATATGGCTTGTGCTAGTGACCTTCAATGGTCATTTTGGGTAGGATAGATTTTAATAATATATCACACACAACACTTTACTATGTAGCCTTATCACTTATTATTACTGAACTTATAATGACATGCCTACTTTAAACAATTTACTTATCAATACATAAAAATAGATATTTATTTAACATAATCTAAATAGGAAAGAAAAATGCATCACCAAGTCTATTTGAAATTCAAACAAATTCCTCATATTGATTTTTAACTAAACAAGAAAAAAAAACATTTGAACTAATTAATAAACCAATAAGTATCTAAATTGAGACTAAATATTCAATGTTATTTCTAAATGCATTATTTTTTTTTTCTGTTTTTCCTATTTGAGAAGGGTTGTGAGCTTGAATCCTTACTACCATAGATATTGTACACAATTGGAAATACTTAGTTTTAAGTGTAAATATGTTTCCACTACAAAAAAAACGTGTAAAAACATTTGTGAATCTTACCAATTATATTATGAAATCCCAACAAGATGAATAAAAAACAATATAATTAGCAAAATAATGAAAACAAAAGCATACAAAAATAATATACATTATAAAATAACAAAAGTACATATCACTCTCCATTGTCATCACCCTAATTATCTTCCTCACTTGGCATGATAACACTGTTGTTTTCCAAAAATATGTTTTGATCTAGGGTCGTGTCTTAATACGAACCACTAATCCCTATCCAACACATCTAGGTAAAAAAACACCTGGTTGCACTGTTTTGGGAAAACATAAGACTTCCTAGTTTCATGCCACATCTTTCTAGAGTTAATAGCTATCAACACACTATCATGGTCTTCCTTTACATTATTTCGATCTAAGGTGTCCCACCACTTTCACTTAAAAATAAAACATTGGAATGAAGGGAAGTCCACTTGAATGATCTCTTGTATCTTTCCAACATAACCTAACATTCTCTGAATTAGGTTTTGATCATGGTGGCTCACATGACTAGATTGGTCTAACTTGAGTTACACTTCATACTCTTGTGTCATGCATCCATCATCAACATCCTCCATGCGAAAATAATGTCCATACACCCACATAGATGGGAACAAATGCACCTATAAAAAAGTGAAAAAATCATAGTGTCACGTGTCTAATAACCATAACATAATTAAAAATATAAAAAATATATAGATGTTACAATTAGAAGGTGCAATATGAAGTTAAAATTGTACATAAATAGATTATGATTACCGTGTTGCTGCACCCAATCCCTATGTTTAGCGCATCCTCTTCAGCACCAGGTAATGACCAGATGCACTGTATTTCTCTTTGATTTTATCAACAACCAAACTGTTAGGGCATGTCATTGACATATTTTCTTTTAAATGATCAGGATAAGGCACACTTGTACCATTCAATTATTTGAATTCTTTCCTGTCACTATCCCATTTCCTCCTCTTTTGTTTGTACAATGCAACCCACAGTTGTGTCACTTCCATATTGTAAATAATGAATTTTTTGACGGCTTCAATTTCTAAATTCGTTGATGAAATCAAACCAACACACACACACACATAGTATGTACTAGATCAAAATATGCATTAATATGAAGTTCAACGTGATTAATTATTGTATAGTAATTTGAAAATGATAAGCTTGCAGTTACTCTTTATCAAGTGCCTCTTTCCATTCGTTTTGAGAAGATCCCCTTCTCTTTTGTCTTCATCCTTTTTTTCATCCCAAATTGCTACACCTAGTGTGTTTTTGATCTACTTGATGTACTCAATGACATAATAGAATACTCATATGATATATAACCCTCTACCATAGACACCTTGGGTTTTTCCCTTTTTTAAATGAAAAATTTCAATTTCTTCATGTACCTCTCTAGGAAGAACATCCAATGACAAGAAACCACCCCAACTATTTCAACCTCATCTACTAGGTGAATTAGAAGATGAACCTACAAGATCTTGAAACTCGTCTATAATTCCTTCTCAAACATACAAACAATCTAAGTTATATCTTGACACTATTGTGGAATGCTATCCATATGAATCTCCTTTGATGTGATCCAACGTACAAATGCAGATAATTTAGATATGACATGTCGTAGGTCTTGGGGGAAGTCATGGTTCACACACCCACACATGAGAAGAGGATAATGAAACTGCACAATAAATAGTACATTATACAAAAATTAATTATAAAATATCCCATTACATAAAAATACAAATATAAAATAAAAAATTCATGTTTTTGACATACGTACTCTTAGAAGGGTCAAATGGTTATGTGATCTAAACCCCAACAAACAATCTTCCACAAGGAAGAAACACCGTAGTGAAGACCCATATAGAGAAGACACCCTCACACTCATTATAAATTCCTTTTCCAAAGAAAATCTTCCTTCTTTAAAATCCAGGGGAGATCACCTTCTTTGAAAGACCAAGAGGGACTAGCCTCTTCTCTAGCTTCTTCTCTTGTCCAATGTTTATTTTTAGTTTTTGAAGAAATAAGATCTCTCCTAACAACCAATGTGTCACTTTATTTCAATGTTATGTGCCTCCATAAAGAGGATGAAACAATTTTAAATATATGCAATGGATCTAGCAAGTGGGAACTATTAAGATGCTCCTAATATGAGAGCTCACAAAAGACCAATTGGCTTTTCATCCCAATGGGAAATTTCTCAACATAGGTGTCAAATAATTATGGATCATTGAACATAAGATCCCCATTTGAATCGAACATTTATTCAAACTCCTTTTCACCTCTCTCAGATGCTCTAATCCATTCAATTGGTTTCATTACTGCAGGCCTTTGGGTTCTCTCGAGTTTACCATTGAAAGTGAGTATTTCTCTTCTGTAAGGGTGATATTCTAGGAGGAATACCTTGGAGTAGTATACACTAGCTTTCGTAGGTGGTCAGACCACCTAGCCTTCAGAGAAGGTCCACAACATTTACATACATGATACCCTTTTGTCAAAAGACCTGCGAAAGTATTACATATAGGCCAACATGTTAGCAACCATGAAGATAAAAACAATTATAGTGAATTAAATCAATATGCGAAACAATAATGTTACGTATATAAAAAAAATCAATAAAAATGTAATTTAACAGAGAAAAATCCTAAGCCTAGATAATCATGTATGGTGTAAGCACATATGCCATACAACGTAAAACTCCTCTTTGTTGCGATGAGTCTTGACACATCGTACACATGTATCCCTTACCATAATTCCTTTAATTAATCTACCAATGGTTGTAAGTAGACATCCATATTCTTCACTTGTCTTCTACTAGGGACTATGAGAACAAATATAAGATGTTAATTCTTCACAGACAACCATGGAGGCATATTGTTATTGATCACTACTACAGGCCAAATAGAATAGTTTGTGTTTTGGAGGGAATATGAATTGACACCATCCATGGCTATGCTGAGTCGTAGAATTCATACTTCATCCTTGAATTTTTCAGGCCATGTATCCTCTATATGCTTCATGGATATTGAATATGTTGTGATTCACATAACTCCTAACTCACTTCTGTGTGAGGCGTGCCATCCATGCAACATAGCTAATTCTTTGCAACGAAAGAGTTTTTGAATCCTTGGGATTATATGCATGTGCCTTAATACCTTACGAGGAGGAACGTGTGATTTACTCATTTTTTTTAATTACAATACCTATCATTCTCACATTTCATATATATTTCTTTCTCTACATATTCTCCTCTATATATAATACAATCATTCATTCATGCATGATATGATATGTACTCAACACCCAAAATTTTCAACAACTACTTTACCTTTTTTCAGCTTCCCAAAAATACATTATCACTTCAAATAACCTTATCTTTGAATATCCTACAGTTGGTGGGGAATATAATTGTACAATGTCAATATTTAACATTCATAAAATCGAACAATTTTAATTTCGAGTGTGTGACAAAATATAAGGAACTTGATTGATCATGTAGGTAAATTACCTCAATATTGCCGAGAAACATGCATTCAACATGCCAAACTTTGCTTTCATGTTGTATAGAAACATCTTCATCCCCAACTATGTAGACTTTGACTTGCTTCCAGGTCTAAAGACTGTGGTGGTGGAAGTAGATTTCAGACTTACAAATAAGGTATCAATGATATGAGCATCATCCCCTAGCTCATTGTTCTGGAATGAATCTAACAACATTTCCTCCATGACAGTCATATCCCATAAGTAATCATCCATACCAACCCCTAATTGATTGCGTCCATTGCCAACTTGTGATGAAGAACTATTATTGTTGTAGTCATTCCTAATTGGTGAATATATACATAGTGGGAATTGAGTAGGTGGTTGATTCAACCATGCTTTGTATGATTCCTCTCTGATCCTTTCTCTTAATGCAACATTCTCTCGAATTGACATTGTAATGGGGTGCACCGAAAGATGGTAGGTGCATCACTCATCATCAATAGAATCTTAATTTCAAAAAATATTGAACGTCATTAGTACAATATCAATGATATTAGTAGGCACATCAATGCAATTGGTTTGTTGAAATTACATTATATGAAACAATTGTTACCATCGTTGATCTAGGATTGCGGCTAAAGGAAGCCATGATCCAAATGGAAGGGAGAAGAGCAATCAGGATGTCCATTTTCATCTACCAACTACTTGTGATATGATGCTCCTAATAAGAGCTTCCAACATTTTTGAAATAGAGGAATAGTTTTTGCATTTGAACTCGATTATGAATCAGGATCTTGCAAATTTGGATACATTTTTATTCAAATTGACATGGATTAAAAAATAAGTAAATTCAATTAGATAATCAAAATATAAACTTATTGGAAATGGAAAGGGAGAACTCCGTGAAGAACTTTGATCAATAAATGGAATAGCTGGAATTTGAAGAATTGGCCGTTTGATATTATTGATATTTTGTCCTTGCATTTGAGAAAAATAAAAAATAAAATTTTGTATGCATATCTAAAATTAATCTCGAGAACCATATAACCACAATATGAATTTCAATATAGTTTTCAAACCATTTTTTAAGAATAATGTGACTTTAAGTGGAAAATGTGTATTACGAACTATTGTAATTCATGTGGATGCATCCTAAAGGATAATTTGATATTAATATGCCATTTCATGTGAAAGTTAAATTTCAGATAGTTTTTAAACCAGATCGGTGTGCTTATCAGGAAAAAGTGCACCGATGCATTTAAATAATACCATCACCAAGGCATTTAAATAATACCTGCATCAATTTTCAACATTCCAATTTTTTTTTTATCATATCAGTGCTCTTGTACAAAAATGCACCGATGCGTTTAGAAAAAAACACCACGGGTACGCCCATGTTTATGGATTTTTAAAAATAAAAATGAATTCAACCAACTTGGTGCTCTTATAATGTATACTATGAACTACTGTAATACATACCTTTTAAACCCTGTCAGTGTGCTTATCAGAACAAAGCGCATTGATGCATATAAAAAAAAACTAGCACTGGGGCATTAAAATAATACGCGCACTAGTTTCTGACATTTTGAAAAAAATATGTTATCATATCGGTGCTATTGTACAAAAATGCACTGATGTGTTTAAAAAAAAAACAACACTGCTATACACTTTTTCCAGATTTTAGAAAATAAAAACGAATTCAACCAACTCGGTGCTCTTATAAAAATTAGAGTACCAATGCTTTTAAATAGAAACCACACCATCACATTAAAAGAATTAATTGAACAGTTTAACGCTGAAAAAAAATAAAATAAATAAATAAATATTGTAACATGTTGGTGCATTGAAAAAATTTGGCGCCTCGTCAATGTTGGTGCGTTTTTCCTATAAACGCACAAGTGCACTTAACTATAGAACACACAAATGTGCAGAGAAATTGAAAAACATAATGCATGATTTTTTTTTCATGTTTTAAAATCAAAAAACGAGCAGCAATTGAGTTTTCAAAATCAAATTTCATAAAGTCTTTTAAATAGTAAAATTTATTCACTATTTCATTATTTTACCCAAAATTTCAAGGGAGTGATTTGCAAGAGAGACATACTAGAAGCACTATGCAACAACAAAATATTTTGGAGCAACAGAACTATTCAGAAGATTAGAAGTTGAAAGGTATGGTGATTCACTCAAAACTCTGCATAGTAAAATTTTTAAATTTTATTGTTTATTTTACTAATAAAAAAATTTACAATTTTTGTTAGGGTTTTATTAAAAGAGAGATAATTTTCAAGAGAGACATACTGGGAGCACTGTGGAGCAAGAAAATATTTTGGAACCATAGAAGGATCATAATTTGAAAGGTACGGTGATTCACTCAAAACCCTGACTAATTTTTTCTTTTTTAATTTTACTGTTAAATTTTTTTACAATTTTTGTTAGATTTATTCACAATTTAGAAAAAAAATTAAAAATCCCTTCTAATAAAAAAAATATTATAGATTTTACTAGTAATTTTTTTACGATCTCTGTTCCTAATCAATTTAATTATAATTTAGAAAAAAATAAAAAAATAATATTTACCTTAAACCCTTGCTTCGTAAAATTTCACCTTATGGTTTAACTTCCTTTACCACTTCACAATTAGGGTTTTTCATTTTAAGAATTTTAGATTTAATGGGTTTGTGTTCTTACTATATATAGGGCGTTTAACATATAAAGTGGGGAATCACTTATTGAATTAGATCCTAACCATGTCAGCCCTCTCAATTTTTTTAAAAACGACTATATGTTTTGCAGTGTGTTGACCCTTGTGTAATACAAAGCATCGGTATATTATATCACTGTCAATTCTGTCCAGCCTATTCATTGTTGCTCCTAGTGTAATATAACACACTGACACACCTCTTCCAAATAAAAATGTTAAATCATTGCAGTGCATTTAGCCTTACAAATCACACAGTCATAATTTAAAAGTATTTAAAAATAAAAAAATTTCCATGACGATGCTAAACAATTAAACGCCCCATGTGTTTAATGGGATAAACGCATCGATGCATATATTCAGATAAACAAATCAGTTACCAGAGCTATGTTTGGCTAAAAATTACTTGATTTATTTGTAAAGTATATTTAATGGATTATGTATTGAATGGTACAAGTTGTATATTGATAAAAAAATGTCTTAAAAGGTGTCAAGTAACAAAAACACTGATTGACATAATGATAGCACATCAAAAAAAGAAGAGAAGACAATTTCTTTGTAAATTATTTATAAAATTAATATGTTTGAAATATACGTAAGATTGGCTAATATGTATTGGTTATAGTGTGTCATGCAGAGCCAAAAAATAAAGAAGGTTGGTAAGATTATTTCTAATCTAAGTGCAAAAGAGTGTACAAGACTGATAGAAAAATTGCAGAATGATGAATCAAGTGAATGAAAAAATATTATTCAATATGAGTTTTTTTTTTGAATTTTCATTAATAATATACTTAAGAATATTAGATAACATGTTTCAAACAATCTATTAATTCATATATGTTTAATATTATACAGGGAGCAACAACAAATGAACATATCAATGTCGTTCTAAGAAAAAAAAAATTATAGAACATGTAAATGACAATGAATTGGACCTTAGCTCATCTTGAGTGGTGTTGGAGGTCAATGAAAGGGTGGTCTTTTTTTACAAAACTATGAGGGATCTAGTGGAACAAACATATAGATTTAATTTCCACTTACAATATAAAAATCAGTCCAATCATTCTAAGAACCAAATTACATCTAAACTATAGGAAGCGTTTCCATAACAATGGTCAATAAGACATGAGAATCGCACTAGAAAACACATAAAACAACAAAAAAGAATCATTCAAAAGACAATATTCTTATTAATATGATTTTCTAAAATTATATGTATATATTAATACAAACCTTTCATTTATTAATATTGATTTTTTATATTTAGTTTTCATATATCAATATAAAAATAGTTTATTACTTTTTTTAGGAAGATTATGAAAATACAAAATGATCAATGAGTTGATATGTGAAACATGCCAGTAGGAATGTCCAAAAAAGTGTACAAGGAGATGGTCAAAGAAATGGACATAATTGCATCACAAGAAGAGCCATCTCAACAACAACGTGCTTCAAATGTATGTAATCATGATTGACTTTGTACATATAAAAAAATAATTTAGCATTAAATATTAATTTTCAAGTATTTTTTTGCAGAAAAGAAAACAAAATGGAACTCATTCAACACATAAAACAAGACGACAAGGAAGAAAAGGGTTGATTTCAAAGTTTGTGAGTAATTATTAATATTTCTTTATAACAACTCAAGATTTCATTTTTGTATATTTTAAGTTTTTTTACAACGACCATCATTGAATCTCTTCAAATAGGTGCTAAAATACAAAGAAGAGCCATTAGAATAATTGATTGGCATTGGATTAAATAAGGGTTGTGAGTATATGTTGGCATATCAAAAATTAATTGTGGAATTTGTAAGTATTTATGTTGTTTTACTTCTCTAGTTTTATAATTAATAGAACAAAAAAATCCTTTATATTAAATCTATGATTTATAATGGGGTTTAAAACATGCAGGAAACAAAGTATGGAACTACACCAATAGAAGACTTGTTGCCACAAGGCATGAGACTTGGCTTTGAAAACCATTTGCACAATTTATTTGTCACTTCTTGCTATGGTACATTGCTATTCAATCTACATTGATGCATATTATTTATTTCAATTTTCATTATTCTCACCATTGTAGATATACTCATTACACTTTATTTTTATGTTTTCAGATGGAACTTGAAGAAGACGAAAACAATTGATGCAATCAAAAAAACATTCTTCCTAATAACCCAAGTCATGGAAGTAGCTTGAGCACTGAAAATAGTTCCAATAAAGAATGATGATCTACTTGGATATCAATGTAACCTATTGTATTTTTTGAAATAATAGTTTGTGAAAATCAAACATTTTGTTTAATGTAATGGACATAGTGTCCCAATTGAAAGACAAGGGGTTACAAATAACAATCTCATTTTGTATGACAAAGATCCTTTTATCTATATATAGTTAAATACATTTTAATTTATTCTATTGTGTCATCCAATGTAGTTGTGAAATGTTACACCACTGATTAAATATTTGAATGAAGAGATGCAATATATGATAATATAACAAATTAATCTGAACATCATATACAAATGCACTAATCAAATTTAATTTATGTTTTCTTAGTAGGTCCTGACCCAGGTTCAGAGTTAGTTGCGCCAAACAAATCCCTACACTACTGGCCCTTTCGGAATCAATCCTCAGAGCACAGATTGAAGTCCCACCCGAAGCAGTATGGGGGGATGATGGAACCAAGTTTTCACACCCAGAGATGAGCGTGATGTTGTTTTATACCCTAAATCTACCTTCATCAATGTAACTTCATTTAATCAGTCTCTAGACCTCCACGAAGGTCTATGACTGTCTTTCACAGACCCTGAATCAATGGATCCACTACTTACGCACATCAAATATTACTTATAACCCAGTAATTACTCAGATCAACTTAAGTGTTCGATAACTTCAACATACAACTAGATAATCTTCACGTACACAATTAAAAGTAATTGCATTCATATAACAGTATAAGCCATGTAAAGTCGCACATCAATACATCATTATTTCATAAATCCATTATAACATAAGGCACATTCATATAAACAAAAGTAAAGAGATAAACACAAGTATTTCTGCAACAAACTTCTTTATTAATACTCAGTTCTACTTAGAGACTCAAATTCCCTGCACACTCAGCTGCAAGGGTCCATGCACTTAGTTGTAGACTCTACTCTAAGTTTCTGCGCACACAACTGCAAAGCCTTTCTTCCTACTCTTTTTCGCTAACTCTTTAGACTTGTCCCATAGACCAAAACTTCATTATTTTTCTTAGACATCCTAAGACACACCTATTTATACAATCCCATGGTCCATGGACCATGGGTAGATCTTCAAAAGTCGACTCAACTTACATAAAACAAGGGCAAAACCCTTTATGACTCTTTAATTATCTACACACTCTACGACCACAACTTGCAGATACTTTACATACTTATACAATAAAACTTGGGCTTTTGCCCCAAAATTGACCCTAGGGGACCTCATCCCAACAGACCCCCAACACAAAGCTCATGACTTTCCCTCGATTCACTCTGTCGGAATAGAGATCTTACTGCGAAGATCCCCCAGCTCCACTCGTGCCACAACTACCTTAGCTTTGCTCTGCGTGGCTGCCTACTTGATCTGCTCTACCAGTTGTTTTTTTTTTCAGTCCTACACTATTCTGCTACTCCTCCTGACCACCACCTCCCTGGTCTGACTAGTCCTCCTTCTCTGTTTAGGGTGAAAGAGATATACCACTACACCCGAAGTCGTGCCCCTCTTGTTCGGCCTTCTACTTCACGGTGCGCTCTGCTTACACCTGGGCCTTCTCCCCAGCCTCTTTTTTCCACTTCTCAGCCAACTGCTGAACTTTCTGCTTGGCCACTTCCTTCTTCTTCTTCTCTATAGAATTTCTAGTCCCTATGGCCAAATCGGATGGAGAATTCCACTCTGGCAGCCAGCGCTTAATGACTTCCTCAACAGTGTCATATGTAGCAAGGTAGGGTAGGTTGAACTATTTTTGTTGCATATCCTTCTGTGCCTAGATGTATACGTGGTGGAAGTCATCTTTGAACTCAATGTACCCTGCAAGTTGTTCAAACACGGTTAGTGACAACTACGGCTTCTGGTTGATGGCTATGAGAATGCTCACCTCCATTAGCACCCAAAATACATTGGTCTCTGTGACCCATGCAACATCTTTTGTGGCCCAGAGAGATGAAAAATTTGTAGCCTCTACCAAATCGTTATCCACAGGAGGAAACTGGTTGTCATCTAGCAGATCCAAAGAAACAATCACAATGGAGAGTAACAACCATGAATAGTAGAATATTTTACTCTTATCATGTGCCTCTCGACAGTTTGTGGGGAACTTGCTATAAAGGTAGTGCACCCAATTGAACTGTACACCCTCTGCATATTGGGCAGCCAAATAAATCACTAGCACCGGAACTTCGTCTACATGGAATTTTCTCGTAACTTTTCCCACAAGGATCTTTGTGGCAACCTTCACCATGGGGTTGGTGATTGAGGTTATAGAGTACCAACTTCTTCTCGAGTTTGAATTTATCCTTCATTTTTTCTACGAGGTTGCACTCGCTCATCTTTCTTCCAAACTCCTTGGCCGGATTCAACCTTGAGTGTGGCAATAGAGTGATTTGATGGATCAACATATTGGTGATGGGGATTGGTGCGCTTGACCACAAATAGCCTTCATGCACCAAAGTTAGCAACTACTTGATCACAATAAGATTAATGTTGTAGCAGTGGTAGTGGGGCACCCATACTAGCAACTCTGACTGATTCACTCCGTGAATCCACTCCACCAGCTACAGTGTGGTAACACTTGATTCTTTGTAGAACACCCTCTTCATGTAATTTTCTATTGCCAAGTGGGGAAACTCTCATGGTCTGCCAAATCCCAATCTTCCAGCTTGAGATAGGGAATTTGTGCCAAGTGCGGACCTTCAAATGTGATGTTCTCCAATAACAGAGGTGTATTAAGGAGGAATTTTCTTGGATCTAGGTCCTTAGGGACCTTCACTTTCCCCTAAGGTGGAGGGATGTAATCCAAAAACTTGGATATTGGATCCACCCCCTCGGTGTCGATGTCCTTCGTGCCCTCTTCAGCCTCCAAGTCCACCACTTTTCCCTTCTCTTTCGCGTTCATTTTGTCTCTCTTTTGAGCTTGGGGTGGCTGCATGCTTCCTCGTTGACTTGTGCACTGACATGGGCTTCTTATGCTTTTCCTTCTTAGGTTTGGGGACTTCCCTCACTGGCGTCGGCTTCGGCCTAGGTGACCTCAACACCATAGGCACTACAGCTGGAGTCTCCATGATGATCAACTCTGGAGAAGCTCCTTCAGAGGTGATAATCCCTCTAGTACTAGCAATCTCTCCTGGTTGAGACATCATGCTAAGAATAAACTACTGTGTTTCCTTAGGTAACTTGTCAAATACAAAAATAGTGACCAAATCAGTGTAAACTTAAGGATTCATAAGCAATCGATAGCTAAACACTAAAATTCTAAGAATGCAAAGTTTTTTTCACTGGATAACCACACATAATTTATAGGTGAATTCAAATTCAAATTCGACGTTGCCCCCAAAATCCGTCCATAAATGTTGAATTGGCGGCAGATTTCCAAAGATTTCACTCTTAAATTCAACCTTAAATGTTGCCCCTCCGCTCCTCTTAACCGTCTCCTGGCAGTCAAATCATGAACAGTGACTGTAACGGTTATTTTTTGGTTGCGCTGTGCGGTCTCTCCCCCTATATGTCAGCTCCCTTCGTGCTTCTTCTGGTACTGTGACATCATTCTCTTTTGCGCAGACCCTTTGTCACGTAGCTCTATCAACCAGGCAATGTAGTTTATAGTCTCGTGCCTCCTTGCAGCTACATGGAGCGCTAAGATTGTGCTAACATCATGTATTCATCGGGCTAGATCCCTAATGTATGGCTTTAATCGGATTCCATTTACCCTTCCCGGAAATGGGTCTCCATTCAACCTCACAAGTTGAACTGCTCCACCATCTGTAATCTCTTTGATAACATATGGCCCTAGCTAGTGCATCTAAAATTTTCCTAGAAACTTATCACACTTACTATCATATAATAAAACTAAATCATTTACCTTGAAGGTGTGTAGTTTGGTGTGCCGATCATGCCAATATTTTTCACGTCCCTTTTGAACCTCCTGATGGAATCTAGCCAAAAACCTATCTTCCTCGAGCTCTGTTAGCTGCACGATCCTTTCTTCTAAGGCTTTGCAGTCCACCATTCCTATGAAAGCCTCTATGTGTAGACTCGGCACAATGTATTCCATAGGCATTACAACTTCTACACCATAGACCAACCTAAAAGGTGTCTGAATCGTAAGCTTCTTACAAGTAGTTCTATATGCCCATAACACTACTTGTATGCCCATGTCCCAATCATTACACTGCATGTTGCAAACCTTCATTAGTGCATTCTCCAATATCTTACTAAGAGCCTCAACCATTCCATTGGCTTGAGGATGGTATGGCGTACTCTTCAAAATGGTAAACCTGAAACTCCTCTGTCAGCGCGTTGATTGTTTCATTGAGAAAATGCGTAATGCAGTAACTCATCAAAACCTTCGGGCAACCAAACCTAATCAACACATATTGGAATATAAATTTCGCTGTTGTTTCCCATGTACAGTCTTTCATAGGTTGTGCCTTCATCCATCTGGTCTAATATTCGATCGCGGTGATGATATATCACGCACCTGTCTTTTTGCCTGGAGGTTGAATCGGTCCTACAAAATCAATTGCCCATTTCTCAAATGGCTGCAATGACACCTATGGATTCAAAGGCAGCTTATCCCTCCACGATGGCATGCTCATCCTCTGACATGCATCACATGCCCTACAATATGCTTTAGAATCCTTATGTAGCATCGGCCACCACAACCTAGCGCACAAAATCTTTTGCGTTTTTGCTTTTCCTACATAATGTCCTCCTACAGCCCCTCCATGAGCTTCAACAAGGATACAGTTTCTTTCAAAGTCGGGCACACAATGTTGAAGTATTTCATCCAAGCCCATCTTATACAAATGGCCTGCAATAAATCAAAAGTCTGTCGCATGCACCACCAATTAGTTCTTCTATTGACTGGTGTATCCCTATGGAGCCATCCCTGTGGTTAGAAAGTGGATAATTTCTACAAAATGATTATCCACTATGTGCAACATGAAGAGATCTGCATCAGGAAGCCCTTCCTCCAAATTGGTAGGTTCCTCCCTCGTTTCAATGCACAACAGATGGTCTGGCCCTGCATTCAACCTTCCTGTCTTCATAATCAACTTGAAATCATACTTTTGAAACAACATCAACCATGTGCATATTCCCCCCCCACCCAACACAGGGTTATTGACTAGGTATTTCAATGCAGAATGGTCTGTGTACATCTTGAAACGTCCTCCTAGGAGGTAATTTCTAAACTTCTAGAGTGCGTACACCACATTCAACCCTTCGCACTTTGTCGTCGAGTAATTATTTTTAGCCTTAGACAACTTCTTGCTCGCAAACGCTATAGGGTGATCCAATTCTCCTTCACGGCCTATGTCACCACTACTCCTAGTGCAATACATGAGGCATATACATGCACATGGAACTCCTTCTTCCATTCTAGGAAGATGAGGATCGACACGGTGACCATGAGAAGCATTACCCTACCAACACATTTGTTTATCAACTCCTGTAATCTCTTCACAACCCTGTTGTCGTGCAGCATTTTCATGCAAGTCTCCAAGAAAGTAGTAAGCATGGAGGGGTCAACTTCTTCAGATAGCCTATCCTGACTTCCTGAGCCAGAGGTTTCAGCGAAGCTTTTCTTTACTTCCATGAACGTTTCCTTTGCACGCTCCAAATCAAACCCAACTTCTTTTGCTGGATCCTTGCGTACCCATCCATCTTCTTCAGGTTGTTTTCCCTTATCGTCACCAGTAGTCACAACAATTTGCAGCATGATATTGACATTGGGATCCTCTTCGCGAGGCTCTGCCCTCATCATCTACAAGTTCTAGGTAGGCTGTTGAGGTTGCGCCTTTTTCTCCTGCATTTTGGCTATCAATATAGGGCATTCTTCTATCGTGTGGTCAATCTGAGTACAATACCAGCATGATGGGTGTGTTTGGCTTGTACACTCCCGCACGTAGTGTCATGGCACTCCGCAATTATAGAAAATAACTTTCTCTCGACCTCTACCAGGTTTTCCTCCTCCTCGATGTCGTCTGTGTCCCTGATATCCTCTGTTTGCTCCCCTGATTCCTTGATACAGAGGCCGCGTTTTTGTTTTCATTCAATACGCAAGCGTTCTTTCCATCATAAATTCATAGCTATAGCAATTACATTCATCGTGGCCCACTGATTTACAAAAATTGCAAAATAATTGTTGTGGTGTCTGCACAAACTTTTGTAGAAAGTGGGAGTTATTTGTTACATGTTTTCCTGCTACTTGACAGATAACGCACCACAATGCCAGCCCTGTACTTGGTCCTACTGGGGCTTCCTACCTCAAAGGCATGGGCCATCCTCCTGTCACATAATTCATGAAAACAAGGCAATGATCCTTATCATGCCCCTAGTTCTTACACTTGAGGCACGAAACTTCTTCGCACACTTCCGTCCGAGCCACTTTTTCCTTCTTTAAGCTCTGAAACTCTAAGCAGAGGTTCTGCAACTCTACATGAATTTGTTGAACTCCTAATGTCATGTCTTAGATAGGTGTCTCATGTAATCTCATTGAGATCTCGAGTGCTTCTACCTGAGTTCCTATCTTTTATTGTGACAGAGCAATCCTTAAGTGAGGTAGGAGTGCGGCTATAAACCAGTCATAGTGCTAACTCTCTGTGAGATTCATATTGGCTTCATGATTCCGCACTTCAGTCTACGATCCAGCTCCCAAGGTGTTTCTCTGATCCTCATCATGATTTCCTTGAACCCCACTACTGACTGTGTTTAAGAATTAGGCCTACCGAATTCCTTGTTCATATAAGTTTGAGTGTCCGCTAATGATGCCACCAGGTTATCAGTGCAGTACTTAATGTACCACGTCAACGCATGATCTTGTAAAGTAAGAACCAACTATTCTTTCTTCATATGATCATCTATAATATTATGTGCTATCCACATGGCCTTCACAACGAACCAAAACTACTCCGGGTCCTCATTTCCCAAGCCCTTGAAAATGGGAAATTTCATCGAATTTGACATATTGAATGGTGGCGGAGGTGGTGGTGGTGTGGGTGAAGGTGTATGTTATGGAGGCAAAGGTGGAGGTGGTGTGGATGGATGAAGTATTCATGGAAACCCATGCCTTATTAATTGGACAAATCTCTACGGGGAAGCCTGCACTTCTCCCTCATCGTCACTCAGAGGAGGCTTGATCAGCGGGCTATATTCATGGCCTATTCTCCCTCTATCCTTGAAGAAATTTCCACTTCACATAGCTCCAAACACCAAGGTAATGGAATAACCCTCTTTTCACACAAGATATTCTGAATCCAAATATTAAAATATCTTCAATACTTACTTCGCGGTCCCTTGAAGAAGCATTGCTCTACTTCGATGTAGCTGACTGAGGTATCGACCACGAATTCTGCCACGAATCCTCCTATGACTTGATCAAGACAATGATAAGAAGTGCGCATGAGCTTGTCTTCAAAGGATTCCAACCTCTGTACTAGCTCTGGGGTCCACACTATTGGACTGTCAAGCCTCCACCTTCCTTGGTTGTCTACCAATTTAACAATCCACTCATATATTTCGATTAGGAAGGTGCAAAAGAAGATCTCGTGTATTTCTGTGTACAGATATATGTCCAACCACTGTTCCTTTGTCAAGGGCGGATTTCTATTTTCTTGTGCCACGAATTCATGGATCTTTATATCCAACCACTCCTCAATTTCTTTCTTGGTCAGATTCCAGTGATGCGACATCACACATCTCTTTATGCAAATCCCGGTCTCGGCAACATAACCATTTGTTGGCTTAGTGGGTCCTAACCCAGGTTCAAAGTTAGTTGTGCCAAACAAATCCCTACATTATTGGCCCTTTCAGCATCAATCCATGGACCGTGGACTGAAGTCTCACCCCAAACAATATGGTGGGGTGATGGAACCAAGTTTCTGCACCCATTGGTGAGCGTGATGTCATTTTATGCCCTAAATCTGCCTTCATGCTGATCTATAAGCCTTTAAGGCTTATTGATGTAACTTCCTTTAATCAGTCTTTAGACCTCCGCAAAGGTCTATGAATGTCTTTCGCGAACCCTGAATCAATGGATCCACTACTTACACGCATCAAATATTACTTATAACCCATTAATTACTTAGATCAACTTAAGTGTTTGATAATTTCAACATACAACAAGATAATCTTTGCGTAAACAGTTAACAGTAATTACATTCATATAACAATAAAAGTCATGTAAAGTCATGCATAAATACATCAATATTTCATAAACCAATTATAACATAAGACACATTCATATAAACAGAAGTAAAGAGATAAACACAAGTATTTCTACAACAATCTTCCTTATTAATACTCAATTCTACTTACAGACTCAAGACTTCCCTGCACACTCTGCTACAAGGGTCCGCACACTTAGCTGCAGACTTTACTCTAGGCCTTTGTGCACATAACTGTAGAGCCTTTCTTCCTACTCTTTTTCACTAACTCTTTAGACTTCTCCCATAGACCAAAACTTCATTACTTTTCTTAGACATCCTAAGACACACCTATTTATACAATCCCATGATCCATGAACCATGGGTAGATCTTCAAAATATGACTCGACTTACATAAAAGAAGGGTAAAACCCTTTATGACTCTTTAATTATCTATGCACTCTGCGACCACAACTTGCAGAGACTTTACATCTTTATACGACAAAACTTGGGCTTTTGCCCCAAAATTGACCCCAAGGGATCCCATCCCAACAATTTATATGAATGTTATTATAAGATATATGTCGATTTTTGATGAATAACATATTTAAAAAATTACAATAATTGCACTATCACAGGTCAATGTTTCCAAAAACGAGAAAATCTCCTACAAAAAACCGGTGCATCGATAACATAAAAACACACCAGTGTATTATGTTATATAAAAACACCATGACAACATCATTTTGCATGGTTGGTGCCTTTTCAGAAAAGACAGGACCAAGGTGTTTATTTCTTCAAGCACCGATATTATTTGCAATTAACGCCCCAGTGCATTGTAATTCTTAACGCAACAGTGACTTCATAGAACTAACACCCTGATCCTACAAAATATTATTTCCAGTTCAATGCATTATTAAAATTAGTAGGACCGGTCCTTTTATATAAAAAACGCATTGGTGTGTTTATACAAACAATACACATCAATGCTGCGAGTTTAAACAAAAGCACCAGGACTGCAATTATTTTCAGTGTGCCCCGATGTTGTTTCTTACATGAATCCCCTAGGGATTTTTTTATCCATTAGAACTGGTTCATTGTGAAACATAACAACACTAGTTCTCTTATATCACTAACACATTTGGATGTTTATACAAATTTTATGCATCGGCGCTGCAAGTTTAAAAAAACACTGACACAACATTTATTTTTTGCGTGTCTCAGTGTAGTTCCTTACACGAATGCCCTGTGGATTTTTTAATCTATTAGCACTAGTGTGGTATATATTACACACCAGTGTATTTTGGATTCAAAGCCTCAGTTATTTTAGTTATGTATGCAAACTAGTGCATTTATATATGTAGGGCATCGATGCTACTTGTTCCATGAAACACACTGAAAAAAACATCTTCTAAAATCTCTGGTTGCCTATATTTTTCAGTTGTGATGAAGTTTCATTAAAATATCCACTAAAACATTTGCTATCACAAACTGATGTTTTAGCGGATGTTTTTTTCGACAATTTTTTCCAATTTTATAACACTAAAAACCTCTGTTATAAACTATGCTAGAAGGTATTTTCCTTGTAGTGTCTAGAGCATACTTATGTCCATTTGAGAATCCCAAAGATATAAAAAGAACATAATGTTTACCCTTTGCCAACTAGGGATCCAGAGTATACTTGAGTTTCCACTTGCTCAACCTGATAGGACTCCAGAACATACAATGTCTCCACCCACTTTTTTCTTCAATCATGCTTCCCAGCGTGCTCCTACTCTAGTTCCAACACCTGTTCCAACATTCTTCCTTTGATTCCACAAGTTCTCTTGCATTTCCCTATATTCCTAACTTGACATACGACACCCAAATCATAATACCTGTATATCTGATTTTGCTGATGTCGACCATGCTTGTTTTTTGTTTTGGTTTTTATTATCTACTCACATATCACATTGTTGTCTCTTAACTCATGCAAATTTCCATCTCCAATGAATGTCCAACTTCTTCCTTTATCATCGACTATTTTTTCTCCATCGAGCCCCTCACATCCCTTGTGTGTTGACCACACCAAGTAGCTCACAGAAAATACAGAGAGAGTATGAGCTTGTCCTCCATTTAGGAAGCTCATATTCCACCTCCTTATTTTCCATGTAGACCATTAAAACCCAGTCAGAAGGCTGATGACCATTAATAAACAACCTTGTCTTAACCAATTTCCCAAGCAACTCCTCCTCAAAACTTTTGAATCTTTGTCCACTCCTCTCATCAAGCCATTTTGTCTACGTTTCCACATATACATGAATTACAAATCATAATGATAATTATAAGATATATTAACAAAAAGGGTTATCATAACAACACTTTAGTAAAAAATAAAGATTTTTTTTGGTTGGTAAATACGTTTCAAAATATTGAAATTGAGGCTATAAGTTTTTAAGAGAAAGTGATATTTGTTTCAGTACCAATGACTTCAATACATAATAAAATAATTGCAAAAGCATTGTAAAGAAAAGGAGAGATTTTTTTTTTTGGTAACAATCACAATATGACATTTCCTCATCTAAAATGGAATATCCCTCTTAGAAATTGGGGATCCATAATCCACTAATCACTAGAGTTGTAAGATTATCTAATAAGGAATGTCTCCAGCAGGAAATAGACCACCTTACTAACATTTTTCTTGATATTAGTTACAATTACAATGGCATCTACAAAGCCATTAAAAGAGCCAAAAGGAAGCCTGATCCAGGTGGATCTTGGTGGCCACCTGCCAAGTCCACCTAGACCCCCACCATTGTTTTTCTCAGCATTCTCAGTTCCTTAATTGTAGCACAACTTACTATTTTTAGCAGTTTTTCGGGTCCTAAACTTCCAGAGCCATTTTGAGGCCCTAAATGACATTTTTTGGGAAATATAGGGCAACATGGGTCTTGCCTCCCAAAGTGGTAGTGCTCAGATAGATCTTTCTAACGAGCTATTGTATGCGTCAAACGGAGATCGTATGCCAAAGTTACGACCCCGGGAAGTTGATGTACCAATTTACCCAAACGAGGCCCATAGTTTGGCGTTTCATCTTCTAGGGTTAGGTTTTGGAATGTTAAGGGTTTTCCATTGTTTCTCAACAATAAATAGGCCTTCGAGCCTCATTGTAAGATAGTTCAGAGGCATGTAGCCACCACATCTCTTCTCAGAGATAAGCTACCATCGCCCTAGCTAGTTTATTTCCATTACTGTTTGTAAGCATATTTCAGTATTTTATATTAATGAAGTGAAGTATTATTTCCACTGCATATCTATGTTTATGGTTATCTTTGTGTTTTATTGCGTTCCTATTTAAATCTGGATCAGTGGTATCAGAGCGGTCTACTTTTTCTCTGTTTTTCTTTGCATGTCCCCAACGAGGTCGGGATATAAGGAGTTAGGGCTTGAACTGGTCGAACCTTTGCAAGACCAGCCTCGAAAATCGCGACGGCCTCCTATGGCGGATGAGAAGAAGGACGAGGGAGTAAGAGATCCTATCAAAATCTTGCTCAAAGAAGCACTCGAGCGACAATGGAATGCGATGATGGACAGTTTTGCCCAAATCCTTCAGTAGCTACCCAGAAGCGACGCATCGGCTTCCAGCAGCTACTCTGGAAATGCCACGCCCTTTAAGGTACAAGTTAATTTTGAAATCCACATACTTGAGGGTTAGATAGATGCAGATGTCGTAGATAAATGGTTAAATCTGCTGGAGGGTTATTTTTCTGTTCATGAATTTTCAAGTCGAGAAAAGATTGTTTTCGCTCTTCTCAAAGCAGCCCCCCACGTCAAGGACTGGTGGGAAACCTACTGCGAGAAGAAGGATGAAACTATCGGCTCACTATTTTCAGCTGCACCCACCTAGGATTCATTCTGGGAGGCCATCAAGGAGCAGTACTACCCTGTCGGAAGCTATGAGGATGAATACATAAAATGGACCACGCTGTGGCAGGGAAGGGACCAAGACATGCCGGAGTTCACCAATATTTTCCATACCCTTCGCACAAAGTTGGGTATCAAGGATACGGAGCAGCATTTGATACTCAAACACCGCGGCTACCTGCACAAGTACATCCAGGAAGAAATATAATTCCCGAACATCTCCTCGCTCGGCACAGCGTAACGATATGCCGTCAAGGTCGAGCAGAAGTTTAAACAAAAGAAGCGAGACTTTGGATCTGCGAATCTGAAGCAAGGGAAAGGTGCCCCTAAAACACAAAACAAAGGACAAAGCCAAGGCGGGGCAGCCCAAGACAACCCGCCAAAGCTGCAAGCAAAGAACAGTGCCACGAAGACGAAAAAGGACACGGGAAAATGGTGCGAGTTCCATAAGAGCTCCACTCACAACACCAGTGAGTGTCGGGCCAAGTAGTCACTGGTGGCCGAGCTAAAGGTTCCAGAATCATATGCATGTTCCGACTCTGAGTCAGAACCCGACAAGGGGAATGAAAAAGGGAAGCAGATCATTGACGCAGATCCCAATGCCACTGTTGCTATCGCCAAGATCTAGAAAAATGAACCCGAAGATCCAGAGGAGGAGGAGCGTCTCTTCCACTCCTAGATGTGGGTAAAGGGCTCCCCGCTACAGTTCATTGTCAATAGCGGGAGCCAAAAGAACCTCATTTCGGCAGAGGTCGTGAAGCGGTTGGGCTTACTGACCACAGCACATCCACAACCATACACCATTGGGTGGCTTCACCAAGGACGGGATCTTCGCGTGAGCCAGCAGTGTCGCCTTCCATACAACATCAAGCCCTTCATGAATGAGGTATTGTGTGACATTGCTCCCCTTGAAGTTTGTGATGTATTATTAGGAAAACCATACTTGTGGAAGCGACATGCTGTGTATGAATCAAGGCCCCAAGTTGTTATTGTTACATTGGGGAATAAGTTGTACAGGATACCAGAGGTAGCACCGCCTACCGCCATCTCTTTGATTACTGCAAAACAATGCAGTAAGCTCATTTCCAAGAATAGGAAATTTGTTTTCCTGATGATACACCCTCAAGGCAAGAAGAAGATGGTGGCCACGAACTCCAGACAGGACCCCTCCACACGACAACTACAGATGGATAAGGTCGTGAAGGAGTACGAGGACATCTTCACCTCCCCCGCAAGGGTTCCTCTGCACTGTCAAGTCAAGCACTCCATCGATCTAACCCCAGGTGCGCCACTACCCAATGGACCAATTTATCGGCGCTCTGTTCTAGAGAATGATGAAATCAAGAGGTAGATTCAGGAGCTGCTGCAGAAGGGTCACATCCATCCGAGTTCGTCGCCTTGTGGGAGCCCGATCGTGTTGGTACAGAAGAAGGATGGGGCTTGGAGACTTTGTATTGACTATCGGGCGCTGAACAAGATCACTATCCATAATAGGTACCCGATCCCATGGATTGATGACCTCCTGGACCAACTAAAGGGGGCAAAATATTTTAGCAAGATCGATCTAAAGTCAGGATATCACCAGGTACTAATTGAACCCTCTAATGTGTGGAAGACTGCCTTCAAAGCCAAGGAGGGCCTCTTCGAATGGTTTGTTATGCCTTTCGGATTGAAAAATGCTCTTGCAACCTTCATGAGGCTACTGGATGACATCTTGTGGCCATTCACCAACTCATTTGTAGTGGTATACTAGGATGACATTCTGATCTTCAACCAGAGTTGGGAAGAGCACCTCCACCACATCCGACAGGTTCTTCAAACACTGCAGCAACACAAGCTATTTGCTAATTTGGAGAAATGCACTTTTGGCATGACCCAGGTTCAGTATCTGGGATACATTATTGATGAACAGGGGGTGCATGTGGATCTGGCCAAGATCCAAGTCATTCGGGATTGGCCATCTCCAACCACTCTGACAGAGGTCCGCAGCTTTCTAGGTCTTGCCAACTTCTACCGCAAATTCGTGTTGGGGTTTTCTCATATCACTTGGCCCTTGAGTCAAGTCACCAAGGGAGGAGCGAAAGCGAAATTCTTTTGGTTTGAATCTCAACAGAAGGCATTCATAGAGTTGAAAGATCGCCTCTGCACAGCACCAGTGCTCGTGTTACCAGATTTACAACAACCATTTGAGGTCGAGACAGATGCCTCTGACTATGCTATTGGGGTAGTCCTTACTCAACACGGGCATCCAGTGGCATATCATAGTGAAACACTTTCAGACACAGTCCAGAAGTATCCCACTTAAGATAAAGAGATGTATTCCATTGTGCAGGCCTGCCGACAATGGATGCATTACATTTTGGGGAAGGAAACGATCATCCACACAGACCACCGACCCCTGCAGTTCATACAGACCCAAGGGAAATTGCAGAATGATCGCCATCAGAAGTGGTCTACATATCTGCAACAATTCCATTTGAATATCAAGTATAAGAAGGGTAGCACCAATAATGTTGCAGATTGCCTCAATCGACCACCAATCATGGCATTAACTACTGTGCTCAACTGTTGTGGGCATGAGACTTCTGATTGGCCACTTCTCTACAAAAGTGACCCAGAATTTGGCCACACATACCAAACACTCTTGGGGGGTCAGCATGTTCCAGATTTTCACCTCCAAGGTGCCCTGTTATGCCACCTGGGTCACCTTTGTGTTCCTTCAAGCGAGCGTGCCAAGATGATTTGGGAAGCACACTACAGTCGAGCTGCTGGGAATTTCGGGGTTGAGAAAACGGTGGCAATACTGCAAAAGTATTTCTATTGGCCAAATCTTCGACAGGATGTCGGGAAGTACATCAGATCATGTACTGCCTGTGCCATTGCCAAACCAACCATCAAGAAGCAAGGCCTCTATACCCCGTTGCCTACCCCTAGTCGACCTTGGGAATCCATCTCCATGGATTACATGTCAGGCCTTCCTTCCACTAAGCATGGAAATGATTGTGTTTTTGTGGTTTTCGACAGGTTCTCGAAGATGGCCATTATGGCAGCCTGCAAGAAGAATATCACAGCAGAAGCCACTGCTAAACTCTTCTTTGAACGAGTGTGGGTGCACTTTGGGATCCCACAATCTATCATCTCAGATCGGGATAGTCGGTTCCTCAGTACATTCTGGTCCAGTCTCTGGTCAATGCTGGACACCAAACTCACTAAGTCCACAGCCTTCCATCCTCAAACTGATGGCCAGACAGAGGTTGTCAATCAAATGATTGTACACATTCTGCGCATGTACAACTCAAAGCATCCACGCACATGGGATGAGAGCCTCCCCTATGTTTAGCACAGCTACAACCGAGCTCTTCACAGCTCGACTGGCCACAGCCCTTTTCAGGTGGGCTTCGGATTCCAGCCACTATGCCCCATTGATGTGGCCATGCCACTTGCAGCTACTCACACAGATTCGGCTCATGTCCAGTCCGAAACAGATAAGGCAACCAGCTTCATTGAGCACATCCAACATATTTTCCAGCAGGTCCATGACATTCTGGAGAAATCAAATGCCAAGTACAAGCAGCGACATGATCAACATCGGGTGCCACATAAGTTTCAGGTGGGTGACAAAGTCTGGTTGCATTTGCAAAAGGAACGCCTTACTGGAGCCTATCGGAAACTGAGACCACTCCGATATGGTCCTTACACCATTACTAAGGCTGTGGGGGACAATTCATTTGAGCTCAGCATTCCCCCATTCCTTGGCCTACACCCAGTGTTCAATGTGGACCGCCTTCGGCCATACTTTCTGTTACACAGCAATTTGTCACCATTTGTCACCGTCGCTGTTACCCCTCACCCGCACACTGGAGGACTCATTCCGGGACCTGTGAGAAGTGACATGACCTAAAACCACTTGCATCATATTACTCTATGTATGAGCTTCATATGCCCTGAAGACATCTCCTGCAAAATACCCATGAAAACAGCTCTTTTTGCATTAGCGCGGGTCCACAGTTCACTGCCCGTGCCAATGAGGGAAATCCTCTTAAAAGGGCGTGCCATTGGCGCTCTGTCTCAGAGTCACACTCGCGCCAACTGAATTGAGTAAAGTTTTTAACTAACAAGCTCCCGAACGTTCTCTTCAACCCATTCACCAACTGAATCTATGTTGAGCTAGGATGGTTTGGCTTCGAATCTCCATAGAAGGGAAAGTGGTTTGCCACCTTTCATGGAAGTTTCCAAGTGATAAAGCCAATCCCATGAATAATGTGGTTGATCCTATCTCTTTCTTCTCTATCTATAAAAGCTTGCCTCTATGCCTTGAGCAAGCTAGTTACAATAGTTCTAGTTCCAGCATAGTGATAGAGAGTTTGAAGCTGCAAGAGCCTTCTTTGCACCCATAAGGCCAAATCTAAGTAAGGAGATTCTTATCACCCAAAGAGAGAGAGGCTTATTCCTCATCCCAACAAGATTTGCAAGACTTGTGTAGTTGACTACCCAGCCAAAGGAGGATTTGACGTCAGAACAATGGTTGTATTCTTCTTTGTTATTTATTAATAATAGATGACTATCATTATGGTTCCACTCTCATTGTCTTATGTTTGATGTTGAGTTATATCTTTTCTGACTGATATATAATTGCATCTACTAGATTTTATGCTTGTTTTCGTGTTGTTCTTTGCATGTGCAGGTGTCCAATCACGGAGATCGTGGGGATCGTGACTGGCCAAGGCAAAGGAACAAGGGCGACATCTCTTCTACGAACACTAGCATTGGAATCCAAGTAGGTTCTCACCATCCACTTTGTATTTGCAATTAGGAACTTGCGTGATAGCATTGTGTGATTGTTGCTAGACCCGGTCTGGGCTAGTAGGGATCGTCTCTGTCCGCAGAGAGGATTTACCTCCACAACAATTTGGCGACTCCACTGGGGAGTCTTGTCTCTTTGGTTTCTCGTTTGGTTGCTTAGATAGCTTTCTGGGTTGGATTTCTTGTTGTTTCTTGCTTCCTAGTTTGCCTAGATACTGTTTTCAAGCCTTGGGTTGCTTGCTTTTGTTTTTGACTTAGAAAACTCGATTAGTGCGCTTTTTAGCCTGACAGTCGCGCCAATTGGTGCAAGTTTCTCAAAAACAACCCGCGCCAATCCCATAAAAGTGCGAGTTGCAGCTTGACAGTCGCGCCAGGCCTGTCAACTTTTCCAGTTCGCTTGTCTTCAAGCCCTCTGAGCTTGGATTTGTATTTTGCCGCGTCTTTTTCAATTACTGGAGTGTGTTTGACCCTTGTTTGACTGGTTTTGGACCTTCATCCTTCGGGTGTTTGCCTTTTTCTACCGATTTCACATTTTAGCCCTAGGGCATCTAGTGGCCTTGTGCATCGAGCCTTAGGAGTCTTGAGTTCTTTGATCGTCCAGTCGACTTTGTGATTACTTTTGCACTTGCTCAGTAGTTGTCAAAGCCTTTTGTTGGTATTCAAGTGATTTGCTCCTTTTCCGCTTGGATTTCGCTTGACTTCATTTAGGCTTGGATTACATAGCCCGTAGAGGTCTTTATGTTTTCTTCTTGGTTTGAAGGACTGTTTTGGTGTTTTGGGGATTCCATTGTGTGCTCATTGAGTGAAATTGATATTTTGCTCGGTGTTACTATCTCTCAAAATTTGTTTAGTGCACTTTGCCATCGAAAAGAAAACGAATAATCTCTTTTGCGTTGCATTAGTTAATTGAAATTAGAAGCTTTTCATTGATTAAGCGATTTAAAACAAAGAAAAGTTTCGTTTATTTGTCATTAGTTGCATTAGAGTGGTTCTTGATTGTTTGTGGTCATTTTGTTTGAAAACTTCTTAACTCTCTCGTAGTTAGTATTCATCGAATGAAATGATATCCTTTGGCATATAGTTTGCATTTATGGAATTGTGAGAGATTACATACGGTAGGACCTGGAAATTGAAACTTAATCAAAGATCAACCATAAAATGAACTGAATGAACTTAAAAACGCATTGGAGCATAACGCTCAATGTTTAGAGGTCTAGGCTAGAGACGTGCTCTGGTGTCGTTAAACCTAGTCTCTGTTGTTTCACATTACAGTTGGGTGATTCCTCCTTTTGTGACTCGATAGTGGTCTAGCACGGACTTGAGCTCCCACGTACCATCGCGTATATAGGGGAGACCCCACTAGGTTATCATCCTTTATCCACAGGAAGCTGTGTCTGCCGCCTTACAAGCCGTAACGCACCGAACACAGCATTCGGGAAGATTGACTGCCGTACGGGAAGTCCTTGGTTTTCATATGACTGCCAAGGTGTATATGCAGTTTTACGGATTTGTTTGGTAAACCCTTTGCCTAGTCTCTCCAGAGTAGTCACTTTTGATCCTTTTCAGACTCCTTAAAAGAAAAGGCTCACTTGAGCAGTTTGTCACTTCGGGCTCACAAAACATTCGAAGGCGACTAGAGTCACCTTTTTGTCCTTTTCTCGACTCTTAAAACATGAAAAGGTCAAGTTGTGTCCTTGCGTCTTAAAATTTATTTGGCCACGATTAACATTACCTGGTTAGATCTTGTGTGCGTTAGTTTGAGTAGGGTCCTTTATCGTTAGATTCCCTTAGGTTTTGTTTGAAGTTTGTCATCCTGGCTGAACCGTCGACTCCCGTTCCAAGTGATCAAGGGTCTCCGTCTTCCGCTGCTCCTGAGGTACCGGTTGTAAGTGATACTCTTCCTGTTATCCCGAGTATCCAACCGATCAACTCTCACGCTCCGGACGACGAAGGTTACGAAATTCATTGGAACCCCATTTGGGAGCTTGAAGAGGACGATATTCCTTTTACCCCCCCTGGTGTTTCGTCTCCAATGTCTACCTCTCACATGGATGAGACATCTCCTAGAGTGAGTGAGACACCTGTTTTGTCGAATATCGACACTCCCATCCCAGCTACTTCTCCGCTCCCCCCACGCTACCAGTCGTTGAGGGATAGGGTAAGTGCCAGGATCCCTGCTTCGACTATGTGGGACCCCCATATCACTCCCACCATGGGATCTTTTGTTTCACAAGTCCACACTACACCTGTCACTTCAGTTCCGACAAATCCAACTGTTTGTGTAGCACATTCAACTCCGGTTGTTAGTGCCGTTACAGCGTCTTCAACTCTGAATACTGGTGTTGGTCCCCCTCACGGTCAAGTGAGTAGTGGCCAGCCGACACACTCAACCAAAGTTGTTCACCCTGCACAAAGTGCTCCACCCTCTTCTGGTCCCGTCCCAGGAGGGGGGCCATATGATGCCTATGGAAAAGTTGTTCAGGATCCGAACGTGCAAGGTCCATTCTATTATTACGATTCTACTGGTCAATACCTTCAGCCTTCTTGACCCTTGCCTACTCAACCTATTGTTGAGGTTTCGGTACCGTTATTCGTTGCTTGGAATTCCACCACTTTCCATGGAGGCCAAGCAATGCCTGCACAGCTTCAGGGACCACCTAACCAAGGCCAGCCATCTTATGTGCAAACCCCCCAAGGGCAGCAATATTATGGCCAGTCTTACCCAGGACAACCTGGGGGCCTACAAGGACAACCCTATCAGGGACAACCTTTGGCCACTGGTGGTCCATATTTTACTTATCTGACTCAACCTTTTGGTTACTTGGGGCAACCTGGTACCCAGCAATGTTACCCATCTGGACAACCAGGACAACCTTACATCCAACAAGGACAACCTGGTATCCAGCAAGGTTATCCCTCTAGACAAGCAGGACAAACTTATATTCAACAAGGTCAACCGGCAGTCCAACAGGGGTACCCTTCTAGGCAAGGGGGGCAGCGTTCCGTACAGCAGGGCCAACCCACTGTCCAGCCAGCTCATCCCTCTGGGCAAGCGGGTCAGCCTTCCGTACCGTAGGGCCAACCCACTGCCCAGCCTAGTCATCCTTCTGGACAAGCTGGCCAACCTCAAGGTCAACCGGCCGTCCAGCTCACTCAACCATCTGTTCCGCAAGGACAACCCTTGGTTGCACAAGGACAACCTGGTACCCAACAAGCTCATCCTTCTGGGCAAATAGGTCCGTCCCAAACCCAACCAGGACAACCTTCCGGCCAGATGGTCCAAGCTCAACCTGTTGAAGGACATCCTTCTGAGCCCCAAACTCAAATTGGTTATCAAATGCAAGGTGGGCCACGACCCCAACCTTCTTACCAAGCACAGCCTTCTTACCAGGCTCAGTATGGAGCTCAGCCGACATATGGCTACTAGCAACCCCAGGGGCAAACTCAATTTACCCCTTATCAAAATTATCAACAAATGCAGGTCACTCCTTACCAGAATTATCAGCAACAATACGTTGCACCTGCAAGTCAAGTTGCTAGTTCATGGGGTGCTGGGGGGCAGACCCAGGGTCAACTGTCTGCTTATGGACAAAATCCTTATGGACAAAATCCTTATGGACAGAACCCCTATGGGAAAAATCCCTATGGGCAGAACCCTTATGGGTCAGGCCCATCCGGACAAAGTCCATGGGGGCAACCACCACCTAGTTGGAACCCTGGTACTACCTCTCTTCCACAGCCACAAATGTCCTTTAATCCTCAGTTACCTTTCTTAGCAACGTTGGAACTCCCAGATGTGTCCAAATTGACGAATGATCCCATTCTTCATAACCCATATTGGCCACCAATTCCAACTAAGATACCCGGTGATTGCCCGAAATTCGATGGCAAAGCTGGTGACGACCCTCAAACCCATGTCATGACCTATCACCTTTGGTGCTCATCCAACTCATGGCTTGATGATTCCATCTGGCTCCGCCTCTTCCAAAGGACTCTCACCAGCTCGGCCGCTAAGTGGTATATTGAGTTGAATCGCAGAACATTTCAAGATTTCAATTCGCTGGCTATGGCATTCCTAACTCATTTTCAGTTACCCATTCGGTATGAGACAGGGACACATCTCCTTATGTCTCTCAAACAGGACACGACCACGCATATATCCGATCATATACATGAATGGAGACGGCGTCATCACTTGATCAAATTTTGGATTCCTGATCAGCTCCTGACCGATTGGTTCACGACTTCCTTTGTCCCTGCAATTGCACGAGACATCTCCATGGGAGCTTGTGTAACTGAAGAGCAGGCTATCGCGCGTGCT
Source organism: Pinus tabuliformis (assembly GCA_031772625.1). Classification (NCBI taxonomy): domain Eukaryota; kingdom Viridiplantae; phylum Streptophyta; class Pinopsida; order Pinales; family Pinaceae; genus Pinus; species Pinus tabuliformis. The sequence goes on from CM062818.1 coordinate 1,084,014,414, forward strand.
CAGTACCTTGACTTGGTATATTCTCAGACAGGTACTTTATATGATTATTTGCCAGACGCCCCGAGACCCGGAACATCCAAAGCTCCGCCAAAACCATCTGTTGACGGTGTTATTGGCTCTGTAAACGCGTCTTCAAAGAAATCATCCGCAAACCCTGGGAAGCAAAAACAGAATGCTTCTAATGGAAACACTTATCAGGGTCAATCTAATTCTGGAAGTACCTTTGAGGTAAACACCGTTCAGTCCACCACGACGGATAAGTCCTCGAAAGGTAAAAAGAAAGGGAAAGCCAAGAAGAAATCCGAACAACCCAAACAGGACTCCGCTAAACCTCCACCCGAGGAAGGAGCCAAACGTAAACCTAGTATCCTTGTCTTATCTGTGATGAGGATCACCACACTAAAGACTGCCCTAGGCGGTCCGAAGTTAGTCGATTATTGAAAGGTGCTCCTGCGACTCCTGCTGTGCTTAAAGAACCTTTCCCTTCGCAACAAACTCAAATGGTGGCAGATCCATCGCAACCCTCTTCTTCATTCAGCTCTCAAGTATTTATGGCTGGGATGATTCCCATCCATGTCACTACTCGAGCAAAAGAATATCCGTCTCATACCGGGAAAGAGCCGGAGGTCCCCTCCAGCGCTCCCCCATCCAGTTCTGGTCCACTCCACATCGAAAGACCTAGCACTAAGACGACTATCCGACCCCCTCCAAAAGGTGTACTCCATAAGTCTTCTTACAACCCTAATGCTCATGCTGCTCAGCACTACAGCATTGTTGAGGACTTAGCTCAGGCTCCATCTGCTATGTCCGCTCTCAAAGTCCTCCAGAGCTGCCCCTCCCAGAGGAAGTCCTTGCTATCGGACATCGGTGGCATAGACCCGACTGACTCGGATCTAATTTCTTTTGATCTCGAGGGCTATACGCCGAGACTGCCTCACCAAATCACTTTCCTTATACAGGTCATCATCAATGGTAAAACGATTCATCGTACGGTCATTGATGAAGGTGCCTCAACTTGCATCATGTCTGTTGCCTGCTGGAAAGCTATTGGTTCTCCAACATTGAGCCAGTCTCCTACGATGTTAGAAGCCTTTGATGGAAGAGAGTCCCGTCCTTACGGTATCCTCCAACGCTTGCCCATCTCCTTGGAAGGAAAGACAGTAGAAGTGGAGGTCTAAGTTGTCGACGCTAATCTTACCTACAACCTCCTCCTCGGACGTAGCTGGACATACGCCATGCAAGCCGTGGCTTCCTCCCTTTTCCGTGTCATTCGTTTCCCTCATCAAGGGAAGATTGTCACGGTGGACCAGCTCTCCTTCTTCGCCTATTCTTCCGAAGGTAATGTGCCATTTGTGGAGCATACCTCCAAATCATTCGAGAGTGTGGGAGTCAGACTCTTTAAGGATCCCGCCCTAATGGGTGTCTTTCCCCTTCAACCTCCGAATCTCGCCCCTACTAACATGATTTCCATGTGTTCTGATCTGTGGGTCCTTCCTCCCACTAATCAGGTAGAATCCTGGGGCGATATGATGCCGTTGAGTCCTGCCGAGCTCAACTACATCGAAATTGTTGCTGCATCGGCTCCCCCTCCCGAACCTGCTCTTCCGAGCGGTGTTCCCGTTTTGTATGTTCATTTCCATTGGCTTGGAGATAATGCTACTTCGGATCCATTAAAGGAAATATTTCCTTCCGATGAAGCCATCATAGAGACCATGTCTCTTGAGGAGCCCCCTTGGTCAGATCATCACCACCGTTCCTCGTTTCTCCCTGCCCATCAGGAAATGATTGCATGTCTCAAACGGTTTGCTTCGTGTATGTTGTTGGGAAAAGTATCCAATACGGAATGACCCTATCCCACTCTAAGGGTGATAGTACCTCAGAAACAACCGAATGCAAAGCTATTCAAGATTACTTCTTTATGAGATGTAAGAGATGGGAGAAAGAGATCCACTAACCGTTGTCTTCCGCTAATGTTTGATCCAATCTTCTCTCCTTGCTGCTTGCTCCCAGCTCCTTGCTCTTTCACTGGCCCAGCTACACAAAGATCCTGCAAAAGCACAAGAAAAGGAAACTACAAGAAGCATACATCCATAATTGATTCAAGGATTAGAATAAATCAAATATACAAGCATCAATACGCCACAGAGACACATGCATATAGAAGAACCTCAAATACTTTATTAATGGAAGAAGTAAAGTTCTGAGAGTGTTACAACCATAAGAGGCCCAATCCAGCAACACCTCCCAGCAGAAAGAAATCTCCTCTTCTCCTCCTTCAAAGCAATCACCCAATAGTTCTATACTCAAACCAACAGCACTTCCTTACATTCACAAGATTCCAGCCTCCCTAGACCTCATGAGAGAGCTCTATATATAGGAGATTTGGAGAAAGGATGAGTCAGCTTGAGCTTGGCATGGAGCTGACTAGTGTCCTCTCCCACTTCAGTTATTCTTCAGTTCTTGAGTCCACTTGGAGGTTCTTGCTTCCACTTGGAGATCTAGACCCTCTTACTCATCACAAGGCGAATTCCTTGATCCAAGTGTCATTTTGGAAGCTTCCTGGGCATTGACACCTTGAGGAATGACTATGCCACATGTCCAAACTCGTTCAGCGCAGGTAGCTAGTGTTGGAGCTGACATTCAGCACAGGTAGCCAGTGTAGCAGTTGACATTCAGTGCAGGTAGCCAGTGTAGCAGTTGACATTCAGTGCAGGTAGCCAGTGTAGCAGTTGACATGATCCAGAATTAGCTTGTTTTTGAGTGTTTTCAGGTGGAGAACTGATATTTAGTGCTGTGGTTTGCTGACCTTGTTCCTCTAGGGGTAGGAACAACATGTTTAGGGACTTTGGATCCCTTAGATTATTGACATTTCATGCTTCATGCTATAAGGCACAAAAATGTCTATAACAGTTGCCCCCTAAAGTATGAGGTCGTTTATCGGGTGAAATGCTTTATCAGGAGGATCCGAAGTTCATTCAATCGCTGAGAGGTGACCTGTAATAAAATACAATACAATACATTATTTTTCATTCTGCTTTCATGATCTAGCTGAGGCAGGCATTCCCATGCTCAGCTTTATAAATTCATTTTGGTACATAGAACAGACGATCGTCCGATGGTAGACTGATAATTCTCTGCTGAAATTATCATCCTTTGAGTAGGATGATCATCTGCTGCAATGATGTACATATCAAATGTCTTTATATTTCCTGAATATATATCGCAGCCCGGATGGATGAAACTAGATCCGGGGTCTTCAAAACTCGTTCGATCTTCACTCTAAGTACAAGTCGATCCATGTGAGAATTGCGCTGAAGTCGAACATGGAAAGACGTCGCTTGATTACCGGTCAATAATGTAAACCGTTAACAAGCGCGAGAGGAATCACCAATAATGACAATGACCCTCAAGGTACTGCAGTACAATTCACGTGGTGTGAATAAAGGACTTGGCATCGAACACCACGTAAAATCTTCTAGTCGAAGGTCCTTAATGTATACCTGTCGCCGGAAGTGAGAAACTTGCCATTGAGGCATGCAAGCTTCAAAGTACTGGGGGGTTTGTTCCTAGATCAACTTCTTGGATAATGAGCTGAAGTCAACAAGAAGCGATCCGTCAAAGGAGGGCCTTAATGAATCCCACATCAGTGACACGGAACGGAGCTAATGATTTTAGTGGAGGTGAAAACAATCTGTGAGATATGATTCAGGGTGGCGATCATGGGTGGATGAAGGATAATGTATGGCAGTGGATGGGACACGGTTGACTCTTTCTAAACAACATCTCTTGAACATATAACGACACTGATGTGATGGATCGGTAGCATTACCCCAAATGCGGATGGTTTGGCGAGGACCATGGTGATGAGACCAGTGAATGAAAACAACCCAACCCGATGTGATACGGAGGACAAAGTGTCATGTTCAAGAGCGACTTGCTACCATTAAAGCTTTGAGGTTCTCCCAATTTTTCCCCAGTCATTTCTGACCAGTACCTCTTTATTTTTGTCAAGCTTGAGGAGGATAACATATGCTTGTTCTATAACCTGCCCTTCGGGCAAGCCCATCGGGCAAGCCCATCGCTATGTTTTAACGAGCTTAGCGATAGGGAAACTCGTTCTCATCTAAAGACAAGTTTGTCGCTATTTAATCATTTTAATGAGTCTAACGACAAGGAAAACTCAGTCCTTTTCAATTTTAGAGAGTCTGAAAAGGTACAGAAAGTTAACTCCAAAATTCCTTTTTCGTCATCTAATCCCTTAAGTCTGAAAAAGTATAAAACAATACAGAAGGGATGAGTTTTCGATAACTTTAACGAGCCGAATAAAACAAGCGCTCGACCTTTTTGTGTAATAATCCCTCAGGTCCAAAAAAGATTAAAATCTAGAGGAGGGATAGCTCTTCCGGTCACTTTAACGAGCTGGAAGGCCAAAACTCGGCAAACTTTTCATATTTTACGAGTCAGATGAAAAGAGCTCAAAGAAGACTCGTCTTTTGAGGAACGAGTGATAAACAGGGATAGCAGCAGATTCCAGGTACAGGTTGGAATTTTCCAATCACGGCAGTGTCACAAGGATGGCTAGGTGAAATCACTCTTCGCAGCTGTTCCTCAAAATAGGTAAACAATCATATGGAGGTGAATGATTGGCCAAATGGAATGGAGGTGGCGGGTGCAAACACAACCAAGGATTTTTATGGCTAATAATTTTACGATCACAAATGGTTATTTACCGGTACTGGGTTCATTTTTTAAAGAGCTTGAATGCGCCAAAACACTGCTCAATCTTATGTTTATTTTTTAACGAGCATGAACTATGTGCTAAAACTGCTTGGAAATAAGTTTGCATGCCCCCAGCATAACAACGCAAATCGAGGTGCATGCCCCCCAAGCTTCATTGAATTCAACTTGGTGGATGGAATGAAGGTTTACCTCGGGGATTTGTTTCATTTTTTAATGAGGTTGACACAAGATAAGAACCATCCTCGAAGTTTTAGATCCATTAGAAATAGAAGGTTTCATATTCCACTGTGGCCACTTCTGCCAGATTACTTGGAGGCGGTAGGGAAAAAGTACCCATTAAGGCAGGGTCTTTTAGGAGACCTACTCCGATATTTTGGAGCGAATGATTCCTTCCCTGGATCATTGGAATGCTTCCCGTAACTTGTGAACTGTTAGGGAGAAAAGTTTGTTGGTCGACGATTGTAATTCCTCCTTGGAAGGGAAATGCAATCTTCCTGAAGTAGGTCGACACAACCGCGGCCATGGCATAGATCCAGGGCCTTCCCAGTAGGATGTTGTAATCGAGGTTTCCATCAATTACTTCCACATCAATTCCTACTGTTTTTCCCCCCAGTTCAACTTGCAAGTTACTTAAAATCCCGTATGGAGTGTATGATCGTCCATCAAATGCTTTTAACGTCATTGAAGATTTTGACAGGGGTGGTGAGCCTAAATCTTTCCAGCAACTCATCGACATAAGACATGTAGATGCCCCCTCATCAATAATTGTTCGATGAACAGTTTTGTTGAGGGCTTTCACTTGAATAAGGAAAGCTAGTTGAGCTGGTAACTGAGGGTCATATCCTTTATGATCAAAGGCGACAAGATTGGAATCCATTGGGTCAATTCCACCTATTGCTGATAATAAAGCTTGTTCTTGGGAGAAGCAATTTTGCGGTACCTCAAGTGTCGACATAACGGACGGCGATTGGGCCAGGTCCTCTATCTGTGCTATTTTGGCACGAGGATTAAACGTCGATTTGTGTACTACTCCCTTTTGCGACTTTATTATTGGCTCAGGGACGATGGGTGGCACAACTTCGGTCAAAGTTGTTGTCAAACTACTAGGTTGTTCATTAGCCTTGTCGTTCGACAGCTTTGGATTCCTGTAATCCTTATTTCTCGTCAAAGCATTATTTTGCTGCTTTGAGGTAGACAACATAAGCACTTGGGATCGGGAAGCATTTTGATTAGCAACCAGATTTTGACCTGGATTAGGAAACGGATCAGTCAATACTGCTGGGGTTTTTGAACTCTTAAAGAGTTTCTTAACTTCAACTATATGTGGACAATCTTTCGTCCAATGATCCTCATCGCATATATGACACCCTGCTGGGGGTTTCCTTTTTTTCCCTTTCTTTTTCTTCTTGCCCCCTGGTTGCTTCAGTTGTTTGCCCTTGTCGGTCGACATGGCATTTACTTCTGAGGCAAGAAGTTCTTCATTTGCATTTTGACTATAAATTTTGTGCTTGCCAATCACGCCATCGCTGGCGTGAGAGTCATTGTTTGATTTAGGAGGAGGAGGAATTGAAAATTCCGGTCTAGGAGCGTCGGGTATTTGTCATAGAGCGTGCCGGACTGAGTATAAACTAAGTCCAAATACTATGCACAAGCCATAACTTGCTCCTCTGTTACGACTCCCCCCTTGGCCACATCTTCCGTGATGGCAGGAAGTAATGACTTGATAAACCATTCAGCTAATAGCTGATCGGGAACGTATGTTTTTACCATCCTACGACGACGTCGCCACTCATGTATATGATCAGATATGTGGGTAGCGGTCGTCTATTTGAAGTTGGTAAGGAGTTCTGTTCCCGTTTCATACCTTATCGGTAATTGAAAATGGGTTAAAAAGGTTGTGGCTAAGGTACTGAAGTTGTCGAACGAAGCTCTAGGCAATTCAATGTACCATTTTGCCACTGGACCCATTAACGTCCTCTGAAAGAGGCGAAGTCTCATCGAATCATCATTCAGGGTGTTCGATGAACACCATAGATGGAATGTCATCACATGATTCGACGGATCTTCACCCGAATTTCCATTAAATTTAGGAATATCTGACAGAAGTTTATGTGGAATCGCTGGCCACCAAGGGGCATAAGCAATTGGATCATTTTTCAGCCGGTTTAGATCTGGTAATTCTAGAGTTGCTACAAAGGGCAACTGTTGATTCAGGTTAGGCGAAGCATATCCAGGATAAAATGGGATCGCCTGAGCAATGGGTCTTTGCAAACCAGCATAATGCTGGCAACTTTGACAAGGTTGATGGGCATAACCATTATAGTATGGTTGCCCATTACTTACAAAGACTTGTTGCTCAGGTCCTTGATATGATTGCTGGAAAGGCGGTTGTTGAGATTGAACCAGCTCTAGTTTTTGGACCATTTGCTGTTGACCAATACTGGATGATTGACCAAGATGAGGAGTCACAGTACTTGTTTGAGCCTGAGTCGCTCCAGATAAGGAGGCACTACCCTGAGATTGTGATTGAGTCGTTGAGACAAGAGGCTGTTGTATTGCAACTTGAGAAACTTGGGGTCAACATACAACAGGTAGCGCTTGTACTTGCGACGCATTCACCATAGCAGGTGTGGTGGGAATATTCGACACAGGGTGTACTGGTTGCATTGAATATACAACCCCTGGTTGTTGAGGCAGTATTGGTACCCAACCGCTGGGTGTAATTCCAGTTTGACCTGAACTTTGTTGTAAACTCCCATATGGTTGTTCTCTGGGAGGGAACAATGAAAGAGCATACTACCCTCCATATGGTGGGAATCCAGTACTTAAAGGGTAAATTGGCCTTTGAAGACACATTGGATCAATTTGCTGAGTTTCAACATAAGAAATACCAGATGATAATCCTGACGAAGAGATAGGAACTAACCATGTCGTCGTCCCTGATGGGACTCCGGCTTGTTGTTGAGGACAATTTTCCAGGACAGATGGTATACCAGCGAACATCGTTGGAGAAGCGGCAGGAGGCTCTGCTGCTGCTGTGTCGGACGACACAGTCCTAGATGTCGATGGTTGTTCAGACATATCTAGTCTATCCAAAAGATTTCTTAGCGATTCTACAGGAACTTCCACTTGTGGTGGACTAACTTCGAAGATCAATGAGGGAAAGGTGATGATTATTCCGCTTAAAATAAATTTTATAACGACGTTTTAGACACAACTTGCTTTTTCAGTTTTAAAGAGTCGAGAAAAAGCTAAAGATGACTCTAGTCTCCTTCGATGTTTTAACGAGCCCGAAGTGACAAATTCTCGGATGGACTTTTTCAATTATAGAGTTTGAAAAAGGCCAAAAGAAACTGCTCTGGAGATCTAGGCAGAGGGTGTGCCAAACCTTTCGCAAAACCACAGAATACGTTTTACGGTACGGGTGGTCAATCTTCGTGAATGCTGTGTTCACTGCATTGCGATCAGTAGGGCGGCCGACACGGCTTCCTAAGGATAAAAGATATATGCCTATAGGGGTCTCCCAATATATACGCGACGGTACGTGGGAGCACAAGTCCGTATTAGTGCCACCGACTCTCAGGAGGAATCACCCACCTTCGTCGAGATCGACAGTCACTACGTTTAACGACGCCGGAACACGTCTCTAGCTTAGACCTCTATGTGTTTGCGTTATGTTTCAAAGCGTTGTTAGGTTCATTCAATATATTTTAAGGTTGATCTTTTTAAAGTTTGCCTTTGAAGGTTCACCACGAGATGTTTGATACAAATTCCTAAATGCAGTCTAAGATGAGAAGCAAGCTTTTTCAATCTTTTTGACTTATGAAAATCTTAACTACTGAGGGAAAAGAAAGACAACATCTTTTCACACAGATCAAAGAGCATACACTAATGCACTTTTTCCCTAAATCATGCAAACTTATCAAATGCAAAATGAAAAATGCAGGTATTTCTTTTCTCTTTCTTAATGTTGATGTAATACAAAAAGAAAGTTGTTGTATAATTTCGAATTCAATTTCAAGTGAAAGCAAACAAGCTTGTCCAAAATCAAAAGACACCTTAAGATTTACTTGTTTCGACACTAGAAATGTATAAATTCAAACCATATGACGAAAGCAAAAGCTCAATCAGCTATGAATAACAAATAAACTAACTCTTAAGATCAAAACGACACTTTATCACAGGTCTAGATCTAAGAGGCCACAGCTAGACTAGTTCACTTTCGTTATGGGAAACTGTAAATGATACAAGAAATACACAAAGAACAAACACAGTTTCTTTATACAACCGAGGCGGAATAGTGGCAAGGAAAGTTGGTTTTAGATAGGCACATTGACTGGTAACAGGCAGCAAAAACAAGGGTGAAAACAGGGCAAGAAATAGCAGGAAACCCCAGTAGCACAAGGCAAGACTGGTCCAGCGCAGGTGAGACACTGTCTGTTTGACCTTTAGCGCAGGTAGCCCCTTCGGGAACTGCGCTGAAATGCAGACAGCCTTCACAGCAGTTGCACTGAAGAACGAAACTTTCGTTTCTCTTGGTTTCCGGGTCACAGATTGCTCAAAAATTCACAATTTTTGGCCAAATCAGAAGCTATCAGTCAAGGACACACTAAGGGATGACAAGGAGGATGAAAAGCTATCACTAAGAGCTTATTAGAGTCCTTATGGATCAGCTCTTCAAATCATAAACTTGCCCAAAAACTGAGCTAGAGTAGCTGCCCTCTACTTTGCATTTGAAAGATCCAAATGCAGTTCGATTCGGTACTCCCTTTGTTTATGAAATGAGTAGCAAAAAACACAAACAACCAACAAGATACGATCCCCAGCCGAGTGGCCAATTTGTTGTTGGGAAAAATATCCAATACGGAATGACCCTATCCCACTCTAAGGGTGATAGTACCTCAGCAACAACCGAATGCAAAGCTATTCAAGATTACTTCTTTATGAGATGTAAGAGAGGGGAGAAAGAGATCCACTAACCATTGTCTTCCGCTAATGTTTGATCCAATCTTCTCTCCTTGCTGCTTGCTCCCAGCTCCTTGCTCTTTCACTGGCCCAGCTACACAAAGATCCTGAAAAAGCACAAGAAAAGGAAACTACAAGAAGCATACATCCATAATTGATTCAAGGATTAGAATAAATCAAATATACAAGCATCAATACGCCACAGAGACACATGCATATAGAAGAACCTCAAATACTTTATTAATGGAAGAAGTAAAGTTCTGAGAGTGTTACAACCATAAGAGGCCCAATCCAGCAACACCTCCCAGCAGAAAGAAATCTCCTCTTCTCCTCCTTCAAAGAAATCACCCAATAGTTCTATACTCAAACCAACAGCACTTCCTTACATTCACAAGATTCCAGCCTCCCTAGACCTCATGAGAGAGCTCTATATATAGGAGATTTGGAGAAAGGATGAGTCAGCTTGAGCTTGGCATGGAGCTGACTAGTGTCCTCTCCCACTTCAGTTATTCTTCAGTTCTTGAGTCCACTTGGAGGTTCTTGCTTCCACTTGGAGATCTAGACCCTCTTACTCATCACAAGGTGAATTCCTTGATCCAAGTGTCATTTTGGAATCTTCCTGGGCATTGACACCTTGAGGAATGACTATGCCACATGTCCAAACTCGTTCAGCGCAGGTAGCTAGTGTTGGAGTTGACATTCAGCGCAGGTAGCCAGTGTAGCAGTTGACATTCAGTGCAGGTAGCTAGTGTAGCAGTTGACATTCAGTGCAGGTAGCCAGTGTAGCAGTTGACATGATCCAGAATTAGCTTGTTTTTGAGTGTTTTCAGGTGGAGAACTGATATTTAGTGCTGTGGTTTGCTGACCTTGTTCCTCTAGGGGTAGGAACAACATGTTTAGGGACTTTGGATCCCTTAGATTATTGACATTTCATGCTTCATGCTATAAGGCACAAAAATGTCTATAAGAGTGTATCCCATCCCCGCCCGTTCAAACACCTATTCAAATTTACCAAGTAGCTTCTGAGGGCAATATGGGAAACATTACGCAAACCCAACCCATCGACATCTCTGTAAAATCAGGGATTGTCAAGCATATTTACATTGGAGTCACTTGCACTCCAGAGGAAGTTCAACTCTACACTGATCTATTTCGCGAATTTCGTGATGTCTTTGCTTGGTCCTACGAAGAGATGCCCGGCATCGACCCTAGTATAGTGGTGCACGAGATACCTACGTATCCAGGTGCTAAGCCTGTTCGTTAGTGCCTATGCCATGTGCACCCCCAAAAGGTCGCAGCCATCAGAGCAGAAGTCGAAAAGCTTCTCAAGGCTGGTTTCATTTACCCCATTCCACTGACGGATTGGGTTTCTAATATAGTCCCTGTGAACAAAAAGCAGGGCACCATTCGAGTCTGTGTTGATTACCGTGATATCAATCGCGCCTGTCCTAAGGATAACTTCCCTACACCCTTCATCGATCAGCTTATTGATGAGTGTGCAGAAAGTGAAATTTACTCGTTTATGGACGGTTTTTCTGGATATAACCAGATCGATATTGCACCCGCTGATCAACATAAGATGGCTTTTATTTGTCCTTGGGGCACTTTTGCCTATAAGAAGCTCCCTTTCGGTTTAAAGAATGCCGGGGCTACCTTCCAACGTGTAATGTCCTATGCCTTTCATGACATTCATCACATTATACAGCCGTACCTGGATGATCTTCCAGCTCATTCAGTCAAGCGTCAGGACCTTCCTTCCCATCTTCGCGAGATTTTTCTCCGCTGTCGACACTATCGTATTAGGCTCAATCCTCATAGATGTGTATTCTGCGTTGAATCAGGCCGACTACTCGGGTTTATCATCTCCGAGAAGGCATCCATCTGGATCCCCTCGAAGTCGAGGCCATTCTGAATCTTCCTCCCCCTGCTTCTTTGCAGTAGTTGCAGAGCTTGCAGGGCAAAGCAAATTTCCTCAGACGATTCGTTCCGAATTATGCCGAGGTGGCTAAGGGTTTTACATGATTATTGAAGCGAGACACACCCTTTCATTGGGATGCTACCACTCAGGAGTCTTTCGAGCGTCTCAAGGGTCTCTTTGTTTCTGCTCCATTATTGAGACCTCTGAATTACCATCGTGATCATACTTTGTATTTGGCCGTCGCCGATACCACTATCGGCATGGTTCTTGTGCAAGATGATGATGACGGCAATGAGCACGCTATCTATTACCTCAGCCGCAACCTCCTGAATACGGAAACTCGCTACGCTTACGTCGAGAAGTTGGCATTGGACGATGTCTGTGCTGTCCAACGTTTCTGGCATTATATCCTATTGCGCACCACGACCATGATTTCTGACTGCAACCTGATGACGTACATTTTGTCACGTCAGTTGCTGGGGGGAAAATACTCAAAATGGATCGTTATCCTCCAAGAGTTCGACTTGGAATTTACTGCTGCCAAGTCTAAGAAGTCTCTGGTCTTTGCTGAATTACTCTGTTCTTTGCCATGTCCTTCTGCACCCTCTCTTTCAGAGGATCATATCCCAGACGAAACTCTTTTTCTAATCAGCACCCTCGATCCCTGGTACAGGGATATTATCATTTATTTACAAACATCCTCTTTCTGCCCTGCTGTATCCAAAGATGCTCGGCGGTGGATCCGCCATCAATCTCAACCCTATCGTATCATAGGGGACACCCTGTACCGCCTCGAAATTGACTCTGTTCTCCGTCGATGTCTTACCCTCGAGGAAGCTGAGAGAGTCCTGAATGACTGTCACTCTGGCGCCTGTGGCGGCGACATGTCTGGATATGCCACAGCTCAAAAAATACTTCGCGCTGGTTACTTCTGGCCCTCCATTTTTAAGGATTGCATTCTTGCTGTCTGCTCATGTCATGCATGCCAGATATACTAGCGGAAGATGCGTGCGCCACCGGCCCCGCTGCACCTTGTAGTGACCGTAGGCCCTTTTGCAAAATGGGGCATTGATTATACAACCTGTAAGCCTCGCTCGGCAGGGGGGCATGGGTTTATTATCGTTTCCGTCGATTACTTTACAAAATGGGCCGAGGCGATGCCCACATTAACTGAAGACAGTCATACAGCAGCGCAGTTTTTGTTCAATCATGTTATTACGCGGTTCGGAGTTCCATAGGCCATCGTCACAGATCACGGAAAGCATTTTCGTAATCACATGATGATCGAGCTGACAACCCAACTAGGCTTACGGCATGATAATTCAACCCCGTACTATCCTCAGTCTAACGGCCAGGTTGAATCCGTTAACAAGATTTTGGTTACGATGCTTCAATGTACTGTCGACATGCATAAGTCTAATTGACATCTGATGTTGTTTCCTGCCTTGTGGGCCTACCGAACCTCTGTGAAGGACGCCACCGGTTTCACTCCATTTCAACTAGTTTACGGACTGGAGGCTACCCTTCCTATAGAATGTGAAATTCCTTCGTTGAAAATAGCTGTCGAGTTGCTTCCCAACACTACTCCGGTAGAGGAACAACTTCTTTATCTAGAATGGTTAGACGAGACCCGTCGCTTAGCCTCTCTAGCCATCGAAGCTCAAAAGAAGAGAGTCAAAACTCATTTTGACCATTCCATTCATCCTCGTTCCTTTGTTGAGGGAGACCTCGTCCTGCTATACGACCAAGCAAATGACAAGCTGGGGGCAGGCAAACTCGAGCCCATGTGGCTAGGCCCTTACATTGTAAAGAGAGTATTGCAAAAAGGGGCGTACGAGCTAGTTGACTACGAAGGTAATCCTCTTGATAAGCCCCGCAATGGGCTGTACTTGAAAAAGTACTATGCATGATTCATGCGCTTCGATTTGTACATGCGTATGTGTGTGTGTGAGTTTTCATGTTTTTCGGTTTGGTGTGAAAGCGTGATTGCCCCTTATTGTGTCTTTTTGCTTGTTGTGCAGATGTCGGGTGCACCTTACATTCGTTTCGCTGATGGTGCCTGCCGCAGCACTCATAATTTGTCCTCTGCGGCGTGGGTGATCTACGATCCTCACGGTGAGTTGATAGATCTTCAAGGTGTCTGTTTAGGCTGTACTACAAACAATGTTGCTGGATATAGCGCTGTTATTGAATTATTAGCCGAGGCAATTAATCTCGGTATTCGTACATTGCTTGTTAACCTAGACTCTCAACTTGTCGTCCATCAGTTGAATGGGCGATATTCCGTCAGAGACCGTCACATTTTAAGGTTGTACTTGCGTGTTAAATTGTTAAAAAGGAATTTTGACTTTATCACATATCAGAATATTCCACGACGATTAAACACATTATCTGATGCATTGGCCAATCATATATTAGATAGACATTTGCGTAATTTATAATCAAAACGTCATACAAGTAAGCACATAAAAGCACAATAATAAACCATAGGCATATGCATATATATATGTGTGTCATAATGTTTGCACCGCGTGCGTTACAAAACCCAAAAAATATTACATGTTCATCCTGATACATCCTCGGACAACATGTCCCTCAAAAAATATGCATGAAAGAAGCCTAGGAGTCTATTCGTGGTGGTGCTCATGATAGCACGTCACCGCGCGCACCAAGCATCTCAACAGACGATGGATGCAGGTCAGCACCCCCATTGTGTGCCTCTGGTATGCGAAGGGCACGTCCGCCAATCTAGCGTAGCCTGGAATCCCTTGGGTAAGTCCCTCGAGATTCTACACCAGCTCTTCCCCCACAGCACCCCTTGCCTGAGGATCAGCTGTAGGTTGATCCCTCCGCGCTATGGGAGACAAGCCGGCTGGTCGCTCTGGGCCCACATCTGCATATACATACAACTGTCATCAGAACATGCATGTATTGACAAAAAAATGAAAATACATAAAACATCAAAAAAAGAAGATCATACCTAACTCCTCTTCCCACTCCTCTCCCTCTGGTAGTGGGAGGTCTGGGTCCCCCATGAAGTTGGTTCCCGCGTATGGCCAATCCTCTACCACAATCAGCTGACGGCGAAGCCATATGAAGAACTCGGGCCGCCAAGACATCTGTTGGCCCCCTCCTCCTCTAGGCATCAATGCTGCCCAGCGAGCCATCCTAGGCTCTCGCGACAATGGGTCCGCCACAACAGCTCCCTGGTACTGGAAGAGGGGTAATCGTTCCAAGAAGAACGACACCACAATCGAACCATACCCAAACTATTTCACTCCCCCGCGCTTACACTTTGTAAGCTGCCTTTTGATATTTGTAGTCACCGTTGTAGCCTAGTCAAAAATGGTAGGGCTGAGGCATTTTGTCGCTAGTAACAGATGACTCTTGCTCGCCTCATGGGGTGCCTGCACCCCAGCTGCACGCGTGATAGTGAACAGTATCACCCTAAGAACCAAGTCATGGATGGTCGCGATATCCACCTTGGCACTGTTTTTCCCAAATTGTGCCTCTAGACACACGCGAGCCTTCACTTCACCTATCTTCTCTCCGGAAGGCCTGCTTCCGGTCAAAATGGGGCTCGCCCCTCTCCGTGACAGCCCAGTAATGAAGTACACATCAGATACATCCAGCTCTAAGGTCTGATCCCGTAAGCGAAATACTTGGTCATCAACATCCCAAGCATCCACTATGAACTGTAATAGCTCCGGTTTAGCTCGCAGATAAGAGGTGAGGAAGAACTTTTTGAGACCACAGTATCTCAAAGAATTCATACATCCCTCATCCACTATGGCCAAGGCATCTACGGCATCATGCTCCCGTTCTTTCCATTCCACCACCATTTTTTCTTGTTTCCTGCACCCACAAGGATGAATAAATCATTAATGAAACCCTTGTAGGCTTACAAACCGGACAAATTTCAAAAATGATGGGAAAAATCAAGTAAAAAGTTAGGTCGCGCGGTTGGCACGACTGTTTCTAAAAAAGTTGGCGCGGACCTGTGCCGGATACCCGCGCCAATGGGGCGTAACCCTAAATTTTAAAATCCTCCTTGCGGAGGCTCAATTAGGGAACAAAATGCATAAAAAAAAGTGTAAAAATGGAGCTAAGGGAAGCGCCTCTTACCTGGAACTGGCGAAATCTCAAATGGTTGCACGGATTGGCGGTAATCACTGCTCGAAGTTTGCTCCCCAAATGGACCACTACTACTATGCAAGAGGTAAAAAGTAAAAGTAATTCTATTTTTTACATTTTCACCATATTTATAGACTTTTTGACTTGTAATTAGGTTTAAAGAGTTGTTTTTTGAATATTTTAATATATCTTTGGTCGAAAATGGATTTTACGCTTGCTTTTGGTGCTATGACAGGTCCTTTTTGCAACTTCGATGGTGAAACGAGTTGTATTTTATACTTTTTCGGACTCGGTAAATACACGAAAAAGTCACTGTGGAGTCATCTTTCAACTCTTTTCTGACTCGCTAAAAATGAAAAGATTGCCGAGTTACCCCTCTTGACTCGTTAAATTTAAATAAGAGGTGGTCGTCTTTAAACCCTTTTCCGACCGTGTAAAAAATGAAAAGATTGTCGGACCCTTGTCGTTTCAGGTTCGTTAATGGTTACGAAACGACGTGATGTTGATCGCTTTTTTACTTTTTCAGATCGATATCACTACTCATGAAAAGTACTCCTCGATCGTAATGGTCGGGCGGTTCTTTTGAGCATTGTTTTATACTTTTTCGGGCTCAGGAGACACAACTTTACGAAAAAGGACTCCCTTGGAGTTCGCTTTTCTGCTGTCTTTTCAGACTCTCTAAACATGAAAAGACGTCGAGTTCTTCCTTTGTCAGACTCGTTAAAACTTAATGACATCGAGTTCCGTCGCAATGACGCTCACAAGCATATGCTATCCCCGTCAAGCTTGTTAAAAATAACTGGGGTACTCACCAGAAATGGTGGGGAAAATGGACCCATAATTATTGTCATGTCGGCAGTATGTCGCTCTTGAACATGGCACTAGTCTGCATTCGTGTCTGGGTGGGGACATCTCATCTTGTTTTACACTTGCTTCCGTGGGTTTGGGTTATCCTATTTGGCCTCTCATCTGCTCATCGCCTTGTCACCATGACCTCTGCTCATTTGATGTCAAATACTGCCAAGTCCATTGTCGTGCCGCCGATATGTTTAAGAGAAGCTGACCTCTGCAGGATTACAACCTCCCTCTGATACCTCACATAATTTTGATTCACCACAACATTCTTCCTCTGTCTCGTGTCGATGATGTGGGAAACACTATGGCCCACCTTCGATCAAGGTCACTTCCTGTCGACTTCAGTTCATTATCCAGGAAGATAATATAGAGACTCCCTTCGGTGCCTTGGAGCCTGCATGCCTCAATGGCAGGTTCTTCGTGTTCGACGAGAGGTTTTCATCATTGGCCTCCGATTGAATGATTCTACAGGTGTTCGACGCCAGCTCATTGACTCACACGCCATAGATTGTACCTATAGTACCTTGAGGGCCATTGTCATTATTGGTGGTACCTCTCGCGTCTGTTAACAGTTTTCATCATTGACTGGTAATCAGACGATGTTCATGCATGTTCGACTTCAACTCCTGTATTCACATGCTTGGAATTGTACTCTGTTCGGGTCAAGATGGAGTGCAAGACCCTGGATTTTGTTTGTTGGAATCCAGGCTACGATTTGTGGCTTATTATGATCATTACATGACTCATTCACTGGATGGCTGTGACCATGCCTGAGTCTGTTTATCGATCCTCTCTGGATGGTTGCGTCCATGCCTTGGATCAAGAGCATTATGTACTCTGCTATGGATGGCTGTGCCCATACCACATTTATCATGTACTTGAGATATCAGTTGTACTTCTTTATGCTGGTTCTCCGGTGGCCGTGTTTTCAGTCACGCATGTTCTTGTAAAGCATTTCACCCCTCTCTCTCTTGGGCCTCATGCTTTAGGGGGCATCTATTACACAACAATTTGTCACCGTTTGTCACCATCCCTGTTACCCCTCACCCGCACACTGGAGGACTCATTCCGGGACCTGTGAGAAGTGACATGACCTGAAATCACTTGCATCATATTCCTCTACGTATGAGCTTCATATGCCCTGAAGACATCTCCTGCAAAATACCCATGAAAACAGCTCTTTTTGCATTAGCGCGGGTCTACAGTTCACTGCCCGCGCCAATGAGGGAAATCCTCTTAAAAGGGCGCACCATTGGCGCTTTGTCTCAGAGTCACACTCACGCCAACCGAATTGAGTAAATTTTTTAACCAACAAGCTCCCGAAGGTTCTCTTCAACCCATTCACCAACTGAATCTATGTTGAGCTAGGATGGTTTGGCTTCGAATCTCCATAGAAGGGAAAGTGGTTTTCCACCTTTCATGGAAGTTTCCAAGTGATAAAGCCAATCCCATGAATAATGTGGTTGATCCTATCTCTTTCTTCTCTATCTATAAAAGCTTGCCTCTATGCCTTGAGCAAGCTAGTTACAATAGTTCTAGTTCCAGCATAGTGATAGAGAGTTTGAAGCTGCAAGAGCCTTCTTTGCACCCATAAGGCCAAATCTAAGTAAGGAGATTCTTGTCACCCAAAGAGAGAGAGGCTTGTTCCTCATCCCAACAAGCTTTGCAAGACTTATGTAGCTAACTACCCAGCCAAAGGAGGATTTGACGTCAGAACAATGGTTGTATTCTTCTTTATTATTTATTAATAATAGATGACTATTATTATGGTTCCACTCTCATTGTGTTATGTTTGATGTTGAGTTATATCTTTTCTGACTGATATATAATTGCATCTACTAGATTTTATGCTTATTTTCGTGTTGTTCTTTGCATGTGCAGGTGTCCAATCACGGAGATCGTGGGGATCGTGACTAGCCAAGGCAAAGGAACGAGGGCGACATCTCTTCTACGAACACTAGCGTTGGAATCCAAGTAGGTTCTCACCATCCACTTTGTATTTGCAATTAGGAACTTGCGTGATAGCATTGTGTGATTGTTGCTAGACCCGGTCTGGGCTAGTAGGGATCGTCTCTCTCCGCAGAGAGGATTTACCTCCACAACACTTTCCACCATTGCTAGACACATCCGACATTGCAGAACAACTCACACCCACAGAATTAAATCCAGATTGCATGGAACAGGCTGCAACTGATCGGATCATGGACACACAGATCAAGAACACTCGCCAACAGAATATCCAACTGTATCAAGTTGTCAAAGCGGGCCAACTCCTTCACCAGGGCAAGTGGCTCACCAGGGACCAAGTTCAGCAAAAGTTTCCTCATCTCATGAAGGAACTGAACGCAATGGCGACCATTGCTTCCTAAGGGGGGAGGAATGATCCAGGTGGATCTTGGTGGCCACCTGCCAAGTCCACCTGGACCCCCACCATTGTTTTTCTCAACATTCTCAGTTCCTTAATTGTAGCACAACTTAATATTTTTAGCAGTTTTTCGGGTCCTGAACTTCCGGAGCCGTTTTGAGGCCCTAAACGACATTTTTTGGGAAATCTGGGGAAACATGGGTCTATGGACTGATGTTTCCTCCCAAAGTGGTAATGCTCGGATATATATTTCTAACGAGCTATTGTATGCATCAAACGGAGATCGTATGCCAAAGTTACGACCCCGGGAAGTTGAAGTACCAACTTACCCAAACTGAACCCATAGTTTGGTGTTTCATCTTCTAGGGTTAGGTTTTGGAATGTTAAGGGTTTTCCATTGTTTCTCAAGAATAAATAGGCCTTTGAGCCTCATTGTAAGACAGTTCAGAGGCATGTAGCCACCACATCTCTTCTCAGAGATAAGCTACCATCGCCCTAGCTGGTTTATTTCCATTACTGTTTGTAAGCATATTTCAGTATTTTATATTAATGAAGTGAAGTATTATTTCCGCTGCATATCTATGTTTATGGTTATCTCTGTGTTTTATTGCGTTCCTATTTAAATCTGGATCAAAGCCCCCTTCTCCAGACTCTCCCCCCCAAATGGAAAATAATTCCTCCCATAGATCTGTGGTACCACTAAAAAAATTGCTAAATTCCTAAAGAAAAATGGTATTATTACATCATTCAAACCCCTTGAGACCATCAGACACAAAATGAGATCTGTTAAAGACAAGGTTGACAAATCTTAGTTCAAAGGGGTCTACAAGATTGATTGTTGCTGCAAAAAGTGCTACATTGGAGAGGTTGATCGGTCATTTAAAATAAGATTCAAATAAAATGAGGCAAACATTAAGAATGAAAGAATACACTCCTCATCCCTTGCTGATCATTCATCCAAAACTAAGCACCACCTATGCCTTATAGATACTAATATTATCGCTAGAGAATATCATTATTTCAAACACAAGATTAGAGAAGCTGTGGAGATCATCAAACACCCCAACAATGTAAAAAGAGATGGTGGTGTTGAAGTAATAATTAGCTAGAATCCTTTAATATCTCATATCTACTAAAAACTTATTCCTTTCCTTCCTCTCTCATTTCTCTTCCCTTTACCTCCTCCACCCTCTTCCTTTATGTTTTTCTTACTTCCGTCTATTTACTTTTCTAATTTTCCTCGTTTTCTCTCTTACCTCCTCTTTCCCTCCTTCTTCTCATTATAACACCCTCTTTTTTTGTTACCTCTATTTTATTTTATTTCATTATTTTTTATTCTCATTCTCTTATTATTTTCTTGTTGTTTTCCACCTATCTTCCTTGTATTTCATTATTCCTTTCTTATTTTTCCTCCTCTTTCTTATGATTTTTTGTTTATTTTCTTTTCTTTTTATGATCTCCTTCTTACCTCCCATTTCACTTCTTCTTTTCATATATCATCTTTATTTTCTTGTTAGTTTTCATTCTTATTAATTTAATTTGATTTATTTTGATTTATTTCTATTTTATTATTGTTTTTCCTCTTTCTTCGCTTAATTTCGTTAATTTCTTTTCTTACTTTATTCCTCCCTCTCCTTACCAAGGTTTTCTTACTCTTCCCCCTTCTTCTTTTAGATTTCCCTTCTTTCTTTTATATTTTCCTTTCATTCTTATTCATTTATATTTCCTCCTCTCTCTTATTTTTCCTTTTCTTTCTTATTTAGCAATATTATTAATTTCTTGTATTATTATTCTTTTCTTTTTATTTTTTTCTATTCTAATATTTTACTCTTATTTTATTTTATTTATTTCGTTGTTTTATTTCTTTATTTATTATTTCCCTTGTTTTATTATATTTTTATGTCAATCTTCACTCTACCCTTATTCTCTTCTAATTTGTGATTTATATTTACATTAGGGAAATTTTGAGGTCTATATTTACATGCGATTCAGACCAAAAGTGGGGTAGGCAGCCACGGTATTTGAGTATCAAATGTTGCTCTGAATCCTTGATACCCAACTTTGTGCGAAGGGTATGGAAAAGATTGGTGAACTCCGGCACGTCTTGGTCCCTTCCCTGCCGCAGCGTGGTCCACTTTATGTATTCATCCTCATAGCTTCCGACAGGGTAGTACTGCTCCTTGATGGCATCCCGGAACGAATCCCAGGTGGGTGTGGCTGAAAATAGTGAGCCAGTACTTTCATCCTTCTGCTCGCAGTAGGTTTCCCACCAGTCCTTGACGTGGGGGGCTACTTTGAGAAGAGAAAAAATAACCCTCTAGCAGATTTAACCATTTATCTACGGCATTGGCGTCTATCTGACCCTCGAATATGGGGATTTCAAAATTAACTTGTACCTTAAAGGGTGTGGCGTTTCAAGAGGAGCTGCTGGAAGCCGATGCGCCGCTTATGGGTAGCCGCTGAAGGATCTGGGCAAAGTTGTCCATCATCGCGTTCCGTTGTCGCTCGAGGGCTTCATCGAGTAAGATTTTGATGGGATCTCCTGCCCCCTCATATTTCTTCTCGTCCGCCATGGGAGGCCGTCGGATTTGCGAGGCTGCTCTTGCAAAGGTTCAACTAGTTCAAGCCCTAACTCCTTATATCCCGACCTTGTTGGGGACATGCAAAGAAAAACAGAGAAAAAGCAGACCGCTCTGATACCACTGATCCGGATTTAAACAGGAATGCAACAAATTACAGAGATAACCATATACACAAAGATGCAGCGGAAATAATACTTCATTTCATTAATGGAAAATACTGAAATATGCTTACAACCAGAAATGGAAATAAACCAGCTAGGGCGATGGTAGCTTATCTCTGAGAAGAGATGTGATGGCTACATGCCTCTGAACTGTGTTACAATGAGGCTCGAAGGCCTATTTATTGTTGAGAAACAATGGAAAAACCCTTAACATTCCAAAACCTAACCCTAGGAGATGAAACGCCAAACTGTGGGCCCTGTTTGGGGTAAATTGGTACATCAACTTCCCGGGGTCATAACTTTGGCATATGATCTCCGTTTGACGCGTACAATAGCTCATTATAAAGATCTATCTAAGCACTATCATTGTTGGAATGAGCAACATCGGTCCATGGACCCATGTTGCCCCCGGATTCCCCAAAAAACGTCGTTTAGGGCCTCAAAACGGCTCCGGAAGTTCAGGACCTGAAAAACTGCTAAAAATAGTAAGTTGTGCTACAATTAAGGAAACTGAAAATGCTGAGAAAGACAATGGTGGGGGTCCAGGTGGATTTGGCAGGTGGCCACCAATATCCACCTGGATAATTCTGATCCAGATTTAAACAGGAACGCAACAAATTACAGAGATAACCATATACACAAAGATGCAGCGGAAATAATACTTCATTTCATTAATGGAAAACACTGAAATATGCTTACAACCATAAATGGAAATAAACCAGCTAGGGCGATGGTAGCTTATCTCTGAGAAGAGATGTGATGGCTACATGCCTCTGAACTGTGTTACAATGAGGCTCGAAGGCCTATTTATTGTTGAGAAACAATGGAAAAACCCTTAACATTCAAAAACCTAACCCTAGGAGATGAAACGCCAAACTGTGGGCCCCGTTTGGGGTAAATTGGTACATCAACTTCCCGGGGTTGTAACTTTGGCATATGATCTCCGTTTCACGCGTACAATAGCTCATTAGAAAGATCTATCCGAGCACTATCATTGTTGGAACGGGCAACTTCGGTCCATGAACCCATGTTGCCCCCGGATTCCCCAAAAAACGTCATTTAGGGCCTCAAAACGGCTCCGGAAGTTCAGGACCCGAAAAACTGCTAAAAATAGTAAGTTGTGCTACAATTAAGGAAACTGAAAATGCTGAGAAAGACAACGGTGGGGGTCCAGGTGGATTTGGCAGGTGGCCACCAATATCCACCTGGATCATTCCTCCCCCCTTAGGAAGCAATGGTCCCCATTGCGTTGAGCTCCTCCATGAGATGAGGAAACTTCTGCTGAACTTGTTCCCTGGTGAGCCACTTGCCCTGCTGAAGGAGTTGGCCTGCTTTGACAACTCGATACAGTTGGATATTCTGTTGGCGAGTGTTCTTGATCTGTGTGTCCATGATTCGATCAGTTGCAGCTTGTTCCATGCAATCTGGATTTAATTATGTGGGTTTGAGCTGTTCTGCAATGTCGGATGTGTCTAGCAATGGTGGAAAGTATGGCCGAAGGCGGTCTACATTGAACACTGGGTGCAGGCCAAGGAATGGGGGAATGCTGAGCTCAAATGCATTGTCTCCGATAGCCTTAGTAATGGTGTAGGGACCATATCGGAGTGGTCTCAATTTCCGATAAGCTCCAGTAAGGCGTTCCTTTTGCAAATGCAACCAGACTTTGTCGCCCACCTGAAACTTGTGTGGCACCCAATGTTGATCATGTCGCTGCTTGTACTTGGCATTTGATTTCTCAAGAATGTCATGGACCTGCTGGCGAATATGTTGGATGCGCTCAATGAAGCTGGTGGCCTTATCTGTTTCGGACTGGACATGAGCTGAATTCATGTGAGTAGCTGCAAGTGGCATGGCCACATCAATGGGGCATAGTGGCTGGAATCCCAAACCCACCTGAAAAGGTCTATGGCTAGTGGAGCTGTGAAGAGCTCGGTTGTAGCTGTGCTGAACATAGGGGAGGCTCTCGTCCAATGTGCGTGGATGCTTTGAGTTATACATGCGCAGAATGTGCACAATCATCTTATTGACAACCTCTGTCTGGCCATCAGTTTGAGGATGGAAGGCTGTGGACTTCATGAGTTTGGCGTCCAGCATTGACCAGAGACTGGACCAAAATGTGCTGAGAAACCGACTGTCCCGATCTGAGATGATAGACTGTGGGATCCCAAAGTGCACCCACACTCGTTCAAAGAAGAGTTTAACAATGGCTTCTGCTGTGATATTCTTCTTGCAGGCCACCATAATGGCCATCTTTGAGAACCTGTCGACAACCACAAAAAGACAGTCATTTCCATGCTTAGTGGAAGGAAGGCCTGACATGTAATCCATGGAGATGGATTCCCAAGGTCGACTAGTGGTAGGCAACGGGGTATAGAGGCCTTGCTTCTTAATGGTCGGTTTCGCAATGGCACAGGCAGTACATGATCGGATGTACTTCCCAACATCCTGTCAAAGATTCGGCCAATAGAAATAATTTTGCAGTACTGCCACTGTTTTCTCGACCCCGAAATGCCCAGTAGCCCGACTGTAGTGTGCTTTCCAAATCATCTTGGCACGCTTGCTTGAAGGAAGACAAAGGTGACCGAGGTGGCATAATAGGGCATCTTGCAGGTGAAAATCTGCAACATGCCGACCCTCCAAGAGTGTCTGGTATGTGTGGCCGAATTCTAGGTCGCTTTTGTAGAGAAGTGGGCAATCAGAAGTCTCGTGCCCACAAGAGTTGAGCACAGTGGTCAGCGCCATGATCAGTGGTTGACTGAGGCAATCTGCAACATTATTGGTGCTGCCCTTTTTATACTTGATATTCAAGTGAAACTGTTGCAGGTATGTAGACCACTTCTGATGGTGATCATTCTGCAATTTCCCTTGGGTCTGTATGAACTGCAGGGGTCGGTGGTCTGTGTGGATGACCGTTTCCTTCCCCAAAATGTAATGCTTCCATTGTCGGCAGGCCTGTACAATGGAATACATCTCTTTATCATAAGTGGGGTACTTCCGGACTGTGTCTGAAAGCGTTTCACTATGATATGCCACTGGTAAGGACTGCCCCAATAGCATACTCAGAGGCATCTGTCTCGACCTCAAATGGTTGTTGTAAATCTGGCAACGCGAGCACTGGTGCCGTGCAGAGGCGATCCTTCAACTCCCTGAATTCCTTTTGTTGAGATTCAGACCAAAAGAATTTTGCTTTCGCCCCTCCCTTGGTGACTTGACTCAAGGGCCAAGAAATATGAGAAAACCCCAGCACAAACCTGCGGTAGAAGTTGGCAAGACCTAGAAAGCTACGGAGCTCTATTAGAGTGGTTGGAGAGGGCCAATCCCGAATGACTTGGACCTTGGCTGGATCGACATGCACCCCCTATTCATCAATGATGTATCCCAGATACTGAACCTCGGTCATGCCAAAAGTGCATTTCTCCAAATTGGCACATAGCTTGTGTTGCCGCAGTGTTTGGAGAACCTGTCGGATGTGGTGGAGGTGCTCTTCCCAACTCTGGCTGAAGATCAGAATGTCATCCAAGTATACTACTACAAAGGAGTTGGTGAATGGCCGCAAGATGTCATCCATTAGCATCATAAAGGTTGCAGGCGCATTCGTCAATCCGAAAGGCGTGACGAACCATTCGAAGAGGCCCTCCTTGGATTTGAAGGCAGTCTTCCACACATCTGAGGGTTCAATTGGTACCTGGTGATATCCTGACTCTAGATCGATCTTGCTGAAATATTTCGCCCCCTTTAGTTGGTCTAGGAGGTCATCAATCCGTGGGATCGGGTACCTATTATGGACAGTGATCTTGTTCACCGCGCGATAGTCAATACAAAGTCTCCACGTCCCATCCTTCTTCTGTACCAACACGATCGGGCTCCCACAGGGCGATGAACTCGGACGGATGTGACCTTTCTGCAGGAACTCCTGAATCTGCCTCTTGATTTCATTGTTCTCCAGAACGGAGCGCCGATAAATTGGTCCATTGGGTAGCGGCGCACCTAGGGTCAGATCGATGGATTGCTTGACTTGACAGTGCAGAGGAACCCCTGCCGGGGAGGTGAAGATGTCTTCGTACTCCTCCACAGTCTTGTCCATCTTTAGCTGTCGTGCAGAGGGGCCCCGTTTGGAGGCCGCAGCCACTGTCTTCTTCTTCCCTTGAGGGCGTATCATCAGGAAAAATAATTTCCTGGTTTTGGAAATGATCTTACTGCATTGTTTTGCAGTAATCAAAGAGATGGCGGCAGGTGGTGCTACCTCTGGTATCCTGAACAACTTATTTCCCAATGTAATAATAACAGCACGGGGCCTTGATTCATACACAACATGTCGCTTCCACAAGTATGGTTGTCCTAGTAATACATCACAAAATTCAAGGGGAGCAATGTCACACAATACCTCATCCGTGAAGGGCTTGATGTTGTATGGAAGGCGACACTGCTGGCTCACGCGAAGATCTCGCCCTTGGTGAAGCCACCCAATGGTGTATGGTTGTGGATGTGCTGTGGTTGGTAAGCCCAACCGCTTCACGACCTCTGCCGAAATGAGGTTCTTTTGACTCCCGCTATCAACAATGAACTGTATTGGGGAGCCCTTTACCCACATCTGGGAGTGGAAGAAACGCTCCTCCTCCTCTGGATCTTCAGGTTCATTTTTCTGGATCTTTGCGGTAGCAACAGTGGCGCTGGGATCCGCATCAATGATCTGCTTCCCTTTTTCATACCCCTTATCGGGTTTTGTCTCAGATTCGGAACATGCATCTGATTCTAAAACCTTTAGCTCAGCCACCAGTGACTGCTTGGCCTGACACTCACTTGTGTTGTGAGTGGAGCTCTTATGGAACTCGCACCATTTTCCAGTGTCCTTTCTCGGCTTCGCGGCATTGTTCTTTGCTTGCAGCTTCGGCTGGTTGTCTTGGGCTGTCCCGCCTTGGCTCTGTGCTTTGTTCTGTGGTTTAGGGGCACCTTTCCCCTGCTTTGGATTCGCAGATCCAAAGTCTCGCTTCTTTTGCTTAAACTTCTTCTCGACCTTGACGGCATATCGGTATGCTGCGCCGAGCGAGGGGATGTTTAGGAATTGTATTTCTTCCTGGATGTACTTGTGCAGGCACCCACGGTATTTGAGTATCAAATGTTGCTCCGGATCTTTGATACCCAACTTTGTGCGAAGGGTATGGAAAAGATTGGTGAACTCCGGCACGTCTTGGTCCCTTCCCTGCCGCAGCGTGGTCCACTTTATGTATTCATCCTCATAGCTTCCGACAGGGTAGTACTGCTCCTTGATGGCATCCTGGAACGAATCCCATGTGGGTGTGGCTAAAAATAGTGAGCCAGTACTTTCATCCTTCTCCTCGCAGTAGGTTTCCCACCAGTCCTTGACGTGGGGGGCTGCTTTGAGAAGAGTAAAAACAATCTTTTCCCGACTCGAAAATTCATGAACAGAAAAATAACCCTCTAGCAGATTTAACCATTTATCTACGGTATCGGCGTCTATCTGACCCTCGAATATGGGGATTTCAAAATTAACTTGTACATTAAAGGGTGTGGCGTTTCCAGAGGAGCTGCTGGAGGCCGATGCGCCGCTTCTGGGTAGCCGCTGAAGGATCTGGGCAAAGCTGTCCATCATCGCGTTCCGTTGTCGCTCGAGGGCTTCTTCGAGCAAGATTTTGATGGGATCTCCTGCCCCCTCGTCTTTCTTCTCGTCCGCCATGGGAGGCCGTCGGGATTTGCGAGGCTGGTCTTGCAAACGTTCAACCAATTCAAGCCCTAACTCCTTATATCCCAACCTTGTTGGGGACATGCAAAGAAAAACAGAGAAAAAGCAGACCGCTCTGATACCACTGATCCGGATTTAAACAGGAACGCAACAAATTATAGAGATAACCATATACACAAAGATGCAGCGGAAATAATACTTCATTTCATTAATGGAAAATACTGAAATATGCTTACAACCAGAAATGGAAATAAACCAGCTAGGGCGATGGTAGCTTATCTCTGAGAAGAGATGTGATGGCTACATCCCTCTGAACTGTGTTACAATGAGGCTCGAAGGCCTATTTATTGTTGAGAAACAATGGAAAAACCCTTAACATTCCAAAACCTAACCCTAGGAGATGAAACGCCAAACTGTGGGCCCCGTTTGGGGTAAATTGGTACATCAACTTCCTGGGGTCGTAACTTTGGCATATGATCTCCGTTTGACGTGTACAATAGCTCATTAGAAAGATCTATCCGAGCACTATCATTGTTGGAACAGGAAACATCGGTCCATGGACCCATGTTGCCCCCGGATTCCCCAAAAACGTCGTTTAGGGCCTCAAAATGGCTCCGGAAGTTCAGGACCCGAAAAACTGCTAAAAATAATAAGTTGTGCTACAATTAAGGAAACTGAAAATGCTCAGAAAGACAATGGTGGGGGTCCAGGTGCATTTGGCAGGTGGCCACCAATATCCACCTGGATCATTCTGATCCGGATTTAAACAGTAACGCAACAAATTACAGAGATAACCATATACACAAAGATGCAGCGGAAATAATACTTCATTTCATTAATGGAAAATACTGAAATATGCTTACAACCAGAAATGGAAATAAACCAGCTAGGGCGATGGTATCTTATCTCTTAGAAGAGATGTGATGGCTACATGCCTCTGAACTGTATTACAATGAGGCTCGAAGGCCTATTTATTGTTGAGAAGCAATGGAAAAAGCCTTAACATTCCAAAACCTAACCCTAGGAGATGAAACGCCAAACTGTGGGCCCCGTTTGGGGTAAATTGGTAGATCAACTTCCCGGGGTCGTAACTTTGGCATATGATCTCCGTTTGACGCGTACAATAGCTCATTAGAAAGATCTATCCGAGCACTATCATTGTTGGAACGGGCAACATCGGTCCATGGACCCATGTTGCCCCCGGATTCCCCAAAAAACGTCGTTTAGGGCCTCAAAACGGCTCCGGAAGTTCAGGACCCGAAAAACTGCTAAAAAAAGTAAGTTGTGCTACAATTAAGGAAACTGAAAATGCTGAGAAAGACAATGGTGGGGGTCCAGGTGGATTTGGCAGGTGGCCACCAATATCCACCTGGATCATTCCTCCCCCCTTAGGAAGCAATGGTCCCCATTGCGTTGAGCTCCTCCATGAGATGAGGAAACTTCTGCTGAACTTGTTCCCTGGTGAGCCACTTGCCCTGCTGAAGGAGTTGGCCTGCTTTGACAACTCGATACAGTTGCATATTTTGTTGGAGAGTGTTCTTGATCTGTGTGTCCATGATTCGATCAGTTGCAGCTTGTTCCATGCAATCTGGATTTAATTCTGTGGGTTTGATCTGTTCTGCAATGTCGGATGTGTCTAGCAATGGTGGAAAGTATCGCCGAAGGCGGTCTACATTGAACACTGGGTGCAGGCCAAGGAATGGGGGAATGCTGAGCTCAAATGCATTATCTCCCATAGCCTTATTAATGGTGTAGGGACCATATCGGAGTGGTCTCAATTTCTGATAAGCTCCAGTAAGGCGTTCCTTTTGCAAATGCAACCAGACTTTGTCACCCACCTGAAACTTGTGTGGCACCCGATGTTGATCATGTCGCTGCTTGTACTTGGAATTTGATTTCTCAAGAATGTCATGGACCTGCTGGCGAATATGTTGGATGCGCTCAATGAAGCTGGTGGCCTTATCTGTTTCGGACTGGACATGAGCTGAATTCATGTGAGTAGCTGCAAGTGGCATGGCCACATCAATGGGGCATAGTGGCTGGAATCCCAAACCCACCTGAAAAGGGCTATGGCCAGTGGAGCTGTGAAGAGCTCGGTTGTAGCTGTGCTGAACATAGGGGAGGCTCTCATCCCATGTGCGTGGATGCTTTGAGTTATACATGCGCAGAATGTGCACAATCATCCTATTGACAACCTCTGTTTGGCCATCAGTTTGAGGATGGAAGGCTGTGGACTTCGTCAGTTTGGTGTCCAGCATTGACCAGAGACTGGACCAAAATGTGCTGAGAAACCGACTGTCCTGATCTGAGATGATAGACTGTGGGATCCTAAAGTGCACCCACACTCGTTCAAAGAAGAGTTTAGCAGTGGCTTCTGCTGTGATATTCTTCTTGCAGGCCACCATAATGGCCATCTTCGAGAACCTGTCGACGACCACAAAAACACAGTCATTTCCATGCTTAGTGGAAGGAAGGCCTGACATGTAATCCATGGAGATGGATTCCCAACGTCGACTAGGGGTAGGCAACAGGGTATAGAGGCCTTGCTTCTTAATGGTCGGTTTGGTAATGGCACAGGCAGTACATGATCGGATGTACTTCCCAACATGCTGTCGAAGATTCGGCCAATAGAAATAATTTTGCAGTACTGCCACTGTTTTCTCGACCCCGAAATGCCCAGCAGCCCGACTGTAGTGTGCTTCCCAAATCATCTTGGCACGCTCGCTTGAAGGAACACAAAGGTGACCGAGGTGGCATAATAGGGCATCTTGGAGGTGAAAATCTCCAACATGCCGACCCTCCAAGAGTGTCTGGTATGTGTGGCCGAATTCTGGGTCGCTTTGTAGAGAAGTGGCCAATCAGAAGTCTCCTGCCCACAAGAGTTGAGCACGGTGGTCAGCGCCATGATCGGTGGTCGATTGAGGCAATCTGCAACATTATTGGTGCTGCCCTTTTTATACTTGATATTCAAGTGAAACTGTTGCAGGTATGTAGACCACTTCTGATGGCGATCATTCTACAATTTCCCTTGGGTCTGTATGAATTTCAGGGGTCGGTGGTCTGTGTGGATGACTGTTTCCTTCCCCAAAATGTAATGCTTCCATTGTCGGCAGGCCTGTATAATGGAATACATCTCTTTATCATAAGTGGGGTACTTCCGGACTGTGTCTGAAAGCGTTTCACTATGATATGCCACTGGATGTCCATGTTGAGTAAGGACTGCCCCAATAGCATAGTCAGAGGCATCTGTCTCGACCTCAAATGGTTGTTGTAAATCTGGTAACGCGAGCACTGGTGCCGTGCAGAGGCGATTCTTCAACTCCCTGAATGCCTTCTGTTGAGATTCAGACCAAAAGAATTTTGCTTTCGCCCCTCCCTTGGTGACTTGACTCAAGGGTCAAGAAATATGAGAAAACCCCAGCACAAACCTGCGGTAGAAGTTGGCAAGACCTAGAAAGCTGCGGAGCTCTGTTAGAGTGGTTGGAGAGGGCCAATCCTGAATGACTTAGACCTTGGCTGGATCGACATGCACCCCCTATTCATCAATGATGTATCCCAGATACTGAACCTCGGTCATGCCAAAAGTGCATTTCTCCAAATTGGCACATAGCTTGTGTTGCCGCAGTGTTTGGAGAACCTGTCGGATGTGGTGGAGGTGCTCTTCCTAACTCTGGCTGAAGATCAGAATGTCATCCAAGTATACTACTCTGGCACAAGATGTCATCCACTAGCCTCATAAAGGTTGCAGGAGCATTCGTCAATCCGAAAGGCATGACCAACCATTCGAAGACGCCCTCCTTGGATTTGAAGGCAGTCTTCCACACATCTGAGGGTTCGATTGGTACCTGGTGATATCCTGACTTCTGATCGATCTTGCTGAAATACTTCGCCCCCTTTAGTTGGTCTAGGAGGTCATCAATCCGCGGGATCGGGTACCTATTACGGACAGTGATCTTGTTGAGCGCCCGATAGTCAATACAAAGTCTCCACGTCCCATCCTTCTTCTGTACCAACACGATCGGGCTCCCACAGGGCGATGAACTCGGACGGATGTGACCTTTCTGCAGGAGCTCCTGAATCTACCGCTTGATTTCATTGTTCTCCAGAACAGAGCGCCGATAAATTGGTCCATTGGGTAGCGGCGCACCTGGGGTCAGATCGATGGAGTGCTTGACTTGACAGTGCAGAGGAACCCCTGCCGGGGAGGTGAAGATGTCTTCGTACTCCTCCACAATCTTGTCCATCTGTAGCTGTCGTGCAGAGGGGCCCCGTTTGGAGGACACAACCACTGTCTTCTTCTTCCCTTGAGGGCGTATCATCAAGAAAACAAATTTCCTGGTTTTGGAAATGATCTTACTGCATTGTTTTGCAGTAATCAAAGAAATGGCGGTAGGTGGTGCTACCTCTGGTATCCTGAACAACTTAATTCCCAATGTAATAATAACATCACGGGGCCTTGATTCATACACAGCATGTCACTTCCACAAGTATGGTTGTCCTAGTAATACATCACAAACTTCAAGGGGAGCAATGTCACACAATACCTCATCCGTGAAGGGCTTGATGTTGTATGGAAGGCGACACTGCTGGCTCACGCGAAGATCTCGCCCTTGGTGAAGCCACCCAATGGTGTATGGTTGTGGATGTGTTGTGGTTGGTAAGCCCAACCGCTTCACGACCTCTGCCAAAATGAGGTTCTTTTGACTCCCGCTATCAACAATGAACTATATCAGGGAGCCCTTTACCCACATCTGGGAGTGGAAGAGACGCTCCTCCTCCTCTGGATCTTCGGGTTCATTTTTCTGGATCTTTGCGGTAGCAACAGTGGCGTTGGGATCCGCATCAATGATCTGCTTCCCTTTTTCATACCCCTTATCGGGTTCTGACTCAGAGTCGGAACATGCATCTGATTCTGAAACCTTTAGCTCAGCCACCAGTGACTGCTTGGCCCGACACTCACTTGTGTTGTGAGTGGAGCTCTTATGGAACTCGCACCATTTTCCAGTGTCCTTTCTCGGCTTCGCGGCGTTGTTCTTTGCTTGTAGCTTCGGCTGGTTGTCTTGGGCTGTCCCGCCTTGGCTCTGTCCTTTGTTCTGTGGTTTAGGGGCACCTTTCCCCTGCTTTGGATTCGCAGATCCAAAGTCTCGCTTCTTTTGCTTAAACTTCTGCTCGACCTTGACGGCATATTGGTATGCTGCGTCGAGCGAGGGGATGTTTAGGAATTGTATTTCTTCCTGGATGTACTTGTGCAGGCAGCCACGGTATTTGAGTATCAAATGTTGCTCCGAATCCTTGATACCCAACTTTGTGCGAAGGGTATGGAAAAGATTTGTGAACTCCGGCACGTCTTGGTCCCTTCCCTGCCGCAGCGTGGTCCACTTTATGTAGTCATCCTCATAGCTTCCGACAGGGTAGTACTGCTCCTTGATGGCATTCCGGAACGAATCCCAGGTGGGTGCGGCTGAAAATAGTGAGCCAGTACTTTCATCCTTCTGCTCGCAGTAGGTTTCCCACTGGTCCTTGACGTGGGGGGGTGCTTTGAGAAGAGCAAAAACAATCTTTTCCCGACTCGAAAATTCATGAACAGAAAAATAACCCTCTAGCAGATTTAACCATTTATCTACAGCATCAGCGTCTATCTGAGCCTCGAATATGGGGATTTCAAAATTAACATGTACCTTAAAGGGTTTGGCGTTTCCAGAGGAGCTACTGGAAGCCAATGCGCCGCTTCTGGGTAGCCGCTGAAGGATCTGGGCAAAGCTGTCCATCATCGCGTTCCGTTGTCGCTCGAGGGCTTCTTCGAGCAAGATTTTGATGGGATCTCCTGCCCCCTCATCTTTCTTCTCGTCCGCCATGGGAGGCCGTCAGGATTTGCGAGGCTGCTCTTGCAAAGGTTCAACCAGTTCAAGCCCTAACTCCTTATATCCTGACCTTGTTGGGGACATGCAAAGAAAAACAGAGAAAAAGCAGACCGCTCTGATACCACTGATCCGGATTTAAACAGGAACGCAACAAATTACAGAGATAACCATATACACAAAGATGCAGTGGAAATAATACTTCATTTCATTAATGGAAAGTACTGAAATATGCTTACAACCAGAAATGGAAATAAACCAACTAGGGCGATGGTAGCTTATCTCTGAGAAGAGATGTGATGGCTACATGCCTCTGAACTGTGTTACAATGAGGCTCGAAGGCCTATTTATTGATGAGAAACAATGGAAAAACCCTTAACATTCCAAAACCTAACCCTAGGAGATGAAACGCCAAACTATGGGCCCCGTTTGGGGTAAATTGGTACATCAACTTCCCGGGGTCGTAACTTTGGCATATGATCTCCGTTTGACGCGTACAATAGCTCATTAGAAAGATCTATCCGAGCACTATCATTGTTGGAACGGGTAACATCGGTCCACGGACCCATGTTGCCCCTGGATTTCCCACAAAACGTCGTTTAGGGCCTCAAAACGGCTCCGGAAGTTCAGGACCCGAAAAACTGCTAAAAATAGTAAGTTGTGCTACAATTAAGGAAACTGAAAATGCTGAGAAAGACAATGGTGGGGGTCCAGGTGGATTTGGCAGGTGGCCACCAATATCCACCTGGATCATTCTGATCCGGATTTAAACAGGAACGCAACAAATTACAGAGATAACCATATACACAAAAATGCAGCGGAAATAATACTTCATTTCATTAATGGAAAATACTGAAATATGTTTACAACCAGAAATGGAAATAAACCAACTAGGGCGATGGTAGCTTATCTATGAGAAGAGATGTGATGGCTACATGCCTCTGAACTGTGTTACAATGAGGCTCGAAGGCCTATTTATTGTTGAGAAACAATGGAAAAACCCTTAGCATTCCAAAACCTAACCCTAGGAGATGAAACGCCAAACTGTGGGCCCCGTTTGGGGTAAATTGGTACATCAACTTCCCGGGGTCGTAACTTTGGCATATGATCTCCGTTTGACGCGTACAATAGCTCATTAGAAAGATCTTTCCGAGCACTATCATTGTTGGAACAGGCAACATCGGTCCATGGACCCATGTTGCCCCCAGATTCCCCAAAAAACGTCGTTTAGGGCCTCAAAACGGCTCCAGAAGTTCAGGACCCGAAAAACTACTAAAAATAGTAAGTTGTGCTACAATTAAGGAAACTGAAAATACTGAGAAAGACAATGGTGGGGGTCCAGGTGGATTTGGCAGGTGGCCACCAATATCAACCTGGATCATTCCTCCCCCCTTAGGAAGCAATGGTCCCCATTGCATTGAGCTCCTCCATGAGATGAGGAAACTTCTGCTGAACTTGTTCCCTGGTGAGCCACTTGCCCTGCTGAAGGAGTTGGCCTGCTTTGACAACTCGATACAGTTGGATATTCTGTTGGCGAGTGTTCTTGATCTGTATGTCCATGATTCGATCAGTTGCAGCTTGTTCCATGCAATCTGGATTTAATTCTGTGGGTTTGAGCTGTTCTGCAATGTCGGATGTGTCTAGCAATGGTGGAAGGTATGGCCGAAGGCGGTCTACATTGAACACTGGGTGCAGGCCAACGAATGGGGGAATGCTGAGCTCAAATGCATTGTCTCCCATAGCCTTAGTAATTGTGTAGGGACCATATCGGAGTGGTCTCAATTTCTGATAAGCTCCAGTAAGGCGTTCCTTTTGCAAATGCAACCAGACTTTGTCGCCCACCTGAAACTTGTGTGGCACCCGATGTTGATCATGTCGCAGCTTGTACTTGGCATTTGATTTCTCAAGAATGTCATGGACCTGCTGGCGAATATGTTGGATGCGCTCAATGAAGCTGGTGGCCTTATCTGTTTCGGACTGGACATGAGCTGAATTCATGTGAGTAGCTGCAAGTGGCATGGCCACATCAATGGGGCATAGTGGCTGGAATCCCAAACCCACCTGAAAAGGGCTATGGCCAGTGGAGCTATGAAGAGCTCGGTTGTAGCTGTGGTGAACATAGGGGAGGCTCTCGTCCGATGTGCGTGGATGCTTTGAGTTATACATGCGCAGAATGTGCACAATCATCCTATTGACAACCTCTGTTTGGCCATCAGTTTGAGGATGGAAGGCTGTGGACTTCGTGAGTTTGGTGTCCAGCATTGACCAGAGACTGGACCAAAATGTGTTGAGAATCCGACTATCCCGATCTGAGATGATAGCCTATGGGATCCAAAAGTGCACCCACACTCGTTCAAAGAAGAGTTTAGCAGTGGCTTCTGCTGTGATATTCTTCTTGCAGGCCACCATAATGGCCATCTTCGAGAACCTGTCAACGACCACAAAAACACAGTCATTTCCATGCTTAGTGGAAGGAAGACCTGACATGTAATCCATGGAGATGGATTCCCAAGGTCGACTAGGGGTAGGCAACGGGGTATAGAGGCCTTGCTTCTTAATGGTCTGTTTGGCAATGGCACAGGCAGTACATGATCGGATGTACTTCCCAACATCCTGTCGAAGATTCGGCCAATAGAAATAATTTTGCAGTACTACCATTGTTTTCTCGACCCCAAAATGCCCAGCAGCCCGACTGTAGTGTGCTTCCCAAATCATGTTGGCACGCTCGCTTGAAGGAACACAAAGGTGACCGAGGTGGCATAATAGGGCATCTTAGAGGTGAAAATCTGCAACATGCCGACCCTCCAAGAGTGTCTGGTATGTGTGGCCGAATTCTGGGTCGCTTTTGTAGAGAAGTGGCCAATCAAAAGTCTCATGCCCACAAGAGTTGAGCATAGTGGTCAGCGCCATGATCGGTGGTCGACTAGGGCAATCTGCAACATTATTGGTGCTGCCCTTTTTATACTTGATATTCAAGTGAAACTATTGGGTCTGTATTGGGTCTGTATGGCGATATATCTGCAATTTCCCTTGGGTCTGTATGAACTGCAGGGGTCGGTGGTCTGTGTGGATGACCGTTATCTTCCCCAAAATGTAATGCTTCCATTGTCGGCAGGCCTGTACAATGGAATACATCTCTTTATCATAAGTGGGGTACTTCCGGACTGTGTCTGAAAGCGTTTCACTGTGATATGCCACTGGATGTCCATGTTGAGTAAGGACTGCCCCAATAGCATAGTCAGAGGCATCTGCCTCAACCTCAAATGGTTGTTGTAAATATGGTAACGCGAGCACTGGTGCTGTGCAGAGGCGATCCTTCAACTCCCTGAATGCCTTCTGTTGAGATTCAGACCAAAAGAATTTTGCTTTTGCCCCTCCCTTGGTGAATTTACTCAAGGGCCAAGAAATATGAGAAAAACCCAGCACAAACCTGCGGTAGAAGTTGGCAAGACCTAGAAAGCTGCGGAGCTCTGTTAGAGTGGTTGGAGAGGGCCAATCCCGAATGACTTGGACCTTGGCTAGATCGACATGCACCCCCTGTTCATCAATGACGTATCCCAGATACTGAACCTCGGTCATGCCAAAAGTGCATTTCTCCAAATTGGCACATAGCTTGTGTTGCCGCAGTGTTTGGAGAACCTGTCGGATGTGGTGGAGGTGCTCTTCCCAACTCTGGCTGAAGATCAGAATGTCATCCAAGTATACTACTACAAAGGAGTTGGTGAATGGCTGCAAGATGTCATCCATTAGCCTCATAAAGGTTGCAGGCGCATTCGTCAATCCGAAAGGCGTGACCAACCATTCGAAGAGGCCCTCCTTGGATTTGAAGGCAGTCTTCCACACATCTGAGGGTTCGATTGGTACCTGGTGATATCCTGACTCCAGATCGATCTTGCTGAAATATTTCGCCCCCTTTAGTTGGTCTAGGAGGTCATCAATCCGTGGGATCGGGTACCTATTATGGACAGTGATCTTGTTCAGCGCCCGATAGTCAATACAAAGTCTCCACGTCCCATCCTTCTTCTGTACCAACACGATCGGGCTCCCACAGGGCGATGAACTCAGACGGATGTGACCTTTCTGCAGGAGCTCCTGAATCTGCCTCTTGATTTCATTGTTCTCCAGAACGGAGCGCCGATAAATTGGTCCATTGGGTAGCGGCGCACCTGGGGTCAGATCGATGGATTGCTTGACTTGACAGTGCAGAGGAACCCCTGCCGGGGAGGTGAAGATGTCTTCGTACTCCTCCACAGTCTTGTCCATATTTAGCTGTCGTGCAGAGGGGCCTCGTTTGGAGGCCGCAACCACTGTCTTCTTCTTCCCTTGAGGGCGTATCATCAGGAAAAATAATTTCCTAGTTTTGGAAATGATCTTACTGCATGTTTTGCAGTAATCAAAGAGATGGCGGCAGGTGGTGCTACCTCTGGTATCCTGAACAACTTATTTCCCAATGTAATAATAACAGCACGGGGCCTTGATTCATACACAGCATGTCGCTTCCACAAGTATGGTTGTCCTAGTAATACATCACAAACTTCAAGGGGAGCAATGTCACACAATACCTCATCCGTGAAGGGCTTGATGTTGTATGGAAGGCGACACTTCTGGCTCACGTGAAGATATCGCCCTTGGTGAAGCCACCCAATGGTGTATGGTTGTGGATGTGCTGTGGTTGGTAAGCCCAACCGCTTCACGACCTCTGCCGAAATGAGGTTCTTTTGACTCCCGCTATCAACAATGAACTGTATCGGGGAGCCCTTTACCCACATCTGGGAGTGGAAGAGACGCTCCTCCTCATGTGGATCTTCTGGTTCATTTTTCTGGATCTTTGCGGTAGCAACAGTGGCGCTGGGATCCGCATCAATGATCTGCTTCCCTTTTTCATACCCCTTATCGGGTTCTGACTCAGAGTCGGAACATGCATCTGATTCTGAAACCTTTAGCTCAGCCACCAGTGACTGCTTGGCCCGACACTCACTGTGTTGTGAGTGGAGCTCTTATGGAACTCACACCATTTTCCAGTGTCCTTTCTCGGCTTCGCGGCGTTGTTCTTTGCTTGCAGCTTTGGCTGGTTGTCTTGGGCTGTCCCGCCTTGGCTCTGTCCTTTGTTCTGTGGTTTAGGGGCACCTTTCCCCTGCTTTGGATTCGCAGATCCAAAGTCTTGCTTCTTTTGTTTAAACTTCTGCTCGACCTTGACGGCATATCGGTATGTTGCGCCGAGCGAGGGGATGTTTAGGAATTGTATTTCTTCCTGGATGTACTTGTGCAGGCAGCCACAGTATTTGAGTATCAAATGTTGCTCCGAATCCTTTATACCCAACTTTGTGCGAAGGGTATGGAAAAGATTGGTGAACTCCGGCACGTCTTGGTCCCTTCCCTGCCGCAGCGTGGTCCACTTTATGTATTCATCCTCATAGCTTCCGACAGGGTAGTACTGCTCCTTGATGGCATCCCGGAACGAATCCCAGGTGGGTGCAGCTGAAAATAGTGAGCCAGTACTTTCATCCTTCTGCTCGCAGTAGGTTTCCCACCAGTCCTTGACGTGGGGGGCTACTTTGAGAAGAGCAAAAACAATCTTTTCCCGACTCGAAAATTCATGAACAGAAAAATAACCCTCTAGCATATTTAACCATTTATCTACGGCATCGGCATCTATCTGACCCTCGAATATGGGGATTTCAAAATTAACTTGTACCTTAAAGGGTGTGGCGTTTCCAGAGGAGCTGCTGGAAGCCGATGCGCCGCTTCTGGGTAGCCGCTGAAGGATCTTGGCAAAGCTGTCCATCATCACGTTCCGTTGTCGCTCGAGGGCTTCTTCGAGCAAGATTTTGATGGGATCTCCTGCCCCCTCGTCTTTCTTCTCGTCCTCCATGGGAGGCCGTCGGGATTTGTGATGCTGGTCTTGCAAAGGTTCAACCAGTTCAAGCCCTAACTCCTTATATCCCGACCTTGTTGGGGACATGCAAAGAAAAACAGAGAAAAAGCAGACAGCTCTGATACCACTGATCCAGATTTAAACAGGAACGCAACAAATTACAGAGATAACCATATACACAAAGATGCAGCGGAAATAATACTTCATTTCATTAATGGAAAATACTGAAATATGCTTACAACCAGAAATGGAAATAAACCAGCTAGGGCGATGGTAGCTTATCTCTGAGAAGAGATGTGATGGCTACATCCCTCTGAACTGTGTTACAATGGGGTAAATTGGTACATCAACTTCCCGGGGTCGTAACTTTGGCATATGATCTCCGTTTGACGCGTACAATAGCTCATTAGAAAGATCTATCCGAGCACTATCATTGCTGGAACGGGCAACATCAGTCCATGGAACCATGTTGCCCCCAGATTCCCCAAAAAACGTCGTTTAGGGCCTCAAAACGGCTCCGGAAGTTTAGGACCCGAAAAACTGCTAAAAATAGTAAGTTGTGCTACAATTAAGGAAACTGAAAATGCTGAGAAAGACAATGGTGGGGGTCCAGGTGGATTTGGCAGGTGGCCACCAATATCCACCTAGATCATTCTGATCCGGATTTAAATAGGAACGCAACAAATTACAGAGATAACCATATACACAAAGATGCAGCAGAAATAATACTTCATTTCATTAATGGAAAATACTGAAATATGCTTACAACCAGAAATGTAAATAAACCAACTAGGGCGATGGTAGCTTATCTCTGAGAAGAGATGTGATGGCTACATGCCTCTGAACTGTGTTACAATGAGGCTCGAAGGCCTATTTATTGTTGAGAAACAATGGAAAAACCCTTAACATTCCAAAACCTAACCCTAGGAGATGAAACGCCAAACTGTGGGCCCCGTTTGGGGTAAATTGGTACATCAACTTCCCCGGGTCGTAACTTTGGCATGTGATCTCCGTTTGACGCGTACAATAGCTCATTAGAAAGATCTATCCGAGCACTATCATTGTTGGAACAGGAAACATTGATCGATGGACCCATGTTGCCCCTGGATTCCCCAAAAAACGTCGTTTAGGGCCTCAAAACGGCTCCGGAAGTTCAGGACCCGAAAAACTGCTAAAAATAGTAAGTTGTGCTACAATTAAGGAAACTGAAAATGCTGAGAAAGACAATGGTGGGGGTCCAGGTGGATTTGGCAGGTGGCCACCAATATCCACCTGGATCATTCCTCCCCCCTTAGGAAGCAATGGTCCCCATTGCGTTGAGCTCCTCCATGAGATGAGGAAGCTTCTGCTGAACTTGTTCCCTGGTGAGCCACTTGCCCTGCTGAAGGAGTTGGCCTGCTTTGACAACTCGATACAGTTGGATATTCTGTTGGCGAGTGTTCTTGATCTGTGTGTCCATGATTCGATCATTTGCAGCTTGTTCCATGCAATCTAGATTTAATTCTGTGGGTTTGAGCTGTTCTGCAATGTCAGATGTGTCTAGCAATGGTGGAAAGTATGGCCGAAGGCGGTCTACATTGAACACTGGGTGCAGGCCAAGGAATGGGGGAATGCTGAGCTCAAATGCATTGTCTCCCATAGCCTTAGTAATGGTGTAGGGACCATATCGGAGTGGTCTCAATTTCCGATAAGCTCCAGTAAGGCGTTCCTTTTGCAAATGCAACCAGACTTTGTCGCCCACCTGAAACTTGTGTGGCACCCGATGTTGATCATGTCGCTGCTTGTACTTGGCATTTGATTTCTCAAGAATTTCATGGACCTGCTAGCGAATATGTTGGATGCGCTCAATGAAGCTGGTGGCCTTATCTGTTTCGGACTGGACATGAGCTGAATTCATGTGAGTAGCTGCAAGTGGCATGGCCACATCAATGGGGCATAGTGGCTGGAATCCCAAACCCACCTGAAAAGGGCTATGGTTAGTGGAGCTGTGAAGAGCTCGGTTGTAGCTGTGCTGAACATAGGGGAGGCTCTCGTCCCATGTGCGTGGATGCTTTGAGTTTATACATGCGCAGAATGTGCGCAATCATCCTATTGACAACCTCTGTCTGGCCATCAGTTTGAGGATGGAAGGCTGTGGACTTCGTCAGTTTGGTGTCCAGCATTGACCAGAGACTGGACCAAAATGTGCTGAGAAACTGACTGTCCCGATCTGAGATGATAGACTGTGGGATCCCAAAGTGCACCCACACTCGTTCAAAGAAGAGTTTAGAAGTGGCTTCTGCTGTGATATTCTTCTTGCAGGCCACCATAATGGCCATCTTCGAGAACCTGTCGACAACCACAAAAACACAGTCATTTCCATGCTTAGTGGAAGGAAGGCCTGACATGTAATCCATGGAGATGGATTCCCAAGGTCGACTAGGGGTAGGCAACGGGGTATAGAGGCCTTGCTTCTTAATGGTCGGTTTCGCAATGGCACAGGTAGTACATGATCGGATGTACTTCCCAACATCCTGTCGAAGATTCGACCAATAGAAATAATTTTGCAGTACTGCCACTGTTTTCTCGACCCCGAAATGCCCAGCAGCCCGACTGTAGTGTGCTTCCCAAATCATCTTGGCACGCTCGCTTGAAGGAACACAAAGGTGACCGAGGTGGCATAATAGGGCATCTTGGAGGTGAAAATCTGCAACAT
Source organism: Pinus tabuliformis (assembly GCA_031772625.1). Lineage (NCBI taxonomy): Eukaryota > Viridiplantae > Streptophyta > Pinopsida > Pinales > Pinaceae > Pinus > Pinus tabuliformis. The sequence continues at coordinate 1,084,056,263 of CM062818.1, forward strand.
GCTGACCCTCCAAGAGTGTCTGGTATGTGTGGCCAAATTCTGGGTCGCTTTTGTAAAGAAGTGGCCAATCAGAAGTCTCGTGCCCACAAGAGTTGAGCACGGTGGTCAGCGCCATGATCGGTGGTCGACTGAGGGAATCTGCAACATTATTGGTGCTGCCCTTTTTATACTTGATATTCAAGTGAAACTGTTGCAAGTATGTAGACCACTTCTGATGGCGATCATTCTGTAATTTCCCTTGGGTCTGTATGAACTGCAGGGGTCGGTGGTCTGTGTGGATGACCGTTTCCTTCCCCAAAATGTAATGCTTCCATTGTCGGCAGGCCTGTACAATGGAATACATCTCTTTATCATAAGTGGGGTACTTTCGGACTGTGTCTGAAAGCGTTTCACTGTGATATGCCACTGGATGTCCATGTTGAGTAAGGACTGCCCCAATATCATAGTCAAAGGCATCTGTCTCGACCTCAAATGGTTGTTGTAAATATGGTAACGCGAGCACTGGTGCCGTGCAGAGGCGATCCTTCAACTCCCTGAATGCCTTCTGTTGAGATTCAGACCAAAAGAATTTTGCTTTCGCCCCTCCCTTGGTGACATGACTCAAGGGCCAAGAAATATGAGAAAACCCCAGCACAAACCTGCGGTAGAAGTTGGCAAGACCTAGAAAGCTGCGGAGCTCTGTTAGAGTGGTTGGAGAGGGCCAATCCCGAATGACTTGGACCTTGGCTGGATCGACATGCACCCCATGTTCATCAATGATGTATCCCAGATACTGAACCTCGGTCATGCCAAAAGTGCATTTCTCCAAATTGGCACATAGCTTGTGTTGCCGTAGTGTTTGGAGAACCTGTCGGATGTGGTGGAGGTGCTCTTCCCAACTCTGGCTGAAGATCAGAATGTCATCCAAGTATACTACTACAAAGGATTTGGTGAATGGCCGCAAGATGTCATCCATTAGCCTCATAAAGGTTGCAGGAGCATTCGTCAATCCGAAAGGCATGACCAACCATTCGAAGAGGCCCTCCTTGGATTTGAAGGCAGTCTTCCACACATCTGAGGGTTCGATTGGTACCTGGTGATATCCTGACTTCAGATCGATCTTGCTGAAATATTTCGCCCCCTTTAGTTGGTCTAGGAGGTCATCAATCCGCGGGATCGGGTACCTATTACGGAAAGTGATCTTGTTCAGCGCCCGATAGTCAATACAAAGTCTCCACATCCCATCCTTCTTCTGTACCAACACGATCGGGCTCCTACAGGGCGATGAACTCGGATTGATGGATGTGCCGATAAATTGGTCCATTGGGTAGTGGCGCACCTGGGGTCCGATCGATGGAGTGCTTGACTTGACAGTGCAGAGGAACCCCTGCCGGGGAGGTGAAGATGTCTTCGTACTCCTCCACAATCTTGTCCATCTGTAGCTGTCGTGCAGAGGGGCCCCGTTTGGAGGCCGCAGCCACTGTCTTCTTCTTCCCTTGAGGGCGTATCATCAGGAAAACAAATTTCCTAGTTTTGGAAATGATCTTACTGCATTGTTTTGCAGTAATCAAAGAGATGGCGACAGGTGGTGCTACCTCTGGTATCCTGAACAAATTATTTCCCAATGTAATAATAACAGCACGGGGCCTTGATTCATACACAGCATGTCGCTTCCACAAGTATGGTTGTCCTAGTAATACATCACAAACTTCAAGGGGAGCAATGTCACACAATACCTCATCCGTGAAGGGCTTGATGTTGTATGGAAGGCGACACTGCTGGCTCACGCGAAGATCTCGCCCTTGGTGAAGCCACCCAATGGTGTATGGTTGTGGATGTGCTGTGGTTGGTAAGCCCAACCACTTCACGACCTCTACCGAAATGAGGTTCTTTTGACTCCCGCTATCAATAATGAACTATATCGGGGAGCCCTTTACCCACATCTGGGAGTGGAAGAGACGCTTCTCCTGCTGTGGATCTTCGGGTTCATTTTTCTGGATCTTTGCGGTAGCAACAGTGGCGTTGGGATCCGCATCAATGATCTGCTTCCCTTTTTCATACCCCTTATCGGGTTCTGACTCAGAGTCGGAACATGCATCTGATTCTGAAACCTTTAGCTCAGCCACCAGTGACTGCTTGGCCCGACACTCACTTGTGTTGTGAGTGGAGCTCTTATGGAACTCGCACCATTTTCCAGTGTCCTTTCTCGGCTTCGCGGCGTTGTTCTTTGCTTGTAGCTTCGGCTGGTTGTCTTGGGCTGTCCCGCCTTGGCTCTGTCCTTTGTTCTGTGGTTTAGGGGCACCTTTCCCTTGCTTTGGATTCGCAGATCCAAAGTCTCGCTTCTTTTGTTTAAACTTCTGCTCGACCTTGACGGCATATCGGTATGCTGCGCCGAGGGAGGGGATGTTTAGGAATTGTATTTCTTCCTGGATGTACTTATGCAGGCAGCCACGGTATTTGAGTATCAAATGTTGCTCCGAATCCTTGATACCCAACTTTGTGCAAAGGGTATGGAAAAGATTGGTGAACTCCGGCACGTCTTGGTCCCTTTCCTGCCGCAGCGTGGTCCACTTTATGTATTCATCCTCATAGCTTCCGACAGGGTAGTACTGCTCCTTGATGGCATACCGGAACGAATCCCAGGTGGGTGTGGCTGAAAATAGTGAGCCAGTACTTTCATCCTTCTGCTCGCAGTAGGTTTCCCACCAGTCCTTGACGTGGGGGGCTGCTTTGAGAAGAGCAAAAACAATCTTTTCCCGACTCGAAAATTCATGAACAGAAAAATAACCCTCTAGCAGATTTAACCATTTATCTACGGCATCGGCGTCTATCTAACCCTCGAATATGGGGATTTCAAAATTAACTTGTACCTTAAAGGGTGTGGCGTTTCCAGAGGAGCTGCTGGAAGCTGATGCGCCGCTTCTGGGTAGCCGCTGAAGGATCTTGGAAAAGTTGTCCATCATCGCGTTCCGTTGTCGCTCGAGGGCTTCTTCGAGCAAGATTTTGATGGGATCTCCTGCCCCCTCGTCTTTCTTCTCGTCCGCCATGAGAGGCCATCGGGATTTGCGAGGCTGGTCTTGCAAAGGTTGAACCACTTCAAGCCCTAACTCCTTATATCCCGACCTTGTTGGGGACATGCAAAGAAAAACAGAGAAAAAGCGAACCGCTCTGATACCACTGATCCGGATTTAAACAGGAACGCAACAAATTACAGAGATAACCATATACACAAAGATGCAGCGTAAATAATACTTCATTTCATTAATGGAAAATACTGAAATATGCTTACAACCAGAAATGGAAATAAACCAGCTAGGGCGATGGTAGCTTATCTCTGAGAAGAGATGTGATGGCTACATGCCTCTGAACTGTGTTACAATGAGGCTCGAAGTCCTATTTATTGTTGAGAAACAATGGAAAAACCCTTAACATTCCAAAACCTAACCCTAGGAGATGAAACGCCAAACTGTGGGCCCCGTTTGGGGTAAATTGGTACATCAACTTCCCGGGGTCATAACTTGGCATATGATCTCCGTTTGACGCGTACAATAGCTCATTAGAAAGATCTATCCGAGCACTATCATTGTTGGAACAGGCAACATCGGTTGATGGACCCATGTTGCCCCCGGATTCCCCAAAAAACGTCGTTTAGGGCCTCAAAATGGCTCCGGAAGTTCAGGACCCAAAAAACTGCTAAAAATAGTAGGTTGTGCTACAATTAATGAAACTGAAAATGCCGAGAAAGACAATGGTGGGGTCCAGGTGGATTTGGCAGGTGGCCACCAATATCCACCTGGATCACATCAGTACTCCTTGGAAAAGGAACCAAATTATTCATCCAATTTGTGTTCCGCTTGAAATTTGAGTAAACCTATAGGGGGATAAGTTGAAAATACAAGTTTATTTTTTTTTCTTTTTTCTCTTTTTCCCTTTAAAATTTGTTGATGTAATCTAATCTTATTTTATTATTTCCACTATTATTTAATAATTTCCTTAGGAGGCCCATCTTAGACCTCAAAATTACCCTAATGTTTATTTATTTTGTCTTCCTCTCTTTCTCTCAACATCATATCCTGATGATGAGAACTATTTGTGACTCAAAACATTGATATAAAAATGACTACTGTGGAATTATCTCAGAGTCCTCACGCAATAAAATCCTACCACAAAAATATTCAAACAAAAGAAGGTTTATTTATGTTGTCGTAATTTGTCCTAGACCACCTCAAATTGAAGAAGAAGGTTTAAGGTACTTTGTCTTAGTGTTATTTTGATGCTTGCGATAGTACACTTCTAAAATTCAAGACATTTTAATCACTCATTTAGTGTGCATGATCGATAGTACCCAAAATGTTAAGGTTGCATAAAAATGAAGTGAACCTAAGATAAAATAATTAAGTACTGTAAGCAAGTGTGATAAAAATGGGTAAGGAGGAAAGTGTTTAAAATATGCCTCTCAAGAAATTAAGGATTTGCAAGAGTATAACCAATAACTTCAAAATCATATTAAAGCACTTGAGTGGGACTTACAATAGAAATAAAACATCATTGATCACATGGTTGATACACTATAGTTGGAAAAAGATATTCAAAGTGATTAAGGTATGAAGGATTGATTGATTGATGCAATTTAAATAAAGTTAAGAGAAAAGTAAGATTAGCTTGATAATATGCTAGATGCAACATCTACAACTAAGATAGATTCAAATTGTGATAGAGAGAACCTCTTACAAAAAGATAGTGCAATTTGTGATATAGATGAACTCATCCAAAATATTGTTTCAAGTTATGACATAGAGGAGTTATTAGAGAATATTGATGTGTAACAAATGATACAAAGGATCTTATCCTAAATTCTAATGCGATATGTGAAATGGATGAAATATTGCAAATGGTTTATGCTATTTTTGATACAAAAGACCTGGTGAAGTCATAAAAAATGAATGAAAATAAATTAGAAGCACTAAATGATGATACTAATATTAGAAAAAGCAAATGTGAGGAAGCAGAAGAGCAACCTCAATATCTTTCCAGGATGTTTCTAGACCTTGGAAAGAGATACCATTCAACATAAATTGACATGGCTTGGGGTATGACAAAAGAAACAACTTGCATATTCTAGATTACTCGAAACCAATTAAGTTTGCAAGCACAAGATTTCTTGAAGATGTCCATAATCTTGAAAATAAGTGCCAACATTGTCAAAGAGTTGGTCACATTGAGAGTCAGTGTTTTGATCTCCATTCTTGTCTTCATTGTGGGAAGAAAATCTCTTATCAAATAACTTTCAAAAGAAGAATCATATTAAGAAGATAGTTAATTATGGAAGAATAAACTCTTGGAGATGAAATCCATAGGTGAAGCAACTACGTTAGTCTTACCACCTAGTCAATACATAGGTAAAGACACAGAAAAAAGAAGCAAAAGTAAAATCAACAAGCTATTAAATAATTATTCCAAATGATTTTGGATGTGACCTAGATCCAATTCTATGTGTCCTCTATATTCAAGGATGCTACTCTCCACACCTCAAAGGGGGGAGCACAATGATAAAATAAACTCTCCTACACCTTTAAAAAGGGGAGTAAATTGATGAAATAATTAAGGTTAGTGGTAAACAAAAAACCACCACATTATTCAAAGTAGATTTGTTAGTGGTCATCTAAAATCCATCACATTGTTCAAAGTAGATTAGTTAGTGATCATCCAAAAACCACCACATTATTCAAAGTAGATTCGTTGGTGGTCATCGAGAAACAACTACATTATTCAAAGAAGATTTACAACTTGGACCAAACACTCTAGGGTGTTCATGGATTGCTTTGGTTCTATGTAACATGCTAGTTTCTTCACCAAACGTCGACGTCGTTGACTCCATATACATTCTCTCATCCATGCAACTACCTAATCTCTTTTTCACTTTATCTCTAGCCCCTATTGATCCATACCTTGACTTGGACTTCCAACATCATTTGCACTCGCTGGATTGACACTTTGAGTTGAAACCAACATCATTTGCGCTCGCTGGATGCACACCGTGATTCCAAACTTGATGCTTCCCTTCTTCCACTTCACTGCAATGAACATATCGATCTGATTTTTGTCTTTACCGACTTTGATCCTTTCCTCTACATATTCTTGCTAAAACATTGATACCAAATCGTCTCAAGTTAGGTCATCCATGCATTTCTCTTGGCTTTGTAGCATGACCAAAAAGTACATTTCTTTCTTCACCATGTAGAATTTTCTCATTTTTGGCCCTTCATTTTGGTTTGATGCCAGTTCTTATTTAAAAAGGAGAGAAAAAAATACATGACAAACACATTATAAGAATAACACACAAACACCATAATGTAACCTGGAAACCCTTATTGGAAAAAACAAGTATGAATAATAAATCTATTGTTCCTAATCTAAAATCATCTTACAACATATTTGTCATGCCTTTAAATAAACTATATAACATAAAAATACTATAGACAAAACCATACATTACCAAAAGTAAATTAATTTTTCAACTAAATAAAATTCACTCAAACTACCTTAACAAAATATCCATAACTTTCAATAACTTTATCTTTATTTTTTTTAAATAAATAAATTTATCCTTGTCCAACTCACTTCATATCAAATATCCATATGTATATCAGAGTTTTCTAACCATTTCCTAGATGAAAGGTGTTTTAGAGTGTTTGACCTGAGCATGAACTACATTAGATGGTTGACCAAACAACTAATGATGTAATGAAATGGGAAGACACTCTCGTAAATAATATGAATCACAAAAAGTAAAAAAAAAAAGAAAAGAAAGAAAGAAGAATTGCTAGCAAAGTGGAGTTGAAGATATCACGAATCCTTCAATGCACACATATCTTATAATGCACACATCTCTTATGTTTAGCAAGTGAAACCATCCCTACTTCTGCAATTGTCCCTTCCATGTTTATAATGGCCTACGAGAAACTATGAAACCCCACATACCCAAAATAAAACATACTTCCATGTTTACAATTTACTTACAAGAAACTATGAAGCCCTACATATAAAAAAATTAAGGAAAAAACTATGAGAGCCCAAGAGTCCCCAACAGCATTAGATATTATCTGTGATCACAATACATCTGATGTAGAACTGCTAATGGTGAATTTCAGTTTTGGGGAGTGAATAACCAACTCTCGAACAGTCTGGTGTATCAACCCACTCAACCACTCAACAATGGATTATTTTAGTATTTACTGATTCGTCATTTCTCATATTTTCTCCTTATATGTCGAACAACAATACCAAAATTATTTGCTTATATTATAAATACCGAGGCCGCGGGATCCCGTTTGGGCAAAGCATTAGGTGTCTCCAAGAACAATTAGAGCAGAGCACTTTGTGTATTAGAAAAAATAGATGGGTTTAGTACTAAGACACCCATTGCAGGTTTCATTGCGTTCTTGATGGTGGTGGAATTATACGTTGGGGTAGGTGTTACACAAAGAGAGAGAAAGCCTGTATGCTTTATTTTCGGGGATTATCTGTCAGATGTTAGAAATAACAATCACCTGCAGAGGAGTCTGGTGAAGGCCAATTATCCATGGTATGGAATTGAATATGCCAATTGAATTCCTACTGGAAGATACACCAATGGCCGAACCATTGGTGATATAGTTGGTATTTCTTATTTTCATCTTCCAGAATTCAACTTGTTTCCCCGAGATTATAAGTACAATTTGTATATTGGGAACTTTTGCTAAATTTATTTAGATTGTAGATTTTGGGGAATATCTTTGTATTTAATATCAATAAATAGGTTAAACAAGTAACCTTGTTCGAGCATATTTATATGGATTGTAGATTCTGGAAATATTCTAGAATTTGATGGTAATGATCCCACAATCTGCAATATTAAATTTAAAAACATTCCCAAATCTGCAATCTGCATAAGATGCTAGTTATTTTCAAGATATTCGTGGATTTGGTGTTGCTAATTTTGTTGTCGAGAAAACAAGTTTCCAATATCGATGGCGTACCTAGATCCATCCACTGATGAGAAAATTGTGTTGAAACGAGGTGTCAACTATGCTTCGGGTGGAGGTGGCATTATTAACAGAACATGATCTCTTTTTGTAATAAATTATTTGCAAATGGTCAAATGGTTGTTTTTTTTATAAAGTTAATTTCATTTTCTAACCTGTTAACTGCATGCCACATGTAGATACAACAAATGTGTATGTGGAGGAAAATAGAGATGTTTCAAGGCACTAAGATAACTATTTCCAAGAAAATTGGCCATGAGCGAGCATGGAAATTCTTTAATGGATCCATCTATTTAATAGGCATAAGAAGCAATTATTGCATTAATAATTATTTGAATCCTGCCCTCACTAATTCTTGGAAATACAGTCCTGATTATTTCATTGATTATCTTGTCTCCATATTGCACCAACAATTAATGGTGAGTTTTACAAATCCATAAATTTAATGGTAAGGACTACCATCATATCGATATAGAAAATATTTCTTCCCAATGTGATAGGAAATTGAAGAAGGATACCTAATGGTTGACTATTTCCTCTGTTAAAAGCCAAAAATTTTGGGTAATGGGCACAAGCTGCGGATAACCTAAAGCTTGCCAAGTAGTTGAGGACATAATACTAACAGATGCACTTTCATCTATAATTTTGCCATGCACAATCATATTATAAGCCTGTACTATGACCTAAAAGTGCACGTAAGGAGGAAGATGATATCCTATCAGTCGACTCCAATCAAAGGAAGTGACCATACTACATGGATGGGGTGCCATGAGAACGAGAGAACTGCCCCCTTGTGCTGTGGGAATGGGAGGATTTCTCTTCAGCCATTTTCTCAACCAATGGTTGGTCAAGAATAGACTCACAATATTCATGTTCAAAGAGAGTGGGATTGACTCGAGATGATTCTGGTCAATTACTTCATCAAATAGTGGAGGATTGGTGGAAAGCTCTTGATAACTAGCTGAAAGATGAGGCTGAGAAGTTGTAAGGTTGTCCAACACTTTGAGGCTTAATCTATATAAGGATAAAGGTGAATAAGATGATTCCCTTCATGTAACCTACAGACAAACTTAATTTTACCCTTATTTCTGTGAACCTTATTATCACTAGTTGAAGGTTTGTCACTAGGAAGATCACCATAGGTTTATGACAAAGGTTGATGTGAGACAAGGGACCACACTTCTAATACCTTGGGAATACTAGGAAAATATCTAAGAAGGTGGTAACCCTTACATAACTTTCAAGGGAATTTGAATTTGCGGGGATGATTGGAAGGTTTCTCTAGCAATGGTTTCTTGGTTGGCACGATGCTTATTTGGTTTCTTATTTTTCTTCTTCTTCTTAACTTCTTGTTTACTCAAATCAAGACTTTCACTAGGTGAGGAGGAAGAAAGGGATGAAGAAACAATATGTGAAGAAGGAAAAGGGTCAAATTTAGGATCCACTTGAGGTTGATATTGTTTAGGTGGAGGAGACCTTGGTTGAGGATCCATTTGGACATTCAGAACTATAGGGGTCGAAAACAACCAAATTGGAAAACCAATGATAAGTTTTGGAAGGGACAATGTTTCCATTTAAGGAGCACCAATATTTCCAAAACAAGGAAAAGGACCAGGATTCCCATCGGATGGGTTTCCTTGATTGGTGGACTTAGGAACTATTGCCATTAATCTCAACCTAAGACCCACTAAGGAGTTCTTCCATGGGGAGGATGTGTTCTGAATTCAATTAATTGATTTTATAAATTAAAGACATAAAATAAAACAAAGGAGTAACTAGGAAAAAGGGCTTACCAAGTAACTGTGAACTGCAATATACCACCATGGTGAACCAAGGATTTACGTACGGGAAGGCAATCTCCCTGAATGTTGAGTTCAGTGTATCACAGTATACAAGGCGATAGACTCACATACCTAAGGTGAGGATAACAACTAGTGGGGACTTCCAACATATACCCAGAGGTATGTGGAAGTGCAATATGTAGTATTGTTATCTAATGCGTAACCGTTCGATGAGAACATTCCCATATACTTTCATGTGTGGAGCACCATCCAATATACCCGGAGGTTTATGGAGAATGGTCTGATACACTTACATATGTGGAACGCGATATCACCCATTGAATGTAATGCTGGAAAAGAATGACAACTCATATGTTTAAAGATACTAGAACACATCTCTAGCCTAGACCTATATATGTGTCTTTAAGTTTCAAATGCTCCTTAGGTTAGTTGAGTGAATTTTAGATTTTATCTTGATTTAAGTTTCGATTTTCAAGGCTCATCTCGAATTTCACCTAAATACACCTATGATGCAACTAATATGATAAAACAAACTCATTTCATTTTCCTTTTAACAATGAAAGGCCTAACTAAGTATGGAAATAAGAAATCAATCAACAATGCAAAAAATAAGCGATGCAACAATCGATCTCCTCAACTACGCTATTCCAATCAAAATCAAAATCCTATATGCAATGAAAACAAATTTTTTTCTCTTGATTTCTTTTAATGTTTCAAATGCAAGGAAACATATGAATGCAATTTGATTGCTAATGAAAAGAAACCAAATAGACATTAATTGTAATGTAAAAGTTACTTTTCAAATTCAGCAATCAATTTATGCATACAAACCTGAATTGACAAGAACAAAGAAATAAAGAAAGAAAATCCTATCAAAAAAGGTGATGGCACTTAGAGGTGATTAACACTCATACACAATTTAGCCCCTCCACCAATGATTGGGGGGGGTTTTTTTTTTGCAAAAATGAAAGCAAAAACACTCTAATTTGTTTTAAGAAACTGAAGCATACCTATGAATAATGACCAAAGGTAAACTATAAAGGCTCGAAAATAATGATTATGGGTTCAATCCCCAATGAAGTCACCAATTTTTTATACAAAATCTATGATTGCAGACAGATGTATCTTCCCTAGACCTAGTTTCATGGCCTAGAACAACATAAATCAAAGGCTATAAAGTTTTCCTTAGAAGAATTGGAAAATAAAAAGATTATTACGTGTGATCCATCGCAAACTCTTCTTTCCTCTTGGATTTTCAACTCCAACCATAGCTCCAAACACTATAATTAGAACCTGCACAAACAAACAACACAAGCCAAAGATGTATGAAATCTATGTAGCATTATCAAATCATTCTATTCAATGGATCAACATAGCATTGAAACACATGCACAAAAACATAAAATAACACATGTAGGAAAATTGTATACTCTTTGTATTAAAATGGAAGGGAGAGATTTTACAACCAAAAGTGGAAGTTGATCTTGTAGAGAACCTCCCAAGTTGACTTGTCCTTCCTTGCCACAATGTACACCTCAAAGCCACCCTAATGCATGGGAATGATGTCTCTCTTATGATCAAAGAAACAACATAAGGGTATGATTAATATCCAAAATCCAACCTCTAGCTTGTGGATGGTAGTAAATATATAGGAGAGGATGGTAGTTTAGGAATTCTTATCCATTTACCAATCTAGGCTTGAGATCCACTCTTGATGGGAGGATGAGCTCAAGGGATAAGAAGGTGAAAAATCCAAGGTAGGGGAGATAGGATTCAAATTTCTTATCTAAGGTAAATGGTTGTAACAACTCCAGGAAGATTCTGGAAGAGGAAACTTCGGGATTCTTTTTAATTTTCCCAAATTTTCTTGATCTACACACTCGTAACAAGGGAAAACTTTCCCTGATCAGAGCAGGTGCATAATTCAGAAACCTGCCACTCAAAGCGGGTCCTTAAAGGGCCAAGGTGCGTTGGGCCTTAAAAGCGCTAAAATGAAGAAGTGAAGGTAAGAAACTCAGGGACTTGAGAGAGTCATGCTTAGGGATTTGTATAGGGATGATGAAAAGGCGTTCATGGATTTTGATGGATCCAGTTTGTAGGCCTATTAACCAGATGTGAAAAAATGGTTTATAAAAATCATGCTTAGTATTTCCTTCCAATAAATATTCTCATTCAAGAACATGATGGTAGTACTACAACTATTCTTATTTCATTTCATTTTTAAAAAATCAATAAAATTACATCAATTTCAGTGTGCATGCATTATGTTTCATGGTTTCTACTTCAGCACTGAACACACAATCCAAATAAGTAGTTCAAACTCAAGGTATACAACTTTCAGAAGAAGAACAAAAACAACTATGGAAAGTATGCAGTAGCTGTGGAAAGTTGTTGTAGCACTCTGTTTTAAGTTTTTAGTAGCCTGTTCCAAGGCAATTTTGCACACAGATTACAAAAAAATGGAGTAGAAATAAAAAATTATAAGATGCAGGGTTTTCTCAGAGTATGATAAATTGAGTAAGACGTGGGAAAAATTCCCCAAAAATGCAATTTTCGAGGACATTTCAGCGGGTTTTTAAGGAATATTTTTACTTTTTGTCACTGTGCACATATTAAGCTAGAATTTTTTATTTTTGAACATCAACCTCTTTTCTTCATCAAAATGGAATTTTGAAGGCATGTTGTGGTAAACGAGATAAAAATACACTAAATAGATTTTAAAGCACTCAAATTGGCATTGAAATGATTTCGTGGAATATGTTTTTATGCAACATTAGAGGGCGTGAAAATTCATTTTTAGAATTTTCAAAAGCTCAAGATTCAAGAATTTATTTGCTGGTAGAATGGTTTTATTCCAACACCTACAACCCTACTTCATCATTTCAATTTCTTCAAAAGGTAAACTTGAGGTAAAAACTTGCATAAGACTTTTTAGTTTATTAAAAAACTAGGAAAATATGATGAATAACCAATTTTCCATCAACCATTATTAGTTGCCATCTTTTCTATCAACCATTATTATTAGTCATTTGTTTGGTTGTCATTTGCTTAAATCACTCTTGGGTTACATTATTCCACTTATGTTTCCTCTTACATTTTCTCCCCACTTTGGTGTATCTTGTTGCATGTAATATTGCTTTCTTGAGATTGTTGGTGTACAAACAAATTTGCACCATTACTATTGTATCTTGCCATAAGAGGTAATTCTAAAATTTATTTGGTAAGTTACCAATATGATAAAAGTTTCACACGTTGATTGAAGAACTACATTCTTGTGATGACGCTATTTTTTTTTCTCTTTGATCCAAATATTTTAACTTCAAGGATGAACACAAAATTGCATATGAAAGAGCATATTAACCAAGTAACTTAACACATGAAAAAAAAAAGTGGAAATCATAAAGAAACCATGAGATCAAAAACACCCAAACGATTTTATTATGAAGTTCACCCAGTGTGGGCTACGGCTCTGAGCCCTGCTCAAAGTGGGGAGGCCTTCTTTCATTAAATGTTATGAAAAATGAATTCAATCAACTTTACATAAATGACCCTTATACCTGCAATTTCTATCATGGACGAAAAATGCAAAATTGAGATGCATGGATGAACATCACCATTGGATTCATGGCATGAAACCATGTCAAGTGACTATAATTATGAGAAATTGATCTCTGAAGTTCCAAGGAATCTTTAGATTCCATCAATATTCCTTGAGAGAATATTCTCTCAAGATTCCTTCAGAATATTTTTTGGTTTCTGTGCCTACCTGGCGCGGTTCCGGCTTGGGCACTATTGGCATTATGATGCATGTGTTGTACTTGATGGCAACCCTCTCATAGAAGATCATCTCACTTATATACATTCAGATGAATCTACAGAAGAGATATCAAATGTGACATAATACAGGATAGCTTAAAGGAATCAAATGGCAAGTTCTTAGTAAGCAGAGGTTCAAATTATGATGCATGTGTTGTACTTGATGGCAACCCTCTCATAGAAGATCATCTCACTTATATACATTCAGATGAATCTACAAAAGAGATATCAAATGTGACATAATACAGGATAGCTCAAAGGAATCAAATGGCAAGTTCTTAGTAAGCAGAGGTTCAAATATTGAAGAAAATAAGGGTACGCAGGTACACCTCACAGAAAGTACGTACCCGCAAGTAAACCAAGCAGAAACCGCGTCCAGGGACGCAGCCTAGCCGTTCAGGGGGTGCGTCCACCCAGTGCACACATTTCAAGGCAGTAAAAAGCACGTGGGGGTTTCTTATGTTTTACTCTTGGTATTTAGCCGACGGTTTTGGGTTATTATGGTGTCGGCTCGTGGTATTTTTCCATGATTTTAGGAGGAGCTTGCCTATATAAAGCAAAGGAGATCATTTGGCTTGAGCATGGTTTTGGCTGAAGATCTTATGAGGGCTAGATCTGGTCTAGATCTAAACAAGGCGAATCTACTGATGGACCGAGATCTCTTCGGCGCATGTTCAGATCTGTAGATCTGACTGTCTGGGTTACTTCTGAAGTCTTGAAATCATCTATGCCCGGAGGGACGCAGGTGCAGTAAGGGTTCAGGTGCGTCGGGACGCAGGCGCAGAAGTGTTTCAGGTGCGCCGGGACGCAGGCGCAGAAGGGTTCAGGTGCGCCGGGACGCAGGCAGTTCAATAGACTCAGAGCGAGGGACGCAGGCTAGCAGTTGAGCAGAGTGCGTCCGGGACGCAGGCTAGCAGTTGAGCAGGGTGCGTCCAGGGACTCAGGCCAGCAGTTGAGCAGGGTGAGTCCGGGACTCAGGCTAGCAGTTGAGCAGGGTGAGTCCAGACTCAGGCTAGCAGTTGAGCAGGGTGCTTCCTTCTCTTAAAATCTTTGTTTATCATTATGGTGTTCTGGGTTTGGTCCTATTATTGTTGATCTGGTTACTACAGTTGATTGGGTGATTCTCTTACACTTGATGATTAATTGATGCTTATGGATCCAGTTTGAAAATTAATGAAAAGTGGTCCTTGTATGAAAATTGGATGAAATGTGGCCATTCAGATTATGAGTTGTGCTTTAGTGTATCCAGTATGAAAATAGATGAAACGTGGTACTTGGAGGAGAGAAGATTGTAGGCCGGCACCTACGTACTAGTATCTAAGCTAGTACAAGAGCTAAAGGAAATCTTTGGAGCATTGTAGCAGGTAGTAGCCTGCGTACTAGTAAATGGATCGGCTAGTACAAGAGCAAAGGGGGTTGTAGCTCCCGTACTGGTATGAGGCTGTACCAGTACAAATATTGTAAAAGGATTTTCTTATTAAGAAGAAGATTGAGATGACTTGCAGCAGGTGGTTTTCTCCCGCATTGGGTTTCCACCTTATATCATTGTGTTCATGTGTGTGCCTTATGTGTGATGATCTACTTTATGTTACTGCATCTGTTAACTGATAATATGGTTGATAATGTCCTAATGCACTCATTGAAGATCGATTAACTTAATCTTAAGAAGTTGTGGAAGTAGCATATATGAATCTGATTATGGAATTGAAAAAGTTTTATTAATGTGATAATACTGATTCACCCCCCCCTCTCAGTATTATTTCCAACAATTGGTATCAGAGCAGGTCCTTTGATAGAAGCTTGATCGCTTGAAGGAGATCCGTGGAACAATGGGAAAGAAGCTTAAGAAGAAAGCTAATAAGAAAAAGAAGTCATCTCAGAAGAACTATGACAGTGGAAGAATCGATTGGGGATTAGGCATAAGAAGCTCTTCAGATTCAGAATCATTATCAGGTATGAATGTGTTATCCTCTGATGTTCCAGCTATATTTCCTTGTGAAAGAGATGAAAGTGATAGCGAAACTACTGAATTTGCTCTTATGGGTGAACAAGAAAGATATCAAATAGAGGCAGAATTTAAAAGGCTGACAGACAAAATTAGAGATCAACAAGATCTTTTGAACAAAAGGGAATGTGATTTCAAAGAAGAAGCAACCAAACTAAGGGCCCAACTAGAAGAAGGAAACAAGGTAAGAAAGCTACTCAAAGACAAGGAAGACCAATGTCAAAAATTGCAGCATGAAGTGACATCATTAAGAAAAGAAGTCAACGAAAGAAGCACAACCATTAAGAAACTCAAAGATAGATCCAGCTACTATGAAAATCTTGAAGCTACAATCCTCTCACTAAAAGGAGATCTTGAAGAGTCAAAGAAGCAGAATACAGATCTACTCCAAGCTATTGCAAAACAAGAAAACGAAGTCACCAGCTTAAAATCTCAACTAGAATGTGCCTTCCGAGTTCGTCAAATGCAGCAGGATCTGTATGAAGAACAAGAAAAAGAAATTCTCAAACTAAGGGAACAAATGGAAGAAGGAAGGAAAGCTGAAGAAGTTTTGAAAAAGAAATCTCTTGAAAAGGAAGAACAGCTTCAGGTTGAGGTAGATATCTTGAAAGGAGAAATATGAAACATGGAAGATGTTATGCATGTAACAAGCCTGGACATATAGCTAAGGAATGCAGGAACAAAGTGTGGGCACCATATCAAAAGGAGAAAATGTCATCATCACGCTTGAAGATATGGAGGAAAAAGGAAGTTCAGTCAGAAAAGGATGGCACAGCACAATATACAAACATACCAGAATCAGAGGGAGCTGGAAGTACAAAACTTCAGGTTCCTAAATCTCATAAGCAAACTTCATAAAGGCAAAGTCACATATATACGCGAGTTGGATACTGCACAATCGCGTATATGCTTGTTTGAAGGCAGTAGGCAAGTGAAGTTGGAAATGAATCTATCAAATCTGGGTATCTGACTGTCAGTGACACAAAGGAGGACTGTTAAAATTGGCCCTAATCAGAAGGACGCAGGTATTAAACTGGAGACCTGCGTGCGGACGCAGTACAGACGAAGCTCAGGTGCGTCCAGGACGCAGTTCAGTAACAGGGGATCTGCGTGGGGACGCAGAGCAGAATAAGGCTCAGGTGCGTCCCTGCAGCAAAAAGACGCGGCGCGATAGTATTACGGAGTGCGTCCCCCCAGCAAAGTACGCGGCGCGATAGTATTTTTGGGTGCGTCCCTGCAGCAACAGTACGCAGGAAAGCAGAAGATAAAGTGCGTACCTGTCTCAAGGCATTTATTGGCTGATTCTTCTTATTGATGATCAGATTTGACAGATGGCACTGGTTCAGGGGGAGCATATGCACTGAATGCATTGTTGGCATTATGGTCCTTGGTGACAATGCTTATGATTCATCTTGCTATTATGAGTTGGTCACATGATCAGATTTATGGTTGATTCTCTAATGATGCTTGCATGAAGTCTTTATTGTCCTTGGCACATATACGGATAAGGTTGGCTGATTTCATGGATGATTATTCAAAGTCGCTTTGTTGGAGACATGATGATAATGGGTCACTCACATGCATTTCATGATGATGATGCATGATTTCTTTCTTGGCACAAATGGATGAGAACTGTTGGCTGGATACAGGGATGATTATTCATACATATGTTGATTGATGCTGATGCTTTCATTTGATGGCTCTTGATTCATGGATGAGTTGATGTTGACAAATACTATGGAGCAGATTATACAGTGTTGTTGATGATGTTTGTCATGATCTTTAGATGTTTGAAAGGTCATAGCAAGACTCATGTTGTAATGGTCTATCTATTGTAGTCATCTCTTCAGGTCATGTAACGGCCTATGTCCCCCCACTATCCATGGGATAAAGATGTAATGTATTTGGTTTTCATATTTCTGATATATTCCCACTTGGCTGAATGGATGATCCTTAGTGATGGGTGATGAATGTATGTATTGAGTCTTTTGGTGATAGGAAGGTCATTTATGATATATAGAGTCATGTTCTTCTTGTAGAACATCTTTTTGCAGACCTTGTTTACAGTCAAGGGGAGATTGAGCATGAACAGCACTATATAGCAAAGCAGACATCTCAGCTTGTTCTCAGAAAGACCATTATCAGATTGGAGCACCATGACATATACAAAGGGGGAGATCTTTCAGAGACTTCAGCAGATCTGGTTTATAGTCAAAGGGAGCATGGCCTTAGGGGGAGCATACCCCTTTGCCCTTGATGTCAAAGGGGGAGAGTGATTTGGTGTTGTTGCCATCAAGTCCAAAGGGGGAGATTGTTGGCATTATGATGCATGTGTTGTACTTGATGGCAACCCTCTCATAGAAGATCATCTCACTTATATACATTCAGATGAATCTACAGAAGAGATATCAAATGTGACATAATACAGGATAGCTCAAAGGAATCAAATGGCAAGTTCTTAGTAAGCAGAGGTTCAAATTATGATGCATGTGTTGTACTTGATGGCAACCCTCTCATAGAAGATCATCTCACTTATATACATTCAGATGAATCTACAGAAGAGATATCAAATGTGACATAATACAGGATAGCTCAAAGGAATCAAATGGCAAGTTCTTAGTAAGCAGAGGTTCAAATATTGAAGAAAATAAGGGGTACGCAGGTACACCTCACAGAAAGTGCATACCCGCAGGTAAACCAAGCAGAAACCGCGTCCAGGGACGCAGCCCAGCCGTTCAGGGGGTGCGTCCACCCAGTGCACACATTTCAAGGCAGTAAAAAGCACGTGGGGGTTTCTTATGTTTTACTCTTGGTATTTAGCCGACGGTTTTGGGTTATTATGGTGTCGGCTCGTGGTATTGTTCCATGATTTTAGGAGGAGCTTGCCTATATAAAGCAAAGGAGATCATTTGGCTTGAGCATGGTTTTGGTTGAAGATCTTATGAGGGCTAGATCTGGTCTAGATCTAAACAAGGCGAATCTACTGATGGACCGAGATCTCTTCGGCACATGTTCAGATTTGTAGATCTGACTGTCTGGGTTACTTCTGAAGTCTTGAAATCATCTATGCCCGGAGGGACGCAGGTGCAGTAAGGGTTCAGGTGCGTCGGGACGCAGGCGCAGAAGTGTTTCAGGTGCGCCGGGACGCAGGCGCAGAAGGGTTCAGGTGCGCCGGGACGCAGGCAGTTCAATAGACTCAGAGCGAGGGACGCAGGCTAGCAGTTGAGCAGAGTGCGTCCGGGACGCAGGCTAGCAGTTGAGCAGGGTGCGTCCAAGGACTCAGGCCAGCAGTTGAGCAGGGTGAGTCCGGGACTCAGGCTAGCAGTTGAGCAGGGTGAGTCCAGACTCAGGCTAGCAGTTGAGCAGGGTGCTTCCTTCTCTTAAAATCTTTGTTTATCATTATGGTGTTCTGGGTTTGGTCCTATTATTGTTGATCTGGTTACTACAGTTGATTGGGTGATTCTCTTACACTTGATGATTAATTGATGCTTATGGATCCAGTTTGAAAATTAATGAAAAGTGGTCCTTGTATGAAAATTGGATGAAATGTGGCCATTCAGATTATGAGTTGTGCTTCAGTGTATCCAGTATGAAAATAGATGAAACGTGGTACTTGGAGGAGAGAAGATTGTAGGCCGGCACCTACGTACTAGTATCTAAGCTAGTACAAGAGCTAAAGGAAATCTTTGGAGCATTGTAGCAGGTAGTAGCCTGCGTACTAGTAAATGGATCGGCTAGTACAAGAGCAAAGGGGGTTGTAGCTCCCGTACTGGTATGAGGCTGCACCAGTACAAATATTGTAAAAGGATTTTCTTATTAAGAAGAAGATTTAGATGACTTGCAACAGGTGGTTTTCTCCCGCATTGGGTTTCCACCTTATATCATTGTGTTCATGTGTGTGCCTTATGTGTGATGATCTACTTTATGTTACTGCATCTGTTAACTGATAATATGGTTGATAATGTCCTAATGCACTCATTGAAGATCGATTAACTTAATCTTAAGAAGTTGTGGAAGTAGCATATATGAATCTGATTATGGAATTGAAAAAGTTTTATTAATGTGATAATACTGATTCACCCCCCCCTCTCAGTATTATTTCCAACAGGCACTTCTAGTTCCTCCTACAAAAACCACTTGTTTCCATCCTTGGTCCACCACGCCTCCTCCCACTTGGGAAAATATTGAGGTTTATATATAAGTCAAGTGGTGGAGCTACCAATGGTGAGTCGTTGACTCGTTGGTGATGGAGGCATATAGAACAGAGGTGGACCGGGTTCAAAACCCACCGCACCCATATATAATGCGAAACCATTTTTGTAACACGAAATATATATCAAAGGTTAAGTGGTTTAATATGAAGGTTATCATATTATCATTGGTGCCCTTTATTTTTGGGGCTGACCCACAAGGGTCGGGCGGGTTCGAACCCCGCTGACCTACCAACACATGGCACCATTGTATTGATGGGTGGGGTGGGTACGCTGGTGGGTGGACTACCCACTTTATATATATATATATATATATATATATATATATATATATATATATATATATATATATATATATATATATATATATATATATGAATGCTGATGGGGGTGCCAACCCACCACCCCAATTTTTTTAATTTTAATTTTTTATTTTATAACATAACCGTTAAAATTTTGGATCTAATTTTTAAGGGTCACTGGGTGAATTAAAGAGGCAACAATTCACCCTTTTCTATCACCATTTTCCATGCACCATCCCTTTTCCAAATTGTTTCCTCATTAGTGACTACCACTTGGCCTAGTTTGACCAGAACTTTGACTGGTTATATCTTGAGCATAAGAGCTCAGATTTGAGCGTCGTTCACACCGTTGGAATCGAGACAGGGAGCACTATGATCTAGTTCTTAGTTTCAATTCCATATGATGACTTTTATTTTTGAGCTTTTTCAAGGCCACTTCTATTTCTAGAGCCACTTGGATCACTCTTCCTTATGCTTCCTTGATTGAGACCCTTAGAAACGCTATATTTGATTTTTACTTTCCTTCAAACAAAATTTCTCATCAAAAACAAAAGGAAGGAGATGGAAAGTGGTTATAAAACAAATTTATATTGCTCCATAAGTGACCTTGCATAAATGGAGCTAATGCACAAGATTGTTATTTCCTTGAAGAAGTTGTAGATATTGTTGTTAAACCATGGCAAAATTGTCCCTACAACTGAGTTCCATTCCTTTCCATTCATGCTATTACCAAGTTTTTTTTATAAAGAGCATGTGAGAAGAACACAGTAAAGATTAAGCCCTCGAAGAAGAAGAATCAAGAAATAACTATTAAGCACCAAGTCTTGGTAAGTCACGATTCAAATTTTCTTTTCAGCCATATATACACATACAATGGAGATTTGGGACAACAAATAGAGCTAGTTTTTCCAACGTTATTTAGAATTCTTGCATCCACGTGTTGAGGATAAATTGGTTCCAAGATTAGAATATTTTAACTCTTGCTTTCCTCCTCACATAACATATTTAGATCAACTCATTATTTTGAAGTTTGGAGTTATGACATAGTTAGAAGTTGAATAGTGGTTGGATATTATGCTTCATTAGAGGGATATGATTTAGATTGAATTCACATCATTGGATCGTTTCATGGATATCATAATCAAGATGTATTACAAATTGCACATTTATGAAGTATTGAAATTTTCAAAGTTCTTAACAAGAGACATATTTATACATTCGAACATCAAGTACAACATTAGATAGCAAGTAAAAAAAGATTCAAAAACATGGTGATGAACCACATCAAGACAACTTAAATCAAAGACCACTTTGTAAAGCATAATTTTCAAAATCTGTTAAAGGTTGATGAACTTCAAGTAGTGGCCTAGAAAAATCAAAAGATGGAGAATGAAGTAAAAATATTGGATAAGAATATCCACCCATTCAAGATAACGAAGGAGCACTCATTACATTCTAATAACTCAGTCAATGCACTTGTTGATCTGGATCTCTTCAGCTACCAGACTTAACCAAGATCTTTTACTTCTGTGATGTTAGAAGAATCACATATGAAAGAGTATGAAAAGCCACATGTGCATTATTTAATAAAGATGAAACATAACAACAACTATAAAATCAAATAACACAAACACATTGATAACGGATTTCACCTAGTGTGGGTTACGTCTCCGGGCCCAGTGTCAAGAGTAGGGAGACCGCTTCATTAAATGTTGCAAGATGATGATGAGTACATAGTACATTCTTTGTCATTACAAGGATAAATTCCCTCAATCATAGTGGCATGTCTCTCCACAAAACTTTTTCCCTATAGGAACTCTCACTGAAATAGGCCTTCCTTCAGTATGAAAAGCTAACAAATTCTCACATGATGTGGTATACAAATATCCCTCAACATAATGGTAACACAAATCTCAACAACAAAAAATCATCTCAACAAATAAGAAGAAAGAAATGGCATCACTATATCATTAACCTTCACTTTCATGGATAGACGAAAAATGAAAATCTCAACTGATGAAATGGACTGCACCGTTGAATCCATGGTGTGAAATCGTGTAAAACGATTATAAACTTGGCCCCTTCAATTGTAGTTTAAGCTCTACCAACTTTGGTGTACTAATTCAATATGGGACTTTGGACATTAGCGCTGATCTTTACAGTGATTCAATTGAAAGTTTAATTTCCCTCCTTGGAAACAGTATTGGGATCTCTTCATGGAACACCTCACTAAATTGTTTTATTATTGGGTGTTATTTGATTCCATTTTATCAACCCCCAATTCGTTGGTCACTTGATCACAACCCTTCTCGCCGCACCGCTTCAGTTGTAGTTTTGTTATTCATCAAACTATCATTGGTTTTATTTCCCCCTTCAATGTCACCTTTCCCCCTTGTTGATGAGATATTCGATTGAATTGCTAAATAAATTGACTTTGGTCCTATCCCTTGCCAACCAAACCATGCTGATTTATATATCATATGAACCTAATGCTAGCAGGTTCAAATAAGTTAGCGTGCACATGCTATCCATTATAACTAAACATGATTTCACCACATGTTCAACCCATTTCTTAGTCCTGGTGGCCAACTAAACCAACCAAGATATTTCATCTATTGTGCTCTACAACACACACTTCTCTACAACTTGTGGACTGATGCAACTGAAATTCAAGCTACGGTAAATCAAAATTGAAATCGACTAGTTATTTATTGTACCTTCCATTTTGATCACTAAGGGATGGTGATCAACCTATCTATTATCCAATGCTACATAGATGCATGGTATGCTCCAAGCCACATCATTTATTGTCTCCTCTTCTTGCACATTATACAATTTTGGGTAGTTCTTTTGTTGTGGAGGACAATCTCTCTTCTTGTGGTTTTCTCCGCAAGTTAAAAACTTCATAGGATCTCCTCTGGAACTCATTTTTTCCTCTCCTATAGGTTGAGAGAATTGGTCTCTAAAAACAGTAGTGGATCTTTGTTGGAAGTGGAAAAATTCACATTCTTTCCTCTAGGTTGTTGTCTTATAGCTTTCTTCCCTTTTCCTTTAAATTTGGGATTTCCTTTTACTTTCTAGTCAGTGCAAGACTTAATCCTATGATTGGACTATTCATAACAATTCTTCATCTTTTTGATAACATATTTCAATGTTTTAGGTTCATTGAATTCTATTTTGTCCCTGAATGCCTGTGGAATCCTATTGATATACCTTTAAATTCATCTTATCATCCTTAATGTAAGGAACGTACCTCAACAACTCCAAAAATATGGTTTATATTCATCAACAGACAACTACCCCAACTTGCGCTCATAAAATTATTTGGATTTGTTGTCATAGTACCTCTCATATAGGTTCTTTTCCTAAAATACCTCTCAAATCTTCTCCAAGACAATTCTTTCTCTTTGATATCTTTGACATTCCTCAAATATTTCCACCAGGTATCAGCCTTGCCCTTTAGGCTGAAGGTGGCTACTCTCACCTTCATATTTTCGAAGTAATCATGGGCTTTGAAAAATTTATTCATCTCTAGAAACCATGCTTCTGCTTCCTCTGCCTTCTTCGTCTATTCATCAAATGTAGGAGGTTTTCCCTTCTTAAATTATTCTAGCAATAATCCTTTTACTTTCCTCCTTTAATGGCAATGCCTCTTAGCTGTAGCACTAGACAAGTGCTCACAACTACCTGTTCTCCTCTCCGGAGCACTTCATGGAGTATCATCTGTCACTGTATCCTCTCTTGCTTTCCTATGCCTTTTATTAGACTTGTTCCCTTCTACAACATCAATCTTTAATTCGGGCCTTCCAATTCCAGAGGTACTTTTCTTTCCCTTACTCATTATTAGGTGGCTAACACCCAAATTATGTTGTCTCTACCTTTGCAAGTATGACATTCTTTGTACTATGATGGACTTTACTTTTGTCTACTTCTCCTGAGTCATAACATGCCTTCCATTATTAGCCTTGTAACTTCTCAACTCAACTCTTATGCTTCTAAAGGTATCCATCCAGTCAGTGGAGCCTTCCTCTCTCCTCTTTCCAACTAACTCCTCCTCCTGACCATGTTGAGATCTATCGATGTTGTACTGCACCATCCCATTGCTCATCCGTTCATTCACTTTCTATTCCTTGGCATCTTCTTATATTTTGTTACATACACATAACTATTATCCAACCAAATGAAATTAAACACATTTTCCCATCACCTTGGCTTAATTGCAATAATCTCGCGGATATGAGGCTATTTGAAACACTAATTTTCAAGTTAGCATGCTGTAAGAAAATAATAAGCTTATCAAGATCAACACTTGCATACAATATGTTAGAAAATTATATATTATAGAGCAATGGAACACATAAAATATATTTCATAAATATAAACACAGAAAACATGTAAAACATGTAAAACAAGAGAGACACATATATATGTGGTTCACCCAGTTTGGGTTATGTCCACGGAGAAACAACCAGTCATTCTTTTTATATTATCCAGAAAACTGAAGAGATACAACTTATAGCAGATTCAATGTAATTCCCTCTTCACTCTCACACAATCTCCTCTCTCTTTCTCACTCAAAATACAGATCTACATAGACACAATACAATTCCCTCATATATAGTGAGGGGTTTCCTTATAGGGAAAAAAACCTAAATTAAACATAACTTCTACCATCAGATCTCCGCCTAATGAACGACCCAGATTGACTATGAAATTACAAAGGAAATTTAACATCTATTTTTAGCTTCAGGGGCACTGCCCCTGATCCCCCACCAAGGGGGGCCTCCCAAAGATCACAACTACCCCCTCTGGACCCCCTTTGCAGCACAAATATTACAGTTGGCGTTGCCACCACATTATGAATGGGGTCCAATGCGTTGATACCTTTGAATAAAGAAGATAATCAAGCTCCACACCCAACACAATATGTAGTCCACAATCAAATGCTATACAAAGCACACAACAAAAAACATCATTTAAGGACTACACTTTGTAACAAAGCTCCAAATTTAATTATTGCTAAGCCCATGTAGTTCTAATGTTGAACCATGCTATGATATTACCCTGTAATTAAAATTTAACTCATTATCATATTACATCAAAGTCCCAACCTTTATCTCCAAAGATACAGTATTGAAACTTCACTTTGATACCACTCTATTACACTCCTCTCCTTAGACTTCCCCAAGACCTAGTGGGAGGAGTTACTTTAATCTAACCTAACCTCCATAGTTTCTTCATGGAAATGGGGTTACAAAATTTCCTTGCTCCTGAAAGTTAGAAAAATCAAATTTTGGACAACACCGGTCCATCCATCTTTCCAAGAGCTTTCTGATGATATAAATTTTACCTTGATCTGAACCCTAGATCAAAGGATATGCCTATTTAAAGTATCACCATTTAAACTCTTCCACATAGGCAATACTTGCCACATGGATCCAACATGGCACCTATGTGACAACAACACCTCACTCAGGTGGTACCACAACACTCAGGTGGCACCACATCACTCCCACGAACTAACAATGACATAAATTAGCCTTAATCAATATCTAACATGTCACATCACCCATGGGCCCACAAGTCCATGCCCATTTCCCACTGAGTGAATTGTGTTAGTTCTTCATTAAGTATGGATTTTCAGAATTCTGATCTTTTCCTGAACTTACACTTATAAAAAGTTATAGACCCTTGGAACTTAACACTAGTTCTTATTGACACACACCCCTAGACTAGCCCATATGTCGGTTGTCCAGCCTTTTACTCTCACTCTAGTCTAGGATTTTGTAGACCTCTAGACTAGTCTGATTTAAATTCGGCCTACACCACCTTTAGTGGTAACAGCCCAACCCCAGACTTCTATCCAACTCGACCTATGATGGATTCTGACCTAAACTCCTCATAACATTAACCTTAAAGGGCCCCACAACATATATACCTTTTCCAGTGAAAATAACCTCATTGCAGGCTAGGTCTGACCCATCCAAAGTGTAGACCCTTGATGTTGTATCACACACAATTCCTCTTGAAATGTCAAACCTGCTCGGACTAGCTTGAGTCTGAACTCCAAATACAAGTGATTTATTCATTAACAGACTAGAGTGATTCTTTGGGTTTTCTTCAGGTGTTCCATGGATTCAACTAGGGATTCTTCCCGAATTAAAGTGTTACTGATAATGCTATATTATATATTAATAATACCTTCAATTAGATGATAAGTACGCAAGAATGTAATCCCTAGTACACACTAGTCTTACAATCATAAAACATAACCAAAATAATAGTAATAAGACTATCAACATGCCTATGACCTGACATAGGTATTATCCAGTGCATCACTGAGACTTAGCTGTAAGTCTTGATATGAAAACACCCCTCAATCACATAATGAACTCAGCAAGCATCATCAGAACCATTGATGTTACATGCCATAAGATTATTTCTCAAATACTTACACCAATCCATAATAACAAATAACCACATGTGATAAACATAACATATCAACAATGAAGATCAATTGCACACAGTGACAACAAAAAAACCCAACCAATAAATTAATACATTATGTAATTTACCCATGTACTCAGGAAAACACCAACAATCTTAGGGATTTGAAAATACTCCTCAAAACATGAGAACAAATACACTTATATCTCATTGAAAAAAACCAAGAATAATGAAATTCCTCCATGAGTATTGCTAATACATTCATTTCCATTTACAACAATATTACAATTTTTGTCTAATAAGAACACACTGGAAATACAAATAAGAAACTTATCTTATGATGTGAATGAATGGAAGCTGAAGGAGGGACTTCCACTCTCCACCCAACCGTAGGTCAACTGCATTGCAATATTTCTTTTAGTTTACCACCCCAGAGTTGCATTTAGAGTCTAAGGAGTAAGTGCTCAAGGGAATTAAAATCCATTGCCAATTAATTGGTCACACAAGAATCCAGAGACCACCCCATCTTCACTTACTTAATTTAGGACTATATCATTCAATGCCTCCACCTACTCACCTAGGAATCCATATCACACTTATGTCTATTTGATAATACCATAGATATAAAAAGTACACAGAGTTTACCATTTTCCAACGAAGGATCCAAAATAGACTTGAGTTTCCACTTGCTCAACCCCGCAGGACCCCAGAACACACAATGTCTCCACCTCCTTTCTTTCTTCGACCATGCTTCTCAGCGTTCTCCTGATCTAGTTCCAACACATGTTCCAACATTATTCCTTTGATTTTGCAAGTTTTCTTGCAGTTCTGTATATGTCTAACATGACATACGACACCCAAAGCACACTACTTGTATCTGTGATTATAGAGATGTTAACCATGCTTGTTTTTTTGCATTTTGTATTGTTTGTTTGTTTTTTTGGGTGTTGTTAGCTCTTCACATATCATAGTGTCATCTCTCAACTCATGCGAATTACCATCTCCGATGAATATCCTGTTGAAGAATCTAGGGAAAATGTAGTTAATGAGATTCTTCTTAGCAGGATAACTATTTGTGAGGTATTTAATTTTTGTTTATTAGAATATTCTTTAATATTAGAGTGTGTCTTCTTTAGTTCATCAAATAGCTACCAAAACAAAGAGACAAGAACATAAGATGTTGGCTTTCTGCCAGGGCCAAAACCTCTCACTCTTGGAGAGGAAAACCCAAACAAAATTATTCTTATAGAGGTTCCAATTAACGAATACCAAGACCATGCCCATTGACCTGTTATGCCACTCCAAGACAAAGACACCAATCCTCTTCTTTTTCACTGCTAAGATCATCATCATTACTGCACCATTGAGGCCATCACTACTACACCACTGAGATATTTATTATTGTTGCGCCATGACTGATTCTTCCTCGAGAGCTTCATCACTACTACACCATGACTGCTCCTTCATCGAGATATTCATTCATATATATATATATATATATGATAGTTGTACTGGGGTCTTCATCATGATCTTGATTCCATGTCTTCATTAATGCACTTAAATCTTCATTATGACCTTATCTTCATTAGGATTATGACCGAGACCATGGTTGTCATTATGCTGAGATCTTGACTACGTTTAGTATGTTAAGAATGCATTACTTGTGAGATCACAATTGTGCCGAGATACTGAGCGTATCTTCTACATCCAATATGTCGAGACAGTGATTAGCGCTTTGGTATTTATCATCCCATCTATACCGAGACAGTGACTGTATTCTTGCACCGAGATCATCATCATAGTTAGGCTGAGATTGTCACTATTGAGAAGGACAAGATTGTAATATTCTCACTGAAACTATCCACGAGACAATGTCCTCCTCTAATGTGGATTAGATCCATGTACCCATTCAAGAGATTCTGAGTTACTTATCTGAAATGTTTGCACTCCTGTACTTTTCCGAGATTACAGAGGATTCGAGATTCTATCCTGTACTTTTGCAAAGATTAGTAAGGAATGTATAATAGTTATGTCTCCGTAATAAGCCGACATGATAGTGAATCATTGTGTAACTTTATTTGAGCCGACATGACTACTCTTTATATCGTTTTGTTGGCCCACTTGTTCAAGAGAATTGTGCTTGTCTTGGAGGGTCGATCTCGACACTGGGTTGACTCATATACATTACATATATGTTCAAGAAGAGCTCTTTAACATTTTGTTTGACTCTTTGACTTTCCTATAGCACTTCAACATGTTTCAAAACTATTTAATGAGCAAGAAACTCATTTTATATTTTAAAAAATAATATTTCTTTTCTTTTACAAGTACAAAGATCAAAATTATATTTATGAAGACCGAACCTAATTACATTTTTTTCAACATATCCTCCTTGTTCCTTTTCTGTTGACTATTTTTTCTCCATCAACCCCCTCATGTCCATTGCGTGTTGTCGACACCATGGAAGTCATAAGAAAAGATAGAGGGGGTATGGGTTTGTCCTCCATTTACGAAGCCCATACTCCACCTCCCTGCTTGCCATGTAGACCATTAAAACCCAGTGGGAAGGCTGGTGGCCATTAATGAACAACCTTGTCTTAACCAATTTCCCAAGCAACTCCTCCTCAAAACTTTTGAATCTGTGTCCACTCCTCTAATCAAGTCATTATGTTTACATTTACACAATATTTACATGAATTACAATGCATAAAGATAATTATAAGAGGGATTAACAAAAAGGGTTGTCACAAAAACACTTTGTAAAAAGTAAAGATTCTTTGAGGTTCATTTCAAAAGATTGAAATGGAGGTGATAATTTCTAAACAGAAAGTGATATTTTTTTAGTGCCAATCATGGTAAATTTTAGGGGCGAATTATAGCCCAAAGGCGAAATTTGAGGGTTTTTACATTTTAAGAGGGCGAATTTTTTATTAAAAACCCTTTTCATATAATTAGCCCCAATTTTATTTAAAAAATAATTAATTTTTTGATTTTAGCCCAAAATAAAAAATGGGTGGATAAACTAACCGAACCTTCATTTGGCCCGATTCGCTGGTTTTGGGAAATCGTATTCCCTTAAAATCACCGAATTTTGATATTTTCCCTGGTTTGGGAGATTAAAATGATTTAATGCCTTACATTGGGTGCAATTTTTTTTATTACCATGGGCCAATACCACATGCCCAAAAACCATCTCTCATTTCACAATCAAAATATTTATAAATATTTTATTTGAATTTAATTTTATAACATATTATAATTAAATCTAAAAGCAGAAATATTATAATTACTTTTAAGATATATCTAAATCCCTTATCACATTCAAATATATGAGATATAAATAATAGTTATAAATTAAGATCCATTTTACCATATAAGTTAGTCTAATAATTTTGTAACCATATTTAAACTTTATTAATAAGCACATAAAAATTTAATACTTATAATATAACAATTTTTTTAACCATGGATATTCACCCCCACTTTACCATGGACATTATTAAGTTGTGAACATGCTTTGTTACAATACCGTGGGCCAATACCATGACTTATCAATACCACATGCCCAAAAACCATCTCTCATTTTACAATCAAAATATTTTATAGTTGTTTTTTTTTTATTTAATGTTATTACATTTTTTGTATGGAAAAGATATTGTAATGTCATGTTATGTTATCTAAACATTATGTCTCAATCAAATTAAAAAAAAATTGATTAATTAATTAATTACAAATTAAAATATTTTGACTCAATGAAATTACATAAAAATAGAAATTACATTAAAAAAGAAAAATTAATAATTATAATAATTAATAATTAAACAAACCTAGATCCATTTTAACTTTGGATCTATCTAGAGATTTGACAATTAATAACCCTATGTTAAAATGAAAAGTCTATGTTATTATTTTATGTAAAAACATTAGGTTATTATTTTTTTTTAATCAATTTTTATTGAGTAAAGGTAAATTTGAAATAAAAATAAAAATAACTCTATGTAAAAATGAAAATTCTACATTATTATTTTTTTATTATATCAAGAGATATTGTTTTGTCCATTACTGATTTTTGAGCTCAAGGTTTATAAGAACCCATGGTATTCATGTGGAATATAGTCTATTTAAAGGGGGGAATTATACCATCCTAAATCCATCTTCTCATTCTCCCTCTTTCTCTCTCTCCCCCTCAGTTTTGATTCACATTTCGCATTAGCATTAACTGTTGATCTCTCAAGATTTGTTGATCTCTCAAGCTTATAGAGGGATGGATCTTGGCTCGTGTATATCTAAAGAGAGGTATGCTATGAATTCTTAAAGTAGTATAATTGGATTTGCAAAATGTAAGGTTTATTTTACATAAGGATATCTTAAAGTAGTATACTTGGATTTGCAAAATGTAATTTTTTTTTACATAGGAATATCGTTTACTTTTGATTATGGTCTTGCCTATTAAGTGCCCATATTATGGTTTTGATAGGTTTTGATTATGGTTTTGATCAGGTGCAATTGCTATGACCCTTTCCTATTAAGTGTCTATATTCTAGTTTTGATTAGGTGAAGCGTCTATGACCCTTGTCTATTAAGTGCCCATATTATAGCTATCATTTGGGAGGTTTTTTTTATTGCATCCAAGGATGTTGTCTTGTTCTGTGAAGTTACCAGTGGTTTTTGAGCTCCAAGTTTATGAGAACCCATGGTATTTCCCATGATATTCATGTGGAATATAATATTTTTAAAGGGGGAATTAAACTAGACTAGATCCATCTTCTCCCTCTTCCTCTTCCTATGCATTGAAACCATCAATTTTGATTCTCATTTCCCACTCGCTAGGTTTTGATTCTCATAAACTAGCCTAGATCCATCTTCTCCCTCTTCCTCTAGGTATCCCTCAAAACCCTTGGTTTTGATTCTCATTTCCCATTCACCTTAACTAAGGATGGATCTAGGTTGGTGTGTATCAAAAGAGAGGTATATTGTGAATTCTTATAGTATACTCTGATTTGCAAAATGTAAGGTTTTTTTACATAGGCATATAGTTTATTGGATTTGCAAAATGTAAAGTTTTTTTAGATAGGGATATGGTTTAATCTTGATTATGGTTTTGATCAGGTGAAGCGTCTATGACCCTTGCCTATTAAGTGCCCATATTCTGCATATCACTTGGGAGGTTTGCATAAGTTGATCATGATTGTGAAACCCTATTCCAAAACAAAGACATCTATCCACTTAATTAATCTTTTTTTTCATTTTAAATTAAAATAAAAATCAATAATATGAAAAATATCAATTATGGGGCTGAAAAAAAGCTAGAAGCACTAGTAGTTGTTGGGAGATTTAAGGTTTTCTAATATCATGAGAAAAATGTTTTTTGGTTGCTTTATATTTTATAGTTTGTGTACAGTAAAATATGGTATATTAACAACTTAATCACTTTCTATCTTAATGGTTAATTTTTTTAAATTCATTTAAATTATAATTAATTAACTTGATATAAAAATTATTGATGAGACAATATTATATAAAGGGAAAGTGATTTGATAATTATAATTACAAGTTGTCCAAATTTGTCAGTGAATGATTATCTTCACTTTCAATTTCTGAATTGAGCTATAATTAATTCTGTAATGGTTTATTTATGTAATCATCACTCAAACATGATATTTTTCCACAAGGAGGTCACTCACAAAACATAATAATAAAAATATATATTATTTAATTCCAAAACTAAAGAGGTCATTTCAAGTTACAAGGGTTTGTCTAATATATATATATAGGTATATAGATATATTAAAATTAACCATCATGCAATATAATATTATGTTGACTTCGTTAAATTAAAACATAAATTATTATTTTAATATGATAACTATAGTTATTATTTTATATGTGTCCTTAGAGGTATCCTAAAGTGTTGTTAGATTCTAGCTAGTTCATTTTTTATCATGTTAAGGAAACAATCATAGTACCTAATGTGACCATGTATATTCATTTTAAAATTTAAATATTTTGTAATAATTTTTGTCAATATAGACAATTTTAAAACTGAAATTCACTAAGAGAAATCATAAGAACACTTATCTACTAATCTCTCTCAAAATTACATCTCTCCCTAGACTTTTGTAATTAATATACATTTAAAAAATAAATATTCAAAACTAAAAACTAAATCTCTCCTTAGTTTGAAATGTTAAATTAAATCTTTTTTAATTAGTACATATTTAAAAACTAAATATTCAAAACTTATTTTTATTCACACCGAGCCAAGTTTTCCAATGATGGTCTAAAATCCAAAACCCTAGTACAAAAAAAGATTTCTTGCCACATGATAGGCTTCTTTGCGCTCAGATTGCTGGGAGGATGATACTAAGATGTAAAAACTGGCAATTCAAAAAATACTGTAAGATAAAGAATAAATGTGTTAATTACATTATAATTTTTTGAGTTGAATTGCAAGCCACAACCCTCAAAATTTAACAAAACATTACTTAAATCAAGATCAGGCTATTTACCTGCTCACAAATAATAAAATATCATCTTCCTTCTTAGCTCTTGCGAATATATGTAGGGCTCTACATTTTAAGGACGTCGCTTTGAAATGTTGAGCATTTTTGCAGGGCAGAAACCTCTTCTTTGACTGATGTGAGGGGTGCTCACTTACTTTCGGCTAGGGATTTGCGTTTTGTGGTTTCATCTTGATACATAAAATTCCAAGGGAGACGTGGGATTATTATCATTGTTTTTCTTGGCCGCAGGAGTTTTAAGGCTGATTTTTATTGCAACCCTTTATGCGCTATAACCTTTCGTGTTGATTTTCACCATGCAAATTTTATTAATATGTTCTTTTAGTATGTGATGTTGGATTTTTTATGCTTTTTAGTACTAAAAAGTTTTTGGTTTGGGAATATTGTCGATACAGTTGGGGAATACTTAATGATGGACATGGCTATACCTGTACAATTTGTTACAACAAAGAAATGGGAGAATTCTATCTCCAATATTCATATTTGTTCATCTCCATCTAAAGATAGGTAGGATGAGCAAAAAACATTTCACAAAATCCATCCTCTAACATAGCTACTTGGCAACTATTTTACAAACAAATTATATAACAAGATACATAGATAGATCATTCCTAATTTTTCAATAGGCCTCAAAGGAAGTACTGAAACTCAACGAGAAAGGATTGTAATCCCAATGCTTTGTTCCATTTAAATCCTTGTTCTCACATTTCTTTCCCGGATTTCCTCCCTCTCATGATTGGCATAGAGCTTAATGTTTGTTTAGCTACACTTGCATAAGTGAGAGTTCTAATGTCTACCTTTGTCACCCCTAGGTTGATGGAACATCTTCCCTCACTATCTCTAATCATTGTTCCTCCCATGGATTATTAATTTGTTGTTTCACCATTTTTCCCTTGTATTTCTTCTCAACTTTTCCATTTTCACCTTTTTTATTTTTTCCAATTATCTTCTTCATGTTAATTTTCTAAGGACTTATTGTGGCTCATTTCCCACTCCTCACTCATATATCTATATTGCAATACATGAGAAATATATTTATTTTCCATATGAGTAATATACATATTTCAGTCCTAGAGGGATTGCTTAGAAAACAAGGCTCATAGTCATTACAAGAAATACTCATTATGACACCAACAAATTGTCACATGTAGGATTTCTCCCTACCACCTACACTAAAACTAATTGACATTCCATGAGAAATATCTTTATATTCCATATAAGGAATATACTTGTTTTGGTTCTTGATGGATTGATTAGCAAGGCTTCAATCCATTACAAGAAATACTCATTATGAACTTTGTTAGCCCTTTACAAAGACTTTATTATTCAGTGAAATATTCGCCAAGATCTTACAAGATTTTATAATCCAATGAAATATTTGCCATGATTTTACAAGATAATATAATTTGGTGAGAGATTCGCCAAAAAAATTATATATACATATTATATTATTGATAAAATCACCTTCCATTTTTCCTATGTATCATGGGGATTCACCCATTTATTATATATATAAATTTAGGGGGGTTCTTAAAATTTTCCCTAGTGCCAATAGCTTCAATACATAATAAAAGACTTGCAAAAGCGTTATAAAGAAAAGGAGAGTTTTTTGTTGTTGGAA
This sequence comes from Pinus tabuliformis, assembly GCA_031772625.1. Lineage (NCBI taxonomy): Eukaryota > Viridiplantae > Streptophyta > Pinopsida > Pinales > Pinaceae > Pinus > Pinus tabuliformis. The sequence goes on from CM062818.1 coordinate 1,084,090,991, forward strand.
ATAATCAAAAGATGGCATTTCCTCATGTAAAATGGAATATCATATCAATGTAATTATACGAGATAAATAAGAATGTGTAATATACTTTGTGTTAGTGTTATTTTGATGTTTGCAATACTACAATTCTAAAAGTCAAGACATTTTAATCACTTGCTTAGTGTGCATGATTGATAATACCTGACACCCGAAGGTGACATAAAAATGAAGGAAACCTAAGATAAAAGAATTAATGCAAGTGAGCAAGTACAAGTGAGTGTGATAAATATGGGTAAGGAGGAAAGTGTTTCCAATGTGCCTCTCAAGAATAAAAGGATTTGCAAGAGTATAACCAAGAATTTCAAAATCAAATTAAAGCAACTGAGTGGTACTTATAATAGAAATAAAACAACATTGATCACATGGTTGATATACTACAGTTGGAAAATGATATTTGAAGTGATCAAGGTATGAAGGAACAATTGATTGATTGATGCACTTTAAATAAAGTTAAGAGAAAATTAAGATTAGCTTGATGATATGCTAGATGCAACATCTACAACTAAGATAGATTCAATTTGTGGTAGAGAGGACCTCATACAAAAAGCTAATGCAATTTGTGATATATATGAACTCATCGAAAATATTGGTGCAAGTTGTGACATAGAGGAGTTAATAGAGAATATTGATGTAACAAATGATACAAAGGATCTTATCCAAAAAGTCTATTGCAACATGTGAAATAGATGAAATCTTGCAAATGGTTTATGCTAATTGTGATACAAAAGACCTAATGGAGTCATAAAAAATGAATTAAAATGAATTGCAATCACACAATGATTGCACTAATAATAGAAAAAGAAAATGTGAAAACGCAGAAGAACAACATCAAGAGCTTTCCAAATGTTTCTTACACCTTGGAAAGAGATACCATTCAACATAAATTGACATGGCTTGGGGCGTGACAAAGGAAACAACTTGCATATTATGGATTACTCCAAGTTGGTTGAGTTTGTAAGCATAAGATTTATTGAATATGTCCAAAATCTTGAAAATAAATGTCAAGATTATTAAAGAGTTGGTCACATTGAGAATCAGTGTCTTGATCTCCATTCTTGCCTTCATTATGGGAAGACAAATCACTAATGAAATAAATGTCAAAAGAAGAATCTTATTAAGAATATACATAAATATGGATTACTAAATTGTTGGAGATGGAATCCATAGGTGAAGCAACTACAATAGTCTTACCACCTAGTCAATACATAGGTAAAGACACAAAAAAAGAACCAAAGGAAAAAATAACAAGTTATTAAACAATTATTCCAAATGATTTTCGACATGATCTAGATCCAATTCTATGTGTCCTCTAAATTCAAGGATGATACTCTCCACGCCTCAAAGGGGGGAGCACAATGATAAAATAAACTCTCCTACACCTTTAAAATGGGGAGTAAATTGATGAAACAATGAAGGTTAGTGGACAACAAAAAACCACTGAATTATTCAAAGTAGATTGGTTATTGGTCATCTAAAATCCATCACATTGTTCAAAGTAGATTGGTTAGTGGTCATCTAATACCCACCACATTATTCAAAGTAGATTGGTTCGTGGTCATCCAAAAATGACTACATTATTCAAAGCAGATTTACAACTTGGACCAAACACTCTAGGGTGTTCATGCACTACTTGGGTTCTACATAACATGATAGATTCTTCACCATACCTTGACATCATTGACTCCATCTATGTTCTCTCATCCATGTATCTACATAACCTCTCTCTGACTTTATCTCTAGCCCTTATTGATCCATACCTTGACTTGGCCTTCTAACATCATTTGCACTTGTTGGAATCACACTCTGAGTCCAAACCTGATGCTCCCCATCTACCACTTCATTGCAATAAGCATCTCAATCTGGTTTTTGTCTACATCGACTTTAATCCTTTCCTCTGCATCTGCTTGCTAAAACAATGATCCCAAATCATCTCAGGTTGGGTCATCCATGCATTGCTTTTGGCTTTGTAGCATGACCAAAAGGAACATTTCTTTCTTCACCATGTAGCAGTTTCTCATTTTTGGCCCTTCGTTTTTCTTTGATGCGAACAATTATTAAAAAAAAAGAGAAAAATAAATACATGACAAACACATCATAAGAATAACATACAAACACCATAATTTAACAAAAAAAACCTTATTGGAAAAACAACTCTGAATAATAAATATACAATTCCTAACCTAAAAGCATCTTACAATGATTTGTCATACCTTTAAATAAGTTGCATAACATAAAAATATTATAAACAAAACCATAAATTACCAAAACTAAATTAATTTTATAATTAAATAAAATTCACTCAAACTACCTACCAAAACATCCATAACTTTCAATAAACTTATCTTAATTTTTATTGATTTATTTTTATTTTTTAGAATCCAACTCACTTCATATCAAATATCCATCCATATGTATATCAGAGTTCCCTAACCATGTCTTAAATAAAAAGTTTTTTTTAAATGTTTAATCTAAAGATAAACTACATTAAATGGTCATCGAAAACAACTAATGATGTAATTAAAAATTAACTACATTAAATGATAGACCAAACAACTAATGATATAATTACACTGAAAAACACTCTCCTAAACCATATGATAGACCAAACAACTAATGATATAATTACACTGAAAAACACTCTCCTAAACCATATGAATGACAAAAAAATATTAAAAAATAAATAATCAGAGTTGCTACCAAAACAGAGTTGAAGATATCGCCAATCCTTCAATGCACACGTCTCTTATTTTTAGCAAGTGCAACAATCCCTTCCATGTTTATAATGGCTTGCGAGAAACTACGAAACCCCACATACCCAAAATAAAACATACTTCCATGTTTATAATTTACTTATGAGAAACTACGAAACCCTACATATCAAAAAACAGAGGCAGAAACTATGAGAGCCCAACAGTCCTCAACAACATTACATATTATCTGTGATCACCACACATCTGATGTAGAACTGCTAATGGTGAATTTCAGTTTTGGGGAGTGAATAACTCGCTTTCGAATAGTCCGGTGTATCTACCCACTCTACCACTCAACAATGGATGATTTTAGTATTTACTGGTTCATCACTTCTCATATTTCCCCCTTATGTGCCGAACTACAATACCAAAATTATTTGCTTATATTATAAATACTGGGGGCCATGGGATCCCGTTGGGGGTAGAGCATTAGGTGTCTCCGAGAACAATTGGAGGAGAGCACTTTGTGTATTAGATCGGTTTGGTGAGTCACACTACAACTTAAATAAGATGCATATAAATATACTTCCCATCAATTACTTCTAATCATTATTTATGTTTTCATCACATTTATGTAGGAATAAAACTATAAATTGTAGACTTACTAGTGGTTATTACTCACCAAAATTTATAAGTCTTTGTACTGGAGAAAACAATTAATTTATTAGTTCTTGCTAAAGCAAAATTATAAAATTTGACTTTTTTATTCATCACTTTTAATTTAATATTGATCAATATAAGATATACTATTTTATGCCTAAAATACAAAACAGTTAATTTATTAGTTCTTGCCAAAACAAAATTATAAAAATTGACTTTTCTATTGATTTAATATTCATCAATACCAATATATTGGTTAGGATCATCATCTGATCATGGAAGACAGATCGGAATGGCTTTGGGGCTCGGGAGAACAGCATGGCTAGGGTTTCTGATCTCCTCAGCACCGCCGTCACAATGCAGATCAACGAAGGGGCTATGATTGCAGGTAGTCCCTGCAGCAAATCGCGTGCTGGATCAACCGAATTGTATACACTGTCAAGGATCTGGCTATGCAGCGGACCAGACAACAAACCCTCTGCGACTGATCGATCCCCGGTGGCAGATCGATCTTCCTCAGGTCATGGACAAGCTCGTTTTATCTATTTCAGGGTTATTTTCACTGTGTGTCGTTTGCTTTCATTGTCACAGGACATGGCATGGACGATGCAGCCCACCATCGACCAGATCTGCAAACAAAAACATATTTCTACCTTGATCTTTCTCTTTTAACTGTGCTTAAAGGCAAGGAAGAAGCGATTTGGCTGGAAATCGTTGTGCGAACAGGAGACAAACATAATGTAGCGCCCTTACTTCCCATTGGAATGATGAGGGGTGGCCCAGATCTGATACCTGAGATTCTGACAGCGAATGATCAACAAAAGGGACAACTCCGAGCTACTGGGTATGAATCAAGTAGATCTTATGAGATTATTATTGAATGGCTTGGACTCGCCGAAGCACACTCTGGATCTACTACGACTGCACCTGAAAAACTGCTGTCAGGAGGTGGAAAGCCATTTTATACAGCAGGAAGACATATAAACCCTAGATCTGCCATCGTTCCTCCAGATCTAGAAATCAATCCAGTAAATCGGGGCCTGGATAAGGCTGATCCATCAGATCTGAAGCAAATCTTCATCAGATCGATAGAAGGCAGACATTGTTGTCTACAGATTAGGAAAGGGATGAGTGTTTTGGAGTTAAAAAAGCAAATCCAAATCAAACTGGGAACCCCAATAACATACCAAAATCTGTTATTTTCAGGGCTCTGCTTGTAGGACCAACACACACTCCAGCACTATGGAGTTGTTAAAGACTCAACCATCATCCTCAATCTGAGACTGTGAGGCGGGTGCAAGGGAGCCAACTCGAAAACTACAGGCTCCTTTCGCGATGCAGTCAAAGGAAAGGAACCATTGCAACACAGACCAGCACCGACAACAGAGCTTCCAGGTCCCTACATTGTGGAACAGAAGCCGGAATCACCCATGCTTACTGTATCTCTGCCGGAGGTAACGGATCTATACACAGATTTAATGCACAATGTCGTTATATGCAGATTTAATGGTTATTGGCCCAAAGCGGATGCACTGCATCAATGGATTTTCACATCATGGTCAACTAAATGTGAAATATATCTATGCCCTAAGGGTTTTTTCATAGTTAGATTTAGCATAGAACTGGAACGAGACAACATCATTAATCAGGGGCCTTGGTTTTGGGGCTGTGCTGGGCTCTTTATCACCCCCTGGTTCCCGGACTTTGATGCCAATACCATGGTAGTTTCAACGATGCCAGTTTGGGTAAGGCGACATAATCTCCCACTGCATTTTTGGCACCGAAAAGCTTTAACAACCATTGGGAACTCTTTAGCAAAACATCTTAAAACAGATGAAGACAGAGCTATCCGGGGAATTTTCACATATGCCAGAATATGTGTAGAGGTGGATCTAAGTCAAGGACTCCTAGATCACATCACGTTGAATTTTAATAATTCACTATGGGCACAACAACTTGACTATGAGAACACGGCATTCAGATGCCGCGGCTGCTTGCAGACAAGGCACCTTTAATATGCATGGCCACTGGCTAGCAAGTAGCCAAAAGGGAACAAGAAACAATAGAAAAAACCCAAAGGTTGGTAGCATACCGAACCATTGGAGGAGGAGGCACTGAAGACAGAATCCACAGATGTGCAAAGGGGACAAGAAAAAACTCAGGAAGAGAGCACCGAGGGGCCCAATTTGGAACCAAATAACTTGGTACGGCAGCAGGAATTACAGCTGGAAATAAGCGGTGCCAAATGGGCACATAGTTTCGAAGGATCGGAATCTGATAAAGAACAACCAATGTACACAGAGGAAAACCAACTTTCTATAATTGTCCCCACTACCAATACTGGAGTCTGGCGAAAAATGGAGAAGAAAAAAGGCAGGAAAATATAGGCCTACTGGCACAACATTTCTTTTCTAGTTTTTTTATTATGCGTCCTGATTTTCAGGAACAGTTCATATGCATATGCTCTAAACATCTACAAAATGTAATTTTCTTCATATGAATAAAATTACGACTTTTTTCCTACGTGCAAAAAAAAAAATATTCATCAATATAAAATATAATATTTTAACCTTAATTAGTCTACTTCAAGTAACTCTATTATTAAAAAAATTATATATATAAATTTTTCCCCATATTCCAAATTTTTAAAACAAATCAGAATTTCCAATTTTTTAATATATTTATTTAAAAATATCCTAAAGTTGAGATTTAGATTTAGTAGATTTGGAATATGTTTTTGTGGTAGTTAGGGATGAAATTAGGGATTTTTTTGACAATTTTTCAGTTTCACGGTGGCCTCGCCTTCCACGTCTGCTACCAAGTAGCCTACAAGATGTTAATTTTGCACCTATGGCCATCATTTTCTTGATTTCGTCCTAGTGAAAAAGTAACCCACCTATAATAGTTTGTATAGCCTGCTTAGGTGTCCATGCATGCATTTGCTAAATTGTGGCGAGTCTAATATGTTTCCCTTTCTCTCTTTTTTTTAATCAGTACGAAAAAAAGATATATTTATATTATCAGATGGATCATGTACATTATATCAATTTCATGTACCCATATCATCATAGAAAACCATCTAGATTGCTTATTCTTGCGAACCCCATCAAGATATCCAAATATACATATAGACAATATATAAACATAAAATATTTGCGCTATAGACAATATATAAACATAAAATATCTATGCTATAGATGGTGTATAAACAAAAAAGATCTGTGCACATATAGTAGCAGAGACAGGAGAGAGTACTAGGCAAATACATCCATCATATTGACCTTTCAAGGAAACAAGATCATCCCTATTTCTTTGTGTATCATTGAAAGAACCAATTCGCCAGCAGGTTGCCATTTTTCTAACTGATACATACAAAAAGAAAAGACAAAAATATACAAAAAAAGATCAGAAAGTAAATGTGCAAATTAGCTAGGGAATTGGAACTCCTTAACATTTAGTATATTGTCGTCCAGTATTATATCCATATGCATTTCTCCCAATATTCCTTGAAGCCCTTTCTTTGAGAGATCATCCGCAAGCTGGTTGTATTCTCTACCTATGTGCATGATGGAAGGGTTCTTGAGCTATGTCCAAAGATTATCAATTCTCCTTAAGCATCCAAGTAGTGCCGATTGATTGATATGTGCATTCCCATTTACATGATCCATGATAATCTTTGAATCCCCATATATATGAATATCAGGGATATTGAGGAAAAATGTGAACCATAAAATGCCCCATAATGCCATAGCTTCTGCCTTAATATTCATGCCAATTCTGGTATTCCAGTGGATTCTGTATTGTAAATCATTGGACATGGCTATCTAGAAACCACATCCACAAACATTCTTTTGAGCCGCACCGTCGAAAAATCCAATTGGGTACACCATTTGAGGACTTTTCCTCTGGTGTTGTTCTTTGTACTTGTTCTCATGTACAGGAATCACAGAGTGTAGTGATATGGCATTCTCACATACCTAGATGAAATCTTTAGCAAAATTCTCAAATATATGATTATTCTGCCATTTCCATATAGCCCAAAAAATATGGGGGGAATAATCCTCCATGAGGGCTTCTGTTTGCTCCACCACTCCATACAATCTACAATATTATGAAATTGATTATTAGGAAAACCAAAATTTAATGCCAATTTGTCCCATACCTGGGTCGTGTGGTGACATTTGAGGAACAAATGACAATTTCTTTCCCCCTCCTTTTTTCAAATTGCACATAATATGGGTCTATGCCAATTACGCTTCTACAAGTTCTCCCAAGTGAGATTTTTGTTGTGATATACTAACCAGGAGAACATAATTATTTTAATAGGAATATTAGTCTTCCAGAAGGCGTATAATATTGGATCTTCCACAACTCGGGCTCCCCTTCCACAAAGAGAAATATATATATCAGCAACCATAATATTTCCAGATTTCATTTTCCCCAACCAAACCAGATTGTCACTTTGTTCCTCTTGAAATATGCCCAAATCTTTCAAGCCAACACAAATTTGGTTCCATTCCACCGCCAATTGTCCAGCCATCCACAGTTCTTGTGTAGTTTTCCAAATAGGGGACCGATCTCGCCATGTGGAGATTAATTGATTCTAGAAGTATACCCCTTTCCCATAAAAGCACCGGGTGAGTAACTCAGATATGTTGCACTCGCTGCCAGCTCCCAGAATATGATCCATCCCAATGAGAATTGTGTGGCTTGACCCCATAGTCCATGCCAAATATTGTAAGAATATTTTAGCAACCTTTTGAAAGCCATGCCATATAGACGAACCATGCGGGATGCCAATTCAGTCCTTTCTATACCAGAAATGAAATTCGTGGTCCTTTAAGTATTTATGTCTAATCACCCTACTCCGTATGCAAGATCCAAATATACCCTGCCATAAGGATTTAATTAGCAGCGAACAATGAAAAAGCCGAAGGTTCATAATACCCCAACCCCCCATTCTTTTTGGGCAAGAAACGTGAGACATTTTTGCCAAGTGATATTTATGTTGTCCATTGCAACCTGCCCAAATGAAATTTGCAATAATACAATTAATGTTATTAATGGAGGCTTGTGGGATATGAAATAGGTGAGCCCAATATACCCCTAGTTGGCTAAGTACGGCCTGTGTGAGGATAGTTTTCCCACCCAAGGACAAGCACCGATATTCCCACCCAGAAAATCTTTTGTAGAAACGATCTACCAACCACTGCCAATCAACATTTTTGTAACAACTTGGTTTAATGTGATATCCAAGGTACTTCATTCCATATTGCATCAAATCCACCTCAATTCCAAATAGGTTTTTTATATAGTCAAGGACCTCCATATTGCTCATATCATGATATATAATAGATTTTTGTAAATTCATATATAAACCAGTAGCTTTAGCAATATTTTTAAAAATGTGAAAAAGAGTCAGCCATGCAAGGTAATTCAAAATACCCATGATGAGCACATCATCGACAAAAAAACCATGTGATATCTTGATGTTGTTCCCTATGACCAGTTCCTAGAACTGATCATCCATCACCGCTTTTTTGACTTGTAGGCTCAGCCCATCCATAGCTATGATAAATAAGAGAGGAGATAGTGAGCAACCTTGTCTCAATCCCTAACCAACCCTAAATAAATGTGTAGGATATCCATTGATAATCACCACATAATTTACATTCGTGACACAAGCCATAATCCAAGCCATGCTTCTGGGCTACAAACCAATCTTGTGCAGAACTAGTCTAAGGTATCCCTAATCGAAACAGTCATAAGCCTTCTGAAGATCCACGTTCATAATGGCGGCATTTAAGTGCTTGGAATGAATCAAATGCATACATTCTTGTTCAAGTGAAATCAAGCAAGATAGTGTAGACCTCATCCAACTGGAAATAGTTTTTGAGATGATCTTATAAATAAGATTGCATAAAGATATGGGCCTGAAGTAAAAGAAAAAAGTAAAATGTTGTCACTTCAGGATGAGAGCAATATACGTTGAGTTTATATGCAGGTGGATGTTCCCCATGATCCTCGACTCCTCCAACATGTCCAGGAGGTCTCTTTTAAATATGTCGAAAAAGTGTGTGAAGATTTCTACAGACCATCCGTCTGGACCCGGGCTCTTGTCCCCCTTAAAGGCTTTTAAAACCTCCAAGAGCTCCTCTTTAGAGACCTCTTTAAATAGATTTTCATTATCATCATCATCGAACATAGTGGGATATAGGTCCACAGCCCATAAAATGTCCCCCACATCGGCCCCCTCCTTACGTTCATATTCCTTTTGAAAATGTGCTACAACAACACTACTTATATCCTCCTACCATTGAAAGCATTGACCATCATCATCATAAATTTCCCAACTAGAATTTATTTTGCGCCTATGATTTGCATATCGATGAAACAATTTTGTGTTTCTGTCCCCCTCTTAAATCCATAGAGCCCTGCTCTTCAGGCACCATGTGGAGTCATAAACATAAATTATTACCTTCACTTTGAACTCTAATTCCTGGATACGAGTCTTGATATCAGTTGGTAAATCATGAGAAATCATCCAGGGTTGTAATGCATCCAGTTCCTTTTGAATGTCAAATAGTTGTTTATGCAGGTCTTTAGCCTTCTGTTTCTGCCATGTTTTAACTTCCCTTCGAAGGTGTTGAAGCCTCGAAAATCAGGTCTACAACAAGGGGGATACCCACTCGGTCCGGACCTTGAAAGAAGCCCCTTTTCTGTTTGGGATGTTGGGTCCGACTGGGGATAATGGGACTAGTTTCCCAATTTGTGTATGTGTGTGTGTGATGAGAATTGATATTTCCTTTTCTAATGATTTCTAAGTAAAATTCTTTTAATCTAAGTCTAATTTAAAACATGCAATTGTATTCTAATGAACAGAAATATCTAATTCTAAAACTAACCCGGTATTTAACGTTTTAGTTATGTGATCTAAAATAATTTCTAACAGCAATTGGTAACAAAGATCATTCAATTGCTACGGGAAAATAATTCGATAAAAATAAATTGTTTCGTATAAAAATTTAGCTGAAACAATTGTGAGAAGCATATCGCATAATAAGTCATTCATACATTAAGCATAAAATAGAATAGTCATCACCGTACAAAAGTGCCAAATGATAACTCAAACATTCAAGCCTTCATATATAAATAACTGAACATAAATATCACTTTAACACATAAGAATAAATCATTAAGAGATAAAAGTACCATTGATAACAAGTTCTACTCATGAGCTTCAACAATATAGATTTATCTCTTCCTAATTCAAAATCTACTAAGAGTACAAAAGTGCATTTCAGTAGCAGACATTAACATAGATATCAATAAATCTCGTTCCATTCATTCACCAAACCTCCTCTGAGGGTGTAGAAGTGCATGTTCTGAGGAAATGTTTTTGACAAATTTCAGGACCCCTATCTAAATGCATGAGAGGGGTTAAAATACTACTAACTAAATACTAAAATAGTTTCTTACAAAAATATAGGAGGATGTTTAAATGAATGTCATCATCTAAGGAAAAAATAAATCAAAACTAAAAGTAAAATTGAATCTGGAAATTAACTATATATGTATCTGTTCTCTGAGATTGCAAGCATTCAGCATCGGCTTGAGGAGCGTCGGTTGGCCGACCTCCGATTTTAGTTGCCCTGTGAAAACAGAATCGGCAAGTGCTGGTACTATCTTTTCGGCAGATTTCGTAAGGCATTTGAGAGTCATGCATTGACTGTGCTGTTTGACCAAGTATTTCCAGTAAGAATCCCAATTCAACTTGGTTAACTTCTTGATGGACTCTGCTCTTTCTTCGGCTTTTTGTCTGCAGCTTGTCTGCAGATGTTGTGCCTTTGGGAGAAATCCTGGAGCGGCCTCCGATATGAAGTTTTCTCTATGCAGGTTTTCATTGACACAGTCAATGATGTTGTTTGTCGTTGTAGCTGCTTCTTCTGCTGCCTGTTCTGCCTTCCTAATCTATGTGTTCTACTCATGAAAGAGAATTTCTTTGTGGGCTTCATTGATTCTGAGCACGCCTGCTTTCTTTCCTTCTTTTGATTCTTGCCAAGCCAAAATTTGAGAAATTTGCATACCGCCTAAGGATATCCCCGATAAATACCGCTGGTTTTGGCACGCGGGTCTCTCCTTTAGCCTTTAGCGCTTTTCCCCACAGTTTTCCTGGCTCACATGCGACTGAGCGCTCCAGGGCTTTCCTTTTCAAGGGGTTTTTCCCAGCGATGCGCGATTAGTGCTCAGCGTTAATCGCACATCAAAAACTGCCTCCTTTTCCCGATCCAAGCTTCCCAGGTGCTAGTTTCGCCTCTTGCACAGTTTTGGTAGATGAAACATAAACCATTAATCTTGCGGAGTGAATGACTTAATGAGGTCTTGGCTCTGAGACTTGAATTGCTTGTCTGTTATATCAACATTTTCTAGTACCCACTTAACCATCTCTGTGTCTGGAAGAATCTTAGGTCTTGCCGCTATCCGGTGCAAGAACGAACATGCAAGTTCTGTGATTGATGCCTCAAAAGACCCGTGTGAGTCTATTGTTGCTTTAACTTCGATGAATCTGGGCTTTTCTTCTTCAAAAAAACTATACATGCCTTCCCAAGTAGTTATGTCGGCATCTCTGTTGCAGGTGGTTTCTATGTATAAGGGTGTCATCTCTTTGTCCTCAGCAACCGAAGCTTTTCCCTTCTTTCCCATTACGCTCTGAACACTGTTTCGTATATTATTCTGCTTTCCGCTCCTGCAAATTTACAAGTAAGGAAAGAATAATGGTAAGAGATAAGGTGATAGGAAAGCTCTTAATGCTGAAATCATATAAAATATCTCATTAATGACCATCAACTAACCATTAAATTGACATTAATTCCCATAACTTGGTATCGGATTACGAGAAAAACTTTATCGAACAATGAGCCCTGCAAATCTGTGATAAAGCAATTTTGTGATTTGCTTCGCAATATTGCTAATTTGTTTTGTTAACAATCATTTATCACCTCATGTTTCTGCGAGATGCGATTTGTGAGATGCCCTTATCGCATATCGCTAGGTCAGGATATTTTACCTTAGGTGATACTTTGCGGCATATGAGAGATGCGATACATGATGGGTCTTCAAGGCATGCGATCTCGCATCGCATTTTCACAATTTCAGTAGTTTGCTTATATGATGTCCTCCATTACCCTTTGCGATGTGATGTTTTATTGTTTAAGAGAATGATTTTATTCAGAACTTATCATAAAACTTAAGTTCTTTGGGTTTTGCGGGTGTTTTCCTAAGTTTATGATAGTATGTTTTATTCAAAGGGGAATATAAGTGCTACTTTTTATTTTTTAGAAGGGTCCCCATTTATTTAGTATTAGTAATAAAACTAAATAAAAAGGGGGGTTGTTGCTGGCCACAACAATTGGCGATTCACTTGGAAGAACCAGTTATCTCTGATTATCTTTTGAATTTTCTAAACTTCCAAAACAGAAAAGTTTTCTAGAAAATCAAACTTTATTATAGAAACATAAAGTGCATCATGCTTTCAACCATTAATGGTAGTTTTTTTCTCCTGTGTTAACTCTAATTATTTACTTCTCGAAGCTAGTCATTGTATTTACATCAGCTACTACTTGGTTTATAAAGATAAAAGCAAACACTTCTCTGTAGATCAGTTTTAAGTATGCTCATTTGTCGTAGGTAGAGCCTCTATTGCCAGTAGGTGTTCATAGCCTCGACGGGGTTACATGTTACTCAGCAATGATCCTGTATCCTACTTGGAGAAATATACAATTTTCAAAGATAAATCCATATCCACACTTATTGCTTTTGTTTTCTTTTAATTCTTAAAGAACAATATCTTGGTTTGGTAGCCAAATTATGACAGTGTCATTCACTTGATTTATAACTTTGCTAAACAAGCTGGCTCGTGATGAGACCCCTTATCTTTTGATTGCAACAATCTTGAGTCATTGCCCTGTTTTGGTATGCAGTTTTGGCAATGTTAGCAAGTTATAATATCTATGATCATGATAATTCGGCTCGTGATGAGACCTCTTATTCTTTAAGTTTATAGTGTATTGTTGAATTATTCCTTGAAACTCGTAATTCTCTAGGTGGGGAGGAAGTCATTGGTTCCTTAAGAATAGCTCTGGACGACAATTGTAGAGTTTTTGGAAAGAGCTTTTCTACAGAGAATCTTTGTTTTGTTATTGATGCTTTTCATTGACTAATATAAAACAAATTTTGACTAAAGGTTGCCTTTTATCAAAATTCGCAAGGCTGAAACTAGTAACATTTCTAGGCTTATAGCATTCGGCTGTATCTTTCAATAATAATGATCAATTTTCTAAATTAGTTCTATTTATACAAGCGAAAAACAAAATCTAAAAGAAACACTAGTATTTTTCGTGAATTCCAAACATAACCATTTACAACTTGTTTTATTATCAAAATAAATCTATAAATAATAGTTTACAAAAATAGAAGAGGTCATTTTCTATGGAAAGTATTTTTTGAGGATCTTCCCATTAACAGGTAAAGATTCTCTTTTCCCTGCTAAATCTTACAACATGAAAGTGGATGGACCTATGATTTCCACGATTTGGAATGGGCCAAGTGACATTCATTGGAATTTTGAGTGTTTGCCTTTTTCTTCATGAGCCTTATCCCATTTCAAAACTAAATCTCCAATTTTAAAATCCTTTCTAGATACCATGCTTGAATCAAAGAAAGCCTTCACTAATGTTTGATGATGAGTGTGTGCGATTTTAGCCTATTCTCGTTGTTCTTCTAGCTTAAGGATCTGCAGTTGTCTTAGTTGTAAAGATGAAGTTGGTGTTTCATCAATAAATTGAACTAAGGCCAAAGAAGGAATTGCTAGGTGAGTTGGGAGAACCACTTCTTTCCCATAAACTAAATTAAAGGGAGAATTGCCAATGGAATCTTTCTACGTTATTCAGTTTGCCTAAAGAGCATACATCAAAGATTTATGCCAATTTTTATCATTATGATCAATGGTTCGCTTAATGATTCTGATTAAGTTTTTATTCGTTGATTTGGCCAACTCGTTCCCTTGTGGGTAATAATTGGCAGAATATTTAAGCTTAAAACCTCTTTTAAGTGCAAATTCAGTCATAGCATTGCCAGAAAAATATGATGCATTATCAAACATTAAAGAAGTGGGTAAACCAAACCTGGCGATTATGAACTGATCTATGAAATCAATGATGTGCTCAACATTAGCTGTCTTGATAGGAACTGCTTTTACCCATTTAGTAAAATAATCTGTAGCTGTAAGGATATACCTATGTTGTTTAGAAGAGTGAGGAACGATCTCATGTATTATATCCAATTCCCATTGATCAAAGGGTTGATCGATATTGATTGGTTGCAAAGGCAATGAAGGTTTCTTCTGTCTCCCAACAACAATTTGACAAATTTGACATTTCCTTACATAGCTATGTGCATCTTTAAATAGTGTAGGCCAGTAGTATCCTCCGCACAAAATTTTATGTGCTATAGCATCTCCTGCATAATGTCCACCTGCTGGTCCATCATGGAGTTCCTGCAACACCTTTTCAGCTTCAGATTTTTCAAGACATTGAAGGAGAACAGAATCATAATTCATCCTAAAAAGTACATCATTTATAAGTTGATATTGTTTAGACTTCAATCTTAAAGCTCTTTTCTTTGTGTAATCTAGATTTGAAGGAGCATATCCATTCTTTACATAAAATATGATATCAACATATATTGATTCAATATTGTTTAGGCTTACCTCATACATTTGTACTTATTGCTTCAGGGATGCTATTTCAGAAATAAGCAATGCTCCATCCAACATTTTGCAAAAGCCTTGACCTTTTACAATATTTGCTGGCTTGATCTTAGCGTCGTATTCTTGTAGGGCAGTGACCCAATTTTCTCTCTTTTCACCCACGTCTTTCTGTACTAAGAGATTTCTTACCACTGGAAATGGTACTATGATTTTTGTATGGGTTTCAAGAAGAAAGGGTCTAAAATGCTTGATCGCTTTGAAAATAGCATAAGCTTGTTTCTCAACATAGGAATAATTTAATTCAGCCCCTTGCAGATTTGAACTAAAAAAGGTAATTAGGGCTTCCACCTTGTCTTGATTTGCTTGAGTGAGTATCGTAGCATATGATTTATCAGAAGAAAATGTATACAAAATGAAAGGATCGGAAAAATTTGGAGTCGCTAAGGATGGGGCATTAACAATCGCTTGCTTAATCAGATTGAACGCTTCATATTCCTCTTGGACCCATTTGAAGAGTGAACTCTTCTTGATCATTGCTTGTAATGGTGACACAATCCTTGAGAAGTCTAGAACAAATATTTTAACAAAATTAATCTGGCCAAGGAAGGATTGCATGGCTTTCTTGTTATGAGGCAAGGGTATTTCGGAAATCTCCTTAATTCTATCAAGATCAATATGGTTTCAAGATTTTGACACTATAAATCCAAGAAATTTTCCTTCACTTAATGCAAAAAAAGGACTTTTTTGGATTAAGTGAAATCCCATACCTTTGGTAGCATTGGACAATCTGCTTTAAGTCTCTAAGGTGATTACCACTTTTTTTAGAATATACAGTTATGTCATCCAAGTAAATCACCACTGATTTGTTTACTAATGCCTTAAATTTGATGTCCATGGCTCTTTGAAATGTGGCACCAGCGTTAATCAGTCCAAAAGGCATCTTTTGATATCCGTAAGTACCCCATTTGGTTCTGAACGTGGTTTTCAGTTGATCGTCAGGATGGAACAAAACCTAGTTGTAGCCAGAGAAACCATCTAAAAAGGACATTAATTCTAATCCTGCAACCGCTTGTAATATTTGTTCCATAGGAGGCAGGGGAAAATTATCCTTTTGGTAGGCGTTGTTAAGATTTCGAAATTCAATGAAAATTCTAATATCTCCGTTTTTCTTTCTGACGGGAACAAAGTTGGAAACCCATTTAGAATGTCAAGTGGGAAAAATAATCTTGGCTTTCAATAATTTATTAAGCTCAAATTTAATCTGGCTTTCCAGATTAGGATGGATCTTCCTCAGCTTTTGCTAGGTAGGTTTTTCATCAACTATCATTGGGATAGTATACTGAATGATTGAAGTGTCGTAAGTCTTAAGGTCATCATAGTTCCAAGCAAAGACACTTTTGTATTGTTTCAGGAGGCGAACATAGGCTAACTTTTCTTCTGGGCTAGGCCAAGACCTAGGTTGATATTCTGTGGCTTCGTATCAGTTCCTAGATTTACTAATTCATAGTTTAGAGTTGAAATCTGAAGTTTTGAATAGGTAGATCTCTTAAATCGGTCTTTCAAATCGTATAGGTCTTCCAACTTGACTACAGATTTTGGTATAGCATTATTAGTGCTTTCTTGTTGTAACTATTTGTCATGTTGGTCCTCATCAATTATCTGATTAGTGTAAGATCCTTCTGATAATAAGAAACTTACAATATCAGGATCATCGTTGAAAATTCTCTAGTTTGTAACACTATCAGGAATTGAGGGCTTAAAGATCAATTCGATTGAGAATCTATCTGGGCTATAGTCTTCTGAGTGAATGAGCTTGGAAGCTACGTTTTCCAGAAGGTCAGCAATAGCATTTTGGAGTCTGGGAATAGATGAAATATTGAATGCTATAAAATGTTCAGTCAAATCTTGCACTAAAGCTTGATAATGTTTTAAATGACCTGATAGACAATGTATAGTATTTTGTACCTATTTAATAACAATCTAAAAGTCTCTGAAGACTTGTAGATACTTGATATCTAATCCAATTGCCTTTTACAGTCCTTGGACCAGAGCTTCATATTTTTCAGTGTTGCTTGTGCAATCAAACACGATTCTGCATGTTAGCATAGTTTTGTTTCCCTCTGGACTAACTAATACACATGCTGCTCCTGCTCCATTGTTAGACTTAGAACCATCAAACAATAATTTCCAAAATAAAGATTTATTTACAGAACTATCTATAAAATTAACACATTTAGAACTATCTGTTTGAGAAAAAAATTCTACTTGAGACAAAATAAAATGTTCTAAGTAAGGTGAAGTATGAGCATTAAAATTTCCTAAGAAAGAGTCGACAGAATAGTTGCCAATTATATTGTTGCTGGTTCATTTTCTCCTTCCAATTCCATCACTATGTATTTTTGGTGTCTTTCTCGCTCAACCTATATTTGATTTAGTTTACCATTGTAAGGGAGTCACATATATGACCAGTCGGTCGCAAAGTATCCATGAAGCTTTTCAGACCAATCCCTACTAAGAATTAAGCCATAAGATTTGGGAATGTCTGCGACTAAAATATCAATGACTTGACATGCATTTGGATTAGATGAAAACCTTATGGTAACTTGATTTAGTTCACCCATTACTTCAACCTACGATCGGTCCATCTGAACTATGTGTACTGCAGATTTTTGAGGTTGGACGTTTAACATTGCACATATTGTTTTAGGTAAGATATTAGATGAAGCTCCTGAATCTACCAAACAATTATGCAAGCTTTTATTGAAAATTTCGTAAGTAAGAAGGAATGGAGGACTATGAGATTTTGACCTACCTCCAATTAAAGCAATATCACTTGGATCAACTTTATTAAACATATTAGTTGGAGGTCTTCCCATCTCATGAGAATCTTGCAAGATTACAACAGCAGGAAGAGGTGCAATAGGAATTGCATGTAACTATTTCAAAAGTAGCTTTTGTTGATGTTTAAATTTTCTCAATTCATGAAAAGTAATGTTATCCCTAGTCTTCTTCATGTCTTCAATGATATTATACTCCATCTCATCAGAAACAATCAGTGTTTTAGACGGAGTTGGTAAATCGGATTGGAATGGGCTTGTTTGAGTCGCTTTTGGTGATGATTTCTTACTTGCGACTTTATCTTTAAATGTCAAGCTTGCGCTCTTATGTTTAGGACTAGGTTGTGGAGGATCGAGTTGATTTCTACTTCTAGTACTAACTGGTGATGCTTCTTGATCCTCTTCATCTAGAAGGATGAAGTCCCACATTCCCTGTACTTCTACAACGTCATCTTCATCAGTAGGTTCCTCATTGAAAACTTCCTCTTCTTCTCCTTTAGATTCTGCGTTTGTTATAGCATTGGGAGGCTTTGAATCAGTTGAAGGATTTTTTCTATAAGGCTTGTAGGGCTTTTTAGAAGAATTCTCTGCTACTAGTCTCTTAATGTCAACCATTTTTTTAGACATGGATTTTATGACTTTCTGCAATCCTTCTAAATCAAATGGGTCTTTTGATTTCTTTTTCTTAGGATCATATCTAAAAGTAACCTTCTTAGATTTTCTTTCATCAACAACGTTTTTCTTTTCTAAAGCTAAGATACGTTTTTCTACCGCTATCGCTTCTTTCATGTTTTTAGCCAATGTTGTCTTGGAAGCCCTATCAGCGAAGATCGCTATGTTTGATGGTAAAGCAGATATGTACCATTCACTTCCAACTTCTTTTCTAGGCTTGGAAGCAGCCATAATTTTATTCAAAAGCTTGTTGAAACGTGAGTTAAAATCTTTGATAGGTTCTCTCGGCTCAGTCTTTAGATTCGATAGATCATTGATCAGTGTCGCTATAGATCTATCATCACTGAACTTAGTCAAGAATTGCTCTTGGAAAATGTCCCAACTAGTGATGGATCTTGATGGTAATGAAAAATACCAAGATCCGACTACTCCTTGTAAAGTTTAAGGAAATAGCCAGACAACAACATATTCATTAGTAGCCCCATTTAGATTTATAGATAACATAAAGTTATTTATGTGTTCTTCTGCTAGCATGCCTGCTTCAGGATTAAACTTGGGTAGCCATTTTTCAAGATGGGCCAGTATTTGACTCAAGGGTGCAAACATTAACACTGCCCTTGGATTATTCCATTGGGTTTGGGCCATTGGTGAACTATTGATAGATGAAAGTGCAGAGAATGTTCCTTGTGGTTGGGAAGATGAGGATATTACAGTTCCAACTGGTTGAGAAGCATATGTTAAAGTTCCAGTACTCTGGTGGAGAACAATTGGAAGTGGAGGGGTGGATGGTTGACTTTGCAGTGAAGTTGAGATGGATGATGATGATGAAAGAGTCTCACTATCAGACCCTTTGGGTGACTTCCTTGCTCTTTTCCTTTTAGGTAGAGGTAATTCAGTTGGTTCAATACCAAACTTTTTACTCTGCAATCTGGTAAGAGGATGAGAAGGATTGTATTGCGAAGTCACACTACCTTGAGATATTTAAGACTTTTGCGATGATATGGAAAATCCTTGAAGTTTATGAATCAAAGACTCAACTTCAGGAGGTTCAATAGTAGATTTCTTTGAAATTTTTGGGTTTGTGGTAGTGGTTGTTGTTTTATCGACTTCTCGCTCAAGATTTAAATATTCGAAGTGCGATGGAAAAGTCGGGGGAGATGTTGAGGGTGATTTACTCTTAGAATGGTATTTAGATTTAGATTTACTAGCTGTTCACAGTTCCGGCCCTCCTTCTAGCGCCAAATATGTTGAAGCCCCGAAAATCAGGTCTACAACAAGGGGGATACCCACCCGGTCCGGACCTTGAAAGAATCTCCTTTTCCGTTTGGGATGGTGGGTCCGACTAGGGATAGTGGGACCAGTTTCTCAATTTTTGTGTGTGTGATGAGAATTAATATTTCCTTTTCTAATGATTTCTAAGTAAAATTATTTTAATCTAAGACTAATTTAAAACACGCAATTGTATTCTAATGAACAAAAATATCTAATTCTAAAACTAACACGGGATTTAACTTTTCAGTTATGCGATCTAAAATAATTTCTAACAACAATTGGTAATAAATATCATTCAATTTCTACAAGAAAAGAATTCGATAAAAATAAATTATTTTGTATAAAAAGTTAGTTGAAACAATTGTGAGAAGCATATCACGTAATAATTCATTCATACGTTAAGCATAAAAAAAATAGTCATCACCGTACAAAAGTGCCAAATGATAACTCAAACATTCAAGCCTTCATATATAAATAACTGAACATAAATATCACTTTAACACATAAGCAGAAATCATTAAGAGATAAAAGTACCATTGATAACAAGTTCTACTCATGAGCTTCAGCAATATAGATTTATCTCTTCCTAATTCAACATCTACTAAGAGTACAAAAGTGCATTTCAGTAGCAGACATTAAACATAGATATCAATAAATCTCGTTCCATTCATTCATCAAAACCTCCTCTGAGGGTGCAGAAGTGCATGTTCTAAGGAAACATTTTTGATAAATTTCATGACCCCTCTCTAAATGCATGAGAGGGGTTAAAATACTACTAACTAAATACTAAAAATAGTTTCTTACAAAAATATAGGAGGAGGTGTAAATGACCATCCTCATCTAAGGCAAAAATAAATCAAAACTAAAACTAAAAATGAATCTGGAAATTAACTATCTATGTATTTTTTCTTTGAGATCGCAAGCATTCAACATCGGCTTGAGGAGCATCGGTTGGCCGACCTCCAATTTTAGTTGCCCTGCGAAAACATAATCGGCAAGTGCTGGCACTATCTTTTCGGCAGAGTTCATAAGGCATTTGAGAGTCATGCATTGACTGTGTGGTTTAACCAAGTACTGCCAGTAAGAATCCCAATTCAACTTGGTTAACTTCTTGATGGACTCTTCTCTTTCTTCAACTTTTTGTCTCCAGCTTGTCTGCAGATGTTGTGCCTTTGGGAGAAATCCTGGAGCAGTCTCTAATATGAGGTTTTCTCTATGCAGGTTCTCATTGACACAGTCAATGATGTTGTTTTCCGTTGTAGCTGCTTCTTCTGCTGCCTGTTCTACCTTCCTAATCTGTGCATCCCACTTTGATTCGAATTGGATCCATAGAAAGACTGTCAAGAACCATGACTGAATCAGGTCGAAAAAATCTCTAAGGAAATACGAAACAGTATCAAAAACACCTTGAACTAGTGGAAATGGTAGCCGACGTGGAACGACGAGGACCTCGGTCAAAGCGCACTGACTGAGGCCCATGGAGACCGTGTAGGAGGCCAAAGTAGACCTGGGAGCCCCGGAATGGGAAAAGGACGAGGTTTTTGATGGGCGATTAGCGCTAATTGCGTATCGGTAGGCAAACAAGGCCCTGAAGGGGAAGCTCGAGGACTCGGTCACTACGGGAGCCAGGAAACCGCGGGCAGAAAAAGGGAAAAATGCTAACGTATGACGGTGGGACCCGCGTGCTAGAAAACTGGCGGTATTGATTGGGGTGCCCTTGAACGGTAAGAGGTTTTGGACAGGAGCAAAGTGATTCCATACACCGATCGACGTGTGGCAAGAAGAGGTGAGAGAAAACCACCGTTGATTGCGTGCTATCGGTCGAGCAAGTAAACCATGCGAAACGTACGTATGGTGTCAGATCTGGAGGGCCCAGATCAAATGGCTGAGATTGCACCCGATGGAAAGAAGCAGAATCAACAAGGAATTAAGTCGCGTTCTAAATGGATTTGGAATTCGTTTGACCGCCACGGTGGATGAAGAACGCATCCACGGTGTAACTGAAGAAACGAACCGACGAAGCATGCTGGCGCCATTTAGAGGAGGACAAGTGGCCACTCCCTGAGCGTTCATGATGACGCCGAATGTAGGGAACTTCAAGCACAGCTGCAGAAGGTGAATCGACACAAGCAAAAGAGGAAGCGAACAGGTATAGGGATCGAATGGCTAAAGCCATGAATAGAGAGAGTCAAATCAGTTAGAGTTGATTTGGAGTCAGAATTGAGAAGAGTCCAAGCGACCAAGGGAGACAGTGAACAGTGAACCCTGAGAGGAGGACTGAACATAGAGAACAGTAAAGCTAAGCAGAAGAGATAGAGGGCTGAGCTGACCAGGGGCAGCATCGAGCACCAAAGAGCTTGAAGATTCAAGCCTGCCCATAGAGGAATCTGTCCGGACTGAGCATCACATTTGCCTCTTTCCACTGTAGACTAGAGGTCACAGAGCTGGTAGGAAGAAGAAGAGTCTGTGTACTCCAAGTGGCTTGGGGAATCCAAGAACCACCCTACTAGGCAAAATCTGCTTCAAGAGAACTCATATTGAGTCCCTGTATTGTAATTTCTCTGTTGAAAGACACAATAAAACAAGGCCACCACTAAAGCTGGACCGGAGACGTAGCCCTGGAGAATAGGTTGAACTCCTTATTAAAATTGTTTGTGTATTTTTGTTGCTTACTGTATTTCTCTGTTGTCTTTCCATTTTATTGTCTATGTATTGGCAATCTGATCAATTCGTTGTTTCAATAACACAGAACACACACCAGCACATGAGTCTATAATACCTTAGTTTAATAAATCTTTAACTGATGGCACTCATAGGGTGAATATCAGATCAAGTGGTATCAGAGCTTTAGGTTGTAAGGTTAGACAAGCTTGTGTTGGTATAGCTATGAATGCTCACAAGATCAAAGCTCAAATTAGGAGAAGGAGAGTTGGTGGAAACTAATCCTGAAATTGGAAGAGTCTATCCTCGAAAGACCATGTCAGAAGAAGGTTCTATGGGGCCAAACCCTCAATTCATAGAGAGTTTCCTAGCTATAAAGTCTATGGTTGAAGAAATGTACAGAGACTTTAGAAAGCAAAAGGTGGAAGATGCATCAGGCTCTAAGCAAGAGAGAGAAGAAGATGAGTCTCACTTCCATGACAAATCCAAAGGAAAGGGGAAAGAGGAAAACTTTCTCACACCTCCTAATAGCCCTGTACATAATAAGAAAGCATCTTTGATTAAGTTAAATGTGAAATTTGATTTCCTTATATATGATGGAGAGCTAAATGATGAAAAATTGGACAATTGGATTAGACAAATTGATATGTATTGCAGGGTACATAACATAAACTCAGACAAGAGTAAGATTCAGTTGGCAAGCCTACACCTAGGAGGCACTGCCTTGTTTTGGTGGGAAGGTAGAACGCAAGCTGATATGAAAAGACATGGTAAGACCATCTCTATCTGGAGTGACTTTGTTTCTGAAATCAAAAAAAAGTTCTATCCATTGGCCTACATGCAACAGGCCATGATGAGTTGGCAAACTCTTCAGCAGTTGAAGGGGCAAAGTGTACAAGGGTATACTAAAGAGTTCAGAAAGAGAGCATTGACGTTGGGTATCTCACTAGACTCACCAGAGACTCTTTTGAAGTACATTGTTGGTCTACATAGCTACATGAGGCATACCATCCTCATGTTTAATCCCACTAGTATAGATGAGGTATCTGTACAAGCTACTCATCTATAGGCTAGATGAAAGAATGGTAATCCAAAAGTTTGGGGACCATCCCAACCCACTGTAAGCAAAAGAAAGGAGAAAAGAAAACAGAAGTGGAAAGCAAGGAAGGCTAACATTGCACATAAAGCCAAAGTTTCATGCATTCACTGTAAGAAGGATGGGCATGATGATGAGCATTGTTGGATTTTGTATCCAAAGCTGAGACCTAAGAAGTCCGAGGGCAAGAAGAAGAAGATAGCTATAGCTATTCAAAGAGATTTGGGGTCAGACTCGGGAGATGAAACAACTATACCAGTCACAGGTATAAAAGGTAAGAATTCTGAAGCATCTATTAGTAATTCTGCTCAATCTGTTATTGATGAAGAAAATGAGAGAAAAAGACATGAGCTTTTCCATATTCGAGTTACTTCCAAAAATGAAAAGATTGATACTTTGTTTGACAGTGGCTCTCAAGTAAATTTGATTTCTGAAGCAATTGTAAAGATATTGGGATTAGCAACTACACCTCACAAGAAACCATACCCATTAGGATTGTTGAATGATAAAGCATAACTACAAGTGACTAGACAGTGCAAACTCAAGTTTTCTTTTGGGTCAGCATTTGTAGATGAGGTTGAGTTAGACATAATTCCTTTGGATATATGTGGAATTGTTTTAGGAAGTCCTTACTTGTATGATAGAAAGGATATTTTCTATAGAGCTGAGAACAAGTATCTATTGGTTAAATATGGAATCGAATACTTCGTAAGAGCTCATAAGATCAAGAATAATTATACTCTCATAAACTCGGGACAAATGAAATGAATGATTAATTCATGCAAACAATTCTCACTGATGGTTGTAAAGGAAAAGAAACCTGATAAAACCAATGCATTTGAGGGTTGTAATTCTGAACAGTAAGTTGATATAGAAAAGGTTGTTTCAGAGTATGATGTCTTGTTTCAAGAACCTAAAGGTCTGCCACCCAAAAAGGGAATAGTACATGATATTGTTTTGCAGCAAGATGTTCCATTGCCTAACATTGGGATGTACAGGTTGTCTACTTTAGAGAATGTTGAAATCAAGAAGTAGGTGCAGGAGTTGCTCGAGAAGGGCTTCATTAGGCCTAGCACATCACCATGTGGGTCACCAATCGTTTTGGTTAGATAGAAATATGGCTCGTGGAGAATGTGCATATATTATCAACCACTAAATAAGATAATGATCAAAAATCATTATCCCCTTCCTTGCATAGATGATCTTTTAGATCAATTGAAAGAAGTTGTTTATTTCACCAAGCTGGATTTGCACAGTGGATATCATTAGGTCAGAGTTGCAGAGCAAGATGCATGGAAGACTACTTTCAAAACAAATCAAGGATTGTGTTAACACCCAGGTTGTTCCCTTTGACTCCCAAGGGAATACGGCCGGGGTAACCACTAACCAATATTTGGATTACAGCTTCTAGCCTAACTGTAATCAGAGAGGGCTCTCTCTTTATGGTTTGTCTCAAAACCCTATGATGCTTAAGGTTTGCCTTGGACTTGGTTAGGTGATGGTTTCAATCAAGATATATATGTGTTCACTAATATGTTCTAGGCCATTGGGCACGGAGTTAGTGGTCCTTTGGTAGTTTGGTGTGTTGTGTTAAAACAGTAGTGATGCTGCAGAGCTGGATAAGTGTCTAAGAAGCAATGCTTTGAAATTGTGATTAAGTGTGATGTGTCCAGTTCATGAAAGGCAGTTAAGAATCTTCCAATAAACTGATATGCAAAAGAAGTGAGAGTGTTATTTAGAAGCAATGAAGAATTTCTAGACAACATTCACATTATAGAATTAATGAAAAACATGAGCATTTAAGAATTCATGTCCATAGTTAATTCTGAAGAAAAACATTTACAGCAGTAAAAATTGAGCACAAGGTGTAACCAGACAATTCATGCACTATTCTTTTTCTTTACTGCTAGTCAGTGAAACATGAGTATGATTTAATAAACATAAGAAAACGAACAGAGATTAAGGAAAACTTATTATTTCATCAGACAGCACAAGAATTCTGCAACAGCACTTAAGTCATCAACAAGACATCAAAGTTCCAGGAAATCATTGAGCTGGTCCAGCCCTTTGTATTAGACAATCTGAAAGTGTACAATATATTTGCCTCAGAGTGAAAATCACCAACCCCTTATGCGTTACTAAGGGGGGTATATATACAAAATTTACATAAGAAAATATCAGAGAAATGAGTTAATGGCTTCATTAATGTTATGCCAACTCCTGGAGCATTGTAGCTGAGAAAGTTAATGCTGTAATAACTCTTCAGTGCTTTAGCTGTCCAAAATAGTCAGAAACTGTTGACTTGGTGGCTGTTGGAGTCGGTTGAGGCTACGCTGTCAAAAATATGCGTATTTTCTTATCCTTTAGGCTAGCTGTCGTTGTCCATGTGCTGAGTCACCTTTCAGCTGCCTTTAATGCTGACTTTATTCTGCTGTTTGTCTTTTAGTGACTTGGAGCTGGCAGTGACCGAGCAATTGAGGCTACCGTGGCAAAATTTGAAGCATTGCCTACCACCAATCCTCCTTAGGCATTTGATGTCTTCGAATCTTTATCAAAGTTTCATCAGCCTCTGTATATCTGTAAAAGTTAGGAGGAGTTTCAAATAGGTGATTTACCTCATTTTCAATAAAGAACAGGCCTTCAAGTTTATCGTATAAGCTCTGTCCTGTGGGAGGCCCTGTTTGCTCAGATGTACTGCCAGATGCAGTGATCTGATTCTCAATATAAGTTGCCATTCTGTTGGTAAATTGATCTCGGGAGATCAGTCTTCCTGCACCGCTTAGGAGGCTGGGCAGGCCCTTTGCTTGCAGCACTGCCATCTTGACTTTATATTCCTCCACATCAGCTTGTATCTCATAGCACTTCCTCTCCACTGTTTGTACATAATTTCTGAGAGTTAGCACCTTTTTGGCTGTGAGGACAGCCTCTGTTCTGTTGACAATGCCGATGGCTGCCAGTTCCTCCTTTTCTTGCCTGTTCAGAAAATCTATCATTCTGTTTGCTTGTTCAGGTTTGCCTGGCCCATTAAATCCATCTGCTCATGTATAGTTTTGATTGAACTCCATTGTTGAGTGATGGATTGGCCAATTTTGGCCCATAGAATTCTTTTTATATCAGCCATGGCACTTTCCAGATTTAGCTCTTTTTCTAAGGCCTTTATCTTGTCTTTTAGGGCCTTTATTTCTCTGCCTTGTTCTGCCACAATCATTTTTGATTTATCATACTTGGCATCCATCTCTGCCAATTTTTCCTTGGCCTTTTTTATCTCATTTTCCTGGAGCTCCATTTCTCTAACGGCCTTAGTCAATTTTTCCACGCTGGTGCTGGAATCTGGAGCTGTTGTTGCTGCTGCTGCTTCTGTTGTGGGGGCCACTGCTGCCTCCGTAGCTGTTGCTGTTGTTGAAGTAGGTGGAGGAGCTTGGGATGTAGATTCTCCTTGTTTATCTTGTAATGCCACTTCAAGCTCTTTCTCCAAATCGAGGACCTTCTGGTTTAGTAACATTATGAGGTCCAGTTGTTCATCGACCTGCTTTTCCTTTTGTAGCTCTGCTGTCTGAGGGTGCTCTGTGGGCTGCAGCTTTAACCTCTTCTTTAATGCATTGAGGTCATCTTCTTTTTTCTTCATAAGGGCCTTTACGCCCTTTGGATCCTTAGGATCATGTCCTAGGTCGATAATAATGTCCTCAAGTGATTTTATTCTGTTATCTTTGGCTAGGGAGGACATTCTCTCAAAATCCAACTGAGTGTTGGTATTTTTTAGTGATTCTTTCAGCTCATGGGCCATGGTTGCCCTGTCTACCAAGGTTGCATAGACCATTTCTCCTGCCTGCTTATGGAGTTCAATTTGGTGCATGGGATGGATGTCCTTGGCTAGGACCTCCACCCTTGTTTTCACATAATCTGCCCCTGATTTTGGATCGGGCACTGTAGGTTTGAAATGGCTGAGGATCATTTTCTCCTCTTGAATGTCATATACCGACATTAGCCTTTCTTTCTGGGCTGCTGTAGCATTTAAAAATTGTTTGTAGACTTCCACCCTCAGCAAGTCATTATGTGCCTTAATTTGCTTGAAAGAAGCCTTAGTGCTTTTGGGCTTCTTGCTCTGCTGAGAGGAGGAGGACACCTCCAAACCAAGTTGTAATCCTTGCTCCTGCTGAAAGGAGCTTGTACCTGTATGCTGGCTGCCATTCCTATCTTTCCTTGAACTGTCAAGGACTTCTTCAGTGATATCTTCTACCTCTGGGGAGTCAGCCCTTTGCCTTTTGGCCTGGGGTTGTTGGGAGGATCCACTAGCAGGAGTGGACTCTTCTCTGTCTCTTTTTTTACCCCTCTCCTCCTGTGTTGGGGTCTGCATAATTGGAGCTATTTGTGGCTCAGTTTGTGGAGGGGGAGTCTGCTCTTGTGGCTGCTCTTGCTGCTGCCCTGGTTGCTGCCCTGAGGGGGCAGGCTTTTCTTTCACGGCTTCTTCTTCAACACCCATTATTCCTTTCCCTTTGTCTGTTCCTGGTGCTACTGTAGATGGTGCCTGGGTGACTGGTGCAGTTCTTGAGGCCGAGGTCCCTTCTCCTGTTGAGTGCGGTCGTTTGAAGGGTACCTGCTGCACAGAATCTAGGTCAAGAGTCTTTTCCAGTTCTCTGACATTCTTTAACATTGTCTCTTCTTCAGTTAATTTTTCAACTAAAGTGTCTTGCTGCCATTCTTGCTGGTTGGCATATTTTTCAATGTGCGGATATTTGCAATGCCTATAACCTAGTAGCCTGTACTTGACTCTTCTAGCAGTAATGAAACCTTCAGGGTCATAAGGGACCCACCGGAAACTATGTGATAGTTTGTATTTGTTTCTGAGGATAAGGTCAGCATCTTCCCATCCTTCTTTTTTATTCATTATGAAGGGGCCCACCTGGTGCTTGAACTTGAGATGGGCTTTCTTTTTGGAGCTGTGAAAGTGAGTGAGGTCTGATTGTATTAACTGCCTATAATACTCCAAGGCAAATATCCTCATAGGCACATATTTTGGGAGCCTGTATGGACAGAGCTCACAGCCATAGACTCTGATGACTGTATGCTCCTCATATAGGTACCAATCACCTATTTTGTAATTCTTGGAGAGCTGCAGGACTTTCTGAATTTCGGTTGATATTCTGGGAGGAGGGGACCTCATCAACAAGCAAGAGACAGGGTATACAAATTGGTCAATAAACTCACAATAGGAATAGGGTGAATTTTGGACTTGGTGATAGACAGATGTCCAGAAGATGACAGATATTCTTTCCCCTTTATAATCCAGCTTTTTGATGTAGCATGGAAAAACCTCAGACTGATAGTACATAAAAAGGTGGTAGATATAGGATGAGTACTTGAAGACACCCTGTCTGTCTACTTTGCACAGCTGATCATGAATCTTGTTAGCTATGAACTTGGAAAAGTTATATTTGCGGGCAGGGGGTTGGCCTGGGCTGTAAGCAGCTAGCAATACCAACATTGTTTCATCCACATGCTCACTGGTTCTGTATCCCAACACATAAGCAATCATGTCTAGCAACAGTCTGCCTACCTCAGTAAAATAGACATCCAAGTAGGGAGGTGGCCCTGCAGGCTGACATTCAGGTTTCATAAATGTCCTGGTGACCTTCTGAATATCCTCACTGGTCATCTTGGCACCAGTGTCCAGCAGGTAATTCATGGAAAATGGGAACAGCAGCTCAGTTTGATCAAAGTGGAGCATCTTATTGATAGTTTCAGGATTGATGTGAAAGAGGATGCTCCCAGATGGAGACTTAATAGCTCTTTGCTGCACATCATAGTTTTCAGCACAGAGGCGAATGATCTCAGGAAAGATATTGACAGAGGGGAGACAGTAGTATGGCAGATTTGACTCCCATATCCCATATGTATCATGACCATTCAAGTAGTCATCTCTTAGTTGCCTGAAGGTCTGCAAGAAGTCCCTGTTACCCACAAAGTCTTCAATGAGGTAGTCCATGTCAGCAAGAGGCAAGGACTCCAGGTCCTTGTTTGGTGCATTCAAAGGAGCAACACTGAGGGCTGAGGGTGCAGGAGCAGCCATTGTGTAATCAGATTCTGGACAAGGTGAGTGCAATGGTTTGCAAGGTTCTTCAGAGCTTGAGTGACAGGCTCACTGTAGACAATGCTTGAATGTTCTTCACAGTGGAGAAAGCAGGCTTGGCAGACTTGTCTCTGTTGTTTTTTAGTAAATTCACAGGGATTGTGAATTGAAGGGGATGATTGCAGAGGGTGAGCTGGATTCAATTTGGTGATATGCAGCCTTGGGCCTCCACCAGGCAAAAGGGAACAATGTCGGGCAAGTTCGAGGCCGAAATTGTAACCTTCAACTGTGAATTATCGTTTTAGTACAGAATTCTCGGGGCAAAGGGTAATGCAGGTGGATTTAATGGCAAATTCAGTGACAGACAGTGTGGAATTTAGGATTTGAATGATTCTTATGGGAGAATTTGCATAAAAATGGTATGCACAGGGGCTAAACAAAGAACTTGCGGTGAATACCTGGAAAACGCACAGAATGCCTTCGGGCCGAAAAGGGGGAGCTTGCTGCAGCTGAATTGCCAAGTTATAGCGGCCGCAACTTCGAATTTGATGGATGGAGGCAATTTCGCGGCAAACAGGTCGACAATGGCTGCGTCGTTTTCGCGTGAAAATGACAATAAACGGCTAGTTTGGGCCTTTTTAACGATAAAATTGGACAAAACGGGTCATTGGCGCTTTTTCTGCCAATGATGTCAGCATGATGTCACGGCGGGTCCGGGTACGAAGGTGACATGGACGCTGAGCTGGAGGCCAGCGTGGCTGGACGAGGTGGCAGGCGGATGCAGTGGCAGGGCCACGGGGCGCGGGGGCGGACGGAGTGGGATGACGTCATATTGACGTGGGCGCTGACGTGCGGGAGGGGTGGTATCGGGGTGGCGGTAAGCGGTCTCCCCGCACCGCTTTTGGTGATAGGTGGTATTGGGGAGGGGGACTCCGAACAACCCCAGCGCCTGCCACGCATCCAGGGTACGGCGCCCAATACCGCCCTTCCCCGGACGTTAAAGGGAGGTAGGTCGGGGAGCGAGATTGACCGCCCACT
This sequence comes from Pinus tabuliformis, assembly GCA_031772625.1. NCBI lineage: Eukaryota > Viridiplantae > Streptophyta > Pinopsida > Pinales > Pinaceae > Pinus > Pinus tabuliformis. Next base: position 1,084,121,787 of record CM062818.1, read on the forward strand.
ATTGGATCGGGGGCGGGAGAGATCGGACGGCTGGCGGGTACTGCCGTCAGTTGCGCAGCTCTGGGTTGGGTCCCGCCCGGCCATTAAAATATTCAATTTAATAATTATGCGCGGGACCATAGGTTTAAGGGTTTTTGAGGGTTTTCTGGGTTAATCTTTAGGAAAAAGAGGCTAAAAGTAGGTTTGAGCAGAGGGAAAGGGGTTTTTTGTGGAATTTTCGAATAGAGGGGAGGTGAGGGCTTAGGATGAGGTTATTACTCCAGCCAGAGGCTAGAGTAATCCCATGACAGGGTTGACCATAGTCCCTTGTGGACTAATGTCTCCCTCCAACAAACTTATTTAGCTATAGTGCTAACAAGGGGGGATATTATAGATGTTTAGGGGTTTATACACCATGGTGTTATAATAGTAGGGGGAAAGTGGAACATAGGGGATTTAGATAATAAGAAGTTAGGGGTTAATATGAAGGGGGGGAAGAGATGAGAGGGTGAAACACTAAGTTTATATGAAAACAACTTAGTTTAGAGAGTAGATCAAAAATAAAAAGATTTTTAGACAAGAAATGTGGCTCTTAAAGAACCAAGAACCCACATAGGACCTTGAATTTTTTCATGAATGACAACTGATGAAGGGGTGTTAATAATGAATGTGAAAGGGGGGGAAAGGAAGTTAGACATGCTCCTTTACTTTGCTGCAACATGAGGGAGAAGAGGACCTTCTCCATCCACTGATATACCTTTGAAAACAGATTACCTGGCACTCAATTGAAAGGAATGACATTTCTGCAACCCCATCTGCTTACCCATCTACTTGCCTAGCATTTTTTGTTTCTTCATGAAGGGTGCACTTAGACTTGCAGACCCTTATGTGCCTTTTCTTTTCTCTTGGATTTTCTTTTAATTTTCTATCTAGAACTACCCTTGTTGCTTCCAAGGTCCCAGATTAAGCAGTTGGGAACCTTACTTCTCTACCTAAGCTAGTGGTCTGCCAAGATTAAACAGTTTGGACAGACTTCTTTCTCTATTCTACAACAGAAAATTGAAACATGGCAGGACCCAGATTAGGCTGTTGGACCTTCCATCAAAATTGAGTCAACATCAAGCTATGTACACATGTTTTCTCTTGGAAATATGGGATCTTTGCATCATCAAAGCAGAGCATATTTGGACCTTTCTTTGCCAATCATGAAATATGAAACCTATTGGTATAGGTAGCTAACAGTGGCTCCACGTGGGGATGGTTTTTCCATCTGAAAGACCAAGAACAGCACGTCAGACAGCCTTGGCCCTTGATCTGTTATTACCAAAATTTGAAAATTCTCTTTGTATTTCAAAACTAGAGGCTATTACCTCTGTGGAATTTCTGTGATGTAAAGCCCCTTTTCTGCTTATTTGTAATGACTTCTCAAACTGAACTATTTACCTGCTGAAAGAAAATATATACAACTGATTATGTACAGGGAAAACTTAGGCTGCACTCATGGATGGTAGTCAAAATAGTGTTTCAACATCCTGCCATTCACAGGACCTTCATCCAAATTAGCTTCATTAAGACTTTTAAGGAAATAAGTATTGTTTCCTTGTATTGCTTGAATAGCAAATGGTCCTCTCCAAAGGGAATCAAATTTTCCATGTTTTCCCTTGTCTTCTCTTCTTGAATCCCACTTGAGGACTTTGTCACCTATGTTGAAATCTTCAGCCTTAGTCCTTCTGTCAAAGGCTTTCTTTAACTTCTCCTGCAAAACTTGAACTCTGCTGTAAACTTGGTCTCTAGTTTGCTGCAAGCATATTATTTGATTTATCCCTCTTTGCATATCATTTGGCTCAGCTTGACTTTCTTGAAGTAATTTCATAACCGGGACCCCTAGCGATGAAGGAAATTTGGCTTCTAATCCATAAACTAACTCATATGGGCTGATCCCAATTGATCTCTTGGTTGTTAGTCTATCTGCCCACAAGGCATTTACAAGCTTCTTATGCCAATTCTTCTTATTTTCTTCCAACACCTTCTTTATGATGTTTACAAGGCTTTTATTTGATGATTCAGCCAGGCCATTACCTTGGGGATAGTATGCAGTAGAGTGGCCCAAGGTAATGTGAAATTTGTGGCAGAAATTCACCATCTTCTTAGATCTGAAAGCAGCAGCATTGTCTGTTATTATCTTATCAGGACAACCAAATCTAGAGAGAATATTGGTCTCAAGGAACTGAATGATAGTGGAATCATTTGCTTGTCTACATGGAACAGCTTCAATCCACTTAGTAAAGTTGTTTGTAGCTGTTAGAATCCATCTATGTTGGCCTGAAGATGAGGGATGAATTTCCCCAATGAAATCCAAGCCCCATTGTTGAAAAGGTCTTTCTGTTGCAATAGGCCTTAAAGGAAGTGGTAGTAACTTTCTCTTTCCCTCAAACACTTGACATTTATGACATGAGGTGGTAAATTTCTTGACATCAGAGAAACAGTGGGCCAATAGTAACCAGCCCTCAGTATCTTATCCACAGTGGACTTCCAATACAAGTGTCCACCACAGTCACCTGCATGAAATTCTTCCATGATTTTGTTAGTCTCTTTCTCAATTAAGCAGTTTAACAATATACCTTCATGGTTTTTCCAAAGCAAATTGCCATCTATGACACAAAATCTTGAAGCTTTCATTTTTAAGAACCTACATTTAGTTCTGGACAATCCTGGGGGAGCACACAGGTTTTGTAGTACATAACAGATATCAGAATACCAAGGGGATTGTTCAAAGGCTACATTGATCTTTGGAGTCGCCAGCTCCGGTTTATTGTCCAGCTGGTTTATGTCTAAGGCTTGGAAGTTTGCTTATGTCATTAATTTGGCCAAGCCTTGCCCTTTTATTAGTTTTGTAGGTTTTATTTCAATATCAAATTCTAAGATGTTGGCTATCCATTTTCCTCTCCTGCCCTCTAAGTTTTCTTGAGTAAGTATGTCTTTTACAATGGGACTTGGCACATAAGATATAACATGGGAATAAAGGATATAAATCCTGAAGTCTTTAACGGATTTGACCAAAGCATAAGCTTGTTTCTCCATGATTTGATATTTCAGAGGTGCATCTCTAAGAGCTCTACTAAAGAAAGCAATGGGTTTCTCATTTCCTTGGTCATCTTTCTGTAATAAAACAGCAGCAATAGTATGCTGGGAGGCAAAAGAGAAGATGATAAATTCTCTGTCAAATTGAGGATTTGTCAGGACTGGGGTTTGGGTAAGGGCTAATTTTATACCTTCAAAGGCTTGATTTGCTTCCACTGTCCATTTCACCTTTGAATCCTTCTTTAGCATGTTATTTAGTAGTCTGATCAATTCTGCTAAGTTTGGGATAAACCTTCTTAAGAAGTTGATCTTACCCAAGAAGGCTTGCAATTCTTTGATGTTTCTTGGGTGGGGCATTTGTAAGATAGCTTGTATCCTATCTGGGTCAATTCTAATGCCATCCTTTGAAATGATATGACCTAACAGCTTACCTTCTTCCAAACCAAATAGGGATTTCTTGGGATTCAAGGAAATTCCATATTTCCTACATGTTAAGAAAATCTGCCTCAAGTGCTTCAAGTGTTCTTGGTCTAATTTTGAGAAAGGTGTAAGGTCATCCAAATAAATGACAAGAAAGTCATGAATCTCTTTGGCAAAAGCAATATCCATTGCCCTTTGGAATGTTGCCCCTGCATTCTTCAATCCGAAAGGCATTTTTACATATTTGAAAGTTCCCCATGGGGTTGTGAATGCAGTTTTGTCTTGATCATCAGGGTGTACTAGGATCTGATTAAAGCATGAGAACCCATCAAGTAATGAAATCCTTGAGGCCCCTACCACTCTTTGGAGAATGTGATCCATCTTAGGTAAGGGATAGTTGTCTTTGAGGGACACTTGGTTTAGATTTCTAAGATCAACACAAAGTCTTATTTCACCAGTTTTCTTTCTTGTGGGCACCAAATTTGAGATCCAATCAGAAAACCTGATTGGTGCGATGATACCAGCTTTAAACATTTTTTGTACCTCTTTCTCAATTGCAGGGATAAGCATAGGGTTTATTCTTCTCAATTTTTGCTTAAATGGCTTTTGATTTGGCTTGAGAGGGATGGTATGTTGGATAACAGAGGTGTCATAGGATTTTAAGTCCTCATAACTCCATGCAAAGACATCTTGGAATTCTTTGAATAGGTCAATGTATTTGGGCTTCTGATCAGGAGGTAGGGAAGCAGACAATTTTATTATCTTGGGCTTTTCTATGGTTCCAATGTTGCATTCTTCAATGGCAGAGTTAAGGGGCTGCATTTTTGGTTTTCTAGGGACATCATTTGAATCAAAAATATCCTCTAGTGGAGTTAGGCCTGTTGGAAGAAAATTGTCTTTCAATTGTATTACTTCAGCCTCAGCATCAGCCACTTCTTCACAACTGATTTGTTGAATTTCTTGTATGTTGTTTTTGTTGAAAATTGTTGGATGTAGGATTTGGTTAGCTGTTTTAGGTGATAGTGGGTTGTTATTCTGTTTACTTTGTATTTGTGATTGACTTGCTCTTTCAAGTATTTTTGATTGACTTGCTCTTTCAGTGTCAATACTTAGTCCTGCAAATTCTTGTTGCAAGGTCAAGAAATTATTTATTTGTGTATCATCTTCAAATACTTGCCAGTCCTTGACATTGTTTGGGACAGAAGGTCTGTGTTTTACCTCAGCTGTAAAACAATGGTGGGGCTCAAAAGGTAGTTTGCAGGTACTTGAAAATGTGGCCAAACTGTGAGCGTGAAGATTATGGTCTCTAGGGATTTTGGTGATTTGGAATTCAATGAAAAAGTTTAATATTTCAGCAGTAGCAGATCTATAAGATCTCAATCTTTTGTCATTAGTGACAAAATTTCCCTTTACTTGTTGGATAAATAGGTCTGAGTCCCCTAGAATTGAAACCTTTGTGGCTTGTAAGAATTTTACTAGCTTGAGGCCTAGCAAGAGAGCTTCATATTCTGCCATATTGTTGGTGCATCTGAAGTTTAACCTATAGGCTCGGCCTTTTGCATGACTGTTTTGTTTATTATGTATCCAAACTCCAGCTCCTGCCCCTAATTTGTTGACTGACCCATCAAATTCAAGGAACCATAGGATCTCTTGTTCTAGGGGAGATTTAATAACTTCTCTGTGATCTGGGATTGTGAGTTGAAGTTCTGGTTCTTCATTTAGTTTGTCTTTTAGGATAGCCTCATCACCTGATTGGATCAGCTTTATTTCTAGAGCATCAGCTTGTTCATTAATGTCCTGATCTTGTTTGAGTGTCTCAGTTTCTTTATCATTTGTAAGACCTGAATTATCATTGAAGAGAATATATGAATCTATATCAGAATGGACAGCATATATGGGAAAGTTTTGAGGTTTTTCTTCACTGCTGACCATGTATTTAATAAGTGACTCTCTATATAACCTCTTGGGTTGACCAAAGACTAAGATGGTTGCATACGACATGTCTAATTGTAGGGAACCTTGGAGTTTAGCCCCCCATGATCTTGATAACAGCATCCCATATTTGGCTGGGATATTAGCAACTACAACATCCATTAGAATTGTTTTATTTGGGTACTGAACTAGGGATACACAAAGATATTTTATTAGACCTAGACACTTAACTTGGCTGGAGTCAAATGAGAATAGGTCCTTGTATGGTCTTGTAATATCTAGATTCAATCTTTCCATGACTGATTTAGGCATTAAGTTGTGAGAGGCACCTGAGTGAAACATTGCATTGTGTAGTATCTTATCATGAACATGCAAACTGACATAAAAAGGTAAGATCCCTGTGACTGTTGTTTTTCCATCAACCTCTGGACCGAATAGCAATTCTGGGGTGTCATCCAACACATTGACATTATCTTTATTACGAGTAATTTGGAGGGACTTTTTGATTTGTTGTCTATAAATGTCATGCTTGGCTAGTTCTGAAAGAGGAATAGCTACTTTTAATTTGCCAATTTCAGCTTCTAAGTCAAAGGATTTTTCAGATGATATCTTAGTGTTGTGGGTGACAGCCTTTTCCTTATTCACTAGGTCTTCTTCTTGTTTCTTTTCTTGATCTGGAAGCTTGTCCTTCTTTCTCATTTCTTGAGGAGTTTTACTTGAGTTGTGTTGGAAGGGTGTTGTATCTACTAGTTGCTGTTTTGAGGGGGATGTTTGAGTTACTTCTTCAACTGTTACCTCATCTGTACTTGGACCAGTTTTATCCCTTGGTTCTGTGACAATATCTTCCTTAGGCTGCTGGCTATCCTTTGTTTTTTCGGGCTGTGTTACATTTATAGTTCTGCTTCTTAGCTTGTATTGCTTATGAACTTCATAAACAGCTGTGTCATATCCTTGTTTAAAGTCAAATGACTCACCTGACCTGGTTTGGAATTGCTGAATGTCATCATCCTTGTGATCCTCTTGACTCAAGAAAACTTGCTGCTCATCATTCAGACCCATTAGGTTAATGTGGGTGTCATCTGTTTGCTCATTTGAAGTGGATGCCTCAGTATAGTTTTCCTGGAAAGGAGGCCTTATGTCTGGGTCAAAACCGGTTTTGCCAGTGTTTGGGTTTTGATTTCTCCTAAAATTTGGATTCCTGATAGGGTTACTTTGTGGTGCTTCCCATGATGACTTTCTCTCAACTGATTCTACTCTATCACCCAATCTCTTCATACCAGTGAGTATTGCATCCAATTTTTTATCAAAGGCTGAGGGTTCTTCTTTAAAGGTGGTTCTCTTTTCCAATCTTGCCCTGTTTCTTTTGGCAATCAGGTTAGCCTCTACTGTGACAGCAACCTTTTGGGCATCTTCAAGGGTTTCAGGAGCTCTTTCCTTCAACTGATATGCCATATCAGGGTCAAAACCATCCGGAAATTTGTACAAGGCTAAATCAGGAGGAGGTCTTAAATTCTGTGGTATTGCGTTATATACATTGTTGAATCTTGCACAATACTCCAAAACGGTCTCTTGAGGACCTCGTTTGATTGTATCATATTCACCAAGTATGTGCAGGGGATCTTTCTTTTTATCCCATCTGTTAGTAAAGGCTTGATAAATCTCATCAGGGGTTGTAATGGTATTTGCTGCCAGTGATCTAAACCAAGTTCTCACATCCCCTGTCAGGCTCTGAACAAAGATTCTCATTCTCACACTGTCATCATCTATTTCATAATTCTCAAAATGGTCTTGCATCCTTCTGGCATGCTGAATTGCTGTGAAAGGGCCAGTGGAGTCAAAATATGAGATCTTGGACTGGTAGTCCTGAGGTAGGGTTGCAGCATTGGCAGGTAACTGCAGGGGTGCATATCTATTAGCCATATTTGCAGGATTTATAGGATTTACAGGGATAACTGGGATAGCATGAACAGTTGGTACAACAGGGGGATTGGGAACGGTAGAAACTAGAGTATTGGTCAAGGGAATATGTGCAGTGGATGGAGGTGTGAAAGAAGGGCTTTGAGATGTGGATGGTGAACGGGGGGAATCAAGGGTAGACCGAAATAGGACCTTGATTGGAGTTGGAACAGGGTTTGGATGAGCTATCTCAAGACTTGGATCTGCAAGAGTTTCCTGTCCCTGCTGCTTCCTAATGATCTTAGGGATTGTATTAGGATTTTCAAAAACAGTTGGAGGATTGGGGTCAGGATTTGACCTTGTATATCGTGGATTTTTCTTGGGAGCCAGCTTCTGAACTGTGTTCCAGTATGTTTTTTGGAATATTTTTGTGTCTACAAGGGCCAGACCAGATTTTGGAGTGACTTTGTATATCTTAAAGCTAGTATGAAAATTGATTGCAAATAGCTTTAAGAGATATACAGAGATTAGAAAATCCTGAGGAACTTCCCAGTGGAGTCGCCAATTATGTTAACACCCAGTTTGTTCCCTTTGACTCCCAAGGGAATACGGCCGGGGTAACCACTAACCAATCTTTGGATTACAGCTTCTAGCCTAACTGTAATCAGAGAGGGCTCTCTCTTTATGGTTTGTCTCTGTTTTGAGAAGAATTTTAGGCTAGCTATGATGCTTAAGGTTTGCTTCGGACTTGGTTAGGTGATGGTTTCAATCAAGATATATATGTGTTCACTAATATGTTCTAGGCCATTGGGCATGGACTCAGTGGTCCTTTGGTAGTTTGGTGTGCTGTGTTAAAACAGTAGTGATGCTGCAGAGCTGGATAAGTGTCTGAGAAGCAATGCTTTGAAATTGTGATTAAGTGTGATGTGTCCAGTTCATGAAAGGCAGTTAAGAATCTTCCAATAAACTGATATGCAAAAGAAGTGAGAGTGTTATTTAGAAGCAATGAAGAATTTCTAGACAACATTCACATTATAGAAATAATGAAAAACATGAGCATTTAAGAATTCATGTCCATAGTTAATTCTGAAGAAAAACATTTACAGCAGTAAAAATTGAGCACAAGGTGTAACCAGACAATTCATGCACTATTCGTTTTCTTTACTGCTAGTCAGTGAAACATGAGTATGATTTAATAAACATAAGAAAACGAACAGAGATTAAGGAAAACTTATTATTTCATCAGACATCACAAGAATTCTGCAACAGCACTTAAGTCATCAGCAAGACATCAAAGTTCCAGGAAATCACTGAGCTGGTCCAGCCCTTTGTATTAGACAATCTGAAAGTGTACAATATATTTGCCTCAGAGTGAAAATCACCAACCCCTTATGCATTACTAAGGGGGGTATATATACAAAATTTACATAAGAAAATATCAGAGAAATGAGTTAATGGCTTCATTAATGTTATGCCAACTCCTGGAGCATTGTAGCTCAGAAAGTTAATGCTGCAATAACTCTTCAGGGCTTTAGCTGTCCAAAATAGTCAGAAACTGTTGACTTGGTGGCTACTGGAGTCAGTTGAGGCTACGCTGTCAAAAATATGCGTATTTTCTTATCCTTTAGGCTAGCTGTCGTTGTCCATGTGCTGAGTCACCTTTCAGCTGCCTTTAATGCTGACTTTATTCTGCTGTTTGTCTTTTAGTGACTTGGAGCTGGCAGTGACCGAGCAACTGAGGCTACCGTGGCAAAATTTGAAGCATTGCCTGCCACCAATCCTCCTTAGGCATTTGATGTCTTCGAATCTTTATCAAAGTTTCATCGGCCTCTGTATATCTGTAAAATTTAGGAGGAGTTTCAAATAGGTGATTTACCTCATTTTCAATAAAGAACAGGCCTTTAAGTTTATCGTATAAGCTCTATCCTGTGGGAGGCCCTGTTTGCTCAGATGTACTGCCAGATGCAGTGATCTGATTCTCAATATAAGTTGCCATTCTGTTGGTAAATTGATCTCGGGAGATCAGTCTTCCTGCACCGCTTAGGAGGCTGGGCAGGCCCTTTGCTTGCAGCACTGCCATCTTGACTTTATATTCCTCCACATCAGCTTGTATCTCATAGCACTTCCTCTCCACTGTTTGTACATAATTTCTGAGAGTTAGCACCTTTTTGGCTGTGAGGACAGCCTCTGTTCTGTTGACAATGCCGATGGCTGCCAGTTCCTCCTTTTCTTGCCTGTTCAGAAAATCTATCATTCTGTTTGCCTGTTCAGGTTTGTCTCCTAGTAATGCTTTGGCCTTCTGGATTTCTGTCTGTGCCTGGCCCATTAAATCCATCTGCTCATGTATAGTTTTGATTGACCTCCATTGTTGAGTGATGGATTGGCCAATTTTGGCCCATAGAATTCTTTTTATATCAGCCATGGCACTTTCCAGATTTAGCTCTTTTTCTAAGGCCTTTATCTTGTCTTTTAGGGCCTTTATTTCTCTGCCTTGTTCTGCCACAGTCATTTTTGATTTATCATACTTGGCATCCAGTTCTGCCAATTTTTCCTTGGCCTTTTTTATCTCATTTTCCTGGAGCTCCATTTCTCTAACGGCCTTAGTCAATTCTTCCACGCTGGTGCTGGAATCTGGAGCTGTTGTTGCTGCTGCTGCTTTTGTTGTGGGGGCCACTGCTGCCTCTGTAGCTGTTGCTATTGTTGAAGTAGTTGGAGGAGCTTGGGATGTAGATTCTCCTTGTTTATCTTGTAATGCCACTTCAAGCTCTTTCTCCAAATTGAGGACCTTCTGGTTTAGCTGCATTATGAGGTCCAGTTGTTCATCGACCTGCTTTTCCTTTTGTAGCTCTGCTGTCTGAGGGTGCTCTGTGGGCTGCAGCTTTAACCTCTTCTTTAATGCATTGAGGTCATCTTCTTTTTTCTTCATAAGGGCCTTTACGCTCTTTGGATCCTTAGGATCATGTCCTAGGTCGATAATAATTTCCTCAAGTGATTTTATTCTATTATCTTTGGCTAGGGAGGACATTCTCTCAAAATCCAACTGAGTGTTGGTATTTTTTAGTGATTCTTTCAGCTCATGGGCCATGGTTGCCCTGTCTACCAAGGTTGCATAGACCATTTCTCCTTCCTGCTTATGGAGTTCAATTTGGTCCATGGGATGGATGTCCTTGGCTAGGACCTCCACCCTTGTTTTCACATAATCTGCTCCTGATTTTGGATCGGGCACTGTAGGTTTGAAATGGCTGAGGATCATTTTCATCTCTTGAATGTCATATACCGACATTAGCCTTTCTTTCTGGGCTAGTGTAGCATTTAAAAATTGTTTGTAGACTTCCACCCTCAGCAAGTCATTCTGTGCCTTAATTTGCTTGAAAGAAGCCTTAGTGCTTTTAGGCTTCTTGCTCTGCTGAGAGGAGGAGGACACCTCCAAACCAAGTTGTAATCCTTGCTCCTGCTGAAAGGAGCTTGTACCTGTATGCTGGCTGCCATCCCTGTCTTTCCTTGAACTGTCAAGGACTTCTTCAGTGATATCTTCTACCTCTGGGGAGTCAGCCCTTTGCCTTTTGGCCTGGGGTTGTTGGGAGGATCCACTAGCAGGAGTGGACTCTTCTCTGTCTCTTTTTGTACCCCTCTCCTCCTGTGTTGGGGTCTGCATAATTGGAGCTATTTGTGGCTCAGTTTGTGGAGGGGGAGTCTGCTCTTGTGGCTGCTCTTGCTGCTGCCCTGGTTGCTGCCCTGAGGGGGTAGGCTTTTCTTTCACGGCTTCTTCTTCAACACCCATTATTCCTTTCCCTTTGTCTGTTCCTGGTGCTACTGTAGATGGTGCCTGGGTGACTGGTGCAGTTCTTGAGGCCGAGGTCCCTTCTCCTGTTGAGTGCGGTCGTTTGAAGGGTACCTGCTGCACAGAATCTAGGTCAAGAGTCTTTTCCAGTTCTCTGACATTCTTTAACATTGTCTCTTCTTCAGTTAATTTTTCAACTAAAGTGTCTTGCTGCCATTCTTGCTGGTTGGCATATTTTTCAATGTGCGGATATTTGCAATGCCTATAACCTAGTAGCCTGTACTTGACTCTTCTAGCAGTAATGAAACCTTCAGGGTCATAAGGGACCCACCGGAAACTATGTGATAGTTTGTATTTGTTTCTGAGGATAAGGTCAGCATCTTCCCATCCTTCTTTTTTATTCATTATGAAGGGGCCCACCTGGTGCTTGAACTTGAGATGGGCTTTCTTTTTGGAGCTGTGAAAGTGAGTGAGGTCTGATTGTATTAACTGCCTATAATACTCCAAGGCAAATATCCTCATAGGCACATATTTTGGGAGCCTGTATGGACAGAGCTCACAGCCATAGACTCTGATGACTGTATGCTCCTCATATAGGTACCAATCACCTATTTTGTAATTCTTGGAGAGCTGCAGGACTTTCTGAATTTCGGTTGATATTCTGGGAGGAGGGGACCTCATCAACAAGCAAGAGACAGGGTATACAAATTGGTCAATAAACTCACAATAGGAATAGGGTGAATTTTGGACTTGGTGATAGACAGATGTCCAGAAGATGACAGATATTCTTTCCCCTTTATAATCTAGCTTTTTGATGTAGCATGGAAAAACCTCAGACTGATAGTACATAAAAAGGTGGTAGATATAGGATGAGTACTTGAAGACACCCTGTCTGTCTACTTTGCACAGCTGATCATGAATCTTGTTAGCTATGAACTTGGCAAAGTTATATTTGCGGGCAGGGGGTTGGCCTGGGCTGTAAGCAGCTAGCAATACCAGCATTGTTTCATCCACATGCTCACTGGTTCTGTATCCCAACACATAAGCAATCATGTCTAGCAACAGTCTGCCTACCTCAGTAAAATAGACATCCAAGTAGGGAGTTGGCCCTGCAGGCTGACATTCAGGTTTCATAAATGTCCTGGTGACCTTCTGAATATCCTCACTGGTCATCTTGGCACCAGTGTCCAGCAGGTAATTCATGGAAAATGGGAACAGCAGCTCAGTTTGATCAAAGTGGAGCATCTTATTGATAGTTTCAGGATTGATGTGAAAGAGGATGCTCCCAGATGGAGACTTAATAGCTCTTTGCTGCACATCATAGTTTTCAGCACAGAGGCGAATGATCTCAGGAAAGACATTGACAGAGGGGAGACAGTAGTATGGCAGATTTGACTCCCATATCCCATATGTATCATGACCATTCAGGTAGTCATCTCTTAGTTGCCTGAAGGTCTGCAAGAAGTCCCTGTTACCCACAAAGTCTTCAATGAGGTAGTCCCTGTCAGCAAGAGGCAAGGACTCCAGGTCTTTGTTTGGTGCATTCAAAGGAGCAACACTGAGGGCTGAGGGTGCAGGAGCAGCCATTGTGTAATCAGATTCTGGACAAGGTGAGTGCAATGGTTTGCAAGGTTCTTCAGAGCTTGAGTGACAGGCTCACTGTAGACAATGCTTGAATGTTCTTCACAGTGGAGAAAGCAGGCCTGGCAGACTTGTCTCTGTTGTTTTTTAGTAAATTCACAGGGATTGTGAATTGAAGGGGATGATTGCAGAGGGTGAGCTGGATTCAATTTGGTGATATGCAGCCTTGGGCCTCCACCAGGCAAAAGGGAACAATGCCGGGCAAGTTTGAGGCCGAAATTGTAACCTTCAACTGTGAATTATCGTTTTAGTAAAGAATTCTCGGGGCAAAGGGTAATGCAGGTGGATTTAATGGAAAATTCAGTGACAGACAGTGTGGAATTTAGGATTTGAATGATTCTTATGGGAGAATTTGCATAAAAATGGTATGCACAGGGGCTAAACAAAGAACTTGCGGTGAATACCTGGAAAAACGCACAGAACGCCTTCGGGCCGAAAAGGGGGAGCTTGCTGCAGCTGAATTGCCAAGTTATAGCGGCCGCAACTTCGAATTTGATGGCTGGAGGAAATTTCGCGGCAAACAGATCGACAATGGCTGCGTCGTTTTCGCGTGAAAATGACAATAAACGGCTAGTTTGGGCCTTTTTAATGATAAAATTGGACAAAACGGGTCATTGGCACTTTTTCCGCCAATGACGTCAGCGTGACATCACGGCAGGCCCGGGTACAGAGGTGACGTGGACGCTGAGCTGGAGGCCAGCGTGGCTGGATGAGGTGGCAGGCGGATGCAGTGGCAGGGCCACGGGGCGCGGGGGCGGACGGAGTGGGATGACGTCATATTGACGTGGGCGCTGACGTGCGGGAGGGGTGGTATGGGGGAGGCGGTAAGCGGTCTCCCCGCACCGCTTTTGGTGATAGGCGGTATCGGGGAGGGGGGCTCCGAACAACCCCAGCGCCTGCCACGCGTCCAGGGTACGGCGCCCAATACCGCCCTTCCCCGGACGTTAAAGGGAGGCAGGTCGGGGAGCGAGATTGACCGCCCACCGTTGGATCGGGGGCGGCAGAGATCGGACGGCTGGCGGGTACTGCCGTCGGTTGCGCAGCTCTGGGTTGGGTCCCGCCCGACCATTAAAATATTCAATTTAATAATTATGCGCGGGACCATAGGTTTAAGGGTTTTTGAGGGTTTTTTGGGTTAATCTTTAGGAAAAAGAGGTTAAAAGTAGGTTTTAGCAGAGGGAAAGGGGTTTTTTGTGGAATTTTCGAATAGAGGGGAGGTGAGGGCTTAGGATGAGGTTATTACTCTAGCCAAAGGCTAGAGTAATCCCATGATAGGGTTGACCATAGTCCCTGGTGGACTAATGTCTCCCTCCAACAAACTTATTTAGCTATAGTGCTAACAAGGGGGGATATTATAGATGTTTAGGGGTTTATACACCATGGTGTTATAATAGTAGGGGGAAAGTGGAACATAGGGGATTTAGATAATAAGAAGTTAGGGGTTAATATGAAGGGGGGGAAGAGATGAGAGGTGAAACACTAAGTTTATATGAAAACAACTTAGTTTAGAGAGTAGATCAAAAATAAAAAGATTTTTAGACAAGAAATGTGGCTCTTAAAGAACCAAGAACCCACATAAGACCTTGAATTTTTTCATGAATGACAACTGATGAAGGGGTGTTAATAATGAATGTGAAAGGGGGGAAAAGGAAGTTAGACATGCTCCTTTACTTTGCTGCAACATGAGGGAGAAGAGGACCTTCTCCATCCACTGATATACCTTTGAAAACAGATTACCAGGCACTCAATTGAAAGGAATGACATTTCTGCAACCCCGTCTGCTTACCCATCTACTTGCCTAGCATTTTTTGTTTCTTCATGAAGGGTGCACTTAGACTTGCAGACCCTTATGTGCCTTTTCTTTTCTCTTGGCTTTTCTTTTGATTTTCTATCTAGAACTACCCTTATTGCTTCCAAGGTCCCAGATTAAGCAGTTGGGAACCTTACTTCTCTACCTAAGCTAGTGGTCTGCCAAGATTAAACAGTTTGGACAGACTTCTTTCTCTATTCTACAACAGAAAATTGAAACATGGCAGGATCCAGATTAGGCTGTTGGACCTTCCATCAAAATTGAGTCAACATCAAGCTATGTACACATGTTTTCTCTTGGAAATATGGGATCTTTGCATCATCAAAGCAGAGCATATTTGGACCTTTCTTTGCCAATCATGAAATATGAAACCTATTGGTATAGGTAGCTAACAGATTGTATGAATGGTTGGTTATTCCTTTTGGCTTAACTAACGCTCCTGCTACTTTCATGAGATTAATGAATGATGTACTCAGACCTTTTCTTGATGATTTTGTTATTGTGTATCTAGATGACATTTTGATTTTTAGTAAAAATGTGGGAAGAACATTTAAAGCATGTTAAGTAGACATTAGATGTTTTGAAAAGAGAAAAAAATTATGTTAAACTCTCAAAATGTGAATTTGGCAAAACATCTCTAAACTACTTGGGTCATATAGTAGGGGGAGGTGAATTGAAAATAGATCCCTCTAAAGTGGCAGTCATTGTGAACTGGCCTAAACCCAGGTCTGCTACAGAAGTGAGAAGCTTCCTAGGAGCAGCACAATATTGGAGGAAGTTCATTTCTAACTTCTCCTCGATTGCAGCTCCCTTACATGCTTTAACAGGATTGAATAAGGTGTTTTAGTGGGGAGGCAAACATCAGAAAGCCTTCAACACCTTGAAAGAGAAAATTAGTACAGCACCTATACTAGCACTGCCAGATTTACAAAGACCATTTGAGATCCAAACTAATGCTAGTGACTATGCCATGGGAACAGTGTTGACACAGCATGGCAAACCCATATGTTATCATTCTAAGACTTTTAGTCCTGCAATAGTTAACTATCCTACATATGATAAAGTATTGTATGCATTGGTTCAGAGTGTGAAGAAGTGGAAACATTACTTTATGGGCAAAGAGACAGTAATACATACTGATCATCAACCACTTCAATATCTACACTCCCAAACTAAGTTGCAACAATCAAGACACTACAAATGGATGGATTTTCTACAACAGTTTCACTTAGTCATCAGATATAAAAAAGGCATACATAACAAGGTTGCAGACATGTTATCTAGACCCATTATAAATTCATCTACCATACTTAAGCATAATTCTGTGCTACATGAAAGCTACATAGAACAATATGCTCAGGACATGGATTTTAAAGATGTATATGCAACTCTGAGTCAAGGAAAAAGAGTAGAAGAATTGGACTATCATATAAAGGACCGACTCTTATACCATTGTGGGAAACTCTGCATTCCACAAACTTAGAGGATAAAGATAATTAGGGAAGCACACACTTCTCTGATATCAGGTTACTTTGGGGTAAGTAAAATAGTTGCACAGCTGCAAAGATTCTGCTATTGGCCGAAAATGAGTGAGACAGTTTCTAGATATGTAAGAGGGTGTGCCATGTGTGCTAAAATCAAGCCCAACAATAGAAAACTAGGCTTGTACACTCCATTGCCAGTTCCTTCTCACCCTTGGGAAAGTGTTTCCATGGATTTTGTTGGAGGACTACCTAAATCTAGGAAAGGTCATGATTATCTATATGTTGTTGTGGACAGGTTTAGCAAAATGTGTATTTTGATACCTTGTAGTAAACAAATCACGGTTGAACAAGCTGCAAAAATTTTCTTTGAACATGTATGGGTTCATTTTGGATTACCCACTTCCATTGTATCTAATTGAGACACCCGATTTGTGGGGAAGTTTTGGTCTAGTCTGTGGGAACTGATGGACACCAAGCTAAAGAAAAGCACAACTTTTCATCTACAAATAGATGGCCAGACAGAAGTAGTAAACAGGACTGTGATCCAGTTACTAAGAGGTTATTGCAGTAAACATCGTAAGCTTTGGGATGAACACTTGTGTTATGTGCAGCATGCTTACAATAGAGCCAAACACTCTTCTACACAGAGATCTCCTTTTGTGACCTGCTTTGGTTTCACACCAAGGTCTCCTTTGCATTTTGTCTTTGGTAAAGATACCATGGTTGATGGACAAGGCAACCGGGTTCATTGAACAAATCCAAGAGATCCATCAGGCGGTACAGGAACAATTGGAAAACAGCCAGGCCAAGTATAAGGCTAGGCATGATAAGCATCAGATGGGGCATAGTTTTCAAGTTGGAGACCAAGTCTAGCTGTATATCAACAAGGACAAGATGCAAGGTGAAGGTAAAAAGCTAAAGCCTATCAGGTATGGACCTTTTAGGATACTTAAGAAAATTGGTGAAAATGCTTTTCGCCTTGATCTACCAGCTTACATGCACATCTACCCAGTCGTAAATGTAGATTGTTTGAGATTGTTTGAACCTTCAATGATTGAGGACCCTAAAGAGCAAAGTCAATTGCCTTCTATTAATGACCTGCTACCTTAATACCACTATGAGTTGCAGGGAGACGCATTGATAGATAGGAAGTTGAGGACAACACGCATGGGAGACTTTGAGTACCTCAGGATTGGGCTCAAAGGTTCAAATTTGAGCAGTGCAAAGTGGATTGAGATTGGACAAGTGAAGAAACAGTATCCTCACTTAGTCGATGCTTGAAAACCAACTTTTGGTTGTCCAAAAGCTTTTCAGTAGGGAGGCCATGATTTGAATTGGATCCATAGAAAGACTTTCAAGAACCATGACTGAATCAAGTCGAACAAATCTCTAAGGAAATCCAAAACAGTATCAAAACACCCTGAACCAGTGGCAATGGCAGCCGATGTGGAACAACGAGGACCTTGGTCAAAGCGCATTTACCGAGGCCCATGGAGACCGCGCAGGAGGCCAAAGTAGCCCTGGGAGCCCCAGAATGGGAAAAGGACAAGGTTTTTGATGCGCGATTAGCACTAATCGAACATTGCTAGGTGAACAGGGCCCTAAAGGGGAAGCCCGAGCACTCAGTCACATCGGGAGCCAGGAAACCACGAGCAGAAAAAGTGAAAAACGCTAACGTACGATGGCGGGACCGCGTGCTAGAAAACCGACGGTATTGATTGGGGTGCCCTTGAATGGTAAGAGGTTTTGGACAGGAGCGGAGCGATTCCATACACCGATCGACGCATGGTAGGCAGAGGTGAGAGAAAAGCACCATTGATCGCACGTTATCGGTCGAGCAAGTCAACTGTGCGAAACGTGCATATGGCATCAGATCTGGAGGGCCAAGATCGGACGACTAATATTGCACCCGATGGAAAGAAGCGGAATCAACAAGGAATTAAGCCGCGTTCTAAAGGGATTTGGAATCCATTTGACCACCACGTTGGAGGAAGAACACATCCACGGCGTAACTGAAGAAACGAACTGACGAATCATGCTGGCACCATTTAGAGTAGGACAAGTGGCCACTCTCTGAGCGTTCATGATGACGCTGAACATAGGGAACTCTAAGTGCAGCTGCAGAAGGTGAATTGTCATAGGCAGAAGAGGAACTGAACATGCATAGGGATCGAATGGCTAAAGACATGAACAAAGACAGTTGAATCAGTTAGAGTTGATTGGGAGTCAGAATTGAGAAGAGTCCAAGCGACCAAGGGAGACAGTGAATAGTGAACCCTGAGAGGAGGACTAAACACAGAGAACAGTAAAGCTAAGCAGAAGAGATAGAGGGCCGAGATGACCAGAGGCAACATCAAGCACCAGAGAGCTTGAAGATTCAAGCCTTCCCATAGAGGAATCTGTCCGAACTGAGCATCACATTTGGCTCTTTCCACTGTAGACTAGAGGTCACAGAGCTGGTAGGAAGAAGAAGATTCTGTGTACTCCAAGTGGCTTGGGGAATCCAAGAACCACCCTACCAGGAAAAATCTGCTTCAGGAGAACTCATATTGAGTCCCTGTATTGTAATTTCTCTACTGAAAGACGCAATAAAACAAGACCACCACTGAAGCTGGACCAGAGACGTAGCCCTGGAGAATAGGGTGAACTCCTTATTAAAATTGTTTGTGTCTTTGTGTTTCTTACTGTATTTCTCTGTTGTCTTTCCATTTTATTGTCTGTGTATTGGCAATCTGATCGAGCCATTGTTTCAATAACACAGAACACACACCAAGACATGAGTTTGTAATACCTTAGTTTAATAAATCTTTAACTGATGGCACTCATAGGGTGAATATATGATCACACTTATGAAAGAGCATTTCTTCGTGGGCTTCATTGATTCTGAGTGCGCCTAATTTCTTTCCTTCTTCTGATTCTTGCCACGCCAAAATTTCAGAAATCTGCATACCACCTAAGGATATCCCCGATAAATACTGCTAGTTTTGGAGCGCGGGTCTCACCTTTAGCCTTTAGCGCTTTTCCCCACAGTTTTCCTGGCTCACATGCGACTGAGCACTCCAGGGCTTTACTTCTCGAGGGGTTTTTCCCAGCGATGCGCGATTAGCACTAATCGCACATCAAAAACTGTCTCCTTTTCCTGATCCGTGCTTCCCAAGTGCTAGTTTTGCCTCTTGCGCGGTTTTGGTAGATGATACATAAACCTATAATCTTACCGAGTGAATGACTTAATGAGGTCTTGGCTCTAAGACTTGAATTGCATGTCTGTTATATTTGCATTGTCCAGTACCCACTTAACCATGTTTGTGTATGGAAGAATCTTAGGTCTTGCCGCTATCCGGTGCAAGAACAAACATGCAAGTTCTATGATTGATGCCTCAGATGACCCGCATGAGTCTGTTGTTGCTTTAACTTCCATGACTCTGGGGTTTTCTTCTTCGAGAAGACTGTACATGCCTTCCCAAGTAGTTATGCCAGCATCTCTATTGCAGGTGGTGTCTATGTATAAGGGCGTCATCTCTTTGTCCTTAGCAACCAGAGCTTTTCCCTTCTTTCCCATTACACTCTAAACACTACTGCATATATTATTCTGCTTTCCGCTCCTGCAAATTTACAAGTAAGGAAAGAATAATGGTAAGAGATAAGGTGACGGGAAAGCTCTTAATGCCGAAATCATATAAAATATATCACCCTACGTGAAACGACCTTTCGATCAGATCTAAATCTTATCTCATTAATGACCATCAACTAACCATTAAATTGACATTAATGCCCATAAGTTGGTATCGGGTTACAAGAAAAACTTTATCGAATGATGAGCCCTGCAGATCTGTGATAAAGCGATTTTGCGATTTGCTTCGCAATATTGCAGATTGCAATATCGCTAATCCGTTTTGTTAACAATCATTTATCACCCGATGTTTCTACAAGATGTGATTTGTGAGATGCCCTTATCGCATATCGCTGGGTCGAGATATTTTATCTCAGGTGATACTTTGCGGCATATGAGAGATGTGACGCATGATGGGTCTTCAAGGCGTGTGATCTCGCATCGCGTTTTCACAATTTTGGTAGTTTGCTTATATGATGTCCTCCATTACCCTTTGTGATGCGATGTTCTATTCTTTAAGAGAATGATTTTATTTCGAACTTATCATAAAACTTAAGTTCTTTGTGTTTTGCGGTTGTTTTCCTAAGTTTATGATAGTATGTTTTATTCAAAGGGGAATATAAGTGCTACTTTTTATTTTTTAGAAGGGTCCCCATTTATTTAGTATTAGTAATAAAACTAAATAAAAAGGGGGGTTGTTGATAGCCACAACGGAAGGATATCCAACTTATCCAAAATGTGAACCATAGGGGAAATCCCCAATAGATATTCCTGGGTCCATATCTTGTGCACTAATGAGTTAAAATCCTGATCATCCAACCATATACAGTTGAATTTAAATGGCATCTCATGTCTAAAATCCTTCGTTCACCATTGCAAAGTAATGGGCCGGTGATCAGAGAGATGGTTATTAATTACCCCACATGAACATTTCCAAGATGCTCCACCAAACTCTCATGTAATACAAACTAGTATAGCCTCTTTGCCACATATGCCATACCCACTCTACCATTATCCCAAGTGGGAACCATCTTCTGAGGACATATATCAACTAAGTTGTGGTCAATAATCACTTCACGAATCAAACTCGCCAGTGGGTCAATTTTCCTAGAACCACCCCATACGTCATCCAAACCAACAATGCAATTAAAGTCCCCCGCAATGATAAGAGAAGTCATCTCCATAATCCCAGACGAAATCAAATTCTCCTAGAAAACCACCCTATTCCTATAGGGACAATATAAATTCAAGATATGGATACGATCCTTAAGACCACGTATATGTCCTTCTAGTAAGATCCCAACAAAACAAGAGAAAGCCTTGGCTCGAACCCAACGAGGATCCATAATGCCACAAGGGTTCTAGATAAACTAGCAACAACTGTGGCGGTGACCTGCCAATCTGGAAACATTTTCTGGAAATATATAATAACATGTGAGATAAAATGCATAGTTTCCTGAAGGAGAATAATGCAAGGATGTACAAAGAGAAAAAGGTGTTTGAGAGCCAGGGGTCCCCAGTCCCTGAATATTAAGTGATAAGATGCAAGTCATGACAAACCCTGTGCAGGCATTCATGCTTCAAGGGCCCGAGAAGTAGGTACATTGGCAATAGGAACATAAATTAAAAAACTGTCAATGGGGGTGTTAAAAGGATTTTGTCTGGCTTGACCCTAAAAATGGCGGTTGCCATGGTTATGCTTATGATGGACTATAATATTACCAACTAAGGTGGGACTAATATGTGGAGAAAAAGACCTAGACAATTTATGAATAGTGAGAGTGCACAAGTCTAAAGTTTTCCTCTCAAGGAGAAAATCCAAGACATTGCCCACGGAGTTGGTAGGGGAGGCCAGTGGCGAGTTAGGTGGAGTACTACTATTCGGTGCCCTTGAGATCGATTAGGAATATGCGGGGGTGACATAGCAAGTACGTATGTGATATGTGATATAGAGGGTACGTCATGAGGCAAAAAAAGGTTGGGGATGACATGACAAGGAGGAGTGATTCCTGGAGGGGGGATCGAATGTTCTGGCTTGGACAGTTAGTGATAGGTAAGTCAAAATTTATATAAGACAAAGGAGATGACGGAATGGTGATGGGCGAAGAGCCATATTTCAAGGTATCATGAACATGTTGAAGGAAAGTATGAGATTCATGCAAAATACCTGATTTACGTCGAGGGGCCATGCCTTGATAGCATGCAACACCATATTGAGGCCTCGTTGGCGCACCCATACAATTCCAACCATGATATCTACCACCCATATGGCGAGGACAGTGAGCCCGAATATGGCCAGTATGAGGACAATATGAACATCGAAATGGTACCCCCCAGTAATCCAGTCACTGAATTAATTGAGTCTCCCCCAAGTGTAATGCAATGTGATCAAGAAATCCTCCCCAATACTCCTCCTCAATTAAGATCCATGCAACTCATTTATCTGGTGCCCCCAAACACCGGGGATCCACATAAACAAATTTCTCGTTAACATTTCCAATGTCCATCAAAGCCTGCTTTGTCCAAAGCTTAATTGGCAAACCAGACAATTCCACACAAATGAGCTTATTCTATGGAGTGTTGTTCCAAGAATTGAAGCCAATAAACCAGGAATGTAAATCCAAGAAACAATGACCATAAATCCATCGAATTGCTTTGGTTTTCTGCAAATCATCTTGGCTAAGAAAATGAAAACTATACCATCCCCGAAGCAACCACACAATAGTCGGCATATATGCCAATAGAGATTTCCACTTCTTATCCACCTAGATTCTCATTTCTGAATCACTCCGCTCCAAAAAATGCCACTGACCAACAAGGGCGCGTTTCTGCAAACTGGTAATATGGTCATTCAATTTCCCAATGTTGAAAACTTGAGCGGGTGGCAGGGAGGAAGTCTTAATAGAACCAACTCGATGCCTGGATCGTCGTTTGTTTCCTACATGTGCACCACCCTGCAGATCAAGGGATGCATGATCGCCATCTGGCACGGAAACATCTCATAAAATAGTGTGCCAAGCATCTAGTGACTGTGTGCCGCTTTGGCACCCCCTGCCAGAAGCAAGTTGCATGTGTGACTCAGCCTCCATGGTGGCCTTAATGCAAGCCTCCTAGGTTGATGTGTTCGAGTCCAGTATGCCCATACCCCCTGAACCAAAAAAATGCCACACAGATATGACAGGCGCGAATAATATATGTCAGAGACCGTGGAGAATGACAATGGGTAGATAGGCACATTAATGAGGGAAAAACCAGAAATACTCACCCAAGCACAAGACTGACAAATACACGGGCCTCTAGGTAAGGAAATGTACAAGGAATAAATTCCACTTCAAGGAAACACCGACATAACAACTTCCAAAACAGGATAAAAAAGAGTTGTCAGATTACAATAATATATTGTCAGATATGGGGTGGAGATCGAGAAGCCCAATCCACATGGATTACAGTCTAGATCGCAGGTGGATTAATATGGCATGATCGAAGATCAGAAATAGGAGATACAACCACCTACCACCCTGGGATATAATTATATCACCGAGATATACAGGAATCTAGCACCGGAAGAACGCTGAAAACCAGAGCCGAGTTGCAAAGAGAATAATGGAGGTGGTGAAACAGATGGAAATGCCTAAAAATCCCCCAAACCTCAGACAAAAGGAAGAAAGGGAACTAAATACTGTCACAAAAACAACAACAGTAACAACCCATACATGACAGTGAGATATTGCACATACGGAAACCAAAATATTTACATGGTCGAGATATAATGAAAGAGTTAAGACACTTGCGACATAGCAAATGAAAACTAAATGAATACAGAAAGGAGTTCTCCTTGAGAGTTTCTAGCATACAGTAACTTATGAAAGATTCAGATCCTGTATGCATTAGAGCGCCTAGGTGGAGGAGTACAATGAGCTGCGTATATACGATATAGGATGAAAATGGCTATGACAAATAACATCAAAATATGAAACAATTCCAACCATATAATGATGATACAGAACATAAGATGCATACCTGGATGACAAGGCCAAGAGACAGAGCAAAAGTAAAGGGTGAGTCAAAACAACATAAATCCACACATAATACAGATACATTCCAAGCATATAAGAACCACATAAGGCCATACGAGCTCAAACTTGGTCAATATATCCCACCATGGAAACTGGTAAAACAATCCCAGCTCATCTCCAGTGGTTCATCGCTCACCAAAGAGTTCAGTTATGGTGGCATTCTGCATGCCAACCATTTCTCCAAATGCAATTAGCGACTAATCACGATGATGAGTTACTTATGATATGTTTGATTTAATACTCCGATAGGTGTTCCTATATGGGAATCAGTCTCTAATTCATCTCTAAGCATTCTTGTAATTTGAATTTTATTTAAAAAAAAAAGTGGATGGATAGTTGAGTGTTGAGATTTATTTTAAACTATAATCTTATGTATTTTATATTTTTAGAAAATTTAGAAAATCTTATTTATTTTATTTTTGTAGAAACTTTAAAAAATCTAATATAAATGTCTTTTAGTTTCATTTCTCTCTTTTCATTCATTTTTAGTTTCTTTGGTTCACCATTTCAATCCATTTCTTTCAATATAATATGCTAATTACAAAGTGGCATGGTGAGAGGATGACCTTGCCTGGTGAGAAATTTATACTGGAGCGAGTTCTTCGTCGAAAGCCACCATTGACATTAAAAGAATTGAAGAAAGACATTCCACCTCATTGCTTCTAATGGATCACTGCTCATATTAAGGATATGATTTTGCATTGCTACATTTTTGTTGTATTTCACAACCACCTATTACTTCACATCGCCCGACATGGTTGGATGGGAACCATGGTTTGGTTATTGGACAACCCAGGGTGCATTCTGATTGGGATATGGGTTACAACATATGAATGAAGGCATCATGCCTTCAGTGACTATTTGGTGGATGATATAGTGGCGATTATACTACATTCTATTGGAAAATGTAATTCTTACTTGTCTCAGTTGTGATTCTTTCTATGTAAAGGAGTCTGTTCCTATTAGTTAGGAGTTGTTTCCTAAATTGGAGTGTGGTTGAGATATTCTCTCAACCAAGTGATAGTGCATCCAAGATAGTTTCCCTATCGTGAGACAAGACTTCATATATTTATTTGTAACATTATTTGATTAATGTGAATATAGATTTCCTTATGGAAATTTAACATAGTATCAGACCCTGTAAGGGCCTAGACCTCAGTGCCTCCTAGGTTGAGGGAAATAAGAAAGAGTATATTTGTATTATTTTAAGGGCCTAGACCTCAGTGCCTCCTAGGTTGAGGGAAATAAGAAAGAGTATATTTGTATTATTTTAGTTTTTGTTTGTCCATAAGATTATTAAAGTTCTTGAGAAGCTGATTCGAGAGAAATCAAGTTGAGTAGGGTATGAGTGTGATCTGACACCCTATTTGGTGTATGTTGTGGGCCTAGTTACCAGAAACGGGACGATGTCCCTCGTTTCTGGCAGAAACCTTCGAGAGAAACCCGACCATACTAGAAACGCCGTCTGCAACGGCTGTTTTCGTTTTCACTGGCAAGAAACGGTTTCCCGCGAAACGAAACAGTTTCTTCTGGCCGTTTCTGGATAGACTTGCAATTTCTTCTGGCCGTTTCCGGATAGACTTGCAGTTAAATTTATTTTTTCAGACTCAGATTAAATTTAATTTTTTCAAACGTGGGTTAAATCAAGTTTAATTAGCAATTGATTACACATACAGAGAGTTTAATTGGCAGTTCACTGTTAGTCTGTTGCGCTGGACTATTAGTTTCTGAGTTGGACTGTTAGTTTCTGGAAATTAAACATAAGAACTCCAGAGTCCAGAGTATCTGTGAGCGAGCAGCTGAAGAAATAACTATTTGAGAACGCAGGGTATTGTGAGAGCGTTGCCAAAGAAAAACACCAGTTGCCACTCCAGTTGCTCATGTTTTTTCAAGGATTTAAGCAGAAGAAGAGAGCAAACCCATCACTACTCACATGCAAGCCAGGCACAATTCAGAGCCAAGCAGCTTCACGCCTGCATCTTCAACATCATTGTCAAAAGGTACTACCTACACACTTCAATCTCTGGTTTTCTTTTATGAATGCTCGTTCTAGAGTCTAGACCACATAATTCTCTCAAGATTTGGGTAGGTAAGGTTCGCTGGGATCAACCGTTCATATCATAACTTGTATGCTTGCCAAGTTGTATCATGTATGCAGATTTTTGAACTCTCTGCTATACGGTCTTGTCATTCTCCTGTTGTAAGCACTGTACTATGACTATAAATCAATCTGCAGAGGATGAGCAGTTCTCTGTTCAGTTCCATATGGATCAAGAGGGGTGCTTGAACCTGAAACTTGCATTGCCAAGCGGTCAAAATTTCAAAAACAAGTATCTCCTTCTCTTCCTACTAACATCCTGACAGAAAAGGCCAATCTGATGGTGAATCCATGCTCTTATGCTTTGTTAATACCAATACTCTCCAGAGAATGATCCCTTTAATATAGAAATTTGACCTTCTTTCTCCATGACTTCATCTTCTAAAACCTGTACTCTGTGCCACAAGTCAGTTGCCTCATTCCGGATGTTTAGAATAACCTGGTCTTTAGCTTCTGCTGCTTGCTTAAGCAATATATTCTGCTTGATCATATCACTCTTTTCGGCCCTTAGTCTGCGACTCTGCACATTTCATCATGCATATGACATATTTTCCCTTTCAAATCATTCATCAGATTTTTGGAATGTATCAATTCAGCCTCAGTTTCAACCTTTTTGTAGTTGGCATTTTGCAATTGTCTATGCAGGTGTTCAGTTTCTGCAAAAAGCAAATCTTGGTTTGCAACAATGGCTGTTAACTTTCGGGTTAACTTTCCCATCGACTCTTCACGTTTTGCAATCTCCATCTCACTATTCCTAAGCTTCATTTGAGTAACATCATAATGCTGCCTAAGTATCAGATGTTGATGTCTGAGATCAGCCATTTCGACTCTAAGAGCTCTCAATGTTCCACCCATAATGATATTCTCCTCTATATTCTTGGAAAGTACCATCTGTAAGCCTTCCACTCTTTCAGCTAAAGAGCTCATCTGCAACGTGTATAAAAGGGCTTAATACATGATGTATTCTACCATTGATGGTAATAGAAATAATCCTTCAAAATAAAACTCTTAAGCTTCAAAATTACCTCCTCCTCTTTCCGCTGGGGAAGTGTTAGAAGATCCTCATTTATATTGAGGTAATCTGTAACATAGCAATTTAGTCGCTGTGTTTCTTTCTTGGCTTCTTCCACAGTTCCTAGGTCTTCCATTAGACCTTCACCTCGGGTTGGAATTTCTGATGCATCTTCAATGTGTTTTAATGGAAAAATCCCAGCCCACAGTTTTAACAATCACTACCCGATATCAGAATCTATTGGAAGCCCATATATTTTATATGAGGCCGTTGATTTAGAGGAAGATCCGAAGATGTATCAAATTCCACAAACAAAGAGACTCGTGCCTTTGATCCGAAAACAGTAAGAACATTGAAGTGATAACATAGGTTTGAATTTCTAGGCACTTGAAGCTTCATGAAATGAACAATGGAGATTGACTGCAAATATGAAGAGGCCCACCATGATGTTTAGAAGCCCCTCGGGCTTGAATCTCCCTTTCAAAATGGCCATACATGAAAAATTTCAAGCCCCTTGATGAAGCATCTTGAATCTCCCTTTCAAAATGTCTTACATTAGGCAGTTACAAAAAAAGATATATGCAGCCCATGTTTCCTGCTCCAGACAAGCCAAATCCCAAGAAAGCTTTCCTAACAACTTTTGGAACATTTTTTTTGTATCCTTAGTCATTAATTGATACATTTTTGGAATGTTTTTCTAAATGAGAAATTGTAGCTTGCCATTTCTTTTAATCAGGATATGAATAGTTTCTTGAAATTTTTAGTTTATTTTTGGAAAACAGTGTACAGTAACTTATAGCTATACCTTTGACTTAGGTACAATGCTATGATTGTGATTTTTATTTTTACAATTGTCTACTGGTTCCTATGCCTCACACTTATATCATTGATGGATTTGCCTAGGGAACCAATGAAAGCTTCCATCAGCCCCTGTTGCCTTTAGCTGGTCTCTTGCCTTTTACTAACAGACCTGGAGCCTATTCTAGCTTGAAAGAGCATTACGATGGACATATAACGTACGGAGTTGTCTCCATCTTTTTATAGCCTTTAAACTCTTCTTTACCTATGAGTTTTCTATTCTTATCTGACATAACTGCTTGTGACCTTTGGGAAATGTTTCAACTTTCTCTTGTTGGAGTAGTAGCTACAGAGAAGGGTATTGTGTTTAGGTTTCTCGAAGATACCTCTGCAAAGTCCATGAGTTTGGAAATTTTCATTTTAGTGAACCTATTGGCTTTAAACCTAGCTGCTTTTTTGGCTTGACAAGTCATCTACATGGGTTTTCTTGTAATGTACAAGTTATACATTAATTTGTAGTATGTACATGGGTTTTCTTGTCATGTACAAGTTATCCAATTAATGTATGGAATGGAATACTGTCAAATGTTCTTGGTATTTGCACAGTCATTGTTGAAAGCTTTATGGTTCATCTGCTTGAGTGATAGTAATTATGTGTTCTACTGCGTCATGGGAGTAATGACTGCGCTGAGAAACTTCCAAAATAAAGAAAGGATAACAAAAAAACACATTGTAGAAATATAAATAAGATAATAATATTATTATAGAAAACTGTTGAAATATTATTATTAAAAGAAGATATGACAAAATGGCAGAGTCAGGAAGACGTCCCCTGAAGAAATTCTTTTTGCTGACCAAACAATAAAAGTCCAAATCATGTATATATCCACTAGGGTACATGTAGCTGTTATATAGCTTCATGTCCAAACATAAGCATAGTTTAATTGTTTTACATTTTAGTTTTTTTTTTGGGTATATTTTCCAGTTAATTTTGCCTAAATTTTGGTAGGTATCTGTTGGAATTATAACTTTAAATTGTGTAGTCTGCACAATCCAAGTGTCTCAGGATTATTTTCAGGACACTGAATCTATTTATAGGTTTCAAAATAGAATTTAAACAACAAAAAGTACAATCTCACCAAGAATTGTCTCACCTGATTCCAACTAAAAAGATCAAAACATAGAACAGCTAGATTAAGCCTTTAGGCTGTAGTCTAACCAGGCTTCAAATTTGCCCGAAAATCATGGAATTTCTGGCAAGATTTTGATAAAATCTGGCAGAATTTTTTGTAAACCCACGTTATAGCTGTCAAACATCAATATTTTGGGTGCCCAAGGGTTTTTGATGGTGCTGAATCCATTTCCACCATCAAAAACACAATTCTGACAATCCTACTGCCAAATTTTTTGAAAAAAAGTTTGCCAAATTCCAGTCATTTTTGGCCCCCCGCCCGGTAAACTACGCCTTGTTTTAGCACTTAAAAGAGAGCACCCTACCTTTTATTGTCTTATCTTTTTCAAGCTGTGGGTTTCTTAAGCTCCGAAACAATGGACGAGTGCACTTTGTCACATGCATGTTGGGAGAGTTTTTCATATATGTGAAAACAGTTAGACCTAATTTCTACGATCCTTATGAAATATTGAATTTCTTCGTACAGATTTGCTCTTTTTCCTGTTTTTTACTTCGGGGTTTCCCTGGATCGAGGAAACCACAAGTGGCTTTTGAACCCTCGCAGCAATGTGACCTCTTTTTCATATCTGTTCATACAAATTTACTTTTTGTTTTAAATATTACCATTTATCCAGGTGGAGAAGAAATAGAGGTTGGCATTCTGGCTTGTGGAGTTAACTCTGGAAATACTTTTCTTTTGTGACACCAATCTTACATTATGTTGTGGCCCATTCATTTTCCTGTAGTGTAACTCTTTTTTATTTTTTTATTTTTTATTTTTTTTACATATTTTCCTTTTATTTTTGCTTAAAACTTGTTAAGAATTTGTTAGAATCACAAGTTTAAACTGTGGTCTATTCAATTTAAATAGCTCAAGATTTTTTAAGAACCTATATCTATTTATCCATTAAAAAAGCATTTTCAACAAAAAAAAGAAAAAAGAAAAAAGAATTCGTTAGAATCACAAGTTTGAACTGTATAGTCTATTGAATTTAAATAGCTCAAAAGTTATTAAGAACCTGCATCCATTTATCCATTAAAAAAGCATTTTCAAAAAAAAAAATAACGCTCTCCCTCCTATGCTCGAAGTAAGGTGATTTAGATGTTTGAAAATTTGAAAAAAGATAAATAATTTTATTTTGTTTAAGTTTTCCAAAATTTTCTTTGATTTTCTATTCAAATTTTTAGTTAATTATATTTTTCTAATTAAGTGTCAATTTTTTATTTTATTTTTTGCAACTAATTTTCAAATATAAATTGTGCAGATTAAAATTGGTTGCAGAGGAGAATCATTTATTTCTTATTCCACTCATTTCTCATTGCAATGGAAGAAAGTTCATCAATGTCACAAAGTAGACCACCCCTTTCCCAAAAAAAATCTTCCATAGAGGCATCCAAAAAAATCCAAAACAAAGAATATCAAGAAGCAAAAAAAGCCTTTGAGACAAGGTTATGGGCAGCTGTGAAATGCACTCAATCTTACAGCGGAGGATCAAGTGGATCATCTGGTTCAAAGGTTTGGTTGTGCCCTTATTGTCAAAAACAAAAATCGGGGAATGTAGGAAGAGTTCGATGGCATTTACTTGGAATGGGGAAAAAAGAACAATCAGCTTTATGTGGCAGTGTACCTAAAACAGAAAAAGCTTCTTTAATTAAGCAATTTAATGAACTTGAAAAGCTTAGACATATTGTTGAAGGTTTAGTTCAAGCTAACAACAATCCTAGTGGACTGACAATTGGTGGTCCACACTCTTGTTCTCAACATCAAGTTTCTGTTTCTCACCTTCAAAACTTATGGGATGTAAAAGGAAGGGGAAATCTCGATGCATCCATTGGATGATTTTTTTTCGCAAATGGCATATCTTTTAATGTTTGTAGGTCTCCTTATTGGAAAGAAATGGTAAGAGATCTAGTTAACAATGCTCCTAAAGGTTACAAGCCTCCTAGTTATGAAAAGATGAGGACAACTGTGTTATCTGAAGAGAGGGCTCAGGTTGAAGCTAGACTTCAAGACATTAAAGATAGTTGGAAGGAATCTGGAGTCTCCATTGTCTCAGATGGTTGGACAGATGTTAACCATCGTCCCCTTATCAATATTTTGGTTTCTTGTCCAAAAGGAGTTATGTTTTTAAAATCCTATGATACTAAAGGAAAGACAAAATATGGTCCATATCTAACAGGTCTCCTCAAAGAGGCAATAGAGGAGGTTGGTAGAGAAAACGTGGTCCAAATTGTTACAGATAGTGCCTCAAACAATATCCTTGCTGGTGGGTTGATTGAGGATGAATATCCAACAATTTTTTGGACTCCTTGCTCTGTGCATTGCTTGAATTTGCTCCTGAAAGATATTAATAACATTGCATGGGTTGATAAAACTATAACTGAAGCAAAGATGCTACAGCACTTTATTATTAATCATGCAGCATCCATAGCAATGTATAGGAAATATGCAAAACTTCAGCTTCTTCGATGTGCCGAAACTAGATTTGCATCTACTTTCATTATGCTTCAACGCCTTATTAAAATGCATCAATCTTTGAGAGAGATGGTGGTATCAATGGATTGGCAAAGGTGGAAGGGTTCTCATACTGGGGATGGCCTAAAAGTTGAGGACATTATTATTGGTCTTTCTTCAGATAATTTTTGGAGGAGAGTGGAGGATATTGTTACCCTTATTACACCTATTATTTCCACCCTTCGCATATTTGATATTGATCAACCATGCTTAGGGGATGTCTTTGAGAGCATGGATCAAATGAGAGAGATGATTCATGACATAATGGAAGATGAAAATTCTAGGATTGACAAAGACACCAAAAATGAAGTGTGGGAACTTAGTTTGACAAGGTGGAAAATGCTTCATAGCCCTCTTCATTCAATTGCATTTTTACTCAATCCTAAATGGTTTCATAAGAAACCATCATCAGATGTAGAGGTTATGCAAAACTTGAACACTTTTATAAGTAGGTGTTACAATCGTCAGGATCGCACTGCTTTATGGTTTGAGTTAGGAAAGTATTTGAGATCAGAAGACCACTTTGCAAATGAAGATTGTGCATACAACAGACAACAACTTGGACCCATCGACTTCTGGATACAATATGGTACAGGGACCCCCTTGCTTCATCGTTTGGCTATCCGTTTGCTTTCACAGGTATTCTTAACAACAAATACCTTTAATGTATTGATTTATTGTTTAAACAATTAATTCTAAAGCTCATTTTAGATTATTTATCTTATAAGATTTATTGATTGACTATGACTAACATAATTTTAATTTTATTTTATAGGTGACTAGTTCCTCTGCATGTGAAATAAATTGGAGTGAATATGCTTTCATCCATTCAACGAAGAGGAATCGCCTAGGCACAAAAATGGCACAAGATTTGGTGTTTGTACATTCAAATCTACGTTTGTTATCTCGACAACAACTAGAATACAAAACTGGACCCACGAGAATGTGGGATTATGGTGGTTCACAAGATGAGAAAATTGATGAGCTTCCACTTGAGGTGCTACAAGACAATGCTGAAGACATGCTTGATGATACCATGAAGTCTATTGACCAAAATAATTCTTTTGGAATTGGCTCAAGCTCAACAACTATTCCAGAAAATGAGCTTCAAAATCTAGATTATTAGGTTTACTTGCTTTTTGATATGAATTGTTGAAAGTGACTTTAGAGATACATATATATTCAAAAGAACAAATTTAATTATTTATATTTCAAATCTCTTATTCTTATCAATGTTCGCTATTTTCTTGGAATTAATGATGGCTAAATTTTGGGATCTAAAAAATTATTATTTCTTTTTTAAAACTAAATTAGTATTTACAATTGTTTTTTTACAATTTCATGAGCAAAAACATTGCAGGTTTATGATTAATGCTTTGTTTATATTGTTCACCTTTAATATGGTGTTTTTCTCTCTCCTCGTTTCTTATATGCGAAACCTCCAAACTTCGTTTCTCGTACTGTTCTCGTTTCCCGTTCCGTTTCCCGTTTCTCGTTTCTGGTAACATAGGTTGTGGGGTCTGTAAAGGCGGATCCAGGGATTAGTTTTTCAAATTGGTGAAGCCGAGTATTAAAGAGATGCGTGAGGTCGAGTTGTTGGAGGTTTCAGTGCTAGATCTATGAGCTAAAAGTGGTTGAGTCGATCAACACTACTATGTGGCTTTTAGATCTGTGGCTGGTTGTGGGACTGGTGCGTTGTTCATCCAACGTGGAACAAAGTGCCCGTAGAATTGAAATCTTTGTGTTGCGACAAGCGAGCATTGAGCATTGTGGAGTGGTGAGCGTGGAGGTCGAGCTGATGTGAGCGTGGAGTAGAGGGATTCTTTTTCTCGATGCCAACGTGCTCGTTTGTTAGTCCAAAGGAATGGGGCAGGCGTGTTATATCAGTGGCAACTCGTTTTAGCAGCTCTCATTGTACCTCGTGATCGAAGTGGCAGCGTGGTTCCCTGTTCATTTTAAATTAGTGGCAGAGGAATTTCTATTGAGATTCATTTTAAATTGGTGGAGAGGTAATAGCCCAAACGACTATGGTAGAACTTTCGACAACCCACAGGGCATCTGCTTGTAGAACTCTTTTCTCTAGCTAAGCAGAGGATTCATGGTGCTATGTTTGGGTTTTATTTTACCCGTTTTGGTTCTGCGGATCCTGCTTTCTTTCACAAGTCAAACACCGCCAGTGGTTTTTCCGGCTTGAGAAGAAAGAGAAAACGTGAGATTTGGGTGGACAGTTCAGTGCTATTTGCATAGACAGTTCAGGATCGAGAAATATTTTTCTTTTGTTCGAAGAAAAATTCGATTTTTGTGTTTTAACTTTCCCACTGAGCAACTTTTTTTATTTTTTTTATTTTAATTTTAATTTTTTTGTGTTGGTCTTGCATCTATTGCTGTTGTGGTTGCAGTGAAGAATGTTGTACCTGTTCCTTCTGCTGAAATGGGGAATCTTGCATCACATGCTAAGGAGAAAATGACCAAGCTGAGGGACAATGGCGTGTCGAAATTGATGGTGGATTGGGTTATGCTTTATTGGCACCAAAGAAGCCTGCGATCTGACTTCTTTTTGTTGAATAAAATTCTTGTCTATCTGATAAAACTAAGATGATTCTTGTTGCACAAATTGTGCTCTGTTACTAGTTTGTAATTGAATTTGTCATTTTCCTTCATTTTGCTATGAGCCCATGGAGAGCCAATGGCTGTTTTTTTTGTGACTTGGGTTCTGACGGAGAAGGGCTCAACTTTTGTGACCATCAGAAAAGGTAGGGTGTTATTGACAGAACCAGGTTGAGGCAGAGGTTATTAAATTAACTAAGTTAAGGTAGTGATTTACAAGGAGAAAATTTTAGTCTTGATTTAATGAGGCATGGTCCTAGTAAAAGCACCCAGATGCTCCACGTACCCGATTTCTGTTACAATATCAAGCCCGTAAAGTTCTTTGCTTATGTTTATTACCCATTGTTTCAAGAACTAAAATTCACCATCAAAGAAAAGGTAATTTTCAACTCTTTGAATTTGTATAAGATACATATTGAGTCTGGTCAACTTAATATGAGTGTGATTTTGTTAGAATTGACTACTCTAACAATTATCTCATAAAGAGAAACTTGAAGATTGAATGAAGATACCCATGGTGACTAATGAAGATAAAGATATTTCATGAATGCATTAACATATATTTGTTGGAGTAATTGAGGCTAAGGGATGATGGACAACAAAGTGAAAGTTTATGTGAATTAGTGTGAGTTTGTCGAACAGAATCATGGTGTATTAAGTGTCACATACATTTATTAGTAAGAAAGTCTAGGATGTTTTTTACTGGTGTTTGTAAATGTATGTACCTAGTAACTCCAAAAGTTGGAGTGTGTAATGTAAGCCTAATAAGGCATGTGTACCCCCATAAAGTTCATGGTAATCTTAAAATTTGTATTTGTAGTGCTGGTTTGTAACCACATGCGAGAGTGAAGTGGACAAGGATTCCTTTAGGCATGGTTTAGGGTCAGCTGACAAAACCATTGGCATGGTTGAGGGTAAGTCGAGAAAACCCTGGGCTTCGTTAACTTGGGTTTGTGGTGAGCCTCCATGGCTTGGTGGCAAAGTTGAGCCTTGGTGGCAAAGTTGAGCCTTCGTGGATGTGTTGAGACTTCGTGGATGACTTGAGTGCCTTGGTGGCAGAGTTGAGCCTTGGTGCTTGTGTTGAGCCTTGGTGGCTGTGTTGAGCTTTGGTGGCTGAATTGAGCCTTGGTGGTTGGGATCCCTTGTTGGCATGGTTGAGGGTAATTTGATAAAACCCAGAGCATGGTTATGGGTAATCCAATAAACCCATGATGATGATGGAGGGGGATTTGCAGGTACATGTACATGTATGTGGTTATAATGGTTGACAGAAATATGTATGTGAAGGGCATCCTAGTAGATTGGTGGTTGCAGTGGTTGGAACCCATGCATTTCAGTGGATGTTTGCTCCTTTATATGGACATCGAGATATTCTTTTGTTTTGTTTGACCACAGCTAGACTTTGAAAATTGATATCGAGACAAGTAGTCATTAAGGGGGTGCGTTGGAAAATTTAATTCCTACTCGTCTCAGTTGTGATTCTTGCTATGTAAAGGAGTATATTCGTATTAGTTAGGAGTTGTTTCTTAGATTGGTGTGTGGTTGAGATATTATCTCAACAAAGTGATTGCGTGTCCAATATAGTTTCCCTATCTTGAGACAACACTTCATTTATTTATTTGTAACATTATTTGATTAATGTGAATATAGATTTCCTTATGGAAATTTAACACATTCATTCCTTTTTTATCCATATTCCCCAATTTATAGCAAACGAGAAAGATTTCAGACATTGGTTAGTGACATCGTCTTGTTCAGAGTGGTTTATACTTTCTACCTCCTGCCTTTTGCTTATGGATTTTCTTTGGTGATAAAAGTGTATGCCATTCCCCTATTGATTGTGAATGCATTCCTATTGTTGATCATTTCCACTATGACGAATCAGAGTGGAAATGGGTGAGTGGTGCACTCTCAACAGTTGACAGGGATCACATAATGTTGAATCATGTATTCCATCATAGAACATACACCCATGTGACTCATCATCCATTCTCCATATTTCCTCATTACCATGCCATGAACACCCATGTGACTTATCATCCATTCTCCATAATTCCTCATTACCATGCCATGAACACCCATGTGAATCATAATTTGTTCTCCATAATTCCTCATTACCATGCCATGAACACCCATGTGACTCATCATCCGTTCTCCATAATTCCTCATTAGGATGCCACAAAAGCCACCAAGGATATTAAACTGATTCTGGGAAACTATTAATATTATGACAATATGCCTGTCTATAACACCTTATGGTGGGACTTTAGAGAATGTGTGTCCCCTAAAAAAGTGGGATCCTGTCGTATAGAAGCAAGTTTACATATTTAGATGGACCATGAAAATATGCTTGTCTATAACACATTATGATGGGAGTTTAGAGATTGTGTGTATGTAGAGGCTAACTCCCCTAGAAAAAGTGGGATCTTGTGGTATAGAAGAAATTTTACATATTCAGATGGACTATGACAATATTCCTGTTTATAACACCTTATGGTGGGAGTTTGGTGGGAATTTAGAGAATGTGTGTATGTTGAGGTTAACTCCCCTGGAAAAAGTAAGATCTTTTGGTTCTTGTGTTATAGAAGCATGTTTAGATATTCATATGGACGATGACAATATGCCTATCTATAACATCCTATAATGGGAGATTAGAGAATGTGTGTATGTAGAGGCTAAATCCCTTGGAAAAAGTGAGATCTTGTGATATAAAATCAAGTTTACATATTCAGATGGGGATTCTAGGTCCATCATCAATATGGAGATTCCAGATCCATCATCGATGGGGTCACTAGGTGGTCCAATTTTTCGCCACCCAATCTGGCCAACTATCTGGACTGCATTGAGATGTTGAAATAATCTTTTATGGACCTTTCGTTCAAGCAACTGTACAAAGAATTAAATTCTGTGGCTAATGGATTATCAAAGATAAGTTTGTTGTTAGATTTTGGTTCTATACATTCCAGGCTTTGTTTTGAGGATATGGTGGTGGAAGAGGGTGATATTTCCCTATGTTGATCTACTTGCTATTCCAATTACAATCTTGATTTTATTTACATCTTCTATCTGTTTGATTATGTTATTCTGGCTGGGATGATTTTGTATGTGTACAACCTTTTTAGATCTTGTTTGTGTCAATTTCTGATAGAAGGG
This sequence comes from Pinus tabuliformis, assembly GCA_031772625.1. Lineage (NCBI taxonomy): Eukaryota > Viridiplantae > Streptophyta > Pinopsida > Pinales > Pinaceae > Pinus > Pinus tabuliformis. Next base: position 1,084,158,851 of record CM062818.1, read on the forward strand.
TGGGCTGATAAATCCTTTCTTATATCAGGACCTTATGTTTCTTTTTTGGGTGGAGATGGTGGATTTAATTTTGAATATAGACGATATATCATATATGTACTGGATTTTTGTTAATAAAATTCCAACGTTTTTCCTTCTTCTGAAAAAATAAATAAATAATAAAATAAAATAAAAAAATAAGAATAAAAATTTACCTATTCAGATAAACTACTTTTTTATAAATATAATCTTCAATATATAACCTAAACAGAATGAGAAAAAACTTATACTTGGTTTGAACGAATAACACCATTCACGACTCTCTGAAATCTCAAAACCCAGTGTGGCCATAACACAAGTTTGTTGGTTTAACATGTTCAAATAATGACTTTAATATTAAATATATTTTAACAATTTAGTTATCACCATTTATTCAAAATTGTGTGGGTTTTAACTATACTCATCAACTCATCAAAATTCTATTCTTTTTTTTTTCACAATTTTAATTGGTTTTATTAATAAAATTTAAGGTTTTAATACTAAGGTTCAATAAAATTTAAGGTTTTATTAATAAGATTTATTACAAGATTAATTTAGGTTTATTATGTGGATCTACATTTACTAGGTTTACTAGATTGATCTAGGTTTACTAATTTAACCATGGTTTACTAGATTTATTAGGTTGACCTAAGTTTACTAGGTTTACCAAGTTGACCTAAGTTCACTAGGATAACTTAAGTTGACGTAACTTGACATACAATTTACTAGGTTGACCTAGGTTTATAAGGTTGACATGTGGTTACTATGACCTAGGTTTATTGGGTTTACTAGATTTACTAGGTTTACCTGGGTTTACTAAGTTGACCTATGTTTAATAGATTACTAGGTCAACCATAGTCAACCATGTTCAACTAATCAACCATAGTCAACTAGGTCAACCTATGTTTACATGGTTGACTAGGTTAGCATATGTTTACTAGGTTGACTTAAGTTACTATTGCAACCATCTTCAACCATTTCCAACTCACCATGGTTGAGTATGGTAAACCTTGATTGACCATTTTCAACCATGATCAAACATAAAAAACCATGATGAACCATAATTAATGATAATCCATCATAGTTAACTATACTTAGATGTGGAAAACCATGGTAATCCATAGTCAACTATATGTTGACTGTAATAAATCCTCCTCTACCACAACTTTCAACATATTTAGCTATAGTCAACCATGGCCTATTAATTCTCCTCATACACACATGTTGTCAAATAGCAACCACATTAATAAAGTAGTTGAGATCCATCATTTTTCACCTTCCTTATGCTTATCAATAGCATTAAAAGGTGGAAAGAAATTCCTATCCACTTATTTCAATCACTTTATTAATGTGGTTGTGCTAGTTACACAATATATTCCTTTCTGACCATTGATTCCTTTATGTGTTTTATTGAATCATTTTTCATATGCTTATAGGATTAAAAAGCAGAAAACGTATTTCAACCACTTTATTAATGTGGTTTTGCTAGTTACATAGTCGATTCCTTTCCTACTATTTATTACTTTACAAATTTTATTGCATAAGTTTGAATGACATTCAATTGGAAAAAATGAGTGGGCCATTACGAAATATATGAATTCTAGCTTCAATCTTATTTTTGTCTAATTTTTTATTTACCTTTTGAATACAAATTAGATGAACTATGATTATTAATATATACAGGAGGGGCATGCAGATATTGGATGTCAGGATCTCTAATATGCACAACCAAGCCTATGGTACCAATACAAGTCCTTTGAATATACTATGTTTTTCAATAATACATGGAGTCTACTACAAAATGAAACGTAACAAGGATCCTGAGTGGTATTAGCGAGGAACTATTAAGGTCATAGCCACCAACTTCTTCTCGCCAAACTATTCTCTCCTCAACAAGAATGGTTGATGGTGCAAGCCACCCCTCCAACATTTTGATATGGCTGAGCTTGCTTAACTAAAGAGTGCTACATACAAGAGTGGGATCGTTGCCATTCTCTATAGAAGGTAAGGTAATTATTTGACCCATCATTTGTATTTGTTAATTAACAAATTCAAAATCACTTTGATTTATGGTTTTTAGTTCCATCCACGTTTATTTTGCGTTGCATTATTTTCTTGTTTACTTTTCCCATATTTTATATGGATGTATTATTTTATTTATTTTTGTAGTGAATGGTGATTATGGAGAAGCAAGTGAATAGTGGTTTCACAATGGTTTTATTATGATGATAGGTATTTCTCTATAGGGTTGGGGTGGGCAGGAACTGTTCACCCCAACCAATTGTAAGCCTTCATTTTTGTCTACCTTGCTGCAATCAAAATATGACACGTCATGACTTTGTCATTGTTTTCCAACTATGTCATGGGACTAATGTAACAACCATCCCAACTTGCTGCAACGCTTTCATGGATGTCATCATAAACATAACAACGATCTTCCTTTTATTGTTCCTCAACACTAAGAATCCTCTGGTTTTGTCCATAAACCAAACACATTTTCTCGCCCTTCTTGTGACATGTAACATTACTACTCTGTCTCTTGCAACCCACTCGCCCGTATAAATTTCTTCAATCGAAATCCGACTGGAAACTAAATTCTCTGCACTGACAAAACCCCAAAAAATAACAGATCCTGACATGGATTACCTCATCCCATGGCCATATGCTTACAAAAAAATCTATACTTTAAAATCTTTCTAAATTTTGTATGGAGCCTTGAAGCTACTTCTTTTGTAGGTGTAGGGTTCGATTTTCACTATGGATGAGGCTGCACCTGTAAAGGCTCCTCTCCCCTATGACTACTATGGTGAAGTGAATGCAGTTCTTTACTACCGAGTTGACTCTGCCAAGCTCTTCTTTCCATGTGACCACTATTTCCATTCTGCCAATGGTCTATCCAAGAATCATGTCCAATCCTAGCTCTGTGATAACTACAAGGATGATCCTGTTATGATTTACTATGTGACCACTGATGTGGTTCTTTTCTAAGAATGTGATTGGGACACCCATTGAAGAGCCTCTAGTGGCCACGACCAACACCACTCCATCAAAGGTTTCACGAGCTACTCCTCTGCTAAAATTCTGGCCACCAAGTAGGGTTTTGATGTCAGTGATAAATATCTCAATAAATCTAATTTTCCCCTCAGTCTCTTTGATCCCCAATCCGGGAACTCCCTCGTATGGGGAGCTTGATGATTCTCTTGATTGCATCGTATCACGTCATATGAAATCTGTTCTTGTGGATTCTTGGCTCTATACGTCGTCCTCAACTCTTCAAGAAATCCTTCTCCCCACTCCAAACTTGGGGATCGTCATATTCCTGGCCCTAAGCAAGGTACTGTCCATTCGCCTAAGTGTTTTCTCAAATGCCCAAATGCGATTTTAGTGTACACACTTCCATTTTCTATGAGACAAAGGTTTTTTATTTTTCAAATGCCCAAATGTGGTTTCAATGTACCCACTTCAATTTTTTCATTCAACTGACTTCTCAATTCTGTTTTGGTTACAACAACAAAATCATCAACTATGTGGTAAGCATATGTAATTAATATTTGAACAACTGTTTGAGCTGATGAAGCAGGAAGGAAGCACAAAAAAACTTGTGGATGATGAAGAAGAAGCAAATCCTATTTCGAGACAAGGCACTCCTAATCAAAATCAACCAATTCATCCATGCTTAGATGTAAATGATGCAGGAAACTCAAATCCATCACAAGGCAAACAGCACTATACATAGGAAATTTGACATATTCCTTCCTCATCATTGTTGATGGTTCCACATAACATACCAATTGGTGGTATTGAGCAAGATATTATCTAGAATCATAGCTTTGGAAGCAAAGCATCCCAGGTATGTTTCAAAGCTTGGCTTAGTCTTATATAATTAGAAAATATTTTTATAGCTCATTTTGATTTTTAACTTTGGAGATAGTGAATCTTAGGGAGTTGGCTTGAGCACAACTCCATACTTCTTAGGCCCCCACATTCTTATCATGGTTTGATAGGTTTTCACTGGCCCTTGAGTGGTCCATTTCAATATGCACGATAGTTCGGTTTTCGACCTATGTAATATGTTACTATTAACGAGTGGACCTTTTAGTGTTGGGGTGTTCAAACAAATGTCTCATAAAGTATGAGTTGATTTTAACTAAGCCCTAGGTTTCCTAGTAATAATGTAGTTAAACATATCCACCCCTTGAGAGATCTATATCCACATTGAAGATGGTGCAATTGTTGACTAACGTGTTCGGTTCCTATCAATGAGCTTGGATAATTCACCACTGGGGAGTTCAAACTACTAGAATATGTTTTCATTGATGGCAAAGGCAAAGAAGATTATGGGAGATTGTTGCAAATGTTGTTAAAGGAGGTGTTCATTGATGTCAAGTATCGATATGTTGTCACTGTCAAAGGTGTTGTTGGCATAAGGAGGACGTTGGACAAATACTGAAAAAGGTGTTTTCATTAGGTCATTAATTTATCAGGTGTCAATGGTGTAGTATCTAGATCAAAGGTGATGGCAAAAGAAAAAGTGATTCCAAGAAGTATGAAGAACAAATCAAGCATGGCAAAGTTAAAGATGGTTAAGGTGCAGATACTTTGAAGCCATTTCTAGTGGAGAAGATGACCACAAATGTAGTCATAACCCACTTAGATGGAAAGAGCTCTGAAAGAGATTTCCAGTGGTATATAGAAGTTCCAGAATGACATCTTGGATCACAAATTATTCCCAATCAAAGTCAGGTACCCCAAAAGTAAAACTTGCAGAGTTAAAGTTTTAATAGGCCAAGTTAATATTTATACTCAAGGGTTTTATAATTAAAGATATTATCAATTTCTAGAAATGAAAACTTAGCTAATTTTTTCCTAAAACAAAAAGTATTTTTTTCCTAAATAAAAAAATGAAATACTTCTTAATTAAATATTAAAGACTCGTCTTTCTCCATATTCATGCTCCAAATTTTTTCTCAAAATATATTGTACAAATCTCCCACCTTGCCAACAAATCTCATCTCATTAGTTTATCCACCCTATCATATCTCAAGGATACTTATATTCTCCTATAACCCTTAAGATATAAATATTATATGAAAAAATGTACAAATATATATATATATATATATATATATATATATAATGGAATTTGGTACTTCCTACAACCAAAAAATTATGTACTTCTCAAAGAAAGAAAATGTAAGATCCACAATTTAGACTTCTCTTCACACATTCTCTATATAAATACTACATTATTTTAACTATCTAGCCATAATGTGTTCCTCATGACCACCCCTCATGTAGTAATGATGCACAATGTCACATGTTACTAAATATAATTCATATGTTTTAATATTCACCCACCCACCTTATACTTACTCTTTCCTTAATGTTTTACTCACCCACTTTCCAGCTAATTTCCCCTCCAATATTTAAAATCACATATAGGGATGCACATTATATTATGTTTTTTTAGTTAAATATAATCTCTTTAAGTAGAAAATGAATGTTCCCCTTAATTTAAATGTTTTTAATATATTATTCTTTATTTTTCTCTACTTGCTACTCTTGTAATTATAAAACTAAATCTAGTTTTACTCATAAATATTTGTCTATTTAAATGAATATATTTTCATCTATATGAATAATATTATCACTTAACTAAATATGCCCACAAGCATGCACATGTGTGCACACACACACATTATATGAACATGATGTATACCTTTATGTTAGATTAGGGAATTGAACCAATAACAAGGGTGACTACATGGTTGCTACAACGCTTGTACACACATATATCTAAATGGAAAAAGAACCAATATTTTGTGAGTTAGGCCATGTTCACTCCATCCTATTTTATGATTTGAGAGAGACTTATAGTACCCTAAAAATTAATGGTATTCTTCCCTAGTTGTGTGATCCTTAGTTCATAGCATAGCCTCACAATGTCATGTGACCTCGCAGGTTAGGATATGCTTGCCACTTCGCATATACACATAAATGGAGATTCTAATGGGTAGGAATTATCTCCACTTCACCTGATTGTATACATGTAATGCCTTCTTCCTATAGTGTTTAACCATATGTAGCTAAGCTTTGAATATTATCTCTTATTCCTAAACACACATAAGAATATAGAGCATTATCTAAATAAGCAAAGCTACCCATAATCATATCTTCCATCATAGCATTTAAATTGAGGTATCCATTCCCTAATCTCAACTTGATTTTAAGTATTTTAGCTTATTCTTAAAGTCTATATTCTTATAACCGCTCCTTATCCCACATGTAAATCACCAATATAATTTTACATATCACACCCATTAAGTCATCAATATCATCAAAACATTGAATGTAATGCAACCGCTAATATTATATATAATGACCATCATTAAAAAATCATAAATTTATATAAAATCCATATAAATTTTAGATCAACGTAACAAAATCATAAATTTATATAAAAAATGATAATTATTCAATAACGTCGATGTAAATCTAACTGATCTCACTATTTTCATGAGTTATCCATAATTAACCCAATGCGTAATTCATATAAAAGCCTCCTTCATATAAAATGATGATATAGAATAATAATAATTTTAAAAAACAAAAATATGAAAAAAATTAAAAAATATATTTTTTGAAAAGTAATATACTTATTAAATATATAAATAATTATATTCAAATTATATAATAAATAACCAGTTTCCTCATAAAGAATAATTAATATCAAATATTCATTAAAAAAATATATAATTTAAAAAAATAAACCGACCTCTCTCTGCATAATCCATAATTATGTTATGGATGACTTGCAAATTAAGCAAACAGATTAAAAAATTAGGCTCTATCGACAAATTAGATATATTGAACATAACGACGAGATGAAAAAACCTAATAACTAATTAAATAAAGTATATAAATATTAATTAAACACATTTATATATTACAAAGTCAATAATATCATGTAATTTGATATACAAATATATCCCCCCACATATATATATTTATGTATTTATTGTCATCTGAATGTTTCCAAATTTAGAACATAACTGCCAAAAAGATTTTGTTTCACCAGCCAATTTTGTTATGTTTTTCGAATTTTTGAATAGATAATACATCTCACCGTAAAATATCAGGGCAAAGGTGATTGCACCATCAAGCTGGAAGAAGCATGGCCATGTTGCTTTGGCGATGATTGTTAGGGAAAGAGTTACGAGCGATGGTATCTATGAACATACATTTCCAAAAACCATAATCCACGAAACCCATTGAGCTAATCTAACCACTAATAGACTGAGTTTCAGAGTTGTTAGTTGGAGGTTTCGCTCTTCAACAGTCTGGTGTATCCACCAATTCTACCGTCATAATCTTTGGTTTTTAGATTTCCTCGTTCAGTTTTGTTCCATTACTTGTCATATTTGTCCTTGACTCTATGTATCGGACAACAATACCAAAATTATTGTTTTCTACTATAAATACCGGGGACTGGGAGATTTATTTCAAACAGAGCAACAGCTGCAGTAGAGCACTTTGTGTATAAGGGAACAATGGAGCGAATTATGATCGAGGAACTAAGTGCATGTTTCATGGCAATTATGATGGTGACGACGTTATGCGTTGGCGCAAGCGCAGCAGAAACAGAGATAAAGCCTGTATCCTTTATTTTTGGAGACTCTTTGTCAGATGTTGGAAACAACAATCACCTGCAGAGGAGTCTAGCGAAGTCCAATTATCCATGGTATGGAATTGACTTTGGTAACGGATTGCCCACAGGAAGATACACCAATGGCCGAACCATTTGTGATATAGTTGGTATTTTTTACTTCCCCCTTCCACAATTCAATTGTTTCTTCTTCGAATAATTATTTGTATATTGGGCATTTTCTAGGTATTGATGGATTGGGTGTTGCTAATTTTGCAGCTGAGAAAACAGGTTTGCCAATCCCGGCGCCGATCCTGGCTCCATCAACAGATGAGAACGTCGTGTTGAAACAAGGTGCCAACTATGCTTCGGGTGGAGGCGGCATTCTTAACGAAACAGGATCTCTTTTTGTAATAACTATTCCATACCCACTTCTCTGGTTTTCTTTTTTTTGTCAATTTTCTTTTTTTCCCATGCTAACTGTAGACGCATGTAGATTCAACGACTGTGGCTGTGGAAGCAAATAGAGATGTTTCAAGGCACCAAGATGATCATTGCCAATAAAACCGGGCAAGAAAAAGCGGAGAAATTCTTTAATGAATCCATCTATTTTATGTCCATTGGAAGCAACGACTACATCAACAATTATTTGCTCCCCGTCCAGGCTGATTCCTGGCAATTTGCTCCCGATGATTTCATAAATTATCTTATTTCCACATTGCGCCAACAACTCACGGTGAGTTTTTCTCAAATATAAATTTGACTATCATAATCTATTGTTTTTTGTTTGTTAAGTTATCTGTGATTGATTCTTCAAGCTAGCTTGATTTGTGAATTGAGAAGCATCTGATTATAAAAACGCCCATCCCGTTGAGTTATGCTAATAAAACTTCAAGGTAAAGGTATGGTTAATAATTAATCTGTTATATATAAAATGGCGCAGACACTACATCAATTAGGCGTACGCAAGTTGCTCTTCACAGGATTGGGACCTCTGGGTTGCATTCCACTGCAGCGGGTACTGACAACAGATGGTAGTTGCCAACAGAATCTCAACGAGTATGCCGTCAAGTTTAATGCTGCCACTGGAAACCTCATCGCAGATCTAAATTCAAAACTGCCAGGAGCTCGCTTTGTCTTTGCCGATGGTTACACTTTCTTCACCAAACTTATAAAAAATCCCCAAGCTTATGGTGAGTATTCAATACATTTAACACTAACATCAAATTATAGTATGTTTCATGGGTTTATTTTGGATTGGTGATTTGGGTATTTTATTAACGAGAATTTACGTCTGCAGGGTTCGAAAATGGTGATACTCCTTGCTGCAGTTTTGGAAGATACCGGCCCACATTGAGTTGCGTGGCTGCTGCAAAGCTGTGTCCAGACAGAAAGAAATATTTGTTTTGGGATGAATACCATCCTAGTGATGCTGCCAATTTAGTTATTGCACAGAGTATGATTTCTGCTATTAAAATGAATCATGGGAATTCTGCTCATTCACCATCTCCATCCCCATCTCCTTCTCCATCAGCATTTTGAAAATAAATTTGTCTACATCATCATTCTTGAGAGTACATGAATTTGTGTTTGTCTGCTACAAAATAAATTTGTCTACATCATCATTGTTGAGAGTACATGAATTTGTGTTTGTCTGCTATGTATAGATGCATGTTACAAAGATCGCAGCTGCCCCCTAGACCCCCTTGTAGCGCAAATATTACGGGTGGCATTGCTGCCACATTACGAACTCGGGTCCAATGTGGTGATACCTCTGAATAAAGAAGATAATCATGCTCCACACCCAACACAATATGCAGTCCACAATCAAATGCTAGACAAAGCACACAACAAAAGACATCATTTAAGGACTACACTCTGTAACAAAGCTCCAAATTTAATTATTGTTGAGCCCATGCAGTTCTAATGTTGAACCATGCTCTGATATTACCATGTAATTAAACTTTAACTCGTTATCATACTACATCAGAGTTCCAACCTTTATCTCCAGAGATCCAATATTGAAACTTCGCTTTGATACCACTCTATAACACTCCTCTCCTTAGACTTCCCCAAGACCTAGTGGGAGGAGTTACTTTAATCTAACCTAACCTCCATAGTTTCTTCATGGAAATGGGGTTACAAAATTTCCTTGCTCCCCAAAGTTAGAAAAATCAAACTATGGACAACACGGGTCCATCCATCTTGCCAAGAGCCTTCCGATGATATAAATTTTACCTTGATCTGAACCCTAGATCAAAGGATATGCCTATTTAAAGTATCACCATTTAAACTTTGCGACATAGGCAAGACTTGCCACATGGATCTGACGTGGCACCTACGTGACAACACCACCTCACTCAGGTGGTACCACATCACTCAAGTGGTACGACATCACTCCCACACACTAAAAATGACATAAATTAGCCTTAATCAATATCTAACACGTCACATCACCCATGGGCCCACAAGTCCATGCCCATTTCCCACTGAGTGAATCGTGTTAGTTCTTCATTAAGTATGGATTTTCAGAATTCTGATCTTTTCTTGAACTCACACTTATAAAAAGTTATAGACCCTTGGAACTTCGCACTAGTTCTTATCAACGCACACCCTTAGACTAGCCCATATATGGGTTGTCTGACCTTTTACTCTCACTCTAGTCTAGGATTTCCTAGACCTCTAGACTAGTCTAATTTAAATTCGGCCTGCACCACCTTTAGTGGTAAGAGCCCCACCCCAGACTTCTATCCAACCTTACCTATGATGGAGTCTGACATAAATTCTGCATAACATTAACCTCAAAGGGCACCACAACATATATACCTTTTCCAGTGCAAATAACCTCATTACAGGCTAAGTTTGGCCCATCTGAAGTGTAGACCCTCGATGTTGTATCACACACCATTCCTCTTGAAATCCCAGAATTGTTCGGACTAGCCTAAGTCTGAACTCCAAATACAAGTGATTTATTCATTAACAGACTAGAGTGATTCTTTGGGTTTTCTTCAAGTACTCCATGGATTCAACTAGGGATTCTTCCTGAATTAAAGTGTTACTCATAACAATATATTATATATTAATAATACCTTCAATTAGATGATAAGTATGCAGGAATGGAAGCCCCAGTACACACTAGTCTTACGATCATAAACATAGACAAAATAAGAGTAATAAGACTATCAACATGCCTATGACCTGACATAGGTATTATCCAGCGCATCACTGAGACTTAACTATAAGTCTTGATATGACAACACCCCCTCAATCACATAATGAACTCAACAAGCATCATCAAAACCATTGATGTTACATGCCATACGAGTATTTCTCAAATACTTACACCAATCCATAATAACAAATAACCACATGTGATAAACATAACATACCAACAATGAATATCACACACAATGACAACAACAAAACCCAACCAATAAATTAATACGTTATGTAATTTATCCATGTACTCAGGAAAACACCAACAATCTTAGGGATTTGAAAATCCTCCTCAAAACATGAGAACAAGCACACTTATATCTCATTGAAAAAAACCAGGAATAATAAAATTCCTCCATGAGTATTGCTGATACATTCATTTCCATTTAAACCACAATATTACAATTTTTGTGTAATAAGAACACACTGAAAATACAAATAAGCAACTTATCTTATGAAGTGAATGAATGTAAACCGAGGAACGGACTTCCACCCAACCATAGGTCAACTTAATTGCAATATTTCTTTTAGTTTACCACCCGAGAGTTGCATTTAGAGTCTAAGGAGTAAGTGCTCAACGGAATTAAAAACCATTGCCAATTAATTGATCACACAAGAGTCCAAAGACCACCCCATCTTCACTTAATTAATTTAGGACTATATCATTCAATGCCTCCACCTGTTCACCTAGGAATCCAAAGCACACTTATGTCTATTTGATAATCACATAGATATAAAAAGCACATAGAGTTTACCCTTTTCCAACCAAGGATCCAAAGTAGACTTGAGTTTCCACTTGCTCAACCCAGCAAGACTCTAGAACACACAATGTCTCCACCTTGTTTCATTCTTCAACCATGCTTCTCAGTGTGCTCCTGATCTAGTTCCAACACATGTTCCAACATTATTCCTTTGATTTTTCAAGTTTTCTTGCATTTCCCTATATGTCTAACATGACATACGACACCCAAAGAACACTACTCGTATATGTGATTATAGAGATGTTAACCATGCTTGTTTTGTTTCATTTTGTTTTGTTTGGTTGTTTTTTTGGGTGTTGTTAGCTCTTCACATATGATAGTGTTGTCTCTCAGCTCATGTGAATTCCGATGAATTTCCTGTTGAAGAATCTAGGGCAAATGTAGTTAATGAGATTCTTATTATCATGATAACTATTTGTGAAGTATTTAATTTTTTTTTATTAGCATATTATTTAATATTAGAGTGTGTCTTCTTTAGTTCCTAAAATAGCTACCAAAACAAAGAGACAAGAACATAAGATGTTGGCTTTCTGCCAAGGCCAAAACCTCTCCCTCTTGGAGAGGAAAACCCGAACAAAATTATTCTTATAGAGATTCCAATTGACGAATACCAAGACCATGACCCTTGACCTGTTATGCCACTCCAAGACCAACACACCAATCCTCTTCTTTGTCACTCTTGAGATCATCAACATTGTTGCACCATTGAGGCCATCACTACTGCACCACTGAGATATTTATTCTTGTTGCACCATGACTGATTCTTCCTCAAGAGCTTCATTCATAGGTGTGTGTGTATATATATATATATATATATATATATATATATATATATATATATATATTGATAATTGTACTGAGGTCTTCATCATGATCTTGATTCCATGTCTCATTAATGCACTTAAATGTTCATTATGACCTTATCTTCATTAGGATTATGACCGAAACCATGGTTGTCATTATGTTGAGATCTTGACTACGTTTAGTATGTTAAGAATGCATTATTTGTGAGATCACAATTGTATCAAGATAGTGAGTGTATCTTCTACATCCAATATGTCGAGACAGTGATTGGCGCTTTGGTCTTTATCATCCCATCTATACCGAGACAGTGACTGTATTCTTGCACCGAGATCATCATCATAATTAGGCCGAGATTGTCACCATCGAGAAGGATGAGACTGTAATATGCTCACTGAAATTATCCAAGAGATAGTGTCCTCCTGTGATGTGGATTAGATCCATGTACCCATTCAAGAGATTCCAAGTTACTTATATGAAATGTTTGCACTCCTGTACTTGTCTGAGATTACAAAGGATCTGAGATTCTATCCTGTACTTTTGCAAGGATAAGTAAGGTATGTATAATAGTTATGTCTCCGTAATAAGCCAACATGATAGTGAATCGTTCTGTAATTTTGTTTGAGCCAACATGATTTCTCTTTATATCGTTTTGTTGGCCCACTTGTTCAAGAGGATTGTGCTTGTCTTGGAGGGTCGATCTAGACACTAGGTTGACTCATATACATTACATATATGTGCAAGAAGAGCTCTTTAACATTTTCTTTGACTCTTTGACTTTCTTATAGCATTTCAACATGTGTTGGAACTATGTAATGAGCAAGAAACTCATTTTATATTTTACAAAAATAATATCTCTTTTCTTTTACAAGTACAAAGATCAAAATTACATTTATGAAGACCGAACCTAGTTACATTTTCTTCAACATATCCTCCTTATTCCTTTCCCGTCGACTCTTTTTTCTCCATCAACCCCCTCACGGCCATTGCGTGTTGACAACACCATGCAAATCATGAGAAAAGAGAGAGACGGCATGGGTTTGTCCTCCATTTAGGAAGCCCATACTCCACCTCTCTACTTGCCATGTAGACCATTAAAACCCAGTGGGAAGGCTAGTGGCCATTAATGAACAACCTTGTCTTAACCAATTTCCCAAGCAACTCCTCAACACTTTTGAATCTGTGTCCACTCCTCTCATCAAGTCATTATGTTTACATTTACACAATATTTACATGAATTACAATGCATAAAGATAACTATAAGAGGGATTAATAAAAAGGGTTGTCACAAAAACACTTTGTAAAAAGGAAAGATTCTTTGAGATTCGTTTCAAAAGATTGAAATGGAGGTGATAATTTTTTAACATGAAGTGATATTTTTTTTAGTGCCAATAGCTTCAATACATAATTAAAGACTTGCAAAAGCATTTTAAAGAAAAGGAGAGTTTCTTTTTGGCAATAATCAAAAGATGGCATTTCCTCATCTAAAATGGAATATCATATCAATGTAATTATACAAGATAAATAAGAAGGTTTAATATACTTTGTGTTAGTGTTATTTTGATGTTTGCGATACTACAATTATAAAAGTCAAGACATTTTAATCACTCGCTTAGTGTGCATGATCGATAGTACCTGACACCCGAAGCTGACATAAAAATGAAGCAAACCTAAGATAAAACAATTAATGCAAGTGAGTGAGTACAAGTGAGTGTGATAAATATGGGTAAGGAGGAAAGTGTTTCCAATATGCCTCTCAAGAATAAAAGGATTTGCAATAGTATAACCATGAACTTCAAAATCAAATTAAAGCAATTGAGTGGGACTTATAATAGAAATAAAACATCGTTGATCACATGGTTGATATACTACAGTTGGAAAATGATATTTGAAGTGATCAAGGTATGAAGGAACGATTGATTGACTGATGCACTTTAAATAAAGTTAAGAGAAAAGTAAGATTAGCTTGATGATATGCTAGATGCAACATCTACAACTCAGATAGATTCAATTTGTGATAGAGAGGACCTCATACAAAAAGCTAATGCAATTTGTGATATAGATGAACTCATCGAAAATATTGATGCAAGTTGTGACATAGAGGATTTATTAGAGAATATTGATATAACAAATGATACAAAGGATCTTATCCAAAAAGTCTATTGCAACATGTGAAATAGATGAAATCTTGCAAATGGTTTATGCTAATTGTGGTACAAAAGACCTAATGGAGTTATAAAAAATGAATGAAAATGAATCACAATCACACAATGATTGCACTAATAATAGAAAAAAAAATGTGAAGACACGGAAGAACAACATCAAGAGCTTTCCAAATGTTTCTTACACCTTGGAAAGAGATACCATTCAACATAGGTTGACATGGTTTGGGGTATGACAAAGGAAACAACTTGCATATTATGGATTACTCCAAGCCGGTTAAGTTTGTAAGCCCAAGATTTATTGAAGATGCCCAAAATCTTGAAAATAAATGCCAACATTGTTAAAGATTTGGTCACAATGAGAGTTAGTGTTTTGATCTCCATTCTTGCCTTCATTGTGGGAAGACAAATCACTAATCAAATAAATGTCAAAAGAAGAATATTATTAAGAAGATAGATAATTATGAATGAATAAATTGTTGGAGACGGAATCCATAGGTGAAGCAACTACATCAGTCTTACCACCTAGTCAATACATAGGCAAAGACACAAAAAAAGAAGCAAAGGAAAATACAACAAGCTATTAAATAGTTATTCCAAATGATTTTGGACATGATCCAGATCCAATTCTAGGTGTCCTCTAAATTCAAGGATGGTACTCTCCACACCTCAAAGGGGGGAGAAAAATGAAAAAATAAACTCTCCTACACCTTTAAAATAGGGAGTAAATTGATGAAACAATGAAGGTTAGTGGACAACAAAAAACCACTCGATTATTCAAAGTAGATTGGTTATTGGTCATCTAAAATCCATCACATTGTTCAAAGTAGACTGGTTAGTGGTCATCCAATACCCATCACATTATTCATAGTAGATTGGTTTGTGGTCATCTAAAAATGAATACATTATTCAAAGCAGATTTACAACTTGGACCAAACACTCTATGGTGTTCATGCGCTACTTAGGTTCTACATAACATGCTAGCTTCTTCACCATACCTTGACATCATTGACTCCATCTACATTCTCTCATCCATGTATCTACATAACCTCTCTCTCACTTTATCTCTAGCCCTTGTTGATCCATATCTTGACTTGGCCTTCTAACATCATTTGCACTTGCTAGAATCACACTTTGAGTCCAAACCTAACGCTCCCCTTCTGCCACTTCATTGCAATGAGCATCTCAATCTGGTTTTTGTCTACATCGACTTTAATCCTTTCCTCTGCATCTGCTTGCTAAAACAATGATCCCAAATCATCTCAGGTTGGGTCATCCATGCATTGCTTTTGGCTTTTTAGCATGACCAAAAAGTACATTTCTTTCTTCACCGTATAGTAGTTTCTCGTTTTTGGCCCTTAGTTTTTCTTTGATGCGAGCGGTTATTAAAAAAAGGGAGAAATAAATACATGAAAACACATCATAAAAATAACATACAAACACCATAATTTAACAAAAAAAACTCTTATTGGAAAAACAACTTTGAATAAGAAATATACATTTCCTAACCTAAAAGCATCTTACAACGATTTGTTGCATAACATAAAAATATTATAAACAAAACCACAAATTACCAAAACTAAATTAATTTTATAACTAAATTAAATTCACTCGAACTACATACCAACACATTTATAACTTCCAATAAACTTATCTTAATTTTTATTTATTTATTTTTATTTTTTATAAAATAAATAAATTTCTCCTAGTCCAGCTCACTTCATATCAAATATCCAACTCACTTCATATCAAATATCCATCCATATGTATATCAGAGTTTCTAACCATGTCTTAAATAAAAAGTTTTTTTAAATCTTTAATTTAAAGATTAACTACATTAAATGGTCATCCAAACAACTAATGATGTAATTAAAAATTAACCACATTAAAGGATAGACCAAACAACTAATAATATAATTAAACTGAAAGACACTCTCATAAACCACATGAATGACAAAAATTATTAAAAAAAAAAAAAATCGGAATTGCTACCAAAACAGAGTTGAAGATATCGCCAATCCTTCAATGCACACGTCTCTTATTTTTAGCAAGTGCAACCAACCCTGCGACTGCAACAAACCCTTCCATGTTTATAATGGCCTGCGAGAAACTACGAAACCCCACATACCCAAAATAAAACATACTTCCATGTTTATAATTTACTTATAAGAAACTACGAAACCCTATATATCAAAAAGCAGAGGCAGAAACTATGAGAGCCCAACAGTCCTCAACAACATTACATATTATCTGTGATCACCACACATCTGATGTAGAACTGCTAATGGTGAATTTCAGTTTTGGGGAGTGAATAACTCGCTCTCGAACAGTCCGGTGTATCTACCCACTCTACCACTCAACAATGGATGATTTTAGAATTTACTGGTTCATCACTTCTCATATTTTCCCCTTGTGTGCCAAACTACAATACCAAAATTATTTTCTTATTTTGTAATAACTTCTCTGCAAATGGTCAAATGGTCATCTCTTTTTTTTTAAGTTAATTTCATTCTCTGGCTTGCTAACTGCATGCCACGTGTAGATACAGCAACTAAGGTAAATAGAGATGTTTCAAGGCACTAAGACTAGTAATGGTCCCAAAAGGTACAAAGATAGGCTGATAGGATTATTAAATTAGAATTGTTGAATTTTTCTTGAAGAGATGTTGGTTCAAGCCTAAACGATGAGCAATTTGGGATGGCTAAAGGTTTTCTAATTGTTTTTTATTATAGTAAAATTTGATAATTCATTGGTTTTACTTTCAAAAGCTTGAAGGAATTTGAAGAGCATATATAGAATTGCTTTGTGGGATTTGATCCCAAAATCATTGATTTGTAAATGCATACTCAATGAAATGTTAATTGGTTGAAACCCTACACAAATGTTTGATATAAGCAAATAAGCTGGAAATTTCCATTATTCAGAAGAATTGTAGTACCCAGAAAATACCAAACCCCTCAACTTGAGCATTAAAAATTCTATTGCGTTAAAACCTTCAAACTTGGTGGTAACCCTTCAAATTTGGGTAGAAAACTGAGAACAAGTATTTCTATCTTTTATGTGAGAACATTTTTATTTGAGAACGAGTGTTTCATTCTTTTATTTAAAGAGTAATTTGGTTGGAAAACTGAAAATGAATGATTCCTGAAAACTGGGAATGAGGGTTTCATGAAAAATCAAAACAGAGTGTTAAGAGTTAACCGTGAAACTCTTCAACCAACACGTGTTGTAAATTGACACGATGGCCAAGATGCACTAAACTGACAATAATTTGGCCACATGGGAAGAAGACATAAAAATTCACACTGGATAATGAAACATGACACTTGAGGAGTTTCTTCAAGTCATCATTAAATTGACAAAGTGGCCGAGATGCACTAAATTGACAATAATGAGTTAACCACATTGTGGCTCGCCGAGTGTGGCCACGACGAGACGACAACAACAAACTGACAATGAACTGGCCATATGGAAAGAATGAACAAAATTTAGCAAACTGACAATGAATTGGCCATATGGAAAGAAGGAATAAAATTTCACAAGGAATAAAAATGATCCAGATTTAAGCAGGAACGCAACAAATTACAAAGATAACCATATACACAAAGATGCAGCGGAAATAATACTTCATTTCATTAATGGAAAATATTGACATATGCTTACAAACAGAAATGGCAATAAACTAGCTAGGGCGATGGTAGCTTATCTCTGAGAAGAGATGTGATGGCTACATGCCTCTGAACTGTTCTGAACTGTATTACAATGAGGCTCGAAGGCCTATTTATTGTTGAGAAACAATGGAAAACCCTTCACATACCGAAACCTAACCCTAGAAGATGAAACGCCAAATTGTGGGCCCCGTTTGGGTAAATTGGTACATCAATTTCCCGGGGTCGTAATTTTGGCATACGATCTCCGTTTGACGCGTACGATAGCTCGTTAGAAAGATCTATCCGAGTACTACCACTTTGGGAGGCAACATAGGGCTCGGTCGCCCCAGAATTCCAAAAAAACGTCGTTTAGGGCCTCAAAACGGCTCCGGAAGTTCAGGACCCGAAAAACTGCTAAAAATAGTAAACTGTGCTACAATTAAGGAAACTGAAAATGCTGAGAAAGACAATGGTGGGGGTCCAGGTGGACCTGGCAGGTGGCCACCAATATCCACCTGGATCATTCCTCCCCCCTTAGGAAGCAATGGTCCCCATTGCGTTGAGCTCCTCCATGAGATGAGGAAACCTCTGCTGAACTTGTTCCCTGGTGAGCCACTTGCCCTGCTGAAGGAGTTGGCCTGCTTTGACAACTCGATACAGTTGGATATGCTGTTGGCGAGTGTTCTTGATCTGTGTGTCCATGATCCGATCAGTTGCAGCTTGTTCCATGCAATCTGGATTTAATTCTGTGGGTTTGAGCTGTTCTGCAATGTCGGATGTGTCTAGCAATGGTGGAAAGTATGGCCGAAGGCGGTCCACATTGAACACTGGGTGCAGGCCAAGGAATGGGGGAATGCTGAGCTCAAATGCATTGTCTCCCATAGCCTTAGTAATGGTGTAAGGACCATATCGAAGTGGTCTCAATTTCCGATAGGCTCCAGTAAGGCGTTCCTTTTGCAAATGCAACCAGACTTTGTCGCCCACCTGAAACTTGTGTGGCACCCGGTGTTGATCATGTCGCTGCTTGTACTTGGCATTTGATTTCTCAAGAATGTCATGGACCTGCTGGCGAATATGTTGGATGCGCTCAATGAAGCTGGTGGCCTTATCTGTTTCGGACTGGACATGAGCTGAATTCATGTGAGTAGCTGCAAGTGGCATGGCCACATCAATGGGGCATAGTGGCTGGAATCCTAAACCCACCTGAAAAGGGCTATGGCCAGTGGAGCTGTGAAGAGCTCGGTTGTAGCTGTGCTGAACATAGGGGAGGCTCTCGTCCCATGTGCGTGGATGCTTTGAGTTATACATGCGCAGAATGTGCACAATCATCCTGTTGACAACCTCTGTCTGGCCATCAGTTTGAGGATGGAAGGCTGTGGACTTCGTGAGTTTGGTGTCCAGCATTGACCAGAGACTGGACCAAAATGTGCTGAGAAACCGACTGTCCCGATCTGAGATGATAGACTGTGGGATCCCAAAGTGCACCCACACTCGTTCAAAGAAGAGTTTAGCAGTGGCTTCTGCTGTGATATTCTTCTTGCAGGCCATCATAATGGCCATCTTTGAGAACCTGTCGACGACCACAAAAACACAGTCATTTCCATGCTTAGTGGAAGGAAGGCCTGACATGTAATCCATGGAGATGGATTCCCAAGGTCGACTAGGGGTAGGCAACGGGGTATAGAGGCCTTGCTTCTTAATGGTCGGTTTGGCAATGGCACAGGCAGTACATGATCGGATGTAGTTCCCAACATCCTGTCGAAGATTCGGCCAATAGAAATAGTTTTGCAGTACTGCCACTGTTTTCTCGACCCCGAAATGCCCAGCAGCCCGACTGTAGTGTGCTTCCCAAATCATCTTGGCACGCTCGCTTGAAGGAACACAAAGGTGACCGAGGTGGCATAATAGGGCATCCTGGAGGTGAAAATCTGCAACCTGCCGACCCTCCAAGAGTGTCTGGTATGTGTGGCCGAATTCTGGGTCGCTTTTGTAGAGAAGTGGCCAATCAGAAGTCTCGTGCCCGCAAGAGCTGAGCACGGTGGTTAGCGCCATGATCGGTGGTCGACTGAGGCAATCTGCAACATTATTGGTGCTGCCCTTTTTATACTTGATATTCAAGTGAAACTGTTGCAGGTATGTAGACCACTTCTGATGGCGATCATTCTGCAATTTCCCTTGGGTCTGTATGAATTGCAGAGGTCGGTGGTCTGTGTGGATGACCGTTTCCTTCCCCAAAATGTAATGCTTCCATTGTCGGCAGGCCTGTACAATGGAATACATCTCTTTATCATAAGTGGGGTACTTCCGGACTGTGTCTGAAAGTGTTTCACTGTGATATGCCACTGGATGTCCATGTTGAGTAAGGACTGCCCCAATAGCATAGTCAGAGGCATCTGTCTCGACCTCAAATGGTTGTTGTAAATCTGGTAACGCGAGCACTGGTGCCGTGCAGAGGCGATCCTTCAACTCCCTGAATGCCTTCTGTTGAGATTCAGACCAAAAGAATTTTGCTTTCGCCCCGCCCTTGGTGACTTGACTCAAGGGCCAAGAAATATGAGAAAATCCCAACACAAACCTGCGGTAGAAGTTGGCAAGACCTAGAAAGCTGCGGAGCTCTGTTAGAGTGGTTGGAGAGGGCCAATCCCGAATGACTTGGACCTTGGCTGGATCGACATGCACCCCCTGTTCATCAATGATGTATCCCAGATACTGGACCTCGGTCATGCCAAAAGTGCATTTCTCCAAATTGGCACATAGCTTGTGTTGCCGCAGTGTTTGGAGAACCTGTCGGATGTGGTGGAGGTGCTCTTCCCAACTCTGGCTGAAGATCAGAATGTCATCCAAGTATACTACTACAAAGGAGTTGGTGAATGGCCGCAAGATGTCATCCATTAGCCTCATAAAGGTTGCAGGAGCATTCGTCAATCCGAAAGGCATGACCAACCATTCGAAGAGGCCCTCCTTGGATTTGAAGGCAGTCTTCCACACATCTGAGGGTTCAATTGGTACCTGGTGATATCCTGACTTCAGATCGATCTTGCTGAAATATTTCGCCCCCTTTAGTTGGTCTAGGAGGTCATCAATCCGCGGGATCGGGTACCTATTACGGACAGTGATCTTGTTCAGCGCCCGATAGTCAATACAGAGTCTCCACGTCCCATCCTTCTTCTGTACCAACACTATCGGGCTCCCACAGGGCGAAGAACTCGGACGGATGTGACCTTTCTGTAGGAGCTCCTGAATCTGCCTCTTGATTTCATTGTTCTCCAGAACGGAGCGCCGATAAAATGGTCCATTGGGTAGCGGCGCACCTGGGGTCAGATCAATGGAGTGCTTGACTTGACAGTGCAGAGGAACCCCTGCCGGGGAGGTGAAGATGTCTTTGTACTCCTCCACAATCTTGTCCATTTGTAGCTGCCGTGCAGAGGGACCTCGTTTGGAGGCCGCGGCCACTGTCTTCTTCTTCCCTTGAGGGCGTATCATCAGGAAAACAAATTTCCTGGTTTTGGAAATGATCTTACTGCATTGTTTTGCAGTAATCAAAGAGATGGCGGCAGGTGGTGGTACCTCTGGTATCCTGAACAACTTATTTCCCAATGTAATAATAACAGCACGGGGCCTTGATTCATACACAGCATGTCGCTTCCACAAGTATGGTTGTCCTAGTAATACATCACAAACTTCAAGGGGAGCAATGTCACACAATACCTCATCCGTGAAGGGCTTGATGTTGTATGGAAGGCGACACTGCTGGCTCACGCGAAGATCTCGCCCTTGGTAAAGCCACCCAATGGTGTATGGTTGTGGATGTGCTGTGGTCGGTAAGCCCAACCGCTTCACGACCTCTGCCGAAATGAGGTTCTTCTGACTCCCGCTATCAACAATGAACTGTATCGGGGAGCCCTTGACCCACATCTGGGAGTGGAAGAGACGCTCCTCCTCCTCTGGATCTTCGGGTTCATTTTTCTGGATCTTTGCGGTAGCAACAGTGGCGCTGGGATCCGCATCAATGATCTGCTTCCCTTTTTCATACCCCTTATCGGGTTCTGACTCAGAGTCGGAACATGCATCTGATTCTGAAACCTTTAGCTCAGCCACCAGTGACTGTTTGGCCCGACACTCACTTGTGTTGTGAGTGGAGCTCTTATGGAACTCGCACCATTTTCCAGTGTCCTTTCTCGGCTTCGCGGCGTTGCTCTTTGCTTGCAGCTTCAGCTGGTTGTCTTGGGCTGTCCCGCCTTGGCTTTGTCCTTTGTTCTGTGGTTTAGGGGCACCTTTCCCCTGCTTTGGATTCGCAGATCCAAAGTCTCGCTTCTTTTGTTTAAACTTCTGCTCGACTTTGACGGCATACCGGTATGCTGCGCCGAGCGAGGGGATGTTTAGGAACTGTATTTCTTCCTGGATGTACTTGTGCAGGCAGCCACGGTATTTGAGTATCAAATGTTGCTCCGAATCCTTGATACCCAACTTTGTGCGAAGGGTATGGAAAAGATTGGTGAACTCCGGCACATCTTGGTCCCTTCCCTGCCGCAGCGTGGTCCACTTTATGTATTCATCCTCATAGCTTCCGACAGGGTAGTACTGCTCCTTGATGGCATCCCGGAACGAATCCCAGGTGGGTGCGGCTGAAAATAGTGAGCCAGTACTTTCATCCTTCTGCTCGCAGTAGGTTTCCCACCAATCCTTGACGTGGGGGGCTGCTTTGAGAAGAGCAAAAACAATCTTTTCCCGACTCGAAAATTCATGAACAGAAAAATAACCCTCTAGCAGATTTAACCATTTATCTACGGCATCGGCGTCTATCTGACCCTCGAATATGGGGATTTCAAAATTAACTTGTACCTTAAAGGGTGTGGCGTTTCCAGAGGAGCTGCTGGAAGCCGATGCGCCGCTTCTGGGTAGCCGCTGAAGGATCTGCGCAAAGCTGTCCATCATCGTGTTCCGTTGTCGCTCGAGCGCTTCTTCGAGCAAGATTTTGATGGGATCTCCTGCCCCCTCGTCTTTCTTCTCGTCCGCCATGGGAGGCCGTCGGGATTTGCGAGGCTGGTCTTGCAAAGGTTCAACCAGTTCAAGCCCTAACTCCTTATATTCCGACCTTGTTGGGGACATGCAAAGAAAAACAGAGAAAAAGCAGACCGCTCTGATACCACTGATCCAGATTTAAGCAGGAACGCAACAAATTACAGAGATAACCATATACACAAAGATGCAGCGGAAATAATACTTCATTTCATTAATGGAAAATACTGACATATGCTTACAAACAGAAATGGCAATAAACTAGCTAGGGCGATGGTAGCTTATCTCTGAGAAGAGATGTGATGGCTACATGCCTCTGAACTGTTCTGAACTGTATTACAATGAGGCTCGAAGGCCTATTTATTGTTGAGAAACAATGGAAAACCCTTCACATACCGAAACCTAACCCTAGAAGATGAAACGCCAAATTGTGGGCCCAGTTTGGGTAAATTGGTACATCAATTTCCCGGGGTCGTAATTTTGGCATACGATCTCCGTTTGACGCGTACGATAGCTCGTTAGAAAGATCTATCCGAGTACTACCACTTTGGGAGGCAACATAAGGCTCGGTCACCCCAGAATTCCAAAAAAACGTCGTTTAGGGCCTCAAAACGGCTCCGGAAGTTCAGGACCCGAAAAACTGCTAAAAATAGTAAACTGTGCTACAATTAAGGAAACTGAAAATGCTGAGAAAGACAATGGTGGGGGTCCAGGTGGACCTGGCAGGTGGCCACCAATATCCACCTGGATCAAAAAATGAATACTAGCTAAAATTGCACCATCACAAAAACAATGGCAAAACAATTTTCCAAAAGAAACCTCCCACTTGAGCATTGCAACAACTCGCACTTTTGCAAACAGATTGCTCACAACTACCGCGCATTGCAAACTAATCTCTTCCCAAGTATTCAAAAACAAAATTTTCCAAACAAATTGATACAACCACTAAACATTCCATAATCACTCACTTTAGTCCGACAAATAAACAGTCAGACAGATAAAATCCATGCAAATATTCAAGAACATATTTTTGCAAACACATCGCAAGACTATTGTGCATTACAAAATAGTAGATTCAGCCTTGCTGATAAAATCCATCCAAATATTTAATAACATAATTATAAATACTCATTGCTCACAACCGTAGTGGATTTGTAGAATAATTGCTTCAGCCTAGCAAATAAAATCCATCCAACTATTTGTAAACTTCAAAGTCAATTATTAAAAAACATATAAACAAGTTCCACTATGAAGAATTTTGGTAGATGCACAGCCCTATCTTGCAGACAGGATAAATTATTGTTCAACAACCAGTTTTATACATGAAGACACATATAGCACTTCAACATTGATAAAAGACATCGTCATACAACATCTTGTATTGCAGTCGATTATCAGTGAAAAGTAATAGAAAGTGCAGAATATTATCAGTGTAAAGTAATAGAAAATGCAGAATATAAATCACAAGGAATGTTGTCTACCGAAAAACAAATTAAATTTATACATGAAGACACATATAGCACTTCAACATTGATAAACAATAATTATACCATTTAATAATGAGGAGCTTAACAAGCATCAACATGCAGTATGGGTTCCAAAACATTGATAAACAATAATTATACCATATAATAATGAAGAGCTTAACAAGCATCAACATGTAGTATGGTTTCAAAAAACATGGCTTCGAATGGAAAAAAATTCCATATTAATAAGCAGCTACAATTAGCTCGAGTCGACCCATTCAATTAGAAGTCATAAATAGACAATATCCGTTGTAGTCAACGTAAACTTGAATTATATGACATTACATAATCCTGCAGTCTACAATGCGTTTCTACAAAAAGCTTCTTTCATCAAATATATGTACATGCTACAGAATTCTCCCCCCAAAAAAATCCGACCTATACAAATCATCACCGTGAAAACAGGCCTAGGCCCTTTCCCCATGGATACCCCTTGCAAGCTGAATGTCTTTCGGCATGATGGTCACCCTCTTCACATGTATGGCGCAAAGGTTAGTATCTTCAAACAGACGGACAAGATAGGCCTCTGCAGCCTCTTGAAGTGCCAAGACAACATGACTCTGGAATCGCAAATCTATCTGAACACAATAAAACAAAATAATTAGACAAGTACCACCTCCAGAACAGAGTACCAAGAAATTCATTGAAATGGGTCGCCAATTAAGCTAACATTTTAACGAGAAAGGTGACACGTTACCTTGAAGTCCTGGGCAATTTCCCTCACAATCCTTTGAAATGGAAGCTTCCGAATTAGCAACTCCGTGCTCTTCTGATACTTTCGAATTTCTCTGTTCAGTCAATTAAACAATTTGCAATAAGATACATATACTATAAAGAAAACATTGTAAACATATCGATAGAATCTGAAGCAAATTTAAACTGCGTGTACATATCGAAGAGCAATTGTTCCGGGATGATATCTATGAGGCTTCTTCACACCTCCGGTCATGGGAGCAGATTTACGAGCAGCCTAATTTTAAAAAGGAGCTTCAAAATAAAATGCCACAATAAAAACAACATGCCTCAATTAACTCCACCAAAGATGCAATGGAAGAAATATAGGAAAGTCGTTACCTTTGTTGCGAGATGCTTCCTCGGAGCCTTTCCTCCGATAGATTTTTGTGTTGTCTGCTTCGTACGAGCCATGATTCAAGGAAAAAAGTGATCTACAACATAGAGAGCAAGAACGAAAGCATAAGACCAAAGCCCAAACATTAAAATAGAAAATCCAAAACCACAACAAAAAATTACTATCAATCTCTTTCAAAGAAACCACTTAGCATAAGACCAAAGCCCAAACATTAAAATAGAAAATCCAAAACCACAACAAAAAATTACTATCAATCTCTTTCAAAGAAACCACTTTTAGGCAATGCAATCGCGATCACACCTCTTTAAATAAAATGGAGATTTTCCCGTACTAAACCCTTGAAAACAAATTTGAAGAACAAGGAAAATAGGAAATCAAAGCAGACATATACTCTGAGACAAACTAAAATGGAAATAAAACATGGATCCTAACCCAAGAACAACCACAAACCCTAGGAAACCAAGAGAATTCACTATGTCAAGAACAATCTAACAAGAACTTTTTACATCAAAAGTGGAAATAAAACATGGATCCTAACCCAAGAACAACCACAAACCCTACTAAACCAAGAGAAGAATTCACTAAGTCAAAAACAATCTGACAAGAACCTTTTACATTAAAAACCAGCAGACACGCTACAAGAATATAAATATGAATAATAAATAGAAACACAGCCAAAAGAAAATTGCTACACAACGCCCTTTTTGAGATAATCTGCATTCACAGTATTCTAATCCATGAGTGCTTTTTGAGATAATCTGCATTCACAGTATTCTAATCCATGAGTGCATGCTTGACTGTTCGATACCTGTTCCCCATTAGAAACATGGGAATACAGGTAACCTGATGAGTGCATGCTTGCCAGATGTGATGAGTGGGAAGGATAATGAATCGGTAAATATCTTTCACTGTCAGATATCAAACAGAAAAACATATAAGAAACAAAGTGCAGACGAAAAACTCACTGAAAGGAAGGCCTATCGGCCTAATTACTGTCGCCAAGAAAATCGGGCATGAGTGGGCAGAAAAATTCTTTAATGGATCCATCTATTTAATAGGCATCGGAAGCAATGATTACATTAATAATTATTTGAATCCCGCTCTGGGTGATTCTTGGGAATACAGTCCGGATGATTTCATTGATTATCTTGTCTCCACGTTGCGCCAACAGTTAAGGGTGAGTTTTACATAATTATAAATTTGAGTAAAACCAATACCAAATATTTAAAATGAGGCAGAGGCTACACCAATTGGGCATGCGCAAGATGCTCTTCACAGGATTGGGACCTGTCGGTTGTATTCCTCTGCAGCGGGTAATGACAACAGATGGTAGTTGCCAACAGAATCTCAACGAATATGCCATCAAGTTTAACGCTGCCGTGAAAAACCTCATCGCTGATCTAAATTCAAAACTGCCAGCAGCTGGCTTTATCTTTACAGATGGTTACCATTTCTTTATGATGATCATAGAGAATCCCCAAGCTTATGGTGAGAGTCAAAAATCTTTAATACGTAGCAATTTGCTATTCAAATAACAACATGTTTCATGGGATTGGTTTTGGATTGGCGAGTGAGTGTATTAACTAGACTTTATGGATGCAGGGTTTGATAATTCTGATACTCCTTGCTGCAGTATTGGAGGATACCGGCCCACATTAACATGCGTGTCTGCTGCAACGCTGTGTCCAGACAGAAACAGATATTTGTTCTGGGATGAATATCATCCTACTGACGCTGCAAATGTATTGATTACAGAGAATCTTCTGTCTACCGTAATTTTTTTCTCTGCCAATTCTACTCACTCACTTGCACCATCGCCATCGCTATCTCCGTCTCCATCTCCATCTTGACAGTACATTTGTCTCCGTTTTATTCATACATATATATATATTACAAAAACAATCAAACTTTCATCTTCTAATTATAGAATTTTAGTACTATTGTTTTCACATTTTTTGCAAGGAAGTAACGGTGGCTTGAGTACTATTGTTTTCTGGCAAACAGGGCCCCACTGTGGGATGTTGCCACATCATCAAGTCATCAATGTCAGAGGGCGAAAATTGGCAAGTGTTGGTGAAAAATAAATGACAGCCTAGTTCAATCTATGTATAAATCTATGTGTGTGAATGTAATGATTAAGCTCTTTTATAGAGTCTTCAGTTTTCTGTCATGGTATCAAAGCTTAGGTGAGCTTCAGGAAACAAAACTCGTTGTGAGGAGAGGCCGAGTGGTATTCGTTGTGTGAGGCCAATTGTTGTGCTCTTGTTGAACGATCATGCAAGGAACCTGAGACAACGTGAAAGAATTGTTGTGTGAGCGCTGAGTGTTAGCCGAGATCTGTGAGGCTTTGCCGTGTTGCTAGGTTTTCCCTGCCATCCATAATCTTTGTTGGTGATTTTTTTGTTTCCGCTGAGTGGTGAAAACAACGGAGTGTGGGCTGTTTTGAGTTGTGAGACAGTGTGCCCTGTTGTTGGCGCTGATTGGTGAGAGTTGTTCAGTGCGGGAAGGTCACTGCAAGAGGTGCAGCGTGGTTGTGTGAGCATGTGTTGAGGGTTGTGTGAGCCATTGCCCACGTGGAGGTCAACCAGAGGTAGTGATGAAGACTGAGGTGAGTGCCAAGAGGAAGCACTGTTAAAAGGAGCGTGTGAAGCCTGGCGACAGTGTGGCTAGGATCTAGTAGAGATCTGTTGGGTGAAAAGTGCCGAGGTGAGCTCAAAGAGTTGAGGGCCAGGTGGCAAGACGCTGACACAGCGCGTAGCGTGGCCGTGGGTGCTTGTGTCGCTGCTAGGGCCAGTGGCCTTGTGTGATTGAGTGGTGAGTAGGGGCCGTTGAGGCTTGTGAGCATCGAGAGGGCCGAGATTTGTGAGGGTTGTGAGGCTGAAAGCAGAGTAGTCTATCCAGTGTAATCTCTTTGTTCTCTGATGAAGCAGAGAAGGTCATTTGCTTGATTGGAGTATAATGAGTGGGATAATGTTGGATATTGATCTTTTTGATGATGCATTTTTAGAGAGCCCATTTGGAAGTATTTTTGGACCTGGTAATATTTTTTATTTAAGGAGTATTTTTGAGTCACAAGACTTATTAGATTAACAGAATGATTTTTTTGATGACCATAAATATCCAGAGGTGGAGTCCATTCCACATGAGAGCAAAACTTGTTTGTCCCTAAATCCAACTATTAGCACTGTGATTGGATCCGCTTCTAAGATGGCTGCGACAATGGAGGATACTACTATGGATGTTGTTCAGAGGCGGCTCATGTTCGAAGATGAGTGCATTTTGGTGGCTCCTCATGGAAAGTGGAGAGAACGTGAATTAGATTACCTTGTTCAGGATCTTGTATTGCATCCCAATCCAGAAAAGGTTGTTGATGTTAAGTACGTAAGCAAGGAGTAAAGGAAGTTCCTAAGGAAAGCCAGAAAGGTGAAGATGAAACTGGGCCAGCAAATTAACAAGCATGGACCCTTTAGCAAGAAGGTAAAAATGAAATGTTTTATTGTAAGCCTAGCTGAGACTTAGACCAACAGGTAAGTTAAATTTTAGGTCGTCGTGATTAAGGGGAGGTGTTAGAACATTAATCACGACTGCGGCAAACGGTGCTACCCATTGTTCCCACATCATCAAGTCATCAATGTCAATTGGCGAGAGTGTTGGTGAAAAATAAATGACAGCCTAGTTCGATCTATGTATAAATCTATGTGTGTGAATATAATAATTAAGCTTTTCCATAGAGTCTTCACGTTTTTGTCAGCGTGAGCACCTTGTTGATCTTAACAATACAAGAAAGGAAGTGCATCGCAATTTTAAACTCTGAAAATCCAGAATATAGAGTAATTGCTAGCAAACAGTACAGGGTGCAATAGCTTCAATACCATCTCTGGAAATTTAGTCGATCAAATGGCTATAGGCAGTAGCATTAGTTTAAACTGGCAGGCTACGTTAGGGTGATTCATTGCCTTTCCATTCTATTTATTTAATATAATATTAAATTATTTCCAGATAATAAACTAATAAAAGTAATCGAGCGATCGTAAAACTCAATTATTGTGGTGCTCAAGCAATAGATTTTCTAAAAAGTCTTATTTCAAAATTAGATTGGTGTAACACAATATATAATATTTAATATAAAAAATAAATATTTATTTTTTAATATTATTAAAAAAATTATTTTTCAAATATTTCATTGTATCAATATAAAGGTTTTATTACAATTTTGTACAATATAATGCATGTTTATAATTACCTCATATATTTTATGCCATAATTTATGGACATGGTTATAATATTCTATCTTAATTTTTACAAGAAAATTATCTAAAAATAAAATCTTTTACTTATATTTAGATAAATAACATATTTACCATCATTTACTTGCCACTATATTTTAAGCAAGTGTTTACATAAAAAATGGATAAGAATAAGATGAAAGTTGTGTTTAAGTGAGACTAAAATCTTTTACCCATATTTAAGTAAATAACATGTTTACCATCATTTACTTCCCCCTATATTTTAAACAAGTGTTTGCATAATAAGTGGATAGGAATAAGATGAAAGTTGTCTTTAAGTGAGACTTTGTGGAGTTTTGTGGGGTACTTCAATTGTACAGAGTTCACGAGTCAAACTTGCGATCATAGACAAATTAGACAGGAAAACTTGTGATTTCAATGAATTCTTGTTAGATTCTAGACAAATTAGATCGGAAAACTTTTAAAGACAACTCGAATAAGATACATATAAATATACTTCCCACTACTTATTTCCAACCATTATTTATGTTTTCATCACATTTATGTAGGAGTAAAACTATGAATTGTAGTGTAAACTTACTAGTGGTTACTACCCACCAAAATTTGTAAGTCTTTGTACTGGAGCAAACAATTAATTTATTAGTTCTTGCCAAAACAAGATTATAATATTTTACTTTTCTATTAATCACTATTAATTTAATATTTATAAGACTTGACTTTTTATTAATCACTATTAATTTAATATTGATCAATATAAAATATGATATTTTATGCTTGAAAAATTACTTTAATTAGTCTATTTCCTATTATAAAAATAACGTTATTAAAAAATCATATATATATATATATATATATAATTTTAAGTTTTTTTTTTTTCATTTATTTCGAAATTTTAAAACAAAATCCCTTTATTCTACGTTTTTAATATTGCTTTTAGCTATTTTTTTTTATTATTAAACATTCAGGGTCAGAATTTCCATTTTTTTATATATACTTATTTTAAAATGTCCTAAACAGTTGATATTTAGATTTAGTAGATTTGGAATATATCTTTGTGGTGGTTAAGGGTGAAATAAAGGATTTTTTTAACAAATTTTCAGTTTCAGAGTGGCCTCGCCTTCCACGTCTGCGATCGAGTAGCCTGCAAGATGTTAATTTTGCACCAATGGCCATCAATTTTCTTGATTTCGTCGTAGTGATAATACACTGTATAACCTGATTAGGTGTCCATGCGTGCATTTCTAAATCGTGGCCAGTCTAATATGTTTCCTTTTCTCTATTCCAACGACCACCTAATCATTTCTTCTTTTTTTTTATTATGGGTTTGATTTAATTCTCTTCCTATATTGGAATCAGTTTCTAATTCATCTCTAGGCATTCTTGTAATTTGAATTTTATTTGAAAAAAAAATTGGATGGATGGTTGATTGTTGAGATTTATTTTAAACAATAATTTTATGTATTTTATTCTTTAGAAAATTTAAAAGATCTTATTTTTTTTAGAAATTTAAAAAATCTAATATAAATGTCTTTTATTTTCATTTTTTTGGTTCATTCTTAGTTTTTTCGGTTTACCGTTTCGTTTCATTTCATTTCACTTCTTTCAACATAATATTCTAATTACAAAGTGGCTGGTGAGAGGATGACCTTACCTGGTGAGAAATTTATATTGGAGCGAGTTCTTCATCGAAAACCACTGTTGACATTAAAAGAATTGAAGAAATCCATTCCACCTCATTGCTTCTAATGGATCAATGCTCATATGAAGGATATGATTTTGCATTGCTACATTTTTGTTGTATTCCACAACCACCTATTACTTCATAGTGCCCGACATGGTTGGATGGGAACCATGGTTTGGTTTAGACAACCCATGGTGCATTCTGATTGGGATATGGGTTATAGTATATGAATGCAAGCATCATGCCTTTAGTGACTATTTGGTGGATGATAAAGTGGGGATTATACTACATTCTATTGGAAAATGTAATTATTACTTGTCTCGGTTGTGATTCTTGCTATGTAAAAGAGTTTGTTCCTATTAGTTAGGAGTTGTTTCTTAAATTGGTGTGTGGTGGAGATATTCTCTCAACCAAGTGACTGTGTGTCAAAGATAGTTTCCCTATCTTGAGACAACACTTCATATATTTATTTGTAACATTATTTGATTAATGTGAATATAGATTTTCTTATGGAAATTTAACATGGTATCAGAGTCGTTAAGGGCCTGGACCTTAGCCCCTCCTGGGCTGAGAGAAATAAGAGAGTATATTTGTATTGTTTTAGTTTTTATTTGTCCATTAGATTATTAAAGTTCTTGAGAAACTGATTCGAGAGAAATCAAGTCGAGTAGGGTATCAATGTGGCCTTACACCCTGTTTGGTGTATGCTATAGGGTGTCTATGTCGGAAAGATAGAGTAGACAAAACAAGAATCACACATAAAACACATGAGTTGCTACTCTTCTATTGATCACATAAAACATAATAATTACAATGAACCCGATGAAGGGTATTTATCCTTTTCTAACTAGCTACTCATCTTGACATGCAACAACACATCTATCACTTAACGCGACTTGACTAACACTCAAATACTCAATCACTCAATCACTCAGTTGACTGACTCTCTATGTTTAACTAACTCCTCATGCAGGAGTAATTATCTTATTTTTAACACTCCCCCTTAATTACAACTGCTAAACTAAAACATGACTCATGACAACTCAAACATGCCTGCTGGTCTATGTCTTAGCTAGGCTTACAACACCCAAGTTTCTTCTATCAAACTCAAACACATCTTGTGCTAATGACTTAGTAAATATATCAGCCAATTGATCACTAGATTTACAAGGCTTCAAGTGAACTTCTCCATTGCTCACAAGTTCTATAATAAAGTGATATCTAGTATCAATATGCTTGCTCTTATGATGAAACACACTATTCTTGGATAGTGCAATTGTTGAGGTGTTGTCACAATATATTGTTATTGATCCTTCTTGTTTTTTCTTGAGTCCATCAAATACTCTTCTTAACCACACTGCTTGACATGTTGCTGATGTTGCTACTACATATTTTGCTTCCACTGACAAAAGTGTTACAATGGGCTGCTTCTTAGATTCCCATGAAATCACACCTGAACCAAGGTGGAACACAAAACCAAAAGTGCTCTTCCTATCATCCAAACTGCCTGCAAAATCACTATCTATGTATCCAATCAAATCTTTATTTTCTGTGCTTGCATACATTATGCCATAATCTCTAGTTCCTGCTATGTATCTCAAAATTCCTTTTCCTGCACTCCAATGTCTGTCTTTTGGAGTCTCCATAAATATGGAAATCAAACTCACTCCTTGCATGATATCCGGTCTTGTAGTTGTGAGATACATGAGGCTGCCAACCAATCTTTTGAATAAAGTTGGATTGACATCTAATCCTTCATCATCGTTGCTTAACTTTGTACCTGTTGCAGCTGGTGTAGGGTCAGATTTGCATTTTTCCATCCTGAATCTTTTCACCAAATCTTTGGCATATTTATTTTGACAAATGAAAACTCCTTTTCTAGATTGTTCAACTTCTATGCCAAGAAAATATTTCACGAGACCAAGATTTGTCATCTCAAATTCTTTCATCATGGCTACTTTAAATTCATCTATCTCAAAATCACCTATAAAAATCATGTCATCAACATATAAGAAAACAATCAAAATATGTCCATGCTCATTTACCTTTGTGTATAAGGTAGGTTCAATGTTGCTTCTGCAAAATCCATTCTTGATCATGTAGCTATCAATTCTGCTATACCAAGCTCTAGGTGCTTGCTTCAGTCCATAAAGCACTTTCTTCAACTTATAAACTTTCTCTTCGTTACTCTCAACTTCATATCCTAGAGGTTGCTGCACATAAATTTCTTCTTCTAGAATTCCATTCAAGAAGGCTGATTTCACATCCATCTAATATACTTTCCACTTGTTCTGAGCTGCTGTGGCTAGAACTGCTCTTACAATATCCAATCTAGCTACCGGAGCAAATGTTTCTCCAAAGTCTATTCTCGATTGTTGCGAGAATCCTTTTGCTACAAGTCTAGCTTTAAATCTGTCAATTTCACCTTTTTCATTCAACTCTGTCTTGTACACCCACTTCATACCAATGAGATTTTTGTCCTTTGGTAAATCAACCAAATCCCATGTGTCATTCTTTTCAGTAGCTTTAATTTCTTCATCCATGGCTTGCACCCAATTTTCATCTCTTATTGCTTCTTCAAACGAAGAAGGTTGGAATGACAACAATGCAAATTTTGAACTAACATCCAAATCATCATAAATATCTTTCAAACTTCTCATCTTTCTCTTACCATTGCTTGATTCATCACCTGATTGATTGCTGGGAGAATCTTGATTTGTTGATCTACTTGAAGATCCATGCTGCTCTGAAAATCTTGGAGTCCTTGTTGGTGTGTCTCTGTTTGGTGTCTTGATCTGTGATTCTTGTTGCTCCTTTTCTACTACATCATCTTCTTCCATCATTGGAAATTGTGCATCAACTGTTTTGTCAACAATTCCATTCCATGACTCTTTTCTTTGAACACAACATCTCTGCTAATTATGGTATTCTTTGTAACAGAATTGTACAATTTGTAAGATTTTGATTGCTCACTATAACTAGTGAATATGCATTTTTCACTTTTATCATCCAATTTGCCTCTTCGCTCCTTAGGCACATGTGCATAAGCTACACATCCAAATACTCTGAGATGAGATATGCTGCAAGACATACCTGACCATGCTTGTTCTAGTACTCTGTTCATCACACTCTTTGTAGGAGATCTGTTGATCACATAAATAGCACATGAAACTGCTTCTGCCCAATACTCATTAGACAAGTTTCTTCCTTTCAACATGCTTCTTACCATGTTCATAATTGTCTTGTTCTTTCTCTCTACTACACCATTATGCTGCAGTGTGTACCTGGTTGTAAACTATCTTCTGATCCCATGTTGTTTGTAGTAATCATGGAATGCCTTTGAGTCATATTCTCCACCATGATCTGACCTCAATACCTTGATCTGTCGATCACTTTGGTTCTCTGCTAAGGCTTTGAATTCTTTGAACTTTGCAAAATTTTTAGACTTCTGCTTTAAGAAGTAAACCCAAGTCTTTATGCTATAGTCATCAATGAAAGTGAGGAAGTAACAAATTCCACCAATTGATTGTGTCCTCATAGGTCCACACAAATTTGTATGCACTACCTCAAGAGGTTGCTTTGATCTATATGCAACTCCCTTTGGAAAACTTTCATGGTGTTGCTTTCCCAAGATGCAACACTCACAAGTATTAGCAAGTTCTTTGATGGGAGGTAATTTTCTGACCATCTTTTTCTGCTGCAACAATCTTAAACTAGAAAAGTGCAAGCGTCCAAATCGAAAGTGCCATAACCAATAATCATCAGAACATGGAACTGTAAAAGAACTCACCTAACCACTGTAATTCAAAATTAGATGAAAGAGTATGTTCCTCGTCGTCTGCACCTTTGCCATCAGTTGCTTGCTTGGGGGCTTGTCATATATAACAACTTCTTGACCTTGAAAGATAACTTTGTACCCTTTTTGTGTCAATTTACCAACACTTAACAAATTATGTTTGAGACTAGGAACATAATATACCTCTGAGATTGTCTTCAACTCCCCCTTCTTGTTCAGAATGTTGACCGCTCCTTTGCCATCTACTTCCACAGTCTTGTCAGTGACCAACTTTACCTCTGTTTTCACAAATTGATCAAAATTTGCAACCAAATCCTTGTTACATGTCATGTGGTTACTGCAACCACTGTCTAACAACCACACACTAGCAGAAGGTTCATGCATGGTATGGCAAGCTAGGAACATGGAGTTAGTACTCTCTGTAGTGACATTAGATCTTTGGTTCCCTTCATCAACTATTTTCTTCCTGCAATCACGAGCATAATGACCAAATTTATTACAGTAATAACATCTCAACTTTGATTTGTCAACTCTTTGATTATTGTTGAAGCTTCTGTTGTTGCTTCCACTTGCATGTTCATGTTCTTCTCAGTCATCTCTCTGACCACCATATCTTCTGCTTCATCCTCTGCCTCTCGTTCTACTTTTGCCTCGACCTTTGTCTCTTGAAATAGAAACCTGATTTTTGAAAGCGGTCTCTAAAGTGGAATCCTTATTTCTCTCTATCCTTGCGTCATGTGATAGAAGTGATCCGATCAACTCATCAACTGTTAATGATGCCAAATACTTGGCTTCTTCTATGGTTGCTACCACAACATCAAATTTGGTAGATAAAGATCTGAGGATCTTCTCAACCACTGTTTGATCTTTAATTTCTTCACCATAAATCTTTAACTGATTTACAACAGTTATGACCTTCTCCTTCATCTGCAGACTTTCAAAATCTCTCCTAGTATTCTGCAACTTAACAATATTGACTTTGACCATACCTGTATAGTTTGTCGCCAAAGTATCCCATGCTACTTTTGCTGAAGACGTGATCATAATCTTTTGGAACACTGCTCGGTCCACTCCCTACTGAATAAGCTGCAACGCTTGTGCATTCTTCTTCTTGTCTTTCTTCCATTGATCCCTCTCTATATTACTGAGAGCTTGTTCTTCTTCTTCATTCTTAGGTTCTGAAAACCCAAACTGGACATAATCCCAGACATCATGTGCCTGCAACGTGGTCGCCATCTTAATGGCCCACACATCATAATACTTCCCTGTAAACGGTGGGAACTAGGGCTAGAAATTTGAGAAAGCCATCTTTCTCCAAAAATTTCTTTTTGAAAAAAAACCTTAAATTTCTCCTTTCTAAAACTCTTTTTCCAAAAAAATACCCTTTCAATAAAAACCTTAAATTTTTTATTTTATAAAAAAACTTAAAAAAATATTTTTTCAAAAACCCTTTTGAAAAAACTCTTAATTATTTTTTATATATAAAAGAAATCTTTTTAAAAAATCTTTATATATAAAAACAAAACGAATTAAAATGATTTAATCCCTCCAACCTTTATATAACCACTCCAACGAATTAAAACAAATTTACGTGGCTTCTAATCCTTTATAAAATCTTTTAATAAAAAAACATTATGTTAATAAAAGACTTCCCACGTATAAATCTTCAGAACTTTTTTTTACTTTGAACTTTGAAACTGTGAATCTCTAATGCTGGTGCAACCCTAAGGTTGCCACATGCTAAACACCTTATCGGGACTCATTTTCCCATTTAATGGCCCTTTAAAGCTTCTTGCCCACATATATGCATATCAAAATCGGTTTATAGGCATTTAGCCTTAAAACCCTAAATGGATCTATAAAACCCAACAATCACCCCATCGAGCAACCCTCTGGCTTGAAAACTATGCCTCTTTCCCTTTTGAAACCCAAAGCCTTTGAAAAGGCTTTAAATGATGCTTTTCCCTTTCGTGATCGAAAACCCTTTGAAAAAGGCAAAAACAGAGCTTTTCCCCTTTCAGAGAGCGATTATATAAATATTCCCGCAAATTCAGATCTGGCCGATCGGACGGCTCAGATCTAATCGCAATATTGGCGATCGAATCCCAATGGTCCACAAATATTGGCGATGGAACTTGGCGAAGGTCCGATGCGATAACGTTAATCACTATTGCCGATTACAATACACCGATTTAATATATGTCACCTCCCCCATAAACCTCCAATGTGATAGCCTTATAGATCTGATAGGCTATCCAATTGGCACTATACTATTTTGGGTCTGGATAGGTTGCGCTATCAGAATTCGGCGATCACAAGCTGGTTCCCTTCCTTCGATGTGACACGATTTATGTATCGGACCCAATAAGACCCAAAAGTAGCATTTATATTATTTCAAGTTTGTTATAACGATCTGCTTAGTGATTTTGCATTGTTTCTTTGTGTAAATGGGTTTTCCGCTTGCGGACCCAAATTACACTAAGTTTTCCTTAACCATGGGGATTTCTACGGTAGAGTATAAAAACATAGAGCCAATGCCAAAATCATTGGCATACAAAGAAAAAGCAAGCATTCGAGGCCTCCACAGGCCAATTATATAATTATGCATGCAACACTGATTTTTCCACAATAAACAATAACAGAGTTTTCGGCCTTAGTCCAGATTACACAGGTAAAGTCCTCTGTCTCAAAAAAAATTCATCAATTACGCAGTTCCACACTCAAATCAATTCTCTCTATACAAACATAAATACAAACTACTATTTGAAGCTCTCTCCCTTCTCTGGCCTGATTCTTCTAATTAATGGCCTTCTCCTCCTATGCTGCCCGTAGGCTTACAATGCTCTCGATCTTCTCCCTCTCTATCTCGTGCTCTCTTTCAAAAAAGAAAGGAAACACATATATTCTAGGCTAACCATCTCCTCCACAATTGAAGGAATAAATTATACATTTAGAAATCAAATTGTATCCTATTCTAAACAAACTAGACTACTTGGCTTGATCTCCACGGAGGGAGGATCATTTGCCATTTATTCCCAATTTTGTTCAAAATTAGGCAATAATTAACTACTCCATGTATTTGAAATTAATACAAATTAAACAACCAAGTCTTCCTCCAAAGTTGCATTAGCCACAACATGTGACCACTCCATCACATTGCTGGCTAGGCTGAGATGCTCCTGCATCAGACTCCCAAAGCTTAAATTAATCATGATCTCCTGATCATGTGCTTTTGATATGTGTCCTCCTGGATCCCATATTTGATTTGATAGTCTGTCCTTGGTTGTTGCTGTTGTTTTTTCTTCTTCA
Source organism: Pinus tabuliformis (assembly GCA_031772625.1). Taxonomy (NCBI): domain Eukaryota; kingdom Viridiplantae; phylum Streptophyta; class Pinopsida; order Pinales; family Pinaceae; genus Pinus; species Pinus tabuliformis. Next base: position 1,084,197,772 of record CM062818.1, read on the forward strand.
GATCTCCCTCCTTTATGTTGTATTGTCCCATTAGCCATGCTCTCATTGTCTGCTGTTGTCCTTTTCATATATCTTACTGCTTTCTACTCACCATCACAATTTATGACACACTCCCACATCTTAATTCATAGCTTTCCATTTCCTTCACCTGCACCATTCCTTCCAGCCGATCTCCCTTCCTTGTTTTGTCCTCCATTTAGTTTATTGAAATGTTGTGTTATGAGTTTCCACAACTCATCAATTTCTTTGCCCACTTCACTTCTCAGATGATGAATACTATCCTCCTGCAACTGCTTTTTTTCTTGAATAAGAACATCATAATCTCTGTGCCAATAATTTTCCATATACATTTTTGAAATGGACAAATGCCTTCTCCATTGAGCCCCTGCAATGACTTCACTACTTCTTACTTCAATTCTCAACATACCTGTAACTCCACAAATTTATTGAAAAATCAGAATTTTTCTTGCTTGGTTAGGTACTTGGAGTATTTTAATTTCTTCCTCCAATAACTTTATTTCTGCACTCTTAAGGATTATGGAATTATATTTATCTGCATCTGAAATGTCATCTTCAGCTTCTTTTTCATCAATAAATCCTTGTAGTACAATAGTAATCCTGTTACTATCATCTATTGAACTCATTTCTAGTTCAACACCTCCATACTATAGATTCAACACCATTTCATCTTTCTGAGACATTCTGATCTCACCCTTCATTAATTTGATCTCTTCTTTAGAATTAACTTCTTGGTTCAGATGGACTTCACATTGCCTTTTTTTTGCATATAAATCTTCATCAGAATTAGTCAATTCAATAGACACAGATACTTTACCTTGCTTCCTCATTATGCCAACACTTCTGACAACTTCTTTCTCATATTTGTCATTCATGACAACTTTGTCCTCATTCAGTTCTGGTTGTACAATCTGATCACTTATTCCTTGGTTTTCTTGCCTCTTTAACTCATGCCACCAATCTGCCATTTCATTTGGAATTTCTCCCAAAAGTTTTGCACAATCTTCATTGTTTGCATCATCTGTCTTTAGTCCTTCTTTACTCTGGCTTTCTTCAAGGTTAATAATCTTCAATGACTGTTTAATATCCACAAAGTCTTCTATACCAACTTTCAGTAGCTGATCTCCTTTAGCTTCAGTCCTCAATAGTTGTCCAATATCTGCATAATTTACTACAACTATGTTTAACAGCTGCCCTTTCCTCTGCGTCACAAGATTATGTGAATTTCATTCTTCTAACTTCTAAAAAATCATATCTTTTATTTTCTTTTCCCTTATGACAACATGAATCAGTTGTCTTACTTCAATGTATCCTGCATTTACACACAAAATATCAGTTTCAAAACTATGAAACACCAAAGTCTTCATAAGATTCTTCATTTGCTTTGTATTAGCTTCATCAGTTTTCCTGAGAAAACTCTTTGTTCCATATTCATACGAATGGATCTTTTCCCTTCCAAATATTCCTTTGATCTCAATAATTCTTTTGCGATCCTCCTTTTTTCTTATCCTTTGGATGTCATCTAACTGGACATATTCCTTCACTTGGTTGTAACTTTTCTCTTTATTCTGCATATGACTGTGGGTAGTCATCTATTCACCTATTAATATAACAATTTCCAATAATTTCTTGTCTTCCTCAAGTCTGTATGACCTGCAAACATACAACAATAATTAATTTTAAAAACACAATACCTTCCATCCTCTTTTGATGCTTCAAGCACCAATCCTCCATCATAGATCTTTTGAATTTCAACAGATCCTTCTTGTTGTGACTCCATTCCTTTGAGTCTTTCTTTATCTAACAAATCAATATGAATTTGTTCAAGTTCCCTGAACTCGTTCTTTAGTTTGCCATTCCACCTCTGTTGCAATAGCTTCCACTTGAATCTTTTCTTCGTTCTTCATCTATATCTTCGATCTTCACTTGTCTTTCTTTGTACTACCAAACTAATCTTTGGTTCTTCATTCTACTACCAGTTGCTATACTTCTGCAATCTAATGCCTTCCTCAAATTCATTCTCATGTTGCTGATCATCTCCTTTTAAATTGATGGTTTCATCCATCTTCATCATGCTGTATTAATACTTCTGTCTCCTTCATGTCTCTAAGGACATAACTTCCTTGTTGCTCCTGATCTTTCATCTCACCTTCAAATAATCTCTACTCAATTTCTCTGATTTTAGCATCATATTTATTAATGTTGTCTTCCATACCTGCAGTCACATCATTAACTAAAGAGTCTAAACATTTACTTAACTCTATAAATGTTAGAGACATTTCATCTTTATCATACATAGTAACCATATCCTTTTCTTTATCAGGTTCTGAATGCTTCATTTCTCCTTCAGGTTCCTTGAGCAATCTTTCCAAGAATTATAATTCCTTATGAAACCTTTCCAGTAGTTCATCACAACTTCCATTCTCAGCTTCGTTCTGTTCTTGGCAATCCTCCTAAGTTATCCTGTTTTCTGCACTATCATATTGCAAGCTTCTTTCATCAATTTCATTAAAAAAATTCATTTGTTTACCTTCTTGGAATACCACTATGGCATTGTCATTAGACTTCTGGTCCATATCAACTTCATTTGACCGTTTCACACCAAACAGAATTTCATCTATGAACTCCTTCTGTTGCAATAGATCATCACCTTCTTCCTCTAAAAGGCATTCTCCATCATACTTCACCTCCAGAGCTTCATTCCTGTTTATGACAGTTTCACCAAACTGTCCATCATCCTCTGCATATCCTGCAAACATACACAAACTATGAGAATAAAAATCACAAGGCTTCATTGCCTCATCTGCTTCCATTGTCATCATATCTTCTAATTGTTCTAAACTATGCCAATAGTCCATGAGATCTTCAACTGATCTCTCATTCTCCTCTTTACCCAACATTTCACCTTGTTTTGGTTTACAAATGAAAACTTCCATTGTTGCTTCTGCTTCTCTGAGTTCCTCTAGTTTCTCTTGAGCACTCAATATCTGCTCAATCTTTCTCAACTCTTCTGCTATCTCTAAATTCACTTGTTGATTTCTCTTCTCTTATAGTCTCTGCTACTTTACTCTCCTTCTCATGGTCCAACCATGCTTCTGGTCTTCATTACTTCTCTGCAGCATCTCCATCAATATTCCAATCTAGAAATCTATCCCAGCTCTCTCTCTATCAAACTCTTCTTGACTCATCCTCATGCCATTTGATTTGGCATCTTTCCTTCTGTTGTGGCTTCTTTTTGAACCTCTTCTATGACTACCAGTAGTCATCTTCTTCTCCTCTCCCTTCATGAGCTCCTCACTCCTCTGCAACAGCAAGTCCTCCTTACTGCGATCTTACCTCACTAAGCTCTCCTCACTCGGTCTTTTGGTAAGCATGGTCCTCTATCTAGAACCTCCTCTTCAGCAACACCTTTGCTCCTTCTAGGCTTCTGCAATATCTCACTCTCTCTTGAGAACACTCCAGCTGTCCTCTCTGTCCAATCTCTTGTTGGATTCTTCAGGTTCACTGCCACTTCAGAGTGCTTTCCACATCTGATTCTTCTCTCACAGCTTCTCTTGTCCTATATTGTTGCAGTCCTCACACTTTCTTATGTTGTCACATATGTTTTGAATGGATTTCCTCCACCTCTTGCATCTACAAGTTCTGCTACACATCACCTTTGTGTGCCTTCTTTCTGTCAAATTTGAATCTGATCCTTCCTCCTGCCTGCATAATTACTTTAGCACATAACTCTATTTCAGTTCCTTCACACGGAATTTCTCTGTTTTGTTTAACGCAACTGGCTTTAATTATAATTCGGCTCTGCTATCAATTATTTCAATCACCAATCTGCTCTGATACCAAAATTGGTGCAACCCTAAGGTTGCCACATGCTAAACACCTTATCGGGACTCATTTTCCCATTTAATGGCCCTTTAAAGCTTCTTGCCCACATATATGCATATCGGAAGCAGTTTATAGGCATTTAGCCTTAAAACCCCAAATGGATCTATAAAACCCAACAATCACCCCGCCACACAACCCTCTGGCTTGAAAACTATGCCATTTTCCCTTTCGGAACCCAAAGCCTTTGAAAAGGATTTAAATGATGATTTTCCCTTTCGGTACCGAAAACCCTTTGAAAAAGGCAAAAATAGAGCTTTTCCCCTTTTGGAGAGCGATTATATAAATATTCCCGCAAATCCAGATCTGGGCGATCGGACGGCTCAGATCTAATCACAATATCGGCGATCGGATCCCAATGGTACACAAATATCAGCGATGGCACATGGCGGAGGTTGGATGCGATAACGATAATCATTATCGGTGATTACAATGTACCGATTTAATATATGCCACCTCCCTACTAAAACTTTGAAGCGATAGCCTTACGGATCTGATAGGCTATCCAATCGACACTATACTATTTCGGGTCCGGGTAGGTTGCGCTATCGGAATTCGGCGATCACAAGCTGGTTCCCTTCCTCTGATGCAACATGATTTATGTATTGGACCCGATAAGGCCCAAAAGTAACATTTATATTATTTCAAGTCTGTTATAATGATCCGCTTAGTGATTTTGCGTTGTTTCTCTGTGTAAATGGGTTTTCCGCTTGCAGACCCAAATTACACTAAGTTTGCCTTAACCATGGGGATTTCTACAGTAGAGTATAAGAACACAGAGCCAATGCCAAAATCATCGGCATACAGAGAAAAAGCAAGCATTCGATGCCTCTATGGGCCGATTATATAATTATGCATGCAACACTGATTTTTCCACAATAAACAATAACAGAGTTTTCGGCCTTAGGCCAGATTACACAGGTAAAGTCCTCTGTCTCAAAAAAAATGCATAAATTACACAGTTCCACACTCAGACGAATTATCTGTATACAAACATAAATACAAACTACTATTTGAAGCTCTCTCCCTTCTCTGGCCTGATTCTTCTAATTAATGGCCTTCTCCTCCTACGCTACCCGTAGGCTTACAGTGCTCTCGATCTTCTCCCTCTCTTTCTTGCTCTCTCTTTCAGAAAAGAAAGGAAACACATATATTCTAAGCTAACCATCTCCTCCACATTTGAAGGAATAAATTATACATTTAAAAATCAAATCCTATCATATTCTAAACAAACTAGACTACTTGGCTTGATCTCCATGCAGGGAGGATCATTTTCCATTTATTCCCAATTCTGTTCAGAAATAGGTAATAATTAACTACTCCATGTATTTGAAACTAATACAAATTAAACAACCAAGTCTTCCTCCAAACTTGCATTAGCCACAACATGTGACCACTCCATCACATTGCTCCCTAGGCCTATATGCTCCTGCATCAAACGCGTTTCTCGTGAGGATGGCTTACGATTAACGCGTTTTACGCAAAAGAACTCCTGCATGCATGTTTAACGCGACAAATCTCGATGGAACCCACGTGAATGCAAAATGGTGTAAGTTTTTTACTGTTAACACAGTTCTCTCTTGAGCCTGAGCGCATTATAGCGCCCTGTATGCCATTGTAAGGAAGGTGCATTAATGCTCAAATCATGAGAGAAAATATAGATTTTTCCTCTCACACAGACTACTGCAAATCCGTTCTTCTTCGCTCTGTGTAACCTCGCTCTGATACCAATTTGTTGGAAAGGCAAAGTAGAAAAAACAAGAATTCACACATAAAACACACAAGCTGATGCTCTTCTATTGATCACACAAAACATAATGATTACAATGAACCCGGTGAAGGGTATTTATCCTTTTCTAACTAGCTACTCGCCTTGACATGCAACCACACATCTATCACTTAACTCGACTTGACTAACACTCAAATACTCAATCACTCAATCACTCAGTTAACTGGCTCTATATGTTTAGCTAACTCCTCATGTAGGAGTAATTATCTTATTTGTCCATTAGATTATTAAAGTTCTTGATAAACTGATTCGAGAGAAATCAAGTCGAGTAGGGTATTAATGTGGCCTTACACCCTGTTTGGTGTATGCTTTGGGGTGTCTAAAGGCTGAGCTAGGGATTAGTTTTTAAAATTGGTGAAGCTGATTAGTAAAGAGTTGCACGAGGTTGAGTTGTTGGAGGTTTCAGTGATGGATCTGAGAGCCATAAAGTGGTTGAGTTGATCAACACTAGTATTTGGCTTTTAGATCTGTGGCTGGTTATGTGGGACTGGTGCGTTTCTCATCCAACATGGAACAAAGTGCCTGGAGAATTGAAATCCTTGTGTTGTGGCAAGCAAGCATTGAGCATTGTGGAGCAGTGAGCATGGAGGTCAAGTTGTTGTGAGCGTGGAGCAGAGGGATTTTTTTTCTCAGTGCCAACATGCTTGTTTGTTAGTCCAAATAAATTGGGCAGGCATGTTATATTGGTGACAACTCATTTGATAAATGCTCATTGTACCTCATGATCGAAGTGGTAGTGTAGTTACCTTTTTATTTTAAATCGGTGGCAGAGGCATTTCTATTGAGATTCATTTTAAATTGGTGGAGAGGTAATAGCCAAAACGACTATGGTAGAATTTTCGACCACCCACAGGGCATCTACGTGTAGAACTCCTTGTTGTAGATAAGTAGAGGATTCATGGTGCTACGTTGGGGTTTTATTTTACATGTTTTGGTTCAGCGGATCCCACTTTATTTCACCAGTCCAATACCGCTAGTGGTTTTTTCCGGCTCGAGAAGAAAGTGAAAACGTGAGATTTGGGGCAATTTTTGTTCAAGCTCAGCGCTATTTGCATGGATAGTTCAGGATTGAGCGATATTTTCTTTTGTTCGAAGAAAAATCGTTTGTTGTGTGTTAATTTTCCCACTGAGAAACTTGATTTTTTTTTTCTATTGGTCTTGCATCTATTGTTGTTTCGGTTGCAACGAAGAATGTTGTACCTGTTCTTGCTGCTGAAATGGGGAATCTTACATCATATGCTAAGGAGAAAATGACCAAGCCGAGGGACAATGGTGTGTCGAAATTGATGGTGGATTGGGTTGTGCTATATTGGCACCAAAGAAGCCTGTGATCTGACTTCTTGTTGTTGAATAACATTCTTGTCTATCTGATAAAACTGAGATGATGCTTGTTGGACAGATTGTGCTCTATTACTACTTTGTAATTGAATTTGTCGTTTTCCTTCATTTTGCTGTGAGCCTATGGAGAGCCCATGAATGTTTTTTTTGTGACCTGGGTTCTGACGGAGAAGGACTCGAATTTTGGAACCATTAGAAGAAGGTAGGGCATTATTGACAAAACCAGGTTGAGGAAGAAGTTAAATTAACTCAGTCGAGGCAGTGATTTACAAGGAGAAAATTCTAGTCCCGATTTAATGAGGCATGGTCCCAGTAAAAGCACCCAAATGCTCCACGTACCCGATTTATGTTACCATATCAAGCCAGGAAAGTTCTTTTCTTATGTTTATTACCCATTGTTTCAAGAAATCAAATTCACCATCAAAGGTAATTTTCAACTCTTTGAGTTTGTACAAGATACATATTGAGTCTGGTCAACTCAATATGAGTGTGATTTTGTTAGACTTGACTACTATAACAATTATCTCATAAAGAGAAACTTGAAGATTGAATGAAGATGCCCATGGTGAATAATGAAGATAAAGATAGTTCATGAAAGCATTAACATATATTTGTTGGAGTAATTGAGGTTAAGGGATGATGGACAACAAAGTAAAAGTTTGTGTGAATTAGTGTGAGTTTGTGCGATAGACTCATGGTGTATTAAGTGTCACATACATTTATTAGTAAGCAAGTCTAGGATTTTTTGTAGTGGTCTTTGTAAATTTATGTACCTGGTAACTCAAAAAGTTGGAGTGTGTAATGTAAGCCTAATAAGGCATGTGTACCCCCATAAAGTTCGTGGTAATATTAAATCCACTTTGTATTTGCAGTGTTGGTTTTTAACCAGGTACAAGAGTGAAGTGGACAGGGATTCCTGTAGGCATGGTTTAGGGTCAACCGACAAAACCCTTGGCATGGTTGAGGGTAAGCCGAGAAAACCCCAAGATTGGTTAAGTTGGGTCTGTGGTGAGCCTTCATGGGTGAATTAAGTGCCTTGGCGGCAGAGTTGAGCCATGGTGATTGTGTTGAGCCTTGGTGGCTGAATTGAGCCTTGGTGGCTGGGAGCCCTTGTTGGCTGGGAGCCCTTGTTGGCATGGTTGAGGGAAATTTGATAAAACCCAGAGCATGGTTATGGGTAATCTAATAAAACCCATGATGATGATGGAGGGGGATTTGTAGGTACAAGTGCATGTATGCAATTATAATGGTTGACAGAACCATGTATGTGAAGGGAATCCTAGTAGACTGGCAGTTGCAACAGTTGGAACCCATGCATTTCGGTGAATGGTTGCTCCTTTATATGGACGTCGACATATTCTTTTGTTTTGTTTGACCATAACTATACTTTGCAGATTGATATCGAGACAAGTAGTCATTAAGGGTGTGCGTTGGAAAATGTAATTCCTACTTGTCTCAGTTGTGATTCTTGCTATGTAAAGGAGTTTGTTCCTGTTAGTTAGGAGTTGTTTCCTATATTGGTGTGTGGTTGAGATATTCTCTCAACCAAGTGATTGTGTGTCGAAGATAGTTTCCCTATCTTGAGACAACACTTCATATATTTATTTGTAACATTATTTGATTAATGTGAATATAGATTTCCTTATGGAAATTTAACATTCCAGGTCCATAAGGAATATGGAGATTCCAGGTCCATCATCGATATGGAGATTCTCATTCCATCATCGATGAGGTCACTAGGTGGTCCAATTTTTCGCCGCCCAATCTAGCCAACTGGCTGGACTGCATTGAGATGTTGAAGTAGTCTTTTACGGACATCTCGTTCAAGAAACTGTACAAAGAATTAAATTCTATGGCTAATGGATTATCGAAGAGAGGTTTGTAGTTAGATTTTGGTTATGTACATTCTAGGCTCTGTTTCGAGGATATGGTGGTGGAAGAGGGTGATATTTCCTTATGTTGATCTGCTTGCTATTTCAGTTACAATCTTGATTTTATTTACATCTTATGTCTGTTGGATTATGTTATTCTAGCTGAGATGATTTTTGTATATCTACAACCTTTTTAGATCTTGTTTGTGTCAATTTCTGATAGAAAGGTGGGCTGATAGATCCTTTCTTATCTCGGGACCTAATGTTTCCTTTTTCGGTGGAGATGGTGGATTTAATTTTTAATATAGATGGTAAATATAGATCATATATATACTGGATTTTTGTTAATAAAATTCCTAGTATTTTTTCTTCTTTTGAAAAAAAAAGGAAAAATAAAATAAAATAAGTTTAACTATTCAAATAAACTAATTTTTTATAAATATAATCTTCAATATATAACCTAAACAAAACGAGAAAAACCTTATACTTGGTTTGAATGAATAACACCATTCACGACTCCCCGAAATATCAAAACCCAGTGTGGCCATAACACAAGTTTGTTGGTTTAACATGTTCAAACAATGACCTTAATATTAAATATATTTTAACAACTCACTTATCACCATTTATTCAAAACTGTGTGGGTTTTAACTATACTCATCAACTACTCAAAATTCCATTCTTTTTTTTACAATTTTAATTCGTTTTATTAATAAAATTTAAGGTTTTAATTCCATTCTTGTTTTTCCAATTTTAATTGGTTTTATTAATAAAATTTAAAGTTTTAATATTAAAGTTCAATAAAATATAAGGTTTTATTAATAATATTTATTACAATATTAATTTAGGTTTATTATGTGGATCTACATTGACTAGGTTTACTAGATTGATCTATGTTTACTAATTTAACCAAGGTTTACTAGATTTACTAGGTTGGCCTAAGTTTACTAGGTTTACCAAGTTGATCTAAGTTCACTAGGATAATTTAAGTTGACATACAATTTACTAGGTTTATTAGGTTGACATATGATTACTAGGACCTAGGTTTGTTGGGTTTACTAGATTTACTAGTTTTACTTGGGTTTACTAAGTTGATCTATGTTTAATAGATTATTAGGTCAACCATAGTCAACCATGGTCAACTAATCAACCATAGTCAACTAGGTTGACCTAAGTTTACATGGTTGACTAGGTTAGCATATGTTTACTAGGTTGACTTAAGTTACTATCTCAACCATCATCAACCATTACCAACTCACCATGGTTGAGTATGGTAAACCTTGATTGACCATTTTCAACCATGATCAAGTATAAACAACCACGATGAACCATAATTAATGATAATCCATCATAATTAACTATACTTAGATGTGGACAACCATGGTAATCCATAGTCAACTATATGTTTACCATAATAAACCATCCTCAACCATAACTTTGAACATATTTAGCTATAGTCAACCATGGCCTATTAATTCTCCTCATAGACACATGTTGTCAACTAGCAACCACATTAATAAAGTGGTTGAGATCCATCATTTTTCACCTTCCATATGCTTATCAATAGCATTACAAGGTCGAAAGTAATGCCTATCCACTTATTTCAACCACTTTATTAATGTGGTTGTGCTAGTTACACAATAGATTCCTTTCTCGCCATTGATTCCTTTATGTGTTTTATTGCATCATTTTTCATATGTTTATAGCATTAAAAAGCAGAAAATGTATTTCAACCACTTTATTAATGTGGTTGTGCTAGTTAGACAGTCGATTCCTTTCCTACAATTGATTACTTTACAACTTTTATTGCATAAGTTTGAACCAAATTTAATTGGAAAAATGAGTGGGCCATTAAGAAATATATGAATTCTAGCTTCAATATGATTTTTGACTAATTTCTGATTTACCTTTTGAATACAAATTAGTTGAACTATGATTTTTAATATATACAGGAGGGGCATGCGGATATTGGATGTCAGGATCTCTAGTATGTACAACCAAGCCTATGGTACCAATACAAGTCCTTTTAATATACTATGTTTTTCAATAATACATGGAGTCTGCTACAAAATGAAATGTAACAAGGATCCTGAGTGGTATTAGCAAGGAACTATTAAGTTCATAGCCACCAACTTTTTCCCGCCAAACTATTCTCTCCTCAACAAGAATGGTTGATGGTGCAAGCCACCCCTCCAACATTTTGATATGGATGAGCTTGCTTATCTGAAGATTGCTAAATACAAGAGTGGGATCGTTCCCATTCTCTGCAGAAGGTAAGGTAGTTATTTGACCCATCATTTGTATTTTCTAATTAATGAATTTAAAATCACTTTGATTTATGGTTTTTAGCTCCATCCACATTTATTTTGCATTGCATTATTTTCTTGTTTACATTTCCCATATTTTATATGGATGTATTATTTTATTTATTTTTGTAGTGAATGGTGATTATGGAGTAGAAAATGAATGGTAGTTTCACAATGGTTTTATTATGAGGATAGGTGTTTCTCTGTAGGGTTGCGGTGGGTAGGCACTGTTCACCCCAACCAATTGCAAGCCTTCATTTTCGTCTGCCTTGTTGCAATCAAAATATGACACGTCATGACTCTGTCACTATTTTCCAACTATGTCATGGGGACTAATGGAACAACCATCCCGAATTGATGTAACACCTTCATGGTTTTCATCATAAACACAACAACAATATTCCTTTTCCATATCCTCAACACTAAGAATCCTCTAGGATTGTCCATAAACCAAACACATTTTCTTGCCCTTCTTGCGACATGGAACATTACTACTCCGTCTCTTGCAACCCACTTGCCTGTATAAATTTCTTCAATCGAAATCCAATTGGAAACGAAATTCTATGCACTGACAAAACCCCAAAAAATAACAGATCCCGACATGGATTTTCTCATCCCATGGCCATATGCATACACAAAAATCTATACTTAAAAATCTTTCTAAATTTTGTATGGAGCCTTGAAGATACTTCTTTTGTAGGTTTAGGATTCGATTTCTGCTATGGATGAGGCTGCACCTATCAAGGTTCCTCTCCCCTATGACTACTCTTGTGAAGTGAATGCAGTTCTTTACTACCGAGTTGACTCTGCCAAGCTCTTCTTGCCATGTGACCACTACGTCCATTCTGCCAATGGTCTATCCAAGAAGCATGTCCAATCCTAGCTCTGTGATAACTACAAGGATGATTCTGTTACGGTTTACTATGTGACCATGATGTGGTTCGTTTATAAGAATGTGAGTGGGATACCCATTGAGGAGCCTCCACTAGCCACCACCAGCGCCACTCCATCAAAGTTCTCATGGGCTTCTCGTCTGCTAAAATTATGGCTCCTTAGTATCTCAAATCCCCAATGTGGGAATTCCCTCGTATGGGGAGCTTGATGATTCTTTTGATTGCATTGTATCAAGTCATATGAAATCTGATCTTATGGGTTCTTGGTTCTATACATCGTCCTCAACTCTTCAAGGAATCCTTGTCCCCACTCCAAACTTGGGGCACGCCATGTTCCTGGACCTAGGGAAGGAACTACCCATTCCCCTAAGTGTTTTCTCAAACACCCAAATGCGATTTTAGTGTACACACTTCCATTTTCCATGAAACTAAGGTTTTTTATTTTTAAAATGCAAAAAATGCAGTTTCAATGTACCCACTTCATTCTTTTCATTCAATTGAGTGCTCGAGTATGTTTTGGTTACAACAACAAAATCATCAACTATGTGGTAAGTGTTAGTGCTCAAATCTGCCTCAGGCTGAGGAGGGCAAAACTCGAGGCCACATCAAACCACGCTCAGCCTCGTAGCTAGCCCTACGAGGACAGGAGAGGGCTCTCTCCGGGTCTATCTCGGCAAAAGGTCTTCAAAAGGGTTGAGATGACTCAAAATTAATACAGATTTTAGGCTAGTAAAGAGATAGGAATTTTGATTTAGATTTTTTTGGGTTTTTGTTGGAGAAACGGGAAAAAACAATTTTGGGTCCGGGGATAAGGCCAGATCTTTGCAGAATTCGAGTTGGGGCGAGGTAGGCAGTAGTCTTGATGCCTTTGATCAGGTGTATGGATGGATCAGAACAACAAGGAGCTGAAGAGGGCAAGGGAGAACATGGATCCTCTCCAAACTGGCGAAAACATGTAAAACTAAACAAATTTAAAGGCAGAGCACTGTAAACAATGGATTCAACCTCATTTACTCATTCATTTAGTTTCAGAAGCATAAGAAGGGAATGGCATACATTAAACATGAATGAACTTACAATAAACTAAGAGATAACACCATCAAGAACTGAAAGCCACAAGAATCCCAACAGGTGCTGCAAAACCTCTGATCTTTCCTTAGCCAAAATATGAAAAATATGTACAATAGTGTGCCAAAATCTTCCCAAGAGTCCAACCCCTACTACTGACTGAAAATTTACATAATATAGACCAAGCCAACCCATTCCCTAACCTCTAGGGGTCGAGCTCCTCCTTCTAGGAGCAGTTTGAACCAATTCTAAACATGGAGCAAGAATCTAGGTGACCAAAACAACCTGCCTCTAAAAAGAAGGAAACTGATTCATTACATTAAATTTTTGCTATTTTGTGAATGAATCATCTAGAATATGGTAAATAAGTGCCAAGTTTACATCATGTACATCAAATTATATCAATCTGGGTCAAAAATCACATCAAGAGGTGAAACTGGTCATAACTAGCCGAAATTCTGAGCTGGAAAGTGAAAAATTGACCAAAATCTGTATGCGTAGCGCCCCTGAGCCATACGCGTAGCGCAACTTTCAACCTATTTTTGGGGCACTTCCCGGCATCCCAATTGAGCTCATGATAGCTCGTTGGAAAGCCCTGGATGTTGGCTATCCAACCCAAGTGTAATTTCTCAATTTGAAGCTCATTTGCCCCTCCAAAAATTCATTGTCCCAGAAGTACTTCCTGCTGGTGCAAAAGGTGGCAGCAAGGTGGTTTTCATGGTGTTTTTGGGCCTTTTGATCATCCAAAACTTGATGAAATGCTTCGGTAATACTTGATCATGCATAACTTACCATGATAAACCCAAAAATATAAAGTTTTCCTCCAGAAACTGTCCCAATCATAAGCGAGCGCGTCGATGCGCTACTCGTATAGCTGAAAAATCTGTTTTTAGGCCAAAATATTTCAAAATGACAAAAATTTCTAGCGAAGACCCTCCATCATGTATCATGCCCAGCCAATGAAGCCTCAGCCAAAATCTAGAGTGGATCAGGTGTTTCACAGCGCTTCAGTGTCCTCCTGGTGTATGCAGTTCAGTGGTGCAATCTCTGTCTTGGTTGTATGATGTGTTGTTGTCAGTCATGGTGTTGCAATGTGTATGTTCAACTTGTTGAAAATGAGAAATGAGGCCTTGGTGTCTTTATCTCTAATCGCCAAATGTGTGCCAAAGGGGAATGAGGGATTGAGAACACCTATAAGTGAGATAGGAATGGGATATGGTGATGGGGGGTAGTTTTTAAGGACAGGAGTGAAATGAAATGGCAACATATCAGTGATTCAAGTGGAATCAAGGACAAAGAAACAGCCTTTAAATGTTATGGAGATTAGGCTTTTATCAATGGAGGAATGTAGTAGTAAGTAATAGGGTTTGGGATTTCACATGGGAACCAAAAGTATAAAGGGATATGAGGATAATGAATATGGGGAAGGGACAATGATATGATCACATGGTAGTGACAACAGTGATGGAATACAAAGAAAAGGTTGACAAATGGCAAGAATTTAGCACCAACACAATCTTCAAACTTTATGGATAACCCTAGGAGCAGATTTGGTATAAGGTAGGGTTTGATGTTCACCATATCAAACACTTGTTTTCTTCACATTTGAAACACCATAACAAATCCACGAATCACTGAGCAGGCATAAATAACTTACTTGCGGAAAAATGAAGTGGTTTGATGAGAATTTGGGTGACGAACTTTTGTTTTCCAGCCTTGGGGCTATATGCGTAGCGCGCACCATATGCGTAGCGCCCGTGTTATTTTGCAAAGGCAAGGGAAGCTATATGCGTAGTGCCCCTTATATGGGTAGCGCGCTACATAGTGCATTTTGCAAGAGGATTTTGGAGGCCTTCCTGGTGTCCAAATTAGGCGTGTGATAGCTCATTGGAAAGGGCTTTAGGTCTACTTTCCAACCCAGGTGGAATATTTCAATTTGGAGTTCATTTACACTGTCAGAAATCAAATCTCCGAACACTACTTCCAGCAAGTGCATCAATTCTCCTGAGGCATCGGTATTCTTGACATTTCTCAAAAACCTTTATACCTGTGTAAAAAGTGAAGGATTTTTTTCTTCCTTGGCATGTTGTGAACAAAAACCTCTCTCCGTTTTCCAAAATTCATCTTTTATTGCTCTAAAACATCATTTGAGTGAAACCTATCCCGATGTGTGAAACAAGGGATTTTGTCGAAATGAAGCGAAATGAAGGGGATAAGGGGCTTCTAAATTCTTGGGGAAATTTTTGGGAGTAGGGAGGGATGTTAGGAAGTAGGGGAAAGTGGAATCTCAGAGATCGAGTGAGGGGAAGGGGTCCAAAAGGGCAAAACACAGGCCTAGCCTAGAAAATTGTCAAGTTGTGGCAAGAAACTAGGGTTTGTGGAAAAATGAGTAATTTGGGGAATCTCAGTGATGGGAAATGTTTAATAAGGTAAATTAATGATAGGGGGAGGCGTATGAACATCATGATACAAATTTTTTCGATGATTTGACCATCCAAGAGAAATTACCTCCAAAACCCTAGGAGAGGGAAATGGACCTTACCAAGGCACAACTGAAGCATGAATAAGCTGTAAAATGACCCAATGGAACTTGACATGATGATGACAACCCTCTGAATGATGATACACTCAGCTGAATGATGACATGGACTGCCATTTGGACAACTTTGAAAAGAGTGAAAACAAACCCTAGACCTAATGCCTAGTGACCAAATTTTGCTTGAAGACTCTTTGAAATGACAAAATTGACCTTGACACCTTAAAATCACTTTTTAAGAGCATATTTGATCACTGGAGGAAGGCTACAAAGGCTGACACTAACATTGGCTCCAATGGGGATGGTAGCTCCTTGGAGGTGCCAAGAACGACAGATCTTTGGGAGAGCAGACCAGTGCCTTCATCCATTGGGAAATGGAGTCAAAAACTCAAGCTGAAATGCATGACTGAAAATTGATTCACAAATGACTCATGACTCAACTAAAAACTGACGCGATACTTAAACACAACCGACAAACTGAAAATGATACTCAAAGGGGGGCTTATTCATCACAACCTACTCTAACAGTTTCATTCATCACCTGATCAAGTGAAATGAAACAACCAGTGCAACCAAGTAAGTATTCCATCTGATGTTTGAATTTTCCGCAAGTGCTCACTTATGAACAACAAGAGAGAACTACTGAAAGGCAACTCCCATGATAACTTAGAAACAGATCCGTTGAATGATATGAATTCTCTATCCGCCTCCAAAAACACTGCATAAGGATCTTGAAATTCAAGCACACTAGAACTTAGCTCATCCAATGGATTACTTCTCTTTTCCTCATACCATGAATGCAAACTTTGATCTGACCCTTGTGACGAGACCTCTGCTGAAAATGACAAAGAAACCGGCTGCCGGATCAAGTTTGTACCAATACACGTTTCAAGCTCACATATAGTCAATGGAGAAAGACTTTGACTGTAAACCTCATCCAAAACATCAGCTATTGGATCATGAAAAACTTGAAAAGACTGCTGCAAACCATTTTCTATTGGTTCCAATGTGATTACATGATTGCCTACTTGTTGCTCATTCTTCACTGAAGATGTACTATGCAAATTTCCCTTCAAAAGCTGAAATGATTCAAAACAGAAAGGTAGGGAACCTTCTTGTATCATTTGATCATATCTGTCAGCTTCCATGCCTTCATCTACAACTTGACAATCAATGGCATTCGGGGGCTGCAAAGATGAATATGAGAAGTCTTGAACAAGGTTTTTATTGCCTTCAAGATGGTCCAGATCAAGACTTGTTGACAGCTGATTTCGGATTGCATGGAAATTGGCTCTAATAAACTGACATGAATCAAAGCAAAAAGGTAAAGATCCTTCACTTACTTCAAAATTTGTTGCACTTTCCTCGTCAATGTCATAGCTAATATGCATCGGTTGATCATTGTATTCGAGCCGCTGTAAGTGAACTTCTTCCGCCCACAAACTAGCTGCTGATTTGTCTGTAAGATTAGCTTCTGTTTGGAGAACATAATCATCATCATACTGATCAAACTGAGGCAAATCATCAGTGTAAAACATATGATCAAGCATGCAGGTCATATCAACAGTTCTTTTTTTGCCAAGGTGATCTACAAAAAAATCATTATCAAATCTATGACAACTAGGATAAGAAACAAAATGTTTTGGAGCGGCCATTTGTTCTTCTTCAATCAACAAGCCATGGGCTTGAACATCATAATCATTCCTTGGGGTGATCCTTTGCATCATCTCTTCTACTGCACTTACCAAAATGTCAAGCTTCACCTCTAGAGATGTTGATTCGGCCGGATCTATGTTTTTCATCTCTTCTTCTTTAACCTTGCCCGTCGGATCAGCAGATGCGCCTCTACATTTATTGCACTGTTTTGCATCTCGTGAAGTGTTGCAATATCCCTTTCTCTCAGCTGAAACTCCATCTCCGAATCAAAGGCACCTGGATAGTGCAAGAGAGCAGATCTAGGAGTAGGCCTTATCTCAACTGGCATTGAATAATAAACTTGATTAAATCTGGCCAAAAACTGTTGTATTGTCTCCCCTGGTAGTCTTTTCAGCTGATTATACTCTTCTACAATCAAGAAAAGGTTCTGCCCGATCATCCTCCTGTCAAGAAAAACTTTGACGAACTGCCGGAAATCTGAGATGCTCGTATCAGGCAGGGCTCTGAACCAACTCTTCACTTTAGCTTGCAAAGAAAGAGCAAAAAGCCTTATACTAACATCTTCGCTATCAACTTCAAAAAGGTCTAGAAAAGACTCAAAATTCTGCATATGTTGCTCAGCGTTGACATTCTTACTTTCACCATCAAACCGCGGCAAGTATAGATCATAGTTTTTGGGGAAAGCATGGAGAACAGAAGGTAAAACAAGAGGTTTATACCGATCTGGAATTTTACAAGGTGTAGGGGTATGTGCAGCAGGTATAGAATCAGTGTTGGTCTCTTGAGGTTCGTCAGTTTTAAGACGGTCATCACAAGATTTAGAAGAAAGGTCTTGATCAAGCTCAAAGGTATGCAAATCTTCGGTATTTACCATCTTCAAAGGGAAGGGATGAAATGCAGGCCTGGGATCTTTTCTCAAGCATAGTATATTTTGCAAAGCCTTCTTTACATTCTCAGGAAAAGAGAAGAAATAATTTAGAACAAAAAACAAAATGTCTTGGATGCAATTCCCACTTGAATACCTGATCTGTCCATATTGTCCCTTCATGTTTCTATTGGTCAGGATCATCCTCCAGTGGAGTCTTTAGATCTGATCTCAAAATTAATTTAGAGTCGCCAGGTGAATGATTTCAGCCTTGCCATTGTCTGATCGTTCTCCACCATCAACAATCAGATCTGAACTTGATACATGTACTAGGGTAATTAACAAGTTAGATGTCACGTTTACAAGCTAGACTGGAGATTGACTGAAGCAGCGTTTATCTACTTGCGCTAATGCAAATCAAAAGCGTTTCGAAGGCTACCTGGCATAACTTCAGGCTCTGTCTGTAACTTATAAAACAAATGACATCAACAAGAAAACCATTTTCTTCCCCAGTATGGTCGCCACTATGTTTTCTCAAACACCCAAATGCGATTTTAGTGTACACACTTCCATTTTCCATGAAACTAAGGTTTTTTATTTTTAAAATGCAAAAAATGCAGTTTCAATGTACCCACTTCATTCTTTTCATTCAATTGAGTGCTCGAGTATGTTTTGGTTACAACAACAAAATCATCAACTATGTGGTAAGCATAAGTAAGTAATATTTGAACAACTGCTTGAGCTGACGAAAAAGGAAGGAAGCACATAAAAACCTGCAGATGATGAAGAAGAAGCAAAGCCTATTACCAGAAAAGGCACTCCTAATAAAAATCAACCAATTCATCCATCCCTAAATGTAAATGATGCAGGAAACCCAAATCCATCTCAAGGAAAACAACACTATACATAATAAATTCGACATATTCCTTCCTCATTATTGTTGATGCTTCCACATAACATACCAATTTGTGGTATTGAGCAAGATAGTATCTGGAATCATAGCTTTGGAAGCAAAGCATCCCAGGTATGCTTCAAAGCTTGGCTTAGTCTTGTATAATTAGAAAATATTTCTATAGCTCATTTTTATTTTTGACTTTGGTGCAGGTGAATCTTAGGGAGTTAGCTCGAGCACAACTCCATACTTCATAGGCTCGCACATTCTTATCATGGTTTGATAGATTTTTGTTGGCCCTTGTGTGGTCCATATCAATATGCACGATAGTTCAGTTTCTGACCAATGTATTATGTTACTATTAACGAGCTTGAATCTTTTAGTGTTGGGGTGTTCAAGCAAATCTCTGGAAAATTTATGAGTTGATTTTAAATAAGCCCTAGGTTTTCTGGTAATAGTGTAGTTAAACATATCCACCCTTTGAGAGATCCATATCCAAATTGAAGATGGTGTAATTGTTGACTAACGTATTGGGTTCCTATCAATGAGTTTGGATAATTAACCATTGGGGAGTTCAAACTATTAGAATATATTGTCATCGATGGCAAAGGCAAGGAGGATTATGGGAGATTATTGCAAATGTTGTTAAAGGAGGTGTTCATTGATGTCAAGTATCGATACGTTGTCACTATCAAAGGTGTTGTTGGAATAAGGAGGATGTTGGACAAATAATGAAAAAGGTGTTGTCATTAGGTCATTAATTTCTCAAGTGTCAATGGTGTAGTATCTAGATCAAAGGTGATGGCAAAAGCAAAAAGATATTCCAAGAAGTATGAAGAACAACTCAAGCATGGAAAAGTTAAGGATGATTAAGGTGTAGACACTTTGAAGCCATTTATGGTAGATAAGATAACCTCAAATGTAGTCATAACCCACTTAGATGGAAAGAGCTCGGAAAGATCTTTCCAGTGGTATATAGAAGTTCCAGGATGGCATCTTGGATCACAAATTATTCCCAATCAAAGTCAGGTACCCCAAAAGTCAAACTTGCAGAGTTAGGGTTTTAATAGACCGAGTTAATATTTATACTCAAGGGTTTTATAATGAAAGATATTCTCAATTTTTAGAAATGAAAACTTAACTAATTTTTTCCTAAATAAAAAAATGAAATACTTCTTAATTAAATATTAAAGACTATTCTTGCTCCATATTCATGCTCCAAAATTTTTCTCAAAATATATTGTACAAATCTCTCACCTTGCCAAGAAATCTCATCTCATTAATTTATCCACCCTACCATATCTCAAGGATACTTATATTCTCCTATAACCCTTAAGATATAAATATTATATGAAAAAGTGGACAAACAATTTTTTTTTTTCCTATGGAATTTGATACTTCCTACAACCAAAACATTATGTACTTCTCAAAGAGAGAAAATGAAAGATCCACAATTTGGACTTCTCTTCACACATTCTCTATATAAATAATACATTATTTTAACTGTCTAGCCATAATATAATGTGTTCCTCATGACCACTCGTTATCTAGTAATCATCCACAATGGCGCATGTTACTAGATATAATTCATATGTTTTAATATTCACCCACCCACCTTATACTTGCTCTTTCCTTAATGTTTTACTCACCCACTTTCCAACTACTTTCCCCTCTAATATTTAAAATCACATATAGGGATGCACATTATATTATGTAATTTTAATTAAATATAATCTCTTTAAGTAGAAAATGAATGTTTCCCTTAATTTAAATGTTTTTAATATATTATTACCTTAATTTTCTCTACTAGCTACTTCTGTAATTATAAAACTAAATTTAATTTTACTCATAACTGTTTATCTATTTAAATGAATGTATTTTAGTTTATATGAATAATATTATCACTTAACTAAATTTGCCCACAAGCATGCACACACACATTATATGAACATGATGTATACCTTTATGTTAGATTGGGGAATTGAACCAATAACAAGGGTGACTACATGGTCGCTATAACACTTGTACACACATATATCTACATGGAAAAAGAACCAAAATTTTGTGAGTTAGGCCATGTTCACTCCGTCCTATTTTATGATTTGAGAGAGACTTTAGTCCCCTAAAAAATAATGACATTATTCCCTTCTTGTGTAATCCTTAGTTCATAGCATAGCCTCACAATGTCATGTGACCTTGCAGGTTAGGATATGCTTGCTACTTCCCATATCCACATAAATGGAGATTCTAATGAGTAGGAATTATCTCCACTTCACCTGATTGCATACATGTAATGCCTTCTTCCTATAGTATTTAACCATATATAGCTAAGCTTACAATATTATCTCTTATTCCTAAATACACATAAAAACATAAAGCATTATCTAAATAATCAAAGCAACCCATATTCATATCTTCCATCATAGCATTTAAATTAAGATATCCATTTCCCTAATCTCAACTTGATTTTAAATATTTTAGCTTATTCTTAAATTCTATATCCTTATAACCACTCTTTAGAGAATACATAAATATCAATATAATTTTAAATATCACTCATTAAATCATGAATACCATCTCAAACATTTAATATAATGCAATCACTCATGTTATAAACTATATATATATATATATATATATGATATAACCATCATTGCAAAATCGTAAATCTATATAAAAACGATAATTATTCCATTATATCCATCATCATAGCAAAATCATAAATCTATATAAAAAATAATAATTATTCCATGTAAATCTCAGCCGACAAATTAGATAAATTGAACATAACGAAGAGATAAAAAAAACGTAATAACTAATGAAATAAAGTACATAAACATTAATTAAACACATTTATATATTACAAAGTCAATAATATCATGTAATTTGATATATATATATATTTTCTGTCATCTGAATGTTTCCAAATTTAGAACATAACTACCAAAAAGATTTTGTTTCACCGAGCAATTTTGTTATGTTTTTTGAATTTTTTAATAGATAATACATTTCACCGTAAAATATCAGGGCAAAGGTGATTGCACCATCAAGCTGGAAGAAGCATGGCCTTGTTGCTTTGGCGGTGATTGTTAGGGAAAGAGTTGCGAGCGATGGTATCTATGAACATACATTTCCAAAAACCGTAATCCACGAAACCCATTCAGCTAATCTAACCACTAATAGACTGAGTTTCAGAGTTGTTAGCTGGAGGTTTCGCTCTTCAACGGTCTGTTGTATCCACCAATTCTACCGTTATAATCTTTGGTTTTTAGATTTCCTCGTTCAATTTTCTTCCATTACTTGTCATATTTGTCCTTGACTCTATGTATCGGACAACAATGTAAAATATAGCTACTAACAGCCCAAAGATCATCAATACCAAATATTTCACATTCAGAACTTAATATGTTGTTTAAGATGACATACCTTGACTAACAGCGGAAGATGTAATGGCTGCCATCTTCTGTCTTCTGTCTTCTGTCTTCTTCTCAGAATTCGGTTTCTCTCCTCTTGCCCTCACTTCCTTTATGTGTTTCTTGATGGAGAAGAATACAACTCTTGTGTGGGAGAGAGAGGACCCAATCCTTTATATATTATTTAACTCTAATCTGGTACGTCCATCATATACCAATTCAACGCTTAAGATCTAATGCTTTAGATTAGAAACTGCTTTAAGATAAGATCTAAATGCTTTAAGATTAGATCGGGTCACATTAAGATTAGAAACTGCTTTAACGTTAAAAGCATTTGCTGTTTCCAATAGCAGATTTCTAACATTCTCCCACTTGACCCGACTATTCATAATATTAAGTGTTGAACATCATACTATGATAAATTGCTGAGAGTTATGGCGGTTGTGCACTATTAATTCAATGCATTCCCTTCCATATACTACAATACCAGCAATCCATCAATTCATACTCATAATTTATATAAAACAACATAATGGTCCACATAATGTCTTATATAATAATGATTAAACATAATATCTTTATAAGACTCTTTTTTGTTTTTACATAAAATACGTACTACTACATTAAAACAAGAGACACATAATTGTATATCAGAAACACATAAAAGAGCTCAGAATGTCACACATCAATTATTATTAATACAACCAAGACCCATTCTTTGAACATGTTCCTTAAATTGTTTTGGTTGTAACCCTTTCGTCAAAGGGTCTGCAATCATAAGTTCTGTCCTGATGTGCATGATTGACACTCTTTGTTTCTGAACCTCATCTTTCACAACAAGATACTTCAGTTCTATATGTTTGGCACCTTTAGAGTACTTGTCGTTCTTTGAGAAAAATACTGCTGCAGAGTTCTCACAATAAATTTTCAGCGGCTTGCTAATGGTGTCGACAACCGCAAGTCCTGAAATAAAGTTCCGCAACCATAATGCATGAATTGTGGCTTCAAAACATGCCACAAATTCTGCCTCCATAGTGGATGAAGCAACGATAGTTTGTTTCGCACTTTTCCATGATATGGCGCCTTGAGCAAACATAAACAGGTAACCAAAAGTCGATTTTCTAGTATCGATGCATCCAGCAAAATCTGAATCGCTATATCCAATCACCTCTGATTCATTGGATCTTCTATACATGAGCATGTAATCTTTCGTGCCTTGTAAGTACATCAAAACTTTCTTTGCAGCTTGCCAATGTTCCCTTCCTGGATTACTTTGATACCTCCCTAACATACCGACCGCAAAGCTGATATCCGGTCTAGTACAGGTTTGAGCATACATTAGGCTACCAACAACAGATGCATATGGAATTGATTCCATTTCCTTTCGTTCAACATCATTCTTAGGACATTGCATGAGATTGAATTTATCACCTTTCTGTACAGGAACTGTTCCAGGTGAACACTTACTCATTCCAAATCTCTCTAGAATCCTTTCGACATATCCTTTCTAAGACAATCCCAATATTCCTTGTGATCGATCACGGAATATTTCTATTCCAATCACATAGGATGCCTCTCCCATATCTTTCATTTCAAAGTTCGTTGAGAGAAATTCCTTAGTC
Organism: Pinus tabuliformis; assembly: GCA_031772625.1. NCBI lineage: Eukaryota > Viridiplantae > Streptophyta > Pinopsida > Pinales > Pinaceae > Pinus > Pinus tabuliformis. The sequence continues at coordinate 1,084,221,921 of CM062818.1, forward strand.
TCATGCAATATACTTAAATTATTTGCAGCAAGCAAGATGTCATCAGCATAAAGGACCAGAAAAATAAACTTGCTCCCACTGATCTTTTGGTATATACAGTGATCAACCGTATTTTCCTTAAAACCAAAAGATGTAATAATGGTATTGAACTTAATATACCATTGCCGGGATGCTTGTTTAAGCCCATATATTGACTTCTTAAGTTTACACACCAATTGTTCTTTACCTTCTACAGAAAAACCCTCAGGTTGATCCATATAAACATCCTCATCAAGATCTCCATTCAGAAAGGTTGTTTTCACATCCATTTGATGTAACTCCAAATCATAATGAGCTACTAATGCCATTATTATTCTTAGTGAGTCCTTTTTCGAAACAGGAGAAAATGTCTCCTTGTAATCAACACCATCTTTCTGAGTGTAACCCTTAGCAACAAGTCTAGCTTTATACCGTTCGATATTACCACTAGAGTCGTGTTTGGTTTTAAAAACCCATTTGCATCCGACTCTTTTACAGCCATGTGGTAACTCAACGAGATCCCAAACTTCATTATGTTGCATGGATTTCATTTCTTCTTTCATGGCATTAATCCATTCCTTTGACTCTTTACTTTCTACAGCATGTGAAAACGAAACTGGATCCTTATTGATTCCAATATCATAATCTGATTCTTGCATATAAACCACATAATCATCAAAAATAGTTGACCTACGATTTCTTTGAGGTCTTCTTAATGCTACTTGTTGTGGTTCATGCATATCAGTATTATGTAAGTCATTTCCTTCAGGAAGTACTTCTTCATTTATATGTTGTTCATTATCATCATGCTGTTCTACAACAGCTGGAACAACATTTGGAGTAATAGTAGATGGAGGAACTATTCTAGGCAATGTAACATTTACCCTTGTTTCCTTTATTTCTACTATTTCTCTTCTAGTACTCCCACTGACTTCACCATTCTCAATGAATCTTGCATTACCAGTTTCTACAATTCTTGGACTATGATTAGGACAGTAAAACACATACCCTTTAGATTTCTCAGGGTAACCTAAAAAATACCCACTGATCGTTCGAGAATCTAATTTCTTTTCATGTGGATTATAAATTCTCGCTTCCGCTGGACAACCCCAAACATGCAGGTGTCTTAAGCTAGGTTTCCTGTTAGTCCATAACTCAAAAGGAGTCTTTTGAACAACTTTACTAGGAACACTATTCAACAAATAATTAGCGGTTTTGAGAGCATACGACCACAAATTCTTAGGTAGTGTAGAATCTGACATCATACTCCTAATCATATCCATTAACGTCCTATTGCGCCTTTCTGCTACACCATTTTGCTGTGGTGTACCTGGCATTGTGTATTGCGCACATATGCCATGACTTTCGAGGAATTTTGCAAATGGACCTGGACACTGGCCTGACTCATTATATTTACCATAATATTCACCACCTCTATCAGACCTTATGATTTTCACCTTTTTATCTAATTGCCTCTCAACTTCCTTTACAAACGTCTCAAGGACATTCACAGATTGAGATTTTTCATGAAGCAAATAGACATAACCATAACGGGAAAAATCGTCAATGAAAGTGATGAAATACTTTTCTCCATTAAAGGCTGGAGTGTCCATAGGTCCGCAAATATCAGTGTGTATTATTTCAAGAAGCTGGCTGCTTCTAGTGGCTCCTTTCTTATTATGTTTGGTTTGTTTACCTTTAATACAATCCATACATAATTCTAGATCACTAAAGTCCAAATTTGACAAAATTTCATTACTTACTAATCTCATCATTCTTTCTTTGGATATATGACCTAGTCGTTTATGCCACAAGAAAGCAGAATTTTCATTCAACCTGCTACGTTTACATCCAACATTATTTACTACATTCAACAAGGAATTCGCATAAGTGTCATTCAGTTTCAATTTATATAAACCATCAATTAGAATACCAGAACCAACATTATCAGTATTCTTATATAAATCAAAACAACCAGATCCAATCATACATCTAAAACCAGAAATATCCAATTTACTTGCGGAAATAAGGTTTCTAGATAATGAAGGTACATAAAGGGTACTGTATAAGTCTAATACATATCCACTTTCTAGAATTAGACGATAAGTCCCAATGCCTTCAATTGAAGATTTCATTCCGTTTCCCATAAAGAGAAAACGATCTTCATTTGGATTTATGGTTCGGATCGTAAGAAATCCCTGCATATTGTTGGAAACATGAGTTGTAGCACCAGTATCAAGCCACCATGTATTAATAGGAACTTCAACTAAATTTGATTCAAAACATACGAAAGATAGATAACCTGCAAATCAAAAATGAAATAACTATAAGCTCATAACTAACACGATTCAGATGTAGACATAATAGTATAATATAGCACTCCTTTGGGTAGATACTATCTTATACTTAACATAATTAAATACCAAAACATAAGTAGGTAATAAATATATTCAATTAAATAGAACTGACATCTTTGGATGATCAATATTTATTTAATCAAAATATCTATCAAACCTCATCATGTCAACTAGTTATAGAACAAGACTTTCCTTTGGGTAAGTTCTCAGGTTCTATCATTAGTGACGCCAGTTTTTAATTGGTATTATTATAACTGGCAATTTCTATCAATAATCATTATGTCACTTATGCACTAAATGATTATTCTGATTTTGACCACTTTGGTGATTAACAAAATCATAAATCTCATGTGCATAAATAATTTATAACACATACCTTATGCAAAACAACATTCTGATTTTGACCACTTTGGTGATTAACAAAATCATAAATCTCATGTGCATAAATAATTTATAACACATACCTTATGCAAAACAATCAATTATAGAGAAATTACTTTTATGCCCAAATTTCAAACGTCAACTGTAACTTTTCTACTCAACTTTTGCAAGCGAGAAAATTTTAGTAATGAACAGGCCATGCCTCCCACTCATACGACGTACACAGTTGCCCTGTGATCCCCTTTATCAAAATGTTTCTGACCAATCCCATATCTCAGGTCTAATCCCATATTGGAAAGCTTCTAAAAAGCGTGCAAGCGAGTGTCAATTTTGAAGCTTTACCGTATAGGCATCGTATACGATTCGGACGTTTCGTATTTGGGATTTTCGCCCTTTGTCCACGCAAAGATTCAGCGTTTCAATTTCAATTGGGCGTTACTTTTTAAAATTGGAATCGACACGGTTTGTTTCAAAGCCATCACAATAATATTAATCATAAACCAAGAATAGCATCCATGACATGCGTGAAGAGTAACAAGTAAAGAAACCCAAAATTATTTTATTTAAGAGGGAAGATCCTAGAAGCTTATGACATAACTTTCGAAACAAGCATATACTGATCAGTCATTGTGGCTTTCGAGCATTCACCAAACAATAATGAAGGAAATGGAGTATGGGGTTTTATGTGCATGCAACTTTAATGGAACCGGACAGGCTATACAGCGAAGTGAACCACAGAAACGGCTAGCCATCGGGATTCATAATTTTGTGGGATTTGGAGTCGTATTTTAATACGCGCCCCTATTGTTCTTATAATAATTATAGCGATGACCTTGATTTGTATAAGTGCCAGTCGTAAGTCTCTTGGTCAAAAGAAAAATTCAACACGTTACAGCCACTAAATAGCGGCCTAATATCTTCGAGAAGTGAAATGGGTTCATTCGAAAACCTAGAGGTAAGCTCTTAACCCCTTTTGTGAAGCATGCACAGGACTTGGTTAACAACGAAAGGATGCAAACAGGGGTCAATAAGCGCATAGTCAAAGGACTCAGGAATGCGTGATCATTTCATGAAACCCCCACAGTTTCCCGAAGGCTCAATCACATGAGTAAAGCACAGAACAGATCAATTGCAATCATAGGAAATATTCAGTTATTGATTGTGGCTCTGATACCAAATGTAAAATATAGCTACTAACAGCCCAAAGATCATCAATACCAAATATTTCACATTCAGAACTTAATATGTTGTTTAAGATGACATACCTTGACTAACAGCGGAAGATGTAATGGCTGCCATCTTCTGTCTTCTGTCTTCTGTCTTCTTCTCAGAATTCGGTTTCTCTCCTCTTGCCCTCACTTCCTTTATGTGTTTCTTGATGGAGAAGAATACAACTCTTGTGTGGGAGAGAGAGGACCCAATCCTTTATATATTATTTAACTCTAATCTGGTACGTCCATCATATACCAATTCAACGCTTAAGATCTAATGCTTTAGATTAGAAACTGCTTTAAGATAAGATCTAAATGCTTTAAGATTAGATCGGGTCACATTAAGATTAGAAACTGCTTTAACGTTAAAAGCATTTGCTGTTTCCAATATCAGATTTCTAACAAACAATACCAAAATTATTGTTTTTTACTATAAATACCGGGGACTGGGAGATTTACTTCAAACAGATCAACAACTGCAGTAGAGCACTTTGTGTATAAGAGAACAATGGATCGAGGAACTAAGTGCATGTTTCATGGCAATTATGATGGTGAAGAGGTTATACGTTGGCGCAAGCGCAGCAGAAACAGAGATAAAGCCTGTATCCTTTATTTTTGGAGACTCTTTGTCAGATGTTGGAAACAACAATCACCTGCAAAGGAGTCTAGCGAAGTCCAATTATCCATGGTATGGAATTGACTTTGGTAACGGATTGCCCACAGGAAGATACACCAATGGCCGAACCATTTCTCATATAGTTGGTATTTCTTACTTCCCCTTTCACAATTCAATTGTTTCTTTTTCAAATAATTATTTGTATATTGGGCATTTTCTAGGTATTGATGGATTGGGTGTTGCTAATTTTGCAGCTGAGAAAACAGGTTTGCCAATCCCAGCGCCGATCCTGTCTCCATCCACAGATGAGAACGTCGTGTTGAAACGAGGTGCCAACTATGCTTCGGGTGGAGGCGGCATTCTTAACGAAACAGGATCTCTTTTTGTAATAACTATTCCATACCCACTTCTCTGGTTTTCTTTTTTGTTAATTTTCCTTTTTTCCCATGCTAACTGTATACCCATGTAGATTCAACGACTGTGGCTGTGGAAGCAAATAGAGATGTTTCAAGGCACCAAGATGATCATTGCCAATAAAATCGGGCAAGAAAAAGCGGAGAAATTCTTTAATGAATCCATGTATTTAATGTCCATTGGAAGCAACGACTACATCAACAATTATTTGCTCCCCGTCCAGGCTGATTCCTGGCAATTTGCTCCCGATGATTTCATAAATTATCTTATTTCCACATTACGCCAACAACTCACGGTGAGTTTTTCTCAACTATAAATTTCACTATCATAATCTAGTTTTCTAGTTTTTTCCTCAGCTTCATTGGTGGATTGAGGAGTATCTAATTTGTCAAATTCAACTGAGGGACATTTAATTTGTCAAAATCAATCAGGATAGCACTTAGCTTAGCTTAGGGCACACCAGCTCTAATCTAACTAGAATTTTTAACTAGTCTCTTCCCTTAAACACACCCGGAAATTTGATTAAATCACCTGATTATAAAAACGCCCATCGTCAACCCGTAATGCTAATAAAACTTCAAAGGTATGGTTAATAATTAATCTTTTATATATAAAATGGCGCAGACACTACATCAATTAGGCGTACGCAAGTTGCTCTTCACAGGATTGGGACCTCTGGGTTGCATTCCACTGCAGCGGGTACTGACAACAGATGGTAGTTGCCAACAGAATCTCAACGAGTATGCCGTCAATTTTAATGCTGCCACTGGAAACCTCATCGCAGATCTAAATTCAAAACTGCCAGGAGCTCGCTTTGTCTTTGCCGATAGTTACACTTTCTTCACCAAACTTATAGAAAATCCCCAAGCTTATGGTGAGGATTCAATACATTCAAAACTTTATCATCAAATTACAGTATTTCTCATAGGTTTATTTTGGATTGGTGATTTTGGTTTTTATTAACGACAATTTACGTTTGCAGGGTTCGAAAATGGTGATACACCTTGCTGCAGTTTTGGAAGATACCGGCCCACATTAAGTTGCGTGGCCGCTGCAAAGCTGTGTCCAGACAGAACCAAATATTTGTTTTGGGATGAATACCATCCTAGTGATGCTGCCAATTTAGTTATTGCACAGAGTCTGATTTCTGCTATTAAAATGAATCATGGGAATTCTGCTCCATCGCCATTTCCATCGCCATCTCCTTCTCCATCAGCATTTTGAAAATAAATTTGTCTACATCTTCATTTTTTTAGAGTACATGAATTTGTGTTTGTCTGCTACATATAGATGCATGTTACAAAAAGTGGCACCAGCTACGTCCATGCCAGAGGAAAGGGTAACTCTGTTCTATCTTTGCAATTGTGCAGCAATGGTGAATGACATTCGGTCGTTTTGCTTCTAATTATAAATTTAATATATTATTATTTTGTGATATTTCCATGGAAGTAAGTGTTGGGTATACGACCAAAAAGTCCCACATTGACTAGAGGTGGGGAGGATCATGGATATACAAGGATGGACAAATATCTTCATTGGTATGAGGCCTTTTGGGGTAAGTCCAAAAGCAAATCCATGAGGGCTTAGGCCCAAAGTGGACAATATCATACCATTGTGGAGATATGTGGTGTCCAGAGTCCTTACAAGTGGTATCAGAGCCATGCCCCGAAGTTAGCCAATGGGATCTGTGGATGAGCTGGTATCAGAGCCATGCCCCGAAGTTAGCCAATGGGATCTGTGGATGAGCTCGGTTAGACAGGCGGTGTGCTCCGGATTCTTCATGGACGTGTCCTTGTCCCAACACGGTGAAGAGGAGTTGACCTGGGATAGAGCAAGCTCTCGAGGCAGGTGGTGCTCCATGTAAGGCGTGTGCTTCCAACGCATTGGAGCGGAGAACCCTGGTTGGTAGAGAGTGGACGGATGGTCCTTTGTTCGAGGGGAGGATTGTTGGGTATACGACCAAAAAGTCCCACATTGACTAGAGGTGGGGAGGATCATGGATATATAAGGATGGACAAATATCTCCATTGGTATGAGGCCTTTTGGGGTAAGTCCAAAAGCAAATCCATGAGGGCTTAGGCCCAAAGTGGACAACATCATACCATTGTGGAGATATGTGGTGTCCAGAGTCCTTACAGTAAGGGTGGTTATATCACAAAATACAAAATATTAAAGGTTTTTACATCTCTGTGTAATATAGGCGGATCAAGGGCGTGAAGGAAAGCCAAGGCGGATCAAGGGCGTGAAGGAAAGCCAAGGTCTCGGCAGTTTGAGTAGCAATCTTGAAGCGGGTATTCCATGGCAATCCCTTGGGATTTTTGCCATCGCCATGAAGATGATCGGCCAGGGTGCCATTAGGGATAAATTCGTATACGAGCAGCAGCTCTGGACTGTCTAGAGTGCAGCCATAAATACGAACGACCTGTGATGGTTCAAGGTCGAAAATATCTTCACCCCATGGATGAACTGCTCGAATCCCCCATAGTTATCCTGATAAAGTCTCTTTACGGCCACAAGTCTTCCGCCCAAAAGTTTACCGAGATAGACCGACCCGAACCCTCCAACGCCAAGTTCGTTCTCCTTGTGGAAGCAATTTGTAGTCTGACGAAGTTCTTCGTAAGAGAATATTGGTAAATTTCCCATTTCTAGCTCACTGAAATCTTTAAGAAGAACGCCGTCGGGAGGAGGTTTTCTATTCTTCAGATAATATACCAAGAACATTCCCGCCGTAAGAGATTTATCTATCAATGCATTTATCGGAAAATACTTATAAGAGAATAACAGAAATCAACTCACGGCAGCGACAAAGGGGACAAACAGAAAAGGAAGAAATAATAAATTTACCTATTATTATAATGGCTTTCTTTCGAGGACCTGTAAACCAACCATAACTTGCATTTCTTGCATTTCCCTATATGACACCAAAGCATAACCATGCTTGTTTGTTTCATTTTGTTTTGTTTGTTTACTTTTTTGGGTGTTGTTATCTCTTCACATATCATAGTCGCGTTTTTCAATCATAACCATGTTTTGTTTTGTTTGTTTGTTTTTTTGGGTGTTGTTATCTCTTCACATATTTGTTTTGTTTTGTTTATTTGTTTTTTTGGGTGTTGTTATCTCTTCACATATCATAGTGTCATGTTTCTCAGTGCATGCGAATTATCATCATAGATGAATATCTTGTTGAAGAATCTAGGCCAAATGTAGTTAATGAGATTCTTCTTAGCATTTTGTTTATTAGCATATTCTTTAATATTAGAGTGTGTCTTCTTTAGTTCATCAAATAACTACCAAAACAAAGAGACAAGAACACAAGATTTTGGCTTTCTTCGAGGACCAAAACCTCTCCCTATTGGAGAGGAAAACCCAAACAAAATTATTCTTATAAAAATTCCAATTGACGAATACCAAAACCATGACCCTTGACTTTTTATGCGACTCCAAGACCAAGACACCAATCCTCTTCTTTGTCGCAGCGAAGATCATCATCATTGCTGCACCATTGAGGCCATCACTATTGCACCACTGAGATATTTATTCTTGTTGCACCATGACTGATTCTTCCTCGAGAGCTTCATCACTGCTACACCATGACCACTCCTTCATCGAGATCTTCATTCATATATATATATATATATATATATATATGATAGTTGTATCGAGGTCTTCATCATGATCTTGATTTCATGTCTTGATTAATGCACTTAAATCTTCATTATGACCTTGTCTTCATTTGGATTATGATCGAGACCATGGTTGTCATTATGCTGAGATCTTGACGGCGTTTAATATGTTAAGAATGCATTACTCATGAGATCACAATTGTGTCGAGATAGTGAGTGTATCTTCTACATCCAATATGTCAAGACAATGATTGGTACTGTGGTTTTTATCATCCCATCTATACCGAGACAATGACTATATTCTTGCACCGAGATCATCGTCATAGTTAGGCTAAGATTGTCACCATCGAGAAGGATGAGACAATAATCTGCTCACTGAAATTATCCACGAGATAGTGTCCTCCAGTAACGCGGATTAGATCCATGTACCCATTCAAGAGAATCCGAGTTACTTATCTAAAATGTTTGCACTCCTGTACTTGTCCTAGATTATAGAGGATCCGAGATTCTATTATGTACTTTTGCAAAGATTAGTAGGGTATGTATAATAGTTATGTCTCCATAATAAGCCGATATGATAGTGAATCGTTGTGTAATTTTATTTGAGCCGACATGACTACTCTTTATATTGTTTTGCTGGCCGACTTGTTCAAGAGGATTGTGCTTGTCTTGGAGGGTCGATCTAGACACTAGGTTGACTCATATACATTACATATATGTTCAAGAAGAGCTCTTTAACATTTTATTTCACTCTTTGGCTTTCCTATAGCACTTCAACATGTGCTAGAACTATGTAATGAGCAAGAAAATCATTTTATATTTTACAAAAATAATATTTCTTTTCTTTTACAATTTTAAAGATCAAAATTACATTTATGAAAACCGAACCTAGTTACATTTTCTTCAACATATCCTCCTTCTTCCTTTCCCGTCGACTCTTTTTTCTCCATCAACCCCCTTGCGGCCATTGCGTGTTGACAACACCATGCAAATCATAAGAAAAGACAAAGGGGGTATGGATTTGTCCTCCATTTAGGAAGCCCATACTCCACCTTCCTGCTTGCCATGTAGACCATTAAAACCTAGTGGGAAGGCTGGTGACCATTAATGAACAACCTTGTCCTAACCAGTTTCTGAAGCAACTCCTCCTCAAAACTTTTGAATCTGTGTCCATTCCTCTCATCAAGTCATTATATTTACATTTACACAATATTTACATGAATTACAATGCATAAAAATAATTATAAGAGGGATTAACAAAAAGGGTTGTCACAAAAACACTTTGTAAAAAGTAAAGATTCTTTGAGGTTCATTTCAAAAGATTGAAATGGAGGTGATAATTTTTTAACAGAAAGTGAATTTTTTTAGTGCAAATAGCTTCAATACATAATAAAAGACTTGCAAAAGCATTGTAAAGAAAATGAGAGTTTTTTTTTTGGCAATAATCAAAAGATGGCATTTCCTCATGTAAAATGGAATATCATATCAATGTAATTATACGAGATAAATAAGAATGTGTAATATACTTTGTGTTAGTGTTATTTTGATGTTTGCAATACTACAATTCTAAAAGTCCCGACATTTTAATCACTCGCTTAGTGTGCATGATTGATAGTACTTGACACTCGAAGGTGACATAAAAATGAAGCAAACCTAAGATAAAAAGATTAATGCAAATGAGCGAGTACAAGTGAGTGTGATAAATATGTGTAAGGAGGGAAGTGTTTCCAATATGCATCTCAAGAATAAAAGGATTTGTAAGAGTATAACCATGAACTTCAAAATCAAATTAAAGCAATTGAGTAAGACTTACAATAGAAATAAAACATCATTAATCACATAGTTGATATACTACATTTGGAAAATGATATTTGAAGTGATCAAGGTAGGAAGAGATGATTGATTGATTAATGCACTTTAAATAAAGTTAAGATAAAAGTAAGATTAACTTGATGATATGCTAGATGCAACATCTACAACTCAGATGGATTCAATTTGTGATAAAGAAGACCTCATACAAAAAGCCAATCCATCTTCCAATTCTACTCACTCACCATCTCCATCGCTATATCCGTTTCCATCTCTATCTCTATCGCCATCGCTATCTTCGTCTCCATCTCCATCTTGACAGTACATTTGTCTCCGTTTTATTCATGCAGATATATATATTACAAAAACGGGCACGGGCTACCCATGCCGGAGGAAAGTGTTAGTTACCTTAGTTTGTACTATTGACTTACAGTCAAACTTTCAGCTTCTAATTATAGAAATTTAGTACTATTGTTTTCTGACATTTTTTGAGAGGAAGTAATGGTGGCTTTACTACTATTGTTTTCTGACATTTTTTGCAATGGTGGCTTGACTACTATCGTTTTCTGACATTTTTTGCGAGTAAGTAACGATTTTTTTGAAGTAATGGTGGCTTGAGTACTTTTGTTTTCTGGCATTTTTTTGCAAGGAAGTAATGATCGCTTGAGTACTATTGTTTTCTGACATTTTTGCGAGGAAGTAACGATTTTTTTTGCAAGGAAGTAATGGTGGCTTGAGTACTATGTTTTTCTGACATTTTTTGCAAAGGAAGTAACGGTGGCTTGAGCACCTTGTTGATCTTAACAATACAAGAAAGGATGTGGATCGCAATTTTAAAATCTGAAAATCCAGACTATAGAGTAATTGTTATCCAGGGTGCAATAGCTTCAATAGCATCTCTGAAAATTTAGTCGATCAAATGGCTATAGGCAGTAGAGTTAGTTTAAACTGGCAGGCTACGTTAGGATGATTCATTGCCTTTCCATTCTATTTATTTAATATAATATTAAATTATTTCCAGATAATAAACTAATAATAAAAGTAATCGAGGGATCATTAAACTCACTTCTATGATGCTTAGTTCAGGATGCTTATTGCCATTCTATTTATTTAATATAATATTAAATTATTTCCAGATAATAAACTAATAAAAGTAATCCAGAGATCATTAAACTCACTTCTATGATGCTTAGTTCAGCATGCTTATTGCGGTGCTCAAGCAATAGATTTTCTAAAAAGTTTGTACTTAAAAATTAAAATGTAGTATTTAAAAATTATTAGATAGATTTGCGTAATACAACATATAATATTTAATATAAAAAATAAATATGTATTTTGCAACATTATTAAAAAAACTATTTTTCAAATATTTCATTGCATTAATATAAAGGTTTTATTGTAACTTTTGCACAATATAATCCATGTTTATAATTACTTCACATATTTTATGCCATAATTTATGGATATAGTTATAATATTTATAATAGTGATTTTTACTAGATAGATTTGTATAATACAACATATAATATTTAATATAAAAATTAAATATTTATTTTTCAATATTATTAAAAAAAATATTTTTTAAACATTTTATTGCACCAACATGAAGGTCTTATTGCAACTTTTGCACAATATAATGCAAGTTTATAAGTAGCTCACATATTTTATGCCATAATTTATGGACATGGTTATAATATTCATAATAGTGATTTTTTATTCTTAATCTTTACAAGAAAACTATCTACAAATAAAATCTTTTACTCATATTTTTTTATCATCACTTACTTCCCACTATATTTTAGGAAGTGTTTGCATAAAAATGGATAGGAATAAGATGAAAGTTGTCTTTAAATGAGACTAAAATCCTTTAGTCATATTTAAGTAAATAACATATTTACCATCACTTACTTCCCACTATATTTTAAGCAAGTGTTTGCATAATAAATTGATAGGAATAAGATGAAAGTTGTCTTGAAGTGATTTCTTGGAGGTGTTGTTTAATCTGGGGCACTTCAATTGTGCAGAGTTCATCGGTCAAACTTGTGATTTCAATCATCCCTGCCAGATTATAGACAAATTAGATCAGTTTGAGTTCACCAATCAAACTTGTGATTTCAATGAATCGCTTTTCAGAAAGTCACACTTAAAGAAGACAACTCAAATAAGGTGCATATAAATATACTTCGCACCAACTACTACCAACCATTATTTATGTTTTCATCATACTTATGTAGGAGAAAAACTATAAATGTGTAGACTTACTAATGGTTACTACCCACCAAAACTTATAAGCCTTTGTACTCGAGCAAACAATTAATTTATTCGTTCTTGCCAAAAAAAGATTATAAGATTTGACTTTTCTATTGATCACTATTAATTTAATATTGATCAATATAAGATATAATCTTTTATCCCCAAAAAATTACCTTAATTAATCTACTTCCTATTAGAGAAATAAGAAATCATATATATATTTTCACATATTTCAAAATTTTAAAACAAAATCTCTTTGTTCTACTTTTTAAATATTGCTTTTAGCTTCTTCTTCTTCTTTTTTTTTATATTAAAAATTCAGGATTAGAATTTCCCCTTTTTTATATATTTATTTTAAAATGTTCTAAATAGTTGAGATTTAGATTTAGTAGATTTGGAATATATTTTTGTGGTAGTTAGGGATGAAATTAGGGATTTTTTTAGCAATTTTTTAGTTTCACAGTGGCATTTGCTACCCGGTAGCTTGATGTTAATTTTGCACCTATGGCCATCAATTTTCTTGATTTCATCCTAGTGAAAAAGTAAACCACATATAATAGTTTATATAGCCTGCTTAGGTGTCCATGCGTGCATTTGCTAAATCATGGCCAGTCTGATATGTTTTGTTTTTTCTTAATCACTACGAAAAAAGCTATATTTATATTATCAGATGGATCATGTACATTATATCAATTTCATGTACCCATATCATCATAGAAAACCATCTGGGTTGCGTGTTCTTGCGAACCCCATCAAGATATCTAGATATACATATAGGCAATATATAAACATAAAAGATCTACACTATAGACAGCATATAAGCATAAAAGATCTGCACACATCTAGTAGCAGAGATAGGAGAGAGTACTAGGCAAATACATCCATCATATTGACCTTTCAAAAGAAACAAGATCATCAATATTTCTTTGTGTATCATTGAAAGAACCAATTCGCCAGCAGGATACCATTTTGTCTAACTGATACATACAAAAAGAAAAGACAAAATTATACAAAAAAAAATTAGAAAGTAAATGTGCAAATTAGCTAGGGAATGGGAACTCCTCAACATTTAGTACATTTCCCTCTACTATTATATCCATGTGCATTTCTCCCAATATTCTTTGAAGCCCTTTCTTTGAGAGATCATCCGCAAGCTAGTTGTATTCTCTACCTGTGTGCATGATGGAAGGGTTCTCAAGCTGGTCCAAATATTATCAATTCTCCTTAACCATCCAAGTAGTGCTGATTGATTGATATGTGCATTCCCATTTATGTGATCCATGATAATCTTTGAATCCCATATATATGAATATCGGGGATATTGAGGAAAAATGTGAACCATAAAATGCCCCATAATGCCATAGCTTCTGCCTTAATATTCATGCCAATTCTGGCATTCCAGTGGATTCTGTATTGTAAATCATTGGACATGGCTATCTAGAAACCACATAGACAAACATTCTTTTGAGCCGCACCATTGAAAAATCCAATTGGGTACACCATTTGAGGACTTTTCCTCCTCTGGTGTTGTTCTTTGTACTTGTTCTCATGTACAGGAATCATAGAGTGTAGTGATATGGCATTCTCACATACCTAAATGAAATATTCAGCAAAATTCTCAAATATATGATTATTTTGCCATTTCCATATAGCCCAAAAAAATATGGGGGGAATAATCCTCCATGAGGGCTTCCGTTTGCTCCACCACTCCATACAATCTGCGATATTATGAAATTGATTATTAGGAAAACCAAAATGTAATGCCAATTTGTTCCATACCTGGGTTGTGTGGTGAAATTGCACATAAGATGGGTTCGTGCCAATTACGCTTCTGGAAGTTCTCCCAAGTGAGACTTTTGTTGTGATATACTAACCAGGAGAACTTAATTATTTTAATAGGAATATTAGTCTTCCAGAAGGTGTATAATATTGGATTTTCCACAAATCGAGCTTATTGGCATTATGGCACAGGTTTGGAGCTATGGAACAGGTGTTGTCCTTGATGGCAACTCTCTTTGATAACAGATCTCAGTGCAGGCTTTCAGAATGAAGGAAAAGACATATACGCAGGTTCATCTAGATGAAGTCTCGTATACACGCGAGTTAGACATTTCAAAGGCGCGTATGCGTATACACACACTTTCATGCCAGGAAAAGCGCGTATACGTTGGAGAATTTACTTTTGGTCCGTGGTAGTTAGTCCTTGGTATTTGAACCTATGGTTTTGGACCATGGTACCTCGTCAGAAGTGTTGATCCCAAGTATTGGGTCCGTGGTATTGGTTTATTATGGTTTTGGACCGTGGTATTGTGGAAGGCCTAAACCTATAAAAGAGGAAGGAGATCATGTGGCAAAAGAACATCTGAATTATTATTGAATATCTGATAAAGTGCTAGATCTGGAATACTGGTAATTGGGTTATGATGCAGATATGGATCTGAATGAAGGAGGAACCTGAGCGCAAAAGAGAAGGATAAGTTCTATTGATGGATCATAATCTTTAAGCTTGAATGATAGTATCTTTGTATAATTTTGATCTGTTATATGTGGCACTTGCTTGATCTATAGATCTGATAATCTGGGTTAATTAGTGTTTGAATATCTGAAAGAGCGAATTATCCTTTATAGATCTGTACGCAGGTTCAGTGAAGCGAAGGCACGTATACACACCGGTTCAGTGAATGAAAACAACGTATACGCAGGTTGTTCCATACGCAGAAGCGTATGCACGCAGGTTTCAGGTTATTGAAGTAGCGTATATATTTTGAGTTGTGATCTAGCTGCTACTGTTTATTGCTGCAGTGTTCTGGGTTCAGATTTGGTGTGTGGTTACTGTTACTATGATCTGGGTACAGTCATCAGAGAAGTGTTTATTTTGATTCAGTTTTGATTGGTGAAAAGGTGATTGGTTGATGCAGAAATTCTTGATGTTTGATTGATGTTATTTGTGGATCCAGTATGAAAATTTATGAAACGTGGTCCCTGAAAGAAAGAGAAGGTTGTAGCCTTCTGTAGGCCAGCACCTACGTACTAATATCTTGGCTAGTGCAAGAGCTAAGGGGGTTGTAGCTCCCTTCCAGGAGAAGCTGGAGAACGAGAGAGGGTTGTAGCTCTCTGCAGGTTGCAGCCTGCATACTGGTAAAGGACTGCACCAGTACGTTGTAAAAGAAGTTTCTAATTTAAAGGAAGATAGAGAAGAATTGCAGCAGGTGGTTTTCACCCACACTGGGTTTCCACCTTATATCTTGTGTTCTTGTGTGCGATTGTCTTTCTGCTCTGTTTTACTACTACTAGTTACTGGTTAATTGATTCTGAAAGCACAGATTAACAATCAACATCAGAAAGATAAAGTAAATTAAAATTTTGTCTTGTATACGCTGGTTTCCTTCTGCAAAGTCGCGTATATACGCGGGTTTAATTAACTGAAGTAGCGTATATCATTTTATTTTGAAAAAGGAATATTTGACTTGATAATACTGATTCACCCCCCCTCTCAGTATTATTTCCAACAGGGCTCCCCTTCCGCAAATAGAAATATATATATCAGCAACCATAATACTTTCGGCTTTCATTTTCCTTGACCAAACCAAACTGTCACTTTGTTCCTCTCAACATATGCCTAAAGCTTTCAAGCCAACACAAATTTGGTTCCATTCCACCACCAATTGTCTAGCGAGCCCCAGTTCTTATGTAGTTTTCCAAACAGGGGACCGGTCCCACCATGTGGAGATTAATTGATTCCAGAAGTATACCCCCTTCCCATAAAAACACCCAGTGAGTAACTTAGATATGTTGCACTCCCTGCAAACTCCCAAAATATGATCCATCCCAATGAGAATTGTGTGGCTCAACCCCATAGTCCATGCCAGATATTGTAAGAATATTTTAGCAACCTTTTGAAAGCTATGCCATATAGCAGAACCATGCAGGATGCCAATGCAGTCCTTGCTATACCAGAAATGAAATTCATGGTCCTTTAAGTATTTATGTCTAATCACCCTATTCCATATGCCAGATCCAAATATACCCCACCATAAGGATTTAATCAACAACGAACAAACAAAAAGCCGAAGGTTCATAATACCCCAGCCTCGCATTCTTTTTGGGCAAGAAATGTGGGACATTTTTGCCAAGTGATATTTATGTTATCCATTGCAACTTGCCCAAATGAAATTTGCAATAATGCAATTAATGTTATTAATGGTGGCTTGTGGGAAATTAAATAGGTGAGCCTAGTATACCCCCAATTGGGTAAGTACGGCTTGTGTGAGGATAGTTCACCCACCAAGGGACAAGCACTGATATTCCCACCCAGAAATTCTTTTGTAGAAATGGTCTACCAACCATTGCCAATTGATATTTTTGTAACAAATTGGTTTAATGTGATATCCAAGGTACTTCATTCCAGATTGCATCAGCTTCGCCTCAATTCCAAATAGGTTTTTTATATAGTCAATGACCTCCATATTGCTCATATCATGATATACAATAGAATTTTGTAATTTCATATATAAACCAGTAGCTTTAGAAATATTTTAAAAAACGTGAAAAAGAGTTAGCCATGCAAGGAAATTCAACATACTGATGATGAGCACATCATCGACAGAAAAACCATGTGATATCTTGATGTTGTTCCATATGACCAGTTCCTGGAACTGGTCATCCATCACCGCTTTTTTTATTTGCAAGCTCAGTCCATCCATAGCCGAGGTAAAGAAGAGAAGAGATAGTGAGCAGCCATGTCTCAATCCCCTACCAACCCTAAATAAACATGTAGGATATCCATTGATAATCACTGCATAATTTATATTCATGACACAAGCCATAATCCAAGCCATGCTTCTGGGCTGCAAACCAATCTTCTACAGAACCAGTCTAAGGCATCCAAAATCTAAAAAGTCATAAGCCTTCTGAAGATCCACCTTCATAATGGAAGCATTTAAGCGCTTGGAATGAATCGAATGCATACATTCTTGTTCAGGTTAAATGAAGCAAGACAATGTAGACCTCATCCGACTGGCAATAGTTTTTGAGATTATCTTATAAATAAGATTGCATAAAGATATGGGCCTGAAGTAAGAGAAAATAGTAGAACGTTTCCACTTCGGGATGAGAGCAATATACGTTGAGTTTATATTCAAGTGGATGTTCCCCATGATCCTTGAATCCTCCAACATGTCCACGAGGTCTCTTTTAAATATGTCAAAAAAGTGTGTGAAGATTTCTACAAACCATCCATCCGGACCCAGGCTCTTGTCCCCCTTAAAGGATTTTAAAAACTTTAGGAGCTCCTCTTCAGAGACCTCTTGAAATATATTTTCATTACCATCATCATCGAACATAGTGGGATATAGGTCCATAGCCCATAAAATGCCCCCCACATCTGCCCCCTCCTTACGTTCATATGCCTTTTGAAAATGTGATACAACAACACTACTTATATCCTCCTACCACTAAAAGCATTGACCATCATCGTCATAAATTTCCCAAATGGAATTTATTTTGCGCCTATGATTTGCATACTGATGAAAGAATTTTGTGTTTTTGTCCCCCTTTTTAATCCATAGAGCCCTACTCTTCAGGCACCATGTGGACTCATAAACATAAATTATTCCCTTCTTTTTGAACTCTAATTCCTGGATACGAGTCCTGATATCAGCTGGTAGATCATCAGAAACCATCCAGGGCTGTAATGCATGCAGTTCCTCTTGAATGTCAATTATTTCTTTATCCAGGTCTTTAGCCTTCTGTTTCTACCATGTTTTAACTTCCCTTCGAAGTATATCCAGCTTATCCAAAATGTGAACCATAGGGGAAATCCCCAATACATGTTCCCGGGTCCATATCTTGTGCAGTAATGAATTAAAATCCTGATCATCCAACCATGTACAGTTGAATTTGAATGGCATCTTGTGTCTAAAATCCTTCATTCACCATTGCAAAGTAATGGGCCGGTAATCAGAGAGATGGTTATTAATTACCCCACATGAACATTGCCAAGACGCTCCACTAAACGCTCATGTAATACAAACCAATCCAGCCTCTTTGCAACATATGCCATACCCGCTCTACCATTATCCGAAGTGGGAACCATCTTCTGAGGACATATATCAACTAAGTTGTGGTCAATAATCACTTCACGAATCAAATCCGCCAGTGGGACGATTTTCCTGGAACCACCCCATACTTCATCCAAACCAACAATGCAATTAAAGTCCCCTGCAATGATAAGAGAAGTTATCTCCATAATCCCAGATGAAATCAACTTCTCCCAGAAAACCACCCTATTCCTATAGGAACCATATAAATTCAAGATGTGGATACGATCCTTAAGACCACATATATGTCCTTCTAGTAAGATCCCAACAAAACAAGAGAAAGCCTTGGCCCGAACCCAACGAGGATCCCATAATGCCATAAGTCCTCCAGATAAACTAGCAACAGCCATGGTGATGACATGCCAATCCGGAAACATTTTCCGGAAATATATAATAACATGCGAGATAAAATGCATAGTTTCCTGAAGGAGAATAATGCAAGGATGTACAAAGAGAAAAAGGTGTTTGAGAGCCAGGAACCTTGAGGCGGTCCCCAATCCCCGAATAATAAGTGATAAGATGGAAGTCATGACAAACCCTATGCAAGAATTCGTGCTCCAAGGGCCTGAGAAGTAGGTACATCAGCAATAGGAACATCAATTAAAAAAAGGTCAATGGGGGTGTTAAAAGGATTTTGTCTCACCCAATTCCAAAAATGGCGGCTGCCATAGTTATGATTATGGTAGACTATAATATTACCAGCTAAGGTGGGACTAACATGTGGAGAAGAAGACCCAGATGATTTATGAATAGTGAGAGTGCGCAAGTCCAGAGTTTTCCTCTAAAGGAGAAAATCCAAGTCATTACCCACGGAGTTGGTAGGGGAGGCCAATGGCAAGTTAGGTGAAGTACTACTATTCCAATGACCTTGAGATCGATTAGGAATATGTAAGGGTAACAGAGCAGGTATGTATGTGATATGTGATGTACAGGGTACATCATGAGGCGAAAAAAGGTTGGGGATGTCATGATAGGGAGGAGTGATTCCCGGAGGGGGGGATTGAATGTTCTAGCTTGGACAGTTACTGAGAAGTAAGACAGAATTTACAAAAGACAAAGGAGATGACAGAATGGTGATGGGCGAAAAGCCATATTTCGAGGAATCATGAACATGTTGATAGAAAGTATGAGATTCACGAAAAATACCTGATTTACATCGAGAGACCATGCCTTGATAGCGTGCAGCACCATATTGAGGCTTCGTCGGCGCACCCATACAGTTCCAACCATGATATCCACCACCAAGATAGTGAGGACAGTGAGCCAGAATATGGCTAATATGAGGACAATATGAAAATCGAAATGGTACCCCCTAGTAATCCAGTCGTTGAGTTAATCGAGTCTCCCCCCAATGTAATGTAATGAGATCAGGAAAGCCTCCCTGATTTTCCTTCTTAATTAAGATCCACACGACTCATTTATCAAGTGCCCCCAAACACTGGGGATCCACATAAACAAATTTCCAGATAGCATTTCCAATGTCCATCAGGGCCTGCTTTGTCCAAAGCTTAATTGGAAAACCAGACAATTTCACCCAAATGAGCTTATTCTATGGAGCGTTTTTCAAAGAATTAAAGCCAAGAAACCACGAATGTAATTCTAAGAAACTATGACCATCAATCCATGGAATTGCTTTGATTTTCTGCAAATCATGTTGGCTAAGAAAATGAAAACTATACCATCCCCGAAGCAACCACACAATAGTCGACATATATCCCAATAGAGATTTCCACTTCTTATCCACCCAGATTCTCATTTCTAAATCACTGCGCTCCGAAAAATGCCACTGACCAATAAGGGCACGTTTCTGCAAACTGGTAATATGGTCATTCAATTTCTCAATTTCGAAAACCAGAGCGGGTGGCAGGGAGGAAGTCTTAATAGAATGAACCTGATGCCTGGATCATCGTTCGTTTCCTACATGTGCACCACCCCACAGATCAAGGGACGCATGATCACCATCTGACATGGAAACATCTCCTAAAATAGCGTGCCAAGCATCCAGTGACTGTATGCCGCTCTGATGCCCCCTGCCAGAAGCAAGTTTCTTGTGTGACTCAACCTCCATGGTGGCCTTAATCAAATCCTCCTGGGTTGACGTGTCCGAGTCGAGTACGTCCATACCCCCCGAACCAAAAAAATACCACACAGATATGACAGGCGCAAATAATCTATGTCAGAGATTGTGGATAATGACAGCAGGTAGATAAGCACATTAATGAGGAAAAAACCAGAAATACCCGCCCAAGCGTGACACTGACAAATACACAGGCCTCTAGGTAAGGAAACATATAAGGAATAAAGTCCACTTCAAGGAAACTCCGACATAACAACTTCCAAAATAAGATAAAAAGGAGTTGTCATATTACAATAATATATTGTCAGACATGGGGTGAGATCGAGAAACCCAATTCACATGGATTACAGTCCAGATTGCAGGTGGATCAATATGGCATGATCCAAGATCAGAAATAGGAGATATAACCACCTACCACCCTGAGATATAATTATATCATCGAGATATACCGGAATCCGGCACCGGAAGAACGTTGAAAACTAGAGCCGAGTTGCAGAGAGAATAATGGAGGTGGTGAAACAGGTGGAAATGCCTAAAAATCCCCCAAACCTCAGACAAAAGGAAGAAAGGGAACTAAATACTGTCACAACAACAACAATAGTAACAACCCATACATGACAACGAGATATTGCACATATGGAAACCAAAATATTTACATGGCCGATAAATAATGAAAGAGTTAAGACACTTGCGACATAGAAAATGAAAACTAAATGAATACAGATAGGAGTTCTCCCCGAAATTTTTTGGCAGATAGTAGCTTATGAAAGATTCAGATCCTCTATCCATTAGAGTGCCTAGGTGGAGGAGTACAATTAGCAGCGTATATACGGTATAGGATGAAAATGGCTATGACAAATAACATCACATTATGAAACAATTCCAACCATATAATGATGATACAGAACCTAAGATGCATACCCGGATGACAAGGCCAAGAAACAGAGCAGAAGGAAAGGGAGAGTCAAAACAACATAAATCCACACATAATACAGATACATTCCAAGCATATAAGAGCCACATAAGGCCATACGAGCTCAAAATTGGTCAATATATCCTGCCATGGAAACTGGTAAGACAATCCCAGCTCATCTCCAGTGATTCAGCGCTCACCAAAAAGTTCAGTTATGGTGGAATTCTGCGTGTTGACCATTTCTCCAAATGCGATTAGCGACTAATCACGATGATGAGATACTTGTCATAGGTTTGATTTAATTCTCTGATAAGTGTTCCTATATTGGAATCAATCTCTAATTCATCTCTAAGCATTTTTGTGATTTGAATTTTATTTTAAAAAAAATTGGATAGATGGTTGAGTGTTAAGATTTATTTTAAACTATAATCTTATGTATTTTATATTTTTAGAAAATTAAGAAAATCTTATTTATTTTATTTTTTTAGAAAATTTAAAAAATCTAATATAAATGTCTTTTAGTTTCATTTCTCTCTTTTCATTCATTTTTAGTTTATTTGGTTCACCATTTCAATCCATTTCCTTCAACATAATATGCTAATTACTAAGTGACATGGTGAGAAATTTATATTGGAGCGAGTTCTTCGTCGAAAGCCACCATTGACATTAAAAGAATTGAAGAAAGACATTCCACCTTATTTCCTCTAATGGATCACTGCTCATATCAAGGATATGATTTTGCATTGCTACATTTTTGTTGTATTCCACAACCATCTATTACTTCACCTTGCCCGACATGGTTGGATGGGAACCATGGTTTGGTTATTGGACAACCTAGGGTACATTCTGATTGGGATATGGGTTATTGCATATGAATGAAGGAATCATGCCTTCAGTGACTATTTGGTGGATTATATAGTGGCGATTATACTACATTCTGTTGGAAAATGTAATTCCTACTTGTCTCAGTTGTGATTCTTTTTATGTAAAGGAGTCTATTCCTATTAGTTAGGAGTTGTTTCCTAAATTGGTGTGTGGTTGAGATATTTCCTAAACCAAGTGATTGTGTGTCCAAGATAGTTTCCCTATCGTAAGACAACACTTCATATATTTATTTGTAACATTATTTGATTAATGTGAATATAGATTTCCTTATGGAAATTTAACATGGTATCAAAGCCCGTAAGGGCCTAGACCTGAGCTCCTCTAGGTTGAGGGAAATAAGAGAAAGTATATTTGTATTGTTTTAGTTTTTGTTTGTCCATAAGATTATTAAAGTTCTTGAGAAGCTGATTCGAGAAAAATCAAGTTGAGTAGGTTATGACAGTGACCTGACACCCTGTTTGGTGTGTGTTGTGGGGTGTCTAAAGGTCGATCCAGGGATCAGTTTTTCAAATTGGTGAAGCCGAGTAGTAAAGAGATGCATGAGGTCGAGTTGTTGGAGGTTTCAGTGCTGGATCTAAGAGCTATAGAGTGGTTAGGTCCATCAACACTACTATGTGGCTTTTAGATCTGTGGCTGGTTATGCGGGACTGGTGCGTTGTTCATCTAACGTGGAACAAAGTGCCCATAGAATTGAAATCCTTGTGTTGCGACAAGTGAGCATTGAGCATCGTGGAGTGGTGAGCGTGGAGGTCGAGCTGCTATGAATGTGAAGCAAAGGGAGTTTTTCTTCTCGACGCCAACGTGCTCGTTTGTTAGTCCAAAGGAATCGGGCAGGCGTGTTATATTGGTGGAAACTCGTTTTAGCAGTGCTCATTGTACCTCTTGATCGAAGTGGCAGCGTGGTTCCCTGTTTATTTTAAATTGGTGGCATAAGAATTTCTATTGAGATTCATTTTAAATTGGTGGAGAGGTAATAGCCCAAACGACTATGGTAGAATTTTTGTAAGATTTTTGAGATACACAGATCTAGATCTGCAAAACAATAAACAAGCTTGCAAGAGAAGGAAGGAAGCGAGCAAGAATTGAGAAAAGAATAAAAATTGATTCTACAATATTAGTTTTAGAATAAATACATAAAAGCAACTAAGTTAAGCTTAGTTGTACATGCAATAACTAAAGCTAACTAAAGCTAAGTGTGCTTTATCTTATGTTAATGTGTACATGTGCCACATGCAAGCAATAAGTTAACTGGAGCTAATCTAGGTGCATGTACACCAACACAACTAGTCTAAGTGCATGTACACCAACACCCCCCTTAAGCATAACTTAGGTGAGTGTGATGCAAAATGAATGATTCCCGGCAACACGGCCATTTTAGGTACCCATATACAATGCATAAAAAGGAGGAAAGAGGGAAAACCTAGTGGGAAGAAAACCCCCCTCAAAATATAATGGAAAAGTAGAGAAAAGACAACTGCTAGGCAGTCCTGTCCTTCACCCCGAGACGATCTCGTAGGAATCGAAACTTTTGCTTAGTGAAAGTCTTGGTTAAGATGTCAGCAATCTGCTTGGAACTAGGACAATACTGAAGATCGATGATCCCATCATGAATGAGTTCTCTAATGAAGTGCATGTGGATCTCGATGTGTTTGGTACGCTGCCGCTGCACTGGATCTCTGCAAAACTTTAGCGTACTTTGATTATCGCACCAGATGACAGTTGGATGATGGACACTAATCCCAAGCTCAGATAGGAAATGTTGTAGCCAAATTGCCTGAATAGTGGCATTGACTGCTCCTCTATACTCGGCCTCTGCTGATGATAAAGCAATGGCAGCCTGCTTCTTACTTGACCAACAAATTGGGCTGGATCCCAAACTAAGTACATAACCGGAAGTAGACTTGCGATCAATGGTGTTGCCAGCCCAGTCTGAATCTGTGAACCCAATGAGATTCAAAGAACAATTGGCTGCATAATGAATCCCATAGGTGATTGTACCCTAGACATATCGAAGGATGCGCTTTGCAGCATTCTAGTGTAACTCATGTGGCTCCTGCATGTATCTGGAAACTGCTCCGACAGCATAGGAGAGATCAGGACGGG
This sequence comes from Pinus tabuliformis, assembly GCA_031772625.1. Classification (NCBI taxonomy): domain Eukaryota; kingdom Viridiplantae; phylum Streptophyta; class Pinopsida; order Pinales; family Pinaceae; genus Pinus; species Pinus tabuliformis. The sequence continues at coordinate 1,084,246,679 of CM062818.1, forward strand.
AGTGAGTGAGATAAAGAAGACTTCCCACAAGCTGGCGATACAATGTGCAATCAACCAATGGTGTGTCTTTGCCATTCTCAAGCTTTATCCCTGATAAGAAAGGTGTGGCTGCTGGCTTGCAGTCACTCATGTGAAATCATGCCAAAAGATCTCTGGCATATTTTGGTTGAGAAATGGTAATGCCAGAATCACGCTGATGGATCTCTAGTCCAAGGAAGAAATTTAGCAAGCCCATGTCTATCATAGAAAACCGCTTATGCAATGCAGTTTTGATGTTAGTAATGACAGAAGCTGAACTACCCGTTATCAAAAGATCATCTACGTAGAGTACTATGATCAACAAGGAGTCAATTTTCTTCAGAAAATAAACATTGGAATCAGATTTGCAGCGTACAAAATTTTGAGATAACAAATAAGAGTCCATCTTTGCGTACCATGCTCTAGGTGCCTACTTGAGGCCATAGAGAGACTTCTTTAGTTTGCGTACCAGAGATGAATTCTGCATGTATCCGGGTGGCTGCTCCATGTAGATTTCCTCCTCGAGATCACCATGAAGAAAGGCATTCTTCACATCCATATGATGCACCTCCCATCCTCTTGCTGCTGCAATGGAGAGAGCTAGCCGAATGGAATCCATTTTTGCCACTAGAGCAAAAGTCTCATCATAGTCAACACCATGTACTTGCTGAAAACCTTTTGCTACCAATCGTGCCTTATATCGACTAACTTGGCCATTTGATGCTTTCTTGGTCCGGTAAACCCACTTTCAGCTCACAAGTTTGCGTTTTGAAGGTAGCGGAACCAAATCCCAAGTCTGGTTCTCAATGAGAGAGTTATATTCCTCATCCATGGCGGCTTCCCATTCAGGATGCCCATTTTCTTCTGCATAAGTTTGTGGATCAGATCCATGCATCATATAAGCATGCATGGGCATGGATGGCTCCATAGCTAAGAGTTCTTGCGGATCTTCCTCAAACAAAGGGATAGAGGCAGGATCATCAAGGATATCACTCATGCTGCGCCATTTTTGTGTTGAAGGTGGTCGAGAATCTTCCGAACTACATGCAGAAGTATGATCTCGATGTTCAACAACTGGTGGTCTAACAGGGGTCACAGGAAAAGACTCATCTTCATCAGAATGCTGGTCTGAAGTTTCATCTGCATACTCATCAATGAGTGGTGATGAAAATTTGGTAACAAGTTCATCTACTGGTGCATGAGAAATATCTTCGTCAAACTTTACACTCCTTTCAATAAAGAGCTCTTCAGTGTGGATATCAAGCAATCTGTACCCTTTGACTTCATCAGAATATCCAACAAACATGCATGCTTTGCTTTGAGGCTCCAAAGCCTTTCTCTTCTCTAGAGGAATGCGGGCCCATGCTCGAGATCCAAAAATGCGGAAATGAATAACTTCAGGTTGCATGCCAGTCCAAGCCTCAAAAGGTGTTTTTCCAGTAACAGATTTATGAGGAGATCTGTTCTGGATGTATGAGGCACAATTAATAGCTTCGGCCCACAATTTTGACGGAAGAGATCTTGCATGCAACATGCAATTAGCCATCTCTTTCAAAGATCGATTTTTCCTTTCAACCACGCCATTTTGCTGTGGAGTGTAAGGAACTGTATGCTGCAACTGTATGCCTGCTTCATCACAAAGATTCTTGATATCTTTGTTGACATATTCCGTCCCATTATCTGTGCGGAGTATTTTGATGCGTTTTCCAGACTGATTTTCCACATGTCCTTTGAAAATCTTTAGATGTTGAAAAACTTCAGACTTGAGTTTCAAGAAGTAAACCCAAGTGAATCTCGTGTAATCATCTATAAATGACAACACATATCTTGCTTTGCTCATTGAAAGCACCGGAAATGGACCCATGAGATCACTGTGTACAAGTTCCAAAGGTGAAGAGGCTCTCCATGCATGCCCCTTCTCGAATTTTTCTTGTGGATGCTTTCCAAGAGCACATCCATTACAAACACCATCTGAAAATTCAATGGTTGGCAATCCTTTGACCATCCCTTGCTTACTAAGCTGTTGCATATATTTGAAATTCAAGTGCCCAAATCTCTCGTGCCAAATCCTACTTTCTTCATTTGCATGCGTAAGTAGCAAAATAGAATCTGATTGAGGAACAAAATCAGAAAATTTATACAGACGAGATTGATCATTTACCTTGCCAGATGCAATCTTCAAATTGGTTTGCATGTCATAAATGGTCACGGAATCTGGGGTAAATCCCACTTTCCTTCCGCTGCCTATGTGTGTCATCTGATACACTGAGAGAAGATTCACAGAAAGCCTTGGAATATGCAAGACATTTTCAAAACTTCCATCTTCGAATTGCACTCTTCCTTGTCCAGTTGCTGCAACTGCAGAATTATCCCCCATGAGAATGGGAGGACTTGAGTATGCATGTAGAGAAGAAAAGGATTCCTTTGAAGAAGCCATATGATGTGAAGCTCCTGAATCGATGATCCATTCTTGTGGTGCAGAATGAAGAGCAATCAAAGCATGCCCGTTACCTCTTGGATCTGGTGCTTTTTCTCCAAACTTCTTCTTAGCATTCTCAGGAATGTGGTCTCCAAGATTGTGTTGCTGGAGTTTCTGCGCCATAAGATCTATAGTCTTCTTCATGCATGCAGATTCAGGATGAAAACCACGGTGGCAATAATTGCACATTGATTTCCCTTTCGTTCCTTTCCTTTCCTTTGAGCCAGATGATCCATCAGGGGGTTTGGGATGTCCTCCCTTTCTTGGATCAGGATCCTTCTTCCCTTTTCCTTTCTGATGGTCTTTGGAATTTGCCTTTCCTTTTACATGCACAGTAAGTGCATGTGCTTTGGAATTTTTAAGTGTGCCCATTTTGATGAGCTTATCTTGCTCATGCATCAAAGACTGAATAAAAGAATCCAGTGAGGGCATCTTCCAAGCTGCACCAGTTGCAGATCTGACTGTGTGGAATGTAGAGACGAATACTGCATACTCTGGACCAAGTTTTGATAAAATGGAAAGAATCAACTGATTTTCTTGCTTGGATTTGTCGATCCCGCATCCTTTCAGCTAAACCAACAAGGATTTATACCTTGTGAAAAAATCTTGAATGTTCTCAAAGTTTCTCGGATCTAATGAGTTTAACTCATTTTCGAGAATGTGACCTTGCATTTCATCCTGTTTTCCAAACAATCCTTCCAAAATTTTCCATACTTCATTTGGAGTTGAACATGATTCAACATGAAATAGCAATTCTGGAGAAATAGATAAACATAGGATGCCGAAGGCCTCGTCCATGCGATTGAAATATCTTGTTTTCTCCATTGCCGATGTTGGTTCAACTTCCGTTTCCATGGTTATTCGAAATAAGCCTCTACTTCTGAGATGAAGTTGAATCTTTGGCTTCCATTCGAAATAATTATATGGAGTGAGAATTGCCGATTGTGGAAACTCCAATTTAGACTCCATTCTTTGTTGTTGCTTCAATCTTCTGAACCTGCAAATAAAATTGCTTGTGCACTGATTACAAATCCCTGTGCTCTGATACCATGTAAGATTTTTGAGATACACAGATCTAGATCTGCAAAACAATAAACAAGCTTGCAAGAGAAGGAAGGAAGCGAGCAAGAATTGAGAAAAGAATAAAAATTGATTCTACAATATTAGTTTTAGAATAAATACATAAAAGCAACTAAGTTAAGCTTAGTTGTACATGCAATAACTAAAGCTAACTAAATCTAAGTGTGCTTTATCTTATGTTAATGTGTACATGTGCCACATGCAAGCAATAAGTTAACTGGAGCTAATCTAGGTGCATGTACACCAACACAGCTAGTCTAAGTGCATGTACACCAACAATTTTCGGCCACCCACAAGGCATCTGCTTGTAGAACTGCTTGCTCTAGCTGAGCAGAGGATTCATGGTGCTTCGTTGGGGTTTTATTTTCCCTGTTTTGGTTCAGCGGATCTTGCTTTCTTTCACCAGTCAAACATCGCTAGTGGTTTTTCCAGCTCGAGAAAAAAGCAAAAACGTGAGATTTGGGTGGACAGTTCAGTGCTATTTGCATAGACAGTTCAAGATCAAGTGATATATTTCTTTTGTTCGAAGCAAAATTCTTGTGTTGTGTGTTAATTTTCCCACTGAGCAACTTAATTTTTTTCTTTTTGGTCTTGCATTTGTTGCTGTTGTGGTTGCAATGAAGAATGTTGTACCTGTTCCTGCTGCTGAAATGGGGAATCTTGCATCACATGCTAAGGAGAAAACGACCAAGCTGAGGGACAATGGTGTGTCAAAATTGATGGTGGATCGGGTTGTGTTGTATTGGCACCAAAGAAGCATGTGATCTAACTTCTTGTTGTTGAATAACATTCTTGTCTATCTGCTAAAACTAAGACAATGTTTGTTGCAGAAATTGTGCTCTATTACTAGTTTGTAATTGAATTTTTCGTTTTCCTTCATTTTTCTATGAGCCCATGGAGAGCCCATGGCTGGCTGTTTTTTTTGTGACATAAATTCTGACGGAGAAGGGCTCAACTTTTGTGACCATCAAAAAAGGTAAGGTGTTATTGACAGAACCAGGTTGAGGTAGAGGTTAAATTGACTAAGTCGAGGCAGTGATTTACAAGGAGAAAATTATAGTCCCCATTTAATGAGGCCTGGTCCTAGTAAAAGCACCCAGATGCTCCACGTACCCGATTTATGTTACTATATCAAGCCAATAAAGTTCTTTGCTTATGTTTATTACCCATTGTTTCAAGAAATCAAATTCACCATCAAAGAAAAGGTAATTTTCAACTCTTTGAGTTTGTACAAGATACATATTGAGTCTGGTCAACTCAATATGAGTGTGATTTTCTTAGAATTGACTACTCTAACAATTATCTCATAAAGAGAAACTTGAAGATTGAATGAAGATGCCCATGGTGAATAATGAAGATAAAGAGATTTCATGAAAGCATTAACATATATTTGTTGTAGTAATTGAAGTTAAGGGATGATGAACAACAAAGTGAAAGTTTGTGTGAATTAGTGTGAGTCTGTGGAACAGGCTCATGGTGTATTAAGAGTCACATACATTTACTAGTAAGCAAGTCTAGCATGTTTTGTAGTGGTATTTGTAAATGTATGTACCTGATAACTCCAAAAGTTGGAGTGTGTTATGTAAGTCTGATAAGGCATGTGTACCCCCATAAAGTTCGTGGTAATCTTAAAAGAACTTTGTATCTATAGTGTTGGTTTGTAACCACGTGCGAGAGTGAAGTGGACAAGGATTCCTATAGGCATGGTTTAGGGTCAGTCGACAAAACCATTGGCACGGTTGAGGGTAAGCCAAGAAAACCCTATGCTTCGTTAAGTTGGGTCTGTGGTGAGCCTCCGTGGCTGAATTGACTGCCTTGGTGGCAGAGTTGAGCCTTTGTGGATGTGTTGAGACTTCGTGGATGACTTGAGTGCCTTGGTGGCAGAGTTGAGCCTTGGTGGTTGTGTTGAGCCTCGGTGGCTGTGTTGGGCTTTGGTGGCTGAATTGAGCCTTGTTGGCTGGGAGCCCTTGTTGGCATGGTTGAGGGTAATCTGATAAAACCTAGAGCATGGTTATGGGTAATCCGATAAAACCCATGATGATGATGGAGGGGAATTTGTAGGTACATGTACATGTATGTAGTTATAATGGTTAACAGAAACATGTATGTGAAGGGCATCCTAGTAGATTGGTGGTTGCAGCGGTTGGAAACCATGCATTCCGATGGATGTTTTATCCTTTATATGGATATCGAGATTTTTTTTTGGTTTGACCACAACTAGACTTTGCAAATTAATATCGAGACAAGTAGTCATTAAGGGGGTGTTTTGGAAACTGTAATTCCTACTTGTCTCAGTTGTGATTCTTGTTATGTAAAGGAGTATGTTCCTATTAGTTAGGAGTTATTTCCTAGATTGGTGTGTGGTTGAGATATTATTTCAACCAAGTGATTGTGTGTCCAAGATAGTTTCCCTATCTTGAGACAACACTTCATATATTTATTTGTAACATTATTTGATTAATGTGAATATAGATTTCCTTATGGAAATTTAACACATTCATTCCTTTTTATCCATATTCCCCAATTTATAACAAACAAGGAAGATTTCAGACATTGGTTAGTGACATCGTCTTATTCAGAGTGGTTTATACTTTCTACCTCCTGTCTTTTTCTTATGGATTTTCTTTGATGATAAAAGTGTATGCCATTCCCCTATTGATTGTGAATGCATTCCTGTTGCTGATCATTTCCACTATGACGAATCAAAGTGGAAATGGGTGAGTGGTGCACTTTCAACAGTTGATAGGGATCACATAATGTTGACTCACGTATTGCATCACATAACATACACCCATGTGACTCATCATCCATTCTCCATAATTCCTCATTACCATGCCATGAACACCCATGTGAATCATAATTCTTTCTCCATAATTCCTCATTACCATGTCATGAACACCCATGTGACTCGTCATCTGTTCTCCATAATTCCTCATTACGATGCCATGGAAGCCACTAAGGATATTAAACTGATTCTGGGAAACTATTACTATTATGACAATATGCCTGTCTATAACACCTTATGGTGGGACTTTAGAGAATGTGTGTCCCCTAAAAAAGTGGGATCCTGTGGTATAGAAGCAAGTTTACATATCTAGATGGACCATGAAAATATGCTTGTCTATAACACTTTATGATGGGAGTTTAGAGAATGTGTGTATGTAGAGGCTAACTCCCCTAGAAAAAGTGGGATCTTGTGGTATTGAAGAAAGTCTACATATTCAGATGGACTATGAAAATATTCCTGTTTATAACACCTTATGGTGGGAGTTTGGTGGGAGTTTAGAGAATGTGTGTATGTTGAGGTTAAATCCCCTGGAAAAAGTAGGATCTTCTGGTTCTTGTGTTATAGAAGCATGTTTACATATTCAAATGAACGATGACAATATGCCTATCTATAACATCTTATAATGTGAGATTAGAGAATGTGTGTGTGTAGAGGCTAACTCCCTTGGAAAAAGTGATATCTTGTGATATAAAATCAAGTTTACATATTCAGATGGGGATTCCAGGTCCATCATTGATATGGATATTCCAGATCCATCATCTATGGGGTCACTAGGTGGTCCAATTTTTCACCACCCAATCTGGCCAACTATCTAGATTGCATTAAGATGTTGAAATAATCTTTTATGGACATCTCGTTCAAGCAACTGTACAAAGAATTAAATTATGTGGCTGATGGATTATCAAAGATAGGTTTGTTGTTAGATTTTGGTTCTGTACATTCTAGGCTCTGTTTTGAGGATATGGTGGTGGAAGAGGGTGATATTTCCCTATGTTGATTTGCTTGCTATTCCAGTTACAATGTTGATTTTATTTACATCTTTTATCTGTTGGATTATGTTATTCTGGCTAGGATGATTTTTGTATATGTACAACCTTTTTAGATCTTGTTTGTGTCAATTTCTGATAGAAGGGTGGGCTGATAAATCCTTTCTTATCTTGAGACCTTATGTTTATTTTTTGGGTGGAGATGGTGGATTTAATTTTGAATATAGATGGTAAATATAGATCATATATGTACTGGAATTTTGTTAATAAAATTCCAACATTTTTTTCTTATTCTGAACAAAAAAAAAAAAAGGAAAGAAAAAGAAAAGAAAAGAAAATAAGTTTACCTATTCATATAAACTACTTCTTATAAATATAATCTTCAATATATAACCTAAACAGAACGAGAAAAAACTTATACTTGGTTTGAACGAATAACACCATTCACGACTCCCTGAAATCTCAAAACCCAGTGGGCCATAACACAAGTTTGTTGGTTTAACATGTTCAAACAATGACTTTAATATTAAATATATTTTAACAATTCAGTTATCACCATTTATTCAAAACTGTGTGGGTTTTAATTATACTCATCAACTACTCAAAATTCTATTCTTTTTTTTTACAATTTTAATTGGTTTTATTAATAAAATTTAAGGTTTTAATACTAAAGTTCAATAAAATTTAAGGTTTTATTAATAAGATTTATTACAAGATTAATTTAGGTTTATTATGTGGATCTACATTTACTAGGTTTACTAATTTAACCATGGCTTACTAGATTTACTAGGTTGACCTAAGTTTACTAGGTTTACCAAGTTGACCTAAGTTCACTAGAATAAATTAAGTTGACTTAAGTTGACATACGATTTACTAGGTTGACCTAGATTTATTAGGTTGACATGTGGTTACTATGACCTCGGTTTATAGGGTTTACTAGATTTACTAGGTTTACTTGGGTTTACTAAGTTGACCTATGTTTAATAGATTACTAGGTCAACCATAGTCAACCATGTTCAACTAATCAACCATAGTCAACTAGGTCGACCTAAGTTTACATGGTCGACTAGGTTAGCATATGTTTACTAGGTTGACTTAAGTTACTATCTCAACCATCGTCAACAATTTCCAACTCACCATGGTTGAATATGGTAAACCTTGATTGACCATTTTCAACCATGATCAAACATAAACAACCATGATGAACCATAATTAATGATAATCCATCATAGTTAACTATACTTAGATGTGGAAAACCATGGTAATCCATAGTCAACTGTATGTTGACCATAATAAACCCTCCTCAACCACAGCATTCAACATATTTAGCTATAGTCAACCATCGCCTATTAATTCTCCTCATACACACATGTTGTCAACTAGAAACCACATTAATAAATTGGTTGAGATCCATCATTTTTCACCTTCCGTATGCTTATCAATAGCATTAAAAGGTGGAAAGAAATTCCTATCCAATTATTTCAACCACTTTATTAATGTGGTTGTGCTAGTTACACAATATATTCCTTTCTGACCATTGATTCCTTTATGTGTTTTATTGCATCATTTTTCATATGCTTATAGCATTAAAAAGAAGAAAACATATTTCAACCACTTTATTAATGTGGCTTTTCTAGTTACATAGCCAATTCTTTTCCTAAAATTGATTACTTTACAAATTTTATTGCTTAAGTTTGAACGACATTCAATTGGAAAAATGAGTGGGCCATTACGAAATATATGAATTCTAGCTTCAAACTGATTTTTCTCTAATTTTTTATTTACCTTTTGAATACAAATTAGCTATCAAACTCTGATTTTTAATATATACAAGAGGGGCATGCATATATTGGATGTTAGGATCTCTAGTATGTACAACCAAGCCAATGGTACCAATACAACTCCTTTAAATACTATTTTTTTCAATAATAGATGGAGTCTACTACAAAATTAAATGTAACGAGGATCTTGAGTGGTATTAGTGAGGAACTATTAAGGTCATAGCCACCAACTTCTACCCACCAAGCTATTCTCTCCTTATCAAGAACGGTTGATGGTGCGAGCCACCCCTCCAACATTCTGATATGGCCAAGCTTGCTTAACTGAAGATTGCTAAATACAAGAGTGGGATTGTTCCCATGCTCTATAGAAGGTAAGGTAATTATTTGACCCATCATTTGTATTGTCTAATTAATGAATTCAAAATCACTTTGATTTATGGTTTTAGTTCCATCCACATTTATTTTGCATTGCATTATTTTCTTGTTTACTTTTCCCATATTTTATATGGATGTATTGTTTTACTTATTTTTGTAGTGAATGTTGATTATGGAGTAGCAAGTGAATAGTGGTTTCACAATGGTTTTATTATGATGATAGGTGTTTCTCTGTAGGGTTAGGGTGGGCAGGCACTATTCACCCCAACCAATTGCAAGCCTTCGTTTTTGTCTGCCTCGATACAATCAAAATATGACACATCATGACTTTGTCATTATTTTCCAACTATGTCATGGGGACTAATGTAACAACCATCCCGACCTGCTGCAACATTTTCATTGATGTCATCATAAACATAATAATGATCTTCCTTTTGTTGTTCCTCAACACTAAGAATCCTCTGGGTTTGTCCATAAACCAAACACATTTTCTCGCCCTTCTTGTGATATGTAACATTACTACTCCATCTCTTGCAACCCACTCGCCCGTGTAAATTTCTTCAATCGAAATCCAACCGGAAACTAAATTCTCTGCACTGACAAAACCCCAAAAAATAACAGATCCCGACATGGATTGCCTCATCCCATGGCCATATGCATACAAAAAAATCTATACTTAAAAATATTTCTAAATTTTGTATCGAGCCTTGAAGCTACTTCTTTTGTAGGTGTAGGGTTTGATTTTCATTATGGATGAGGCCTCATCTGTCAAGGCTCCTCTTCCCTATGACTACTATGGTGAAGTGAATGCAGTTCTTTACTACCGAGTTGAGTTTGCCAAGCTCTTCTTGCCATGTGACCACTATGTCCATTCTGCCAATGGTTTATTCAAGAAGCATGTCCAATCCTAGCTCTGTGATAACTACAAGGACGATCCTGTTACGATTTACTGTGTGATCGATGATGTGGTTCTTTTATAAGAATGTGATTGGGACACCCATTGAAGAGCCTCCACTGGCCACGACCAACACCACTCCATCAAAGGTTTCACGGGCTGCTCCTCCGCTAAAATTCTGGCCACCAAGTAGGGTTTTGATGTCAGTGATAAATATCTCAATAAATCTGCTTTTCCCCTCAGTCTCTTTGATCCCTAATGTGAGAATCCCCTTATATGGGGAGCTTGATGATTCTCTTGATTGCATCGTATTAGGTCGTATGAAATCTGATCTTGTGGATTCTTGGCTCTATACATTGTCCTCAACTCTTCAAGGAATCCTTGTCCCCACTCCAAACTTGGGGCTTGTCACATTCTTGGCCCTAGGCAAGGTACTAACCATTCCCCTAAGTGTTTTCTCAAACACCCAAATGCGATTTTAGTGTACACACTTCCATTTTCTATGAGACGAAGGTTTTTTATTTTTCAAATGCCCAAATGTGGTTCAAATGTACCCACTTCAATTTTTTCATTCAACTGACTGCTCAAGTCTATTTTGGTTACAACAGCAACATTATCAACTTTGTGGTAAGCATTCGTAAGTAATATTTGAACAACTGTTTGAGCTGACGAAGCAAGAAGGAAGCACAAAAAAACATGCAGATGATTAAGAAGAAGAAAAGCCTATTTCGAGACAAGGCACTCCTAATCAAAATCAACCAATTCATCCATGCTTAGATGTAAATGATGTAGGAAACTCGAATCCATCACAAGGAAAACAACACTATACATAAGAAATTCGACATATTCCTTCCTCATCATTGTTGATGCTTCCACATAACATACCAATTTGTGGTATTGAGCAAGATACTATCTGGAATCATAGCTTTGGAAGCAAAGCATCCCATGTATGTTTCAAATCTTGGCTTAGTATTATACAATTAGAAAATATTTCTATAGCTCATTTTGAATTTTAACTTTGAAGCTAGTGAATCTTAGGGAGTTGGCTTGAGCACAAGTCCATACTTCTTAGGCCTCCACATTCTTAACATGGTTTGATAGGTTTTCACCGGCCCTTGTGTGGTCATTTCAATATGCATGATAGTTCATTTTTCGACCAATGTAATATGTTACTATTAACGAGCTTAGATCTTTTAGTGTTGGGGTGTTCAAAAAAATGTCTGGTAAAGTATGAGTTGATTTTAACTAAGCCATAGGTTTCTTAGTAATAGTGTAGTTAAACATATCCACCCCTTGAGAGATCCATATCCACATTGCAGATGGTGCAATTGTTGACTAATGTGTTCGGTGCCTATCAATGAGTTTGGATAATTAACCATTGGGGAGTTCAAACTACTAGAATATGTTGTCATTGATGGCAAGGGCAAAGAAGATTATGGGAGATTGTTGCAAATGTTGTTAAAGGAGGTTTTCATTGATGTCAAGTATCGATATGTTGTCACTGTCAAAGGTGTTGTTGACATAAGGAGGACATTGGACAAATATTGAAAACGGTGTTGTAATTAGGTCATTAATTTATCAGGTGTCAATGGTGTAGTATCTAGATCAAAGGTGATGGCAAAAGCAAAAGTGATTCAAAGAAGTATGAAGAACAACTCAAGCATGGAAAAGTTAAAGATGGTTAAGGTGCAGATACTTTGAAGCCATTTCTAGTGGAGAAGATAACCACAAATGCAGTCATAACCCATTTAGATGGAAAGAGCTCTGAAAGAGATTTCAAGTGGTGTATAGAAGTTCCAGAATCACGTCTTGGATCACAAATTATTCCCAATCAAAGTCAGGTACCCCAAAAGTCAAACTTGCAGAGTTAAAGTTATAATAGGCCGAGTTAATATTTATACTCAAGGGTTTTATAATTAAAGATATTCTCAATTTTTAGAAATGAAAACTTAACTAGTTTTTTCCTAAAACAAAAAGTATTTTTTTCCTAAATAAAAAAATGAAATACTTCTTTATTAAATATTAAAGACTCTTCTTGCTCCATATTCATGCTCCAAAATTTTTCTCAAAATATATTGTACAAGTCGCCCACCTTGCCAAAAATTCTCATCTCATTAGTTTATCCACCCTACCATATCTCAAGGATACTTATATTTGCCTATAACCCTTAAGATATAAATATTATATGAAAAAATGTACATTTTTTTTTTTTGAATTTGATACTTCCTGCAACCAAAAAATTATGTACTTCTCAAAGAAAGACAATGTAAGATCCACAATTTAGACCTCTCTTCACACATTCTCTATATAAATGCTACATTATTTTAACTCCCTAACCATAATGTGTTCCTCATGACCACCTCTCATCTAGTAATGATGCACAATGTCACATGTTACTAGATATAATTCATATGTTTTAATATTCACCCACCCACCTTGTACGTACTCTTTCCTTAATGTTTTACTCACCCACTTTCCAACTAATTTCCCCTCCAATATTTAAAATCACATATAGGGATGCACATTATATTATGTTTTTTTAGTTAAATATAATCTCTTTAAGTAGAAAATGAATGTTTCCCTTAATTTAAATGTTTTTAATATATTATTACTTCAATTTTCTCTACTTGCTGCTCTTGTAATTATAAAGTAAATCTAGATTTACTCATAAATATTTGTCTATTTAAATGAATGTATTTTCATCTATATCAATAATATTATCACTTAACTAAATTTGCCTGCAAGCATGCACATGCGTGCACACACACACATTATATGAACATGATGTATACCTTTATGTTAGATTAGGGAATTGAACCAATAACAAGGGTGACTACATGGTTGCTACAACACTTGTACACACATATATCTAAATGGAAAAAGAACCAATATTTTGTGAGTTAGGCCATGTTCATTCCATCCTATTTTATGATTTGAGAGAGACTTATAGTCCCCCAAAAAATAATGGTATTCTTCCCTTGTTGTGTGATCCTTAGTTCCTAGCATAGCCTCACAATGTCATGTGACCTCGCAGGTTGGGATATGCTTGCCACTTCGCATATACACATAAATGGAGATTCTAATGGGTAGGAATTATCTCCACTTCATCTAATTGCATACATGTAATGCCTTCTTCCTATAGTGTTTAACCATATGTAGCTAAGCTTACAATATTATCTCTTATTCCTAAACACACATAAGAGCATAGAGGATTATCTAAATAATCAAAGCAACCGATAATCATATCTTCCATCATATAATTTAAATTGAGGTATCCATTCCCCTAATCTCAACTTGATTTTAAATATTTTAGCTTATTCTTAAACTCTATATGCTTATGACCACTCCTTATCACACATGTAAATCATCAATATAATTTTACATATCACACTCATTAAATCGTCAATGTCATCTCAACATTGAATGTAATGCAATCACTCATGTTATATATAATGTCCATCATTACAAAATCATAAATCTATATAAAATTGATATAAATTTTAGATCATAACAAAATTATAAATCTGTATAAAAAATAATAATTATTCAATAACATCCATGTAAATCTCACTAATCTCACTCTGTTCTTGAGTTATCCATAATTAACCCAATGCGTCATTCATATAAAAGCCTCATTCATATAAAATGATGACATAGAATAATAATAATTTTTAAAAACAAAAATTTGGAAAAAATTTAAAAAATATTTTTTGAAAAGTAATATACTTATTAAATATATAAATAATTATATTCAAATTATATAATAAATAACCATTTTCCTTATAAAGAATAATTAATATCAAATATTTATTAAAAATAATATAATTTAAAAAAATAAACCTACCCCTCTGCATAATCCATAACATAATTATTGATGACTTGCAAATTAAGCAAACATATTAATGGAGAAAACAGATTCAAAAATTAGGCTCTATCGACAAATTAGATATATTGAACATAACAACGACATGAAAAAACGTAATAACTAATAAAATATAGTGTATAAATATTAATTAAACACATTTATATATTACAAAATCAATAATATCATGTAATTTGATATACAAATAAGATGAAAATAACGTAATAACTAATAAAATAAAGTATATAAATATTAATTAAACACATTTACATATTACAAAGTCAATAATATCATGTAATTTGATATACAAATATATCCCCATATATAGACTGAGTTTCAGAGTTGTTTTTTAAAATTGTTATATATAGAACATAACTGCCAAAAAGATTTTGTTTCACCAACCAATTTTGTTACGTTTCACCGTAAAATATCAGGGCAAAGGTGATTGCACCATCAAGCTGGAAGAACGATGGCCTTGTTGCTTTGGCGATGATTGTTAGGGAAAGAGTTGCGAGCGATGGTATCCATGAACATACATTTCCAAAAACCATAATCCACGAAACCCATTCAGCTAATCTACCCACGAGTTTCAGAGTTGTTAGTTGGAGGTTTCGCTCTTCAACGGTCTGGTGTATCCACCAATTCTACCGTCATAATCTTTGGTTTTTAGATTTCCTCGTTCAATTTTCTTCCATTACTTGTCATATTTGTCCTTGACTCTATGTATTGGACAACAATACCAAAATTATTGTTTTGTACTATAAATACCGGGGGCTGGGAGATTTACTTCAAACAGAGCAACAGCTGCAGTAGAGCACTTCGTGTCTAAGGGAACAATGGAGAGAATTGGGATCGAGGAGCTAAGTGCATGTTTCATGGCAATTATGATGGTGACGACGTTATACGTTGGCGCAAGCGCAGCAGAAACAGAGATAAAGCCTGTATCCTTTATATTTGGAGACTCTTTGTCAGATGTTGCAAACAACAATCACCTGCAGAGGAGTCTAGCGAAGTCCAATTATCCATGGTATGGAATTGACTTCGGTAACGGATTGCCCACAGGAAGATACACCAATGGCCGAACCATTTGTGATATAGTTGGTGTTTTT
Source organism: Pinus tabuliformis (assembly GCA_031772625.1). Classification (NCBI taxonomy): domain Eukaryota; kingdom Viridiplantae; phylum Streptophyta; class Pinopsida; order Pinales; family Pinaceae; genus Pinus; species Pinus tabuliformis. The sequence continues at coordinate 1,084,262,052 of CM062818.1, forward strand.
TACTTCCCCCTTCCACAATTCAATTGTTTCTTCTTTGAATAATTATTTGTATATTGGGCATTTTCTAGGTATTGATGGATTGGGTGTTGCTAATTTTGCAGCTGAGAAAACAGGTTTGCCAATCCCAGCGCCGATCCTGGGAACGTCGTGTTGAAACTAGGTAGGTGGAGGCGGCATTCTTAACGAAAGAGGATCTCTTTTTGTAATAACTATTCCATACCCACTTCTCTGGTTTTCTTTTTTGTTAATTTTCTTTTTTTCCCATGCTAACTGTATACCCATTTAGATTCAACGACTGTGGCTGTGGAAGCAAATAGAGATGTTTCAAGGCACCAAGATGATCATTGCCAATAAAACCGGGTAAGAAAAAGCGGAGAAATTCTTTAATGAATCCATTTATTTAATGTCCATTGGAAGCAACGACTACATCAACAATTTTTTGCTCCCCGTCCAGGCTGATTCCTGGCAATTTGCTCCCGATGATTTCATAAATTATCTTATTTCCACGTTACGCCAACAACTCACGGTGAGTGTTTCTCAACTATAAATTTGACTATCATAATTTATTGTTTTTTGTCAAGTGATCTGTGATTTTTCAAATTTGATTTGTGGATCGAAGAGCATTTCATGTGTCAAAATCAACTAAAGGACATCTGATTTATCAAAATCAACCTAACATAAACCACACCCACTCTAATCTAACTTTTTACACCAGTTTCTTGCCTGAGGCACAACTACCCCTGGGAAATTTGATTGAATGACCTTATTATAAAAAGGCCCATCCTCAACAGGTTAGGCTAATAAAACTTCATAGTAAAGGTATGGTTAATAATTAATCTTTTATATATAAAATGGTGCAGACACTGCATCAATTAGGCGTACGCAAGTTGCTCTTCACAGGATTGGGACCTCTGGGTTGCATTCCACTGCAGCGGGTACTGACAACAGATGGTAGTTGCCAACAGAATCTCAACGAGTATGCCGTCAAGTTTAATGCTGCCACTGGAAACCTCATCGCAGATCTAAATTCAAAACTGCCAGGAGCTCGCTTTGTCTTTGCCGATGGTTACACTTTCTTCACCAAACTTATAGAAAATCCCCAAGCTTATGGTGAGGATTCAATACATTTAACGCTATCATCAAATTATAGTATGTTTCATGCGTTTATTTTGGATTGGTGATTTGGGTTTTTTATTAACGAGAATTTACGTCTGCAGGGTTCGAAAATGGTGATACTCCTTGCTGCAGTTTTGGAAGATACCGGCCCACATTAAGTTGCGTGGCTGCTGCAAAGCTGTGTCCAGACACAACGAAATATTTGTTTTGGGATGAATACCATCCTAGTGATGCTGCCAATTTAGTTATTGCACAGAGTCTGATTTCTGCTATTCAAATGAATCATGGGAATTCTGCTCATTCACCATCTCCATCGCCATTTCGATCTCCATCTCTTTCTCCATCAGCATTTTGAAAATAAATTTGTCTACATCTTCATTTTTGAGAGTACATGAATTTGTGTTGGTCTGCTACATATAGATGCAGGTTACAAAGATCGCAGCTGCCCTCTAGACCCCCTTGTAGCGCAAATATTACGGGTGGCGTTGCCGCCACATTACGAATTGGGGTCCAATGCGGTGATACCTCTGAATAAAGAAGATAATCAGGCTCCACACCCAACACAATATGCAGTCCACAATCAAATGCTAGACAAAGCACACAACAAAAAGCATCATTTAAGAACTACACTCTATAACAAAGCTTCAAATTTAATTATTGTTGAGCCCATGCAGTTCTAATGTTGAACCATGCACTGATATTACCATGTAATTAAACTTTAACTCGTTATCATACTACATAGAGTCCCAACCTTTATCTCCAAAGATCCAGTATAGAAACTTCACTTTGATACCACTCTATAACACTCCTCTCCTTAGACTTCCCCAAGACCTAGTGGGAGGAGTTACTTTAATCTAACCTAACCTCCATAGTTTCTTCATGGAAATGGGGTTACAAAATTTCCTTGCTCCCCAAAGTTAGAAAAATCAAATTTTGGACAACACCGGTCCATCCATCTTGCCAAGAGATTTTCGATGATATAAATTTTACCTTGATCTAAACCCTAGATGAAAGGATATGCCATTTTAAAGTATCACCATTTAAACTCTGCCACATAGGCAAGACTTGCCACATGGATCCGACGTGGCACCTACGTGACAACACCACCTCACTCAGGTGGTACCACATCCCTCAAGTGGTACGACATCACTCCCACGCACTAAAAATGACATAAATTAGCCTTAATCACTATCTAACACGTCACATCACCCATGGGCCCACAATTCCATGCCCATTTCCCACTGAGTGAATCGTGTTAGTTCTTCATTATGGATTTTCAGAATTCTAATCTTTTCTTGAACTCACACTTATAAAAAGTTATAGACCCTTGGAACTTCGCACTAGTTCTTATCGACGCACACCCTTAGACTAGCCCATATATGGGTTGTCCATCCTTTTACTCTCACTCTAGTCTAGGATTTCCTAGACCTCTAGACTAGTCTGATTTAAATTCGGCCTGCACCACCTTTAGTGGTAAGAGCACCACCCCAGACTTCTATCCAACCTTACCTATGATGGAGTCTGACCTAAACTCTGCATAACATTAACCTCAAAGGGCCCCACAACATATATACCTTTTCCAGTGCAAGTAACCTCATTACAGGCTAAGTTTGACCCATCTGAAGTGTAGACCCTCAATGTTGTATCACACACCGTTCCTCTTGAAATCCCAAACTTGTTCGGACTAGCCTAAGTTTGAAATCCAAATACAAGTGATTTATTCATTAACATGCTAGAGTGATTCTTTGGGTTTTCTTCGAGTGCTCCATGGATTTAACTAGGGATTCTTCCTGAATTAAAGTGTTACTCATAACAATATATTATATATTAATAATACCTTCAATTAGATGATAAGTATGCAGGAATGGAAGCCCCAGTACACACTAGTCTTATGATCATAAAACATAGCCAAAATAAGAGTAATAAGACTATCAACATGCCTATGCCCTGACATAGGTATTATCGAGCGCATCACTGAGACTTAACTGTAAGTCTTGATATGAAAACACCCCCTCAATCACATAATGAACTCAACAAGCATCATCAGAACCATTGATGTTACATGCCATACGAGTATTTCTCAAATACTTACACCAATCCATAATAACAAGTAACCACATGTGATAAACATAACATATCAACAATGAATATCACACACAATGACAACAACAAAACCCAACCAATAAATTAATATGTTATGTAATTTACCCATGTACTCAAGAAAACACCAACAATCTTAGGGATTTGAAAATCCTCCTCAAAACATGAGAACAAGCACACTTATATCTTATTGAAAAAAAACCAAGAATAATAAAATTCCTCCATGAGTATTGCTGATACATTCATTTCCATTTACAACAATATTACAAATTTTGTCTAATAAGAACACACTGAAAATACAAATAAGCAACTTATCTTATGAAGTGAATGAATGGAAACCGAGGAACGGACTTCCACTCTCCACCCAACCATAGGTCAACTTCATTGCAATATTTCTTTTAGTTTACCACCCGAGAGTTGCATTTAGAGTCTAAGGAGTAAGTGCTCAACGGAATTAAAAACCATTGCCAATTAATTGATCACACAAGAGTCCAGAGACCACCCCATCTTCACTTAATTAATTTAGGACTATATCATTCAATGCCTCCACTAGTTCACCTAGGAATCCAGAGCACACTTATGTCTATCCCATAGATATAAAAAGCACACAGAGTTTACCCTTTTCCAACCAAGGATCCAAAGTAGACTTGAGTTTCCACTTGCTCAACCCGGTAGGACTCCAGAACACACAATGTCTCAACCTTGTTTCTTTCTTCAACCATGCTTCTCAGCGTGCTCGTGATCTAGTTCCAACACATGTTCCAACATTATTCCTTTGATTTTTCAAGTTTTCTTGCATTTCCCTATATGTCTAACATGACATATGGCACCCAAAGAACACTACTCGTATCTGTGATTATAGAGATGTTAACCATGCTTGTTTTGTTTGTTTGTTTTTTTGGGTGTGGGTAGCTCTTCACATATCATAGTGTCATCTCTCAGCTCATGCGAATTACCATCTCCGGTGAATATCCTGTTGAAGAATCTAGGGCAAATGTAGTTAATGAGATTCTTATTATCATGATAACTATTTGTGAGGTATTTAATTTTTGTTTATTAGCATATTATTTTACATTAGAGTGTGTCTTCTTTAGTTCATATAAGAGCTACCAAAACAAAGAGACAAGAACATAAGATGTTGGCTTTCTGCCAAGGCCAAAACCTTTCCCTCTTGGAGAGGAAAACCCGACAAAATTATTCTTATAGAGATTCCAATTGACGAATACCAAGACCATGACCCTTGACCTGTTATGCCACTCCAAGACCAACACACCAATCCTCTTCTTTGTCACTCCTGAGATCATCAACATTGTTGCACCATTGAGGGCATCACTACCGCACCACAGAGATATTTAGTTTTGTTGCACCATGACTAATTCTTCCTCGAGAGCTTCATCGATGCTACACCATGACTACTCCTTCATCGAGATATTCATTCATAGGTGTGTCTGTGTGTGTGTGTGTGTGTGTGTGTATATATATATATATATATATATATATGATAGTTGTACCGATGTCTTCATCATGATCCTGATTCCATGTCTTCATTAATGCACTTAAATCTTCATTATGACCTTGTCTTCATTAGGTTTATTACCGAGACCATGGTTGTCATTATGCTGAGATCTTGACGGCGTTTAGTATGTTAAGAATGCATTACTTATGAGATCACAATTGTGTCGAGATAGTGAGTGTATCTTCTACATCCAATATGTCAAGAAAGTGATTGGCACTGTGGTTTTTATTATCCCATCTATATTGAGACAATGACTGCATTCTTGCACCAATATCACCATCATAGTTAGGCCATGATTGTCACCATTGAGAAGGATGAGACTGTAATCTGCTCACTGAAATTATCCAAGAGATAGTGTCCTCCTGTAATGCGGATTAGATCCATGTACCCATTCTAGTGAATCCGAGTTACTTATCTCAAATGTTTGCACTCCTGTACTTGTCCGAGATTACAGAGGATCCGAGATTCTATCTTGTACAAAGATCAGTAGGGTTGTATAATAGTTATGTCTCCATAATAAGCCGAAGTGATAGTGAATCGTTGTGTAATTTTATTTGAGCCGACATGATTTCTCTTTATATCGTTTTGTTGGCTGACTTGTTCAAGAGGATTTTGCTTGTCTTGGAGGGTCGATCTAGACACTAGGTTGACACATATACATTAAATATATGTTCAAGAAGATCTCTTTAACATTTTCTTTGACTGTTTGACTTTCCTATAGCACTTCAACATGTGCTGGAACTATGTAATGAGCAAGAAACTCATTTTATATTTTACAAAAATAATATTTCTTTTCTTTTACAAGTACAAAGATCAAAATTACATTTATGAAGACCAAGCCTAGTTACATTTTCTTCAACATATCCTCCTTCTTCCTTTCTCGTCGACTCTTTTTTCTCCATCAACCCCCTCACGACCATTGCATGTTGATGACACCATGCAAATCATGAGAAAAGACAGAGGGGGTATGGGTTTGTCCTCCATTTAGGAAGCCCATACTCCACCTCCCTGCTTGTCATGTAGACCATTAAAACGCAGTGGGAAGGCTGGTGGCCATTAATGAACAACCTTGTCTTAACCAATTTCCCAAGCAAATCCTCCTCAAAACTTTTGAATCTGTGTCCACTCCTCTCATCAAGTCATTATGTTTGCATTTACACAATATTTACATGAATTACAATGCATAAAGATAATTATAAGAGGGATTAACAAAAAGGGTTGTCACAAAAACACTTTGTAAAAAGTAAAGATTCTTTGAGGTTCGTTTGAAAAGATTGAAATGGAGGTGGTAATTTTTTAACAGAGAGATATTTTTTTTAGTGCCAATAGCTTCAATACATAATAAAAGACTTGCAAAATCATTGTAAAGAAAAGGATATTTTTTTTTTGGCAATAATCAAAAGATGGCATTTCCTCATCTAAAATGGAATATCATATCAATGTAATTATACAAGATAAATACGAAGGTTTAATATATTTTGTGTTAGTGTTATTTTGATGTTTGCAATACTACAATTCTAAAAGTCAAGACATTTTAACCACTCGCTTAGTGTGCATGATTGATAGTACCTGACACTCGAAGGTGACATAAAAATGAAGCAAACCTAAGATAAAAGAATTAATGCAAGTGAGCGATTACAAGTGAGTGTGATAAATATGTCGAGGAAATTGTTTCCAATATGCCTGTCAAGAATAAAAGGATTTGCAAGAGTATAACCATGAACTTCAAATCAAATTAAAGCAATTGAGTGGGACTTACAATAGAAATAAAACATCATTGATCACATAGTTGATATACTACAGTTGGAAAATGATATTTGAAGTGATCAAGGTATGAAGGAACGATTCATTGATTGATGCACTTTAAATAAAGTGAAGAGAAAAGTAATATTAACTTGATGATATGCTAGATGCAACATCTACAACTTAGATAGATTCAATTTGTGATAGAGGACCTCATACAGAAAGCTAATGCAATTTGTGATATAGATGAACTCATCGAAAATATTGATGCAAGTTGTGACATAGAGGAGTTATTAGAGAATATTGATATAACAAATGATACAAAGTATCTTATGCAAAAGTATATTGCAACATGTGAAATAGATGAAATCTTGCAAATGGTTTATGCTAATTGTGATACAAAAGACCTAACGGAGTTATAAAAAAAGAATGAAAATGAATCACAATCACACAATGATTGCACTAATAATAGAAAAAGAAAATGTGAAGACGCGGAAGAACAACATCAAGAGCTTCCCAAATGTTTCTTACACCTTGGAAAGAGATACCATTCAACATAAGTTGACATGGTTTGGGGTATGATGAAGGAAACAACTTGCATATTATGGATTACTCCAAGCCGGTTAAGTTTGTAAGCACAAGATTTATTGAAGATGCCTAAAATCTTGAAAATAAAAGCCAACATTGTTAAAGAGTTGGTCACACTGAGAGTTAGTGTTTTGATCTCCATTCTTGCCTTCATTGTGGGAAGACAAATCACTAATCAAATAAATATCAAAAGAAGAATCTTATTAAGAAGATAGATAATTATGAATGAATAAATTGTTGGAGATGGAATCCATAGGTGAAGCAACTACATCAGTCTTACCACCTTGTCAATAGATAGGTAAAGACACAAAAAAAAGAAGCAATGGAAAAGATAACAAGCTATTAAACAATTATTCCAAATGATTTTGGACATGATCTAAATCCAATTCTAGGTGTCCTCTAAATTCAAGGATGGTACTCTCCACACCTCAAAGGGGGGAGAGAAATGAAAAAATAAACTCTCCTACACCTTTAAAATGGGGAGTAAATTGATGAAACAATGAAGGTTAGTGGACAACAAAAAACCACTGGATTATTCAAAGTAGATTGGTTATTGGTCATCTAAAATCCATCACATTGTTCAAAATAGATTGGTTAGTGGTCATCCAATACCCACCACATTATTCAAAGTAGATTGGTTCGTGGTCATCTAAAAATGACTACATTATTCAAAGCGGATTTACAGCTTGGACCAAACACTCTATGGTGTTCATGTACTACTTCGGTTCTACATAACATGCTAGCTTCTTCACCATACCTTGACATCATTGACTCCATCTATATTCTCTCATCCATGTATCTACATAACCTCTCTCTCACTTTATCTCTAGCCCTTGTTAATCCATATCTTGACTTGGCCTTCTAACGTCATTTGCACTTGCTGGAATCACACTTTGAGTCCAAACCTAATGCTCCCCTTCTGCCACTTCATTGCAATGAGCATCTCAATCTGGTTTTTGTCTACATCGACTTTAATCCTTTCCTCTGCATCTGCTTGCTAAAACAATGATTCCAAATCATCTCAGGTTGGGTCATCCATGCATTGCTTTTGGCTTTGTAGCATGACCAAAAAGTACATTTTTTTCTTCACCGTATAGCAGTTTCTCATTTTTGGCCCTTAGTTTTTCTTTGATGCGAGCGGTTATTAAAAAAAAAGAGAAATAAATACATGAAAACACATCATAAAAATAACATACAAACACCATAATTTAACAAAAAAAACTCTTATTGGAAAAACAACTTTGAATAAAAAATATACAATTCCTAACCTAAAAGCATCTTACAACGATTTGTTGCATAACATAAAAATACTATAAACAAAACCATAAATTACCAAAACTAAATTAATTTTATAACTAAATAAAATTCACTCGAACTACCTACCAACACATTTAGAACTTTCAATAAACTTATCTTAATTTTTATTTATTTATTTTTATTTTTTATAAAATAAATAAATTTCTCATATTCCAACTCACTTCATATCAAATATCCATCCATATGTATATCAGAGTTTCCTAACCATGTCTTAAATAAAAAGTTTTTTAAATGTTTAATCTAAAAATGAACTACATTAAATGGTCATCCAAACTAATGATGTAATTAAAAATTAACTACATTAAATGATAGACCAAACAACTAATAATATAATTAAACTGAAAGACACTCTCATAAACCATATGAATGACAAAAATTATTAAAAAAAAAAAAAAAAAAAAAAAATCAGAGTTGCTACCAAAACAGAGTTGAAGATATCGCCAATCCTTCAATGCACACGTCTCTTATTTTTAGTAAGTGCAACCAACCCTGCGTCTGCAACAATCCCTTCCATGTTTATAATGGCTTGCGAGAAACTACGAAACCCCACATACCCAAAATAAAACGTACTTCCATGTTTATAATTTACTTGTAACAAACTACGAAACCCTATATATCAAAAAACAGAGGCCAACAGTCCTCAACAACATTACATATTATCTGTGATCGCCACACATCTGATGTAGAACTGCTAACCGTGAATTTCAGTTTTAGGGAGTGAATAACTCGCTCTCGAACAGTCCGGTGTATCTACCCACTCTACCACTCAACAATGGATGATTTTAGTATTTACTGGTTCATCACTTCTCATATTTTCCCCTTATGTGCCGAACTACAATACCAAAATTATTCGCTTATATTATAAATACTGGGGACCGCGGGATCCCGTTGGGGCAGAGCATTAGGTGTCTCCGAGAACAATTGGAGCAGAGCACTTTGTGTATTAAAAAACAATGCATAGGTTTGGGCCTGAGACACCCATTGCAGGTTTCATGGCGATCTTGATGGTGGTGGCGTTATACGTTGGGGCAGGTGCAGCAGAAAGAGAGATAAAGCCTGTATCCTTTATTTTCGGGGATACTTTGTCAGATGTTGCAAATAACAATCACCTGCAGAGGAGTCTGGCGAAGGCCAATTATCCATGGTATGGCATTGACTATGCCAAGGGAACAGCTACTGGCAGATATAGTTGGTATTTCTTATTTCCCTCTTTGAGAATTCAACTGGTTTACCCGGGAATATAAATACAATTTGTATAGGGGAATTATAGTTGGTATTTCTTATTTCCCTCTTTCAGAATTCAACTGGTTTGCCCGCGAATATAAATACAATTTGTACAGGGGAATGTGTATAGAGGTATTTTTGCTGAATTTATTTTGATTATAGATTTTGGAAATATTTTGGATTTTTTTTATCTTGCAATGAAAAATCCTTCTCATTTATATTAATAAAAATCAAAATCAATAGTATATTTACATAGTATTTCATATTTTTTATAAAAATTTTCTAGTGTCATCTTATACTGTTTTTATTTCTACTATTCTTCCTATGATTCTTATCATCAGTATATTCTATAAACTCTGATTCTTTCAACTACTGTCTAAAAAAATAAAACTATCTATCTCATATCAATAAGACAGCAGGGATCTCCTCTATCAATTTTCCTGTTGTTACTTACATTTTTTCAAAAAGAACCAGAGTCTATCAAAACATAAAGCTCTATGAAAGAACCAGAGTCTATCAAAACATAAAGCTCTATGAAAAGTTTATGCTGCCAGCATTTGTCATGGCTTCTTGTTCCTACGCAGAGAAGAAAAACTTATTTGGTTCTTTATCTATTCCTCTCTTAGATAGTAAATCTGCTGTTCAGTTTTTCGCCCTGTAAATGTGATCGAAATTGATATGATGATAGATACTTACAAACTTCCTGATGCCTTTCATCAAATTGTTTAATATGAGAAAATTGAAACTATTGTATCTTTTCACCCAGTCAATGATTCTCTTTGCAGCTCCATAAATCTGAATGTGTTCCATACTTAATTATTTTGCCTGAATCACTACTCCCCACATAGCTATGACCTCTGCTTTACTGTTCGTGCTCTGTCCCCTTGCCACTATTAACAATTACTAAGATCTTAGAATTTACTATCAATAAATAGGTTAAACCTTCAGATATCTTTATATGGATGACCAATTCTGAAAATATTCCAAAATTTAATAGTAATAATTCCAAAATCTGCAATCGACCTCAATTCAGCAACCTCACCTTCCCTAATTGTTTAATTTCAAAATATTCCCAAATCTACCATAGACATAAAGATGCTGGTTATTTTCAAGAGGAGTTGTCTACTGAGGTGGAGGAATTGCCCGGATGGCCAAAAATCATCGCTGGAATCTAGGGAAAAAAAATTTAAAAATCTTGTAGAGATACTCTTTGAATCATGTTTTTGATGGTGGAAATGGATTCAACAGCATCAAAAACATCTAAGACACCTAAAATTTTGAAATTTAACAACTATAACTTGGATTAACAAAAATCTTTGCCAAATTTTCTTTAAATATGACCGAAATTTTCATAACTCTCGGACAACTCGTCCCCCTCGTTAGACTACGCGTTTTCAAGATATTCATGAATTGGGTGTTGCTAATTTTGTAGCTGGGAAAACACGTTTGCCAATCCCGGCGGCGTACCTGGATCCATCCACTGATGAGAACACTGTTGAAACGAGGTGTCAACTATGCTTCGGGTGGAGGCGGCATTCTTAACGAAACAGGATCTCTTTTTCTAATAACTTCTCTGCGAGTGGTCAAATGGTCGTCTTATTTTTTTAAAGTTAATTTCATTATCTGACCTGCTAACTGAATGCCACGTGTAGATACAGCGACTGTGTATGTGGAGGCAAATAGAGATGTTTCTAAGGCACTAAGATTACTGTCGCCAAGAAAATCGGGCATGAGCCGGCAGAGAAATTCTTTAATGGATCCATCTATTTAATAGGCATCGGAAGCAATAATTACATTAATAATTATTTGATTCCCGCCCTGGGTGATTCTTGGGAATACAGTCCGGATGATTTCATTGATTATCTTGTCAACAGATGACAACAGATGGTAGTTGCCAACAGAATCTCAACGAATATGCCGTCAAGTTTAACGCTGCTGTGAAAAACCTCATCGCTGATCTAAATTCAAAACTGCCAGCAGCTGGCTTTATCTTTACAGATGGTTACGATTTCTTTATGAAGCTCATAGAGAATCCCCAAGCTTATGGTGAGAGTCAAAAACCTTTAATACGTAGCAATTTGCTATTCAAATAACATGTTTCATGAGGTTGGTTTTGGATTGGGGAGTGAGTGTATTAACGAGACTTTATGGATGCAGGGTTTGATAATTCTGATACTCCTTGCTGCAGTATTGGAGGATACCGGCCCACATTAACATGCGTGTCTGCTGCAAAGCTGTGTCCAGACAGAAACAGATATTTGTTCTGGGATGAATATCATCCTACTGACGCTGCAAATGTATTGATTACAGAGAATCTTCTGTCTACCGTAATTTTTTTCTCTGCCAATTCTACTCACTCACTTGCACCATCTCCATCTCCATCGCCATCGCTATCGCTATCTCCGTCTCCGTCTCCATCTTGACAGTACATTTGTCTCCGTTTTATTCATACAGATATATATATTACAAAAACTGGCACGGGCTACCCATGCCAGAGGAAAGTGTTAGTTAACTTAGTTTGTATTATTGACTTACAGTCAAACTTTCAGCTTCTAATTATAGAATTTTAGTACTATTGTTTTCTGGCAAACGGGGGGCTTCTGGCAAACGGGGCCGCCACTCTTCCCACGTCATCAAGTCATCAATGTCAGTGGGCGAAAATCGGTGAGTGTGGGTGAAAAATAAATGACCCACTGTTCCCACGTCATCAAGTCATCAATGTCAGTGGGCGAAAATTGGTGAGTGTTGGTGAAAAATAAATGAGAGCCTAGTTGAATCTATGTATAAATCTATGCGTGTCAATGTAATGATTAAGCTTTTCTATAGAGTCTTTAGTGTTTCTGTCATGGTATCAGAGTTTAGGTGAGCTTCAGTGATGGTATCAGAGCTTAGGTGAGCTTCAGGAACAGAACTCGTTGTGAGGAGAGGCCGAGTGGTATCCTCTGCATGAGGCCAATTGTTGTGCTCTCGCTGAACGATCATGCGAAGAGCCTGAGACAGCGTGAAGGAATTGTTGTGTGAGAGCTGAGTGTTAGCCGAAATCTGTGAGGCTTTGTTGTGTTGCTATGTTGTGCTTGCTGTCCATAATCTTTGTTGGTGATTTTTTTTTTTTTTGTTTCTGCCGAGTGGTGAGAACAATTGAGTGTGCGCTGTTTTGAGTTGTGAGACAGTGTGCCTTGTTGTTGGCGCTGATTGGTGAGAGTTGTTCGGCGCGGGAAGGTCGTTGTGAGAGGTGCAGCATGGTTGTGTGAGCATGTGTTGAGGGTTGTGTGAGCCTTTGCCCACGTGGAGCTCAACCAGAGGTAGTGATGAAGGCTAAGGTGAGTGCCAAGAGGAAGCATTGTTAAAACGAACGTGTGAGGCCTGGCGACAGTGTGGCTAGGATCTAGTAGAGATCTGTTGGGTGAAAAGCATCGAGGTGAGCTCAAAGAGTTGAGGGCTAGGGGGTGAGACGCTGACACAACGTGTAGCGTGGCCGTGGGTGCTTGTGTCGCTGCTAGGGCCAGTGGCCCTGTGTGATTGAGTGGTGAGTAGGAGCCGTTGAGGCTTGTGAGCATTGAGAGGGCCGAGATTTGTGAGGGTTGTGAGGCTGGAAGCAGAGTAAGTCTATCCAGTGTAATCTCTTTGTTCTCTGATGATGTGTTAAGTGTTATTGAGTGTGGAAGGCCAATTAAAGGCCAATTGAATGCATTCTTTAATCTAGGGAGAGTGTTGTTAGTGAGCACCTATGTAGAGAGCCCCTTAGAAGGTCATTCGCTTGATTGGAGTATAATGAGTGAGATAATGTTCGATATTGATATTTTTGATGATGCATTTTTAGAGAGCCCATTTGGAAGTATTTTTGGACCTGGTAATATTTTTTATTCACGGAGTATTTTTGAGTCACAAGAATTATTAGATCAACAGAACGATTTTTTTGATGACCATAAATATCCAGAGGTGGAGTCCATTCCACATGAGAGCAAAATTTACTTGTCCCTGAACCCAACTACTAGTATTGTGATTGGATCCGCTTCTAAGATGGCTGTGATAGTGGAGGATACTACTATGGATGTTGTTCAGAGGCGGCTCATGTTCGAAGATGAGTGCATTTTGGTGGCTCCTCATGGAAAGTGGGGAGAACATGAATTAGATTACCTTGTTTGGGATCTTGTATTGCATCCCAATCCAGAAGAGGTTGTTGATGTTAAGTACGTAAGCAAGGAGCAGAGGAAGTTCATAAGGAAAGCCAGAAAGATGAAGATGAAACTAGGCCAGCGAATGAACAAGCATGGACCCTTTAGCAAGAAGGTAAAAATGAAATGTTTTGTTGTAAGCCTAGCTGAGACTGAGACTTAGACCAGCAAGCAAGTTAAATTTTAGATCGTCGTGATTAAGGGGAGATGTTAGAACTTAATCACCACTGCGGAAAACGGCACTCCCACTGTTCCCATGTCATCAAGTCATCAATATCAATGAGCAAAAATCGATGAATGTTGGTGAAAAATAAATGACAGCCTAGTTCAATCTATGTATAAATTTGTGTGTGAATGTAATGATTAAACTCTTCTAAAGAGTCTTCACGTTTTTGTCAGCTTGAGCACCTTGTTGATCTTAACAATACAAGAAAGGATACGCATCGCAATTTTAAACTCTGGATTTTTTATCTTAACAATACAAGAAAGGTTATGCATCGCAATTTTAAACTCTGAAAATCCAGAATATAGAGTAATTGCTAGCAAACCGTACAGGGTGCAATAGCTTCAATACCACCTCTGGAAATTTAATCGATCAAATGGCTATAGGCAGTAGCATTAGTTTAAACTTGCAAGCTACGTTAGGGTGATTCATTGCCTTTCCATTCTATTTATTTAATATAATATTAAATTATTTCCAGATAATAAACTAATAAAAGTAATCGAGCGATCATTAAACTCAATTCTATGACGCTTATTGCGGTGCTCCAGCAATAGATTTTCTAAAGTCTTATTTCAAAATTAGATGGGTGTAATGCAATATTTAATATAAAAAATAAATATTTATTTTTTAATATTATTAAAAAAATTATTTTTCACATATTTCATTGTATCAATATAAAAGTTTTATTACAATTTTGTACAATATAATGCATGTTTATAATTACCTCATATATTTTATGTTAAGATTTATAGAAATGGTTACAATATTCATAATAGTGATTTTTTATTCTTAACTTTTACAAGAAAATTATCCCAAAATAAAATCTTTTACTCATATTTAGATAAATAACATATTTACCATCATTTACTTGCCACTATATTTTAAGCAAGCGTTTGCATAAAAAATGGATGGGAATAAGATGAAAGTTGTGTTTAAGTGAGACTAAAATCTTTTACCCATATTTAAGTAAATAACATGTTTATCATCATTTACTTCCCGCTATATTTTAAGCAAGTGTTTGCATAACAAGTGGATAGGAATAAGATGAAAGTTGTCTTTAAGTGAGACTTTGTGGAGTTTTTTGGGGCACTTCAATTGCACAGAGTTCACGAGTCAAACTTGCGAATATAGACAAATTAGATGGGAAAACTTGTGATTTCAATGAATGGGAAAACTTCTGATTTCAATGAATTCTTGTCAGATTCTAGACAAATTAGATCAGAAACCTTTTAATGACAACTCGAATAAGATACATATAAATATACTTCCCACCAGTTATTTCCAACTATTATTTATGTTTTCATCACATTTATGTAGGAGTAAAACTAAATGTGTAATGTAGACTTACTAGTGGTTACTATCCACCAAAATATATACTTCCCACCAGTTATTTCCAACTATTATTTATGTTTTCATCACATTTATGTAGGAGTAAAACTATGAATATGTAATGTAGACTTACTAGTGGTTACTATCCACCAAAATTTGTAAGTCTTTGTACTGGAGCAAACAATTAATTTAGTAGTTCTTGCCAAAACAAGATTATAATATTTTACTTTTCTATTAATCACTATTAATTTAATATTTAAAAAGATTTGACTTTTTTATTAATCACTATTAATTTAATATTGATCAATATAAAATTTAATATTTTATACTTACAAAATTACTTTAATTATTTTACTTCCTATTATAAAAATAACTTTACTATTAAAAAATCTCATATATATATATATATATATATATATATATTTTTTTTTTTTTCATTATTTCGAAATTTTAAAACAAAATCTCTTTATTCTACGTTTTTAATATTGCCTTCCTTTCTTTCCTTTTTTTTTTAATTCAGCGTCAGAATTTCCCTTTTTTTATATATTTATTTAAAAATGTCCTCGAGATTTTGATTTAGTAGATTTGGAATATATTTTTGTGGTGGTTAGGGGTGAAATTACGGAATTTTAAACAAATTTTCTTCTCTATTCCAACGACCATCTAATCATTTCGTTTTTTTTTATTATGGGTTTGATTTAATTCTCTTCCTATATTGGAATCAGTCTCTAATTCATCTCTAGGCATTCTTGTAATTTGAATTTTATTTTAAAAAAAATTGGATGGATGGTTGAGTGTTAAGATTTATTTTAAACTATAATTTTATGTATTTTATTCTTTAGAAAATTTAAAAGATTTTATTTATATATTTCTTTGAAATTTAAAAAATCTAATATAAATGCCTTTTAGTTTCATTTTTTTTGGGTTCATTCTTAGTTTTTTCGGTTTACCATTTTATTTCATTTCATTTTATTTCTTTTAACATAATATTTTAATTACAAAGTGGCCTTGTAAGAGGATGACCTTGCTTGGTGAGAAATTTATACTAGAGCCGATTTTTCGTCGAAAGCCACTGTTGACATTAAAAGAATTGAAGAAATCCATTCCACCTCATTGCTTCTAATGGATCAATGCTCATATCAAGGATATGATTTTGAATTGCTACATTTTTGTTGTATTCCACAACCACCTATTACTTCACAGCGCCCGACATGGTTGGATGGGAACCATGGTTTGGTTATTAGACAACCCATGGTGCATTCTGATTGGGATATGGGTTATAGTATATGAATGCAGGCATCATGCCTTTAGTGACTATTTGGTGGATGATGAAGTAGGGATTATACTACATTCTATTGGAAAATGTAATTATTACTTGTCTCGGTTGGGATTTTTGCTATGTAAAAGAGTTTGTTCCTATTAGTTAGGAGTTGCTTTTTAAATTGGTGTGTGGTTGAGATATTCTCTCAACCAAGTGATTATGTGTCCAAGATAGTTTCCCTATCTTGAGACAACACTTCATATATTTATTTGTAACATTAGTTGATTAATGTGAATATAGATTTCCTTATGGAAATTTAACATGGTATCAAAGTCGTTAAGGGCCTGGACCTCAGCCCCTCCTGGGCTCAAGGAAATAAGAGAGTATATTTGTATTGTTTTAGTTTTTGTTTGTCCATTAGACTATTAAAGTTCTTGAGAAATTGATTCGAGAGAAATCAAGTCGAGTAGGATAGATTAACTTGATGATATACTAGATGCAACATCTACAACTCAGATAGATTCAATTTGTGACAGAAAGAACCTCATACAAAAAATTAATGCAATCTACCAATTCTACTCACTCACCATCTCCATCGTTATCTCTATCTCCATCGCCATCGCTATCTCCGTCTCCATCTCCATCTTGATAGTACATTTGTCTCTATTTTATTCATGCATATATATATATATATATATATATATATATATATATATGTTACAAAAACCGGCACGGGCCACCCATGCCAGAGGAAAGTGTTAGTTACCTTAGTTTGTACTATTGACTTACAGTCAAGTGAAGGAGATATACGATTGAAACGACGGAAGATCCAATATTTAAGAATCATATCTAAGATGACTGGAAAAGTTGAAACAAGACCAGATATGATTTGTTCATTATGGGCAAATCCTATTGTTTTCTGACATTTTTTGCAAGGAAGTAATGGTGGCTTGACTACTATCGTTTTCTGACATTTTTTGCGAGGAAGTAACGATTTTTTTGAAGGAATTAATGGTGGCTTGAGTACTATTGTTTTCTGGCATTTTTTGCAAGGAAGTAACGACTTTTTTGCAAGTAATGGTGGCTTGAGTACTATTGTTTTCTAACATTTTTTGCAAGGAAGTAATGGTGGCTTGACTACTATCGTTTTCTGACATTTTTTTGCGAGGAAGTAACGTTTTTCTTTAAGGAAGTAATGGTGGCTTGAGTACTATTGTTTTCTAGCATTTTTTGCAAGGAAGTAACGATTTTTTTGCAAGGAAGTAATGGTGGCTTGAGTACTATTGTTTTCTGACATTTTTTTGAAGGAAGTAATAGTGGCTTGACTACTATTTTTTTCTGACATTTTTTGTAAGGAAGTAACGATGGCTTAAGCACCTTGTTGATCTTAACAATACAAGAAAGGATGTTCATCGCAATTTTAAACTCTGAAAATCCAGAATATAGAGTAATTGCTATCAAACAGTACAGGGTGCAATAGCTTCAATACCATATTTGGAAATTTAGTTGATCAAATGGCTATAGGCAGTAGCATTAGTTTAAACCAATGTTGTGAAAAGCACGAGCGGGATTAAATCGGCGCGGGGAACGAATAATAAAAAATCGGAAAAATCGGGAAAAAAATTGGAGAAAAGCGGGAAAAAATCGTTTGGTACAAAAATATTCATTTTTTTTCATTTTTTTTTCAATTTTTTTAATATCTAAACCATCTACAACATAAAATAAATACATCGACACATAAATATGATTAAAAAACTAATATATAAGATGTTTAATATCATTTCTAGCGCTAAAATCACACATAACATTGAATCATGTCCTGAATAGTAAGTCCTGACTCCTGAGTCCCAACTCAGCCTCAAAATATCAACAAAAAATATGATAATGTATCTCATCATGTCATAACGTCATATACAATAAAATGATGTCTAATCCTATTGATTTCCTCTGCCCCTCTTGCGAGAAAATGCCACAGCTTTCCCTTTCCCTCTAGATGTAGATGTCGGTGCCTGTGCTGGTGGAGATGGCAGTGGAGTTTGATGTGCTCTAGAAGCTGAAGAACTAGAAGTAGGAGCTATAGGAGGTAGACCACGTCCTCTAATGGTGGCAGGGGTAGCCCGAGCAGGTGGTGTCACCTGGAAACATTACAATCTCCCAATCCTGAAATCCTGAAAAACTGATAAGTCTGCTGGATTTTAAATGAAATCTAAAATTCTACTTTCTCCATATGAAATCCAATGAGGCTGGAACCACTCTCAAACATCCTGAGTCATTTCATGGTAATGTTAAAAATTTAAGTAAAAGGATGAGAATGAAGATTAAGGAGGATTACCATGAATAACATATCCATACTAGGGCCTAGACTTGATGATTAAGCTGCCCCACTCAAAAATTATTTGTTTCTTTCAAAAAAATTGCATGAAAAAACCCAAATGACCAAATGAAAAACCAAAAAAAAATTTATAAAATCATGCTGTCCCGGCAACCCAGTGCTTTTTTCAAAAAAATCGTGCTTTTTTCGAAAAAGCGCCCTTTTTTGAAAAAAGCACGCTTTTTTCAGAAAAAATCGACAAAAAAATAGCCGATTTTTTCGTGCAAAAAGCGCGATTAAATCGGCGTGGGGAAAAAAGCGCGATTTAATCACGCTTTTCACAACACTGGTTTAAACTGGTAGGCTATGTTAGGGTGATTCATTGCCTTCCATTCTATTTATTTAATATAGTATTAAATTATTTCCAGATAATAAACTAATAAAAGTAATCGAGCGATCATTAAACTCACTTCTATGATGCTTAGTTCAGGATACTTAGTGCTCAAGCAATAGATTTTCTAAAAAGTCCTAATTAAAAAGTCTTATTTAAAAATTACTCGATAAATTGTTGTAATACAACATATAATATTTAATATAAACGTTAAATATTTATTTTTTAATATTATTAAAAATTAATTTTCAAATATTTCATTGCATCAATATAAAGGTTTTATTACAATTTTGCACAATATAATGCATGTTTATAATTACCTCATATATTTTATGTCATAATTTATAGACATGATTATAATATTTATAATAGTGAATTTTTATTCTTAATTTTCACAAGAAAATTATTCAAAAATAAAATCTTTTACTCATATTTAGATAAATAACATATTTACCATCACTTAATTCCCACTATATTTTAAGCGAGTGTTTGCATAAAAAATGAAGAGGAATAAGATGAAAGTTGTGTTTAAGTGAGAGAAAAATCTTTTACCCATATTTAAGTAAATAACATATTTACCATCACTTACTTCTCACTATATTTTAAGAAGTGTTTGCATAATAAATGGATAGGAATAAGATGAAAGTTGTCTTTAAGTGAGACTTTGTGGAGTTTCATGCTGAAAGGAATTCGTGAAAAAAATTGTGGTCAGATCTTGATTTGTGTTGTTTAAACTGGTTTTTGGGGCACTTCAATTGTGCAAAGTTCACTAATTATTTCAATGAATCCCTACTAGATTATAGACAAATTAGATCGGTTTGAGTTCACCAATCAAACTTGTGATTTCAATTTCATTGAATCCCAACGATTTCAATGAATCCGTGCCAGATTATAGACAAATTAGATCAGTTTGAGTTCACCAATCAAACTTGTGATTTCAATGAATTCCTGCCAGATTCTAAACAAATTAGATCGGAAAGTCACACTACAACTCAAATAAGATGCATATAAATATACTTCCCACCAATTACTTCCAACCATTATTTATGTTTTCATCACATTTATGTAGAAGTAAAACTATAAATTGTAGACTTACTAGTGGTTACTACTCACCAAAATTTATAAGCCTTTGTACTGGAGAAAACAATTAATTTATTAGTTCTTGCCAAAGCAAAATTATAAAATTTGACTTTTCTATTCATCACTATTAATTTAATATTGATCAATATAAAATATAATATTTTATGTCTAAAATACAAAACAATTAATTTATTAGTTCTTGCCAAAACAAAAATATAAAAATGGACTTTTCTATTAATTTAATATTCATCAATATAAAAATAATATTTTATCCCTAAAAACTTACATTAATTACTCTACAAATAACTCTACTATTAAAAAAACCATATACATATATAAAATTAAATTTTTTCCACATATTTCAAATTTTAAAACAAAATCCCTTCATTAATTTTTTCCACGTATTTCAAAATTTTAAAACATATGAGAATTTCCCATTTTTTAATATATTTATTTAAAAATATCCTAAAGTTGAGATTTTGATTTAGTAGATTTGGAATATATTTTTGTCGATAGTTAGGGATGAAATTAGGGATTTTTTTAACAAATTTTTAAGTTTCAGAATGGCCTCGCCTTCCACGTCTGCAATCAGGTAGCCTGCAAGATGTTAATTTTGCACATATGGCCATCCATTTTCTTGATTCGTCCTAGTGAAAAAGCGACCCACACATAATAGTCTGTATAGCCCGTTTAGGTGTCCATGCGTGCATTTGCTAAATGGTGGCTAGTCTGATATGTTTCCTCTGCTCTATTCCAACGATCATCTAATCATTTCTTTTTTATTATGGGTTTGATTTAATTATCTAATAGGTGTTCCTATATTGGAATGAGTGTCTAATTCATCTC
This sequence comes from Pinus tabuliformis, assembly GCA_031772625.1. Taxonomy (NCBI): domain Eukaryota; kingdom Viridiplantae; phylum Streptophyta; class Pinopsida; order Pinales; family Pinaceae; genus Pinus; species Pinus tabuliformis. The sequence continues at coordinate 1,084,283,272 of CM062818.1, forward strand.
TAGGCATGCTTGAAATTTGAATTTTATTTAAAAAAAAATTAGATGGATAGTTGAGTGTTGAGATTTATTTTAAACTATAATATTAGGTATTTTATTCTTTAGAAAATTAAAAAATCTTATCTATTTTATTTTTAGAAAATTTAAAAAATCTAATATAAATATTTTTTAGTTTCATTTCTCTTTTTTTCGTTCATTCTTAGTCTTTTCGGTTCACCATTTCATTCCATTTTCTTTGACATAATATGCTAATTACAAAGTGGCTTGGTGAGAGCATGACTTGGTGAGAAGTGAAATTTACACTGGAATGAGTTCTTCGTTGAAAGCCACCATTGACATTAAAAAAATTGAAGAAAGTTATTCCACCTCATTGCTTCTAATGGATCACTGCTCATATCAACAATATGATTTTGCATTGCTACATTTGTTGTATTCCACAACCACCCGTTGACATTAAAAGAATTGAAGAAAGTCATTCTACCTTATTGCTTCTAATGGATCATTGCTCATATCAACGATATGATTTTGCATTGCTACATTTTTGTTGTATTTCACAACCACCTATTACTTCACATCGCCTGACATGGTTGGATGGGAACCATGGTTTGGTTATTGGAGAATCCAGGGTGCATTCTGATTGGGATATGGGTTATAGCATATAAATGCAGGCATCGTGCCTTTTATGACTATTTAGTGGATGATAAAATGGGGATTATACTACATTCGATTGGAAAATGTAATTCCTATTTGTCTCACTTGTGATTCTTTCTATGTAAAGGAGTTTGTTCCTATTTTTTATTTTTTTTGTAAACTTGGTGGTGTTTCCTCTATTTATATTAGTTGTTCAAAATCAGATCTTCCATTTGCTACAGGTGGCTTACCTGCCTGAAGGAAACCAGATAGCCACTTGTCTGCCTTAAACATTGTCCAAAATTTGAAAAGGTCTTTCTATATCCATCTAGCAACATTGTCTTTACTGTCTATACTACTGTTCAAATTAAACAAGTAAAATATTTTCATCAAAATTTTATCAGAAATGTACTGGACCTCTGCTTCAATCCTCGTCTAAGGATATAACTGGGGTTGGTGCTTTGGCACTGGAGCCAAGCATGTCATTCCTCTTCATGTCTTGTAGTGTTTGCTCAATTCTTCCCAAAGCCAAGTTGTTTCTATAAGTTTGTATCTAGATTGTTACAATTTCCCTGAGGAGTTCTGCCCTGACAGGATCCTTTTCCTTGGCGTCCTCCTTTACCTCTAGTCCTCTACTGGCTACTTGTTCCCAATTAAGGGTCATGACCCATGCCACCACATTCTTCATGACCCAATACTGTTGTATTGTCTGTCTAAAGAGGGAGTGTTGTCCTCGAGAGTTCCCTGGATCTGGAACCATACTCTCCCAATCCTCCATGGGGATGTCTTGGTTCCTTATATCGTTTAATTCTCACTCCCATCCAGCAATTTGGGCTCTGATGTCTGGCGGGTTCCCTACCATGTAGGCATCAATGAGGGATTTCATATGTTCACAACTTGACTTTCTCCCTTTCCTCCTTGCTCTTTGTTCGAGCCGCTCGCTCCCTCTGGCATCTTTTTGTTTCTCTTGCCCTTCCTGGTCGCCATGTTGCCTGCGTGCCTACTACTGACTACTTTTTGTTCACAGTCTTCCTCACTTTGTAGGGCATGGTGTGAGGTGAGACCTATCACATAACCATTACGATTATCAGTTTGATAATAATAAAACAAAACAATTTCCACTTTACCTGTGTCCCTTTTGCTATCCATTACAGTGCCAAAACTTGTGCTCTTCGAGATTTCTTTTATAATTTTCCCAATCCTCTCAAAACTATGGGTTCTTTCCATTCTTACTGCTCTTGAAGTTTTTCCCTCATGGCAACAAACGTCACGCAAACAGCTCGTTTGGGGCATCCGCTCAGGTTCGCCACCAGGGTAGGTTGGTTTGTTGTTTCTCGCATTGCAGGGAATCTTGGTCATGGATATGTTTTCCCTCAGAATGTTGACCCTATGTTTTTCCTCCCTTAGAGGTCTTATGTTTCCTTGTTTCCCTCTTTTCTCAGTTCTACTTGCTCTTCGAGGTTTTTCCTTTTTTTCTTTTGGCTTTCTCTCAACGTTTCCAATGGGGATCATTATAGTCTCACTCTTCCTTGTTTTGTTTTGAGAATTTGCCATGGTGGAAACCTTTCCCTTCCTGGAATTTATTCCCTCCCTTCCTAGCTTACTCCCCAGGATTTTCATAGCCCATTCTACAATTTTTGGCCAACCAGGATCCCAGGAGTTCCTGGGTGCCTCCTATGAAGTAGGAAAGTGTTCCCTCTGCGGACAGAGGCAACCCCTCTAGCCCTAGAGTGGGTCTAGTCACAGCAAAAACAAAACAAAAATTGATTCCCTTAAATAGTCATCGTTGGAGGCCTACCTCAAACCGGTGGTTGATGATGTTCCGTTGCACTGCTCCAGCTTCCGTTTCTTTCTCCTCATTGAGCAATCAACCTAAAATATCACAAGAAAACAACAGAGCATGTAACTAAGAACAACAATGATCTATTTACTTATAAAGTCAAGAAATCATAAGTTATCAAGTAAATTGTACACAAGATATAGGAAATCATCATCGACTGTATTAAAATGAATCAAGAGCAAAGCTTATAACCAAGTCTTGAAGTCGCAAGCCTTCTCGGAGGGTCCAGCCAGTATGTTTCTTCAAGCATTCACTCTCAGGAATGGGTCCCCCAAATAGACAATATCTCTCTCTCACTCACAAACTTTAATACAAAGTTAAGGCACTCCACAACCTCTTACCAAACTATTAGCAATTCCACACTTGTCATACTCACACCAAAGCTATCTACTAAACTCAAAAGAACTAGCAGATCATAGCAATGGTGAGTGATTTTATAAGAAAAGGAGTCTCCATGAAATGAGGGAGAGGGAGCTTATCCTCAAGGGAGGTTGCACAAAAGACGAAACCACCATCCCAAAGGAGGAAGGGCAACCCAAACTGACCCCACAACTAGCTCTAGAGACATCCACAAGGCCAACTGTTTGAACAAATTCACCCAATCTAGATTGTCTCTAGTCGTGAACTAAGTCTCAGCGACGACATCACAAGGAGGCAATGCATGCAGGCCAATTGTCACAAAAAATAGTTGGGAGCCTCACTCCGTGCCCTAAAATTCGACTGTCGCGGGAAACAGGTGTACACCTACGATGGTGTCACGATGAGTCTGTTTATGACCAGGGATCGTCGCGTATATTAATGGCTTACTCACGACGAGGTAGAAACGTAGGGAATAAGGGTTAACTTGCAACATTAGAGAGCATTTGCTTAATCTTATTACATGAGTGGGAAGAAATGAACATGTTTATTTGATACATAACACAACAGAGGGACTGAGATGAGGACAGTGACAAATTACTCTGTAACAGATGCCCCCTAAAGCATGAAGCCCAAGAGAGTGGGAGGGGTGAAATGCTTTACGAAACCATAATCGAACTAGAACACCACCTTAAAGAACCTGCAGACGCAAGTACAACTGATATCTCAGATAGTGAAATACATGTAGTCTAGGCATGGGTGCAACCATCCAAAAGACATATAAATCTTGGTATATGGTATGGACGTAGCCACCCAGTTGACAAGACCATATATAATGATAAAGGCATAGTCGTAGCCATCCACGAAGACTCAGGTATGGTTGCATCCATCCAATCAAAGAGTCATGTATGTAATCACGAACCAATCCATGCAGCCCGAACATATGTAATCTTAGTCCAGGGTCTTGAAACCCTAATCAATCTTAGTACAAATTCTAGCATGCGAACAAATGTGTTGAAGTCGAGCATGATAGAAAGTCTCTTTATTACCGGTTGTCGGGCGGATAAATCGTTCTTGCGGACAAGACCGATCTCCCTAGTATCTAATGATATCTAGTGACAAGCAAGACAATCAAATTCTATCTTTTTCTAAATATTGCGATTTATAAATAAAATCCAATTGATGTTTTAGACCCTACCTCAAGTCCCATGCCAATTTGTGGAAGCCACGCTCCGTTTGTCCAAATGAGCTCCCTTTTAAAGAATCTGCAAACACAAACAGGCACACATATCAAATAACACCTGCATAGCCAATATAATAAAGCATATTTATCATGATGATCAAGGAATTCATGAAATAAACCATATAAGACAATTTATTGAGAAAAACGAATTTGATTGTATTAACTTTAATCAAAGAAGAACTTTACAACCTTGGTGCATTGATGTTGTACAAGCTCCTCCCAAGGTCCAGCAAGAATCTCCTCTACTTTGACAAATTTCACTCTCTTCCCAAAGAAGCCAAAAGGTATGTAATCTCTCCTCTCAAGCTTAACTAGGAAGTTTCAATTCCAACAACATTTACCCTAAAAAATGTTCAGCTTTCAACCTCCCTAGCAACCAGCCCAATGCCTCAATTTATAGTGCAGAGGAGGGAAATTACCAGGTCCACCTTCAAAGGGATAAGCTCCTTTCATCAAAGGGTTAGCTTCTTTAGTTATGGGATGCATGAACCACCTAGGAGCGAACCAACCATGTCAAGATTCCTTCTAGAAGCGTCCAGAATTAACCCAAAGTGAGTTTTTAAGAATAAACTTGTGCCTTTTTTACTTTTACAGGGGTCCGCCCCCACTCCTTTAGAGACAGAGCGGGCAGGTGTGCAGGTAACATGACCAAGGGGTGCGGGACCGCAGGTAATGGTAAGAGAAAGTGCGGAACCAGAGTTTTATAGATTTTCAAAGACTTTCTCTCATTTTTAAGACTTGACATGAAGAGCTGAGGTTTGAGACTTGCAAAGGAGGATAGTATGAGAGGTGATAGACTCACACCGACTGCAGAAAGTCATGGTGACAATATTTTGTGTAACAGATTGCCCCCTAAAGTGCGAAGTCTGTAGTAGATGAGGATTTCATTCATCATCTAAGAAGAGTGAAGTACTTTATCATTTCGAGGATCAGCTTGTGGAGAGCCTGGTTGGAACCTGTAAAAACATTCAATGCAAAATATATATATGAGATCATATCATCGTTGAGGTAGGCATTCTCATACTTAGATCAAAACTGACTAGAAAACTAACTAAAGTGCTATGATATAGGAATGATCTTGTAATACATCACAAGTATATATACATGTAGACACAGTATGGGCGCAACCATCTGTTTATGAATAGTCCATTGTATAATGAATACAAAATTCCTTGCAGCCTAGATGATGGAAACTAGATCCAGGGTCTTGATTTCTACTTCCCGAAATAGTACGATTCTATCCATGTGAATGAATGTGTCGAAGTCGAACATGGAAGAAACCACTTGATTACCAGTCAATGATGTAAACTATTAACAAGGGTGAGAGAAACCACCATTAATGTCAATGACTCTCAAAGCACTCAGTACAATCCATGAAATGTGAATAGATGTGTTGATGTCGAACATGTCACAGAATCCTTTGATCGAAGATCAATGATGCAACCTATCGTCAAATGCGAGAAACCTGCCATTGAGGCATGCAGATCCCAAGGTATTGACGATTTCTAGATCATCTTTCTAGATAATGAGCTGAAGTCGATAGAAAGCGATCCGTCGTAGGCAAGCCCACCACACGAAATCATAGATCAAGCTTGAAGAAATATAGTTGCAAGGACTGACTCAGGGATGGCCAAGATGGATGACAGATATTTTGCAGATGAATGGTTTATTTGCACTGACCTCTTGAACATATAACGACGCTGCAGATGGTTTGGTGACAATTGACCCAAAGCTAATACCTAGAAACCGGCTGAAGACTTTCAATATGGTTTTATTAACTGTTAGGCAAAGGATTTCCCAACCCAGGTGAACAAAAAGTGTCGTGTTCAAGAGTGGTTAAATGTTTTCCTGAGACATAAAGTATGACAAACAGGTTCATTTTTCTCTCTTTTCCCCCACCATTTCTGGCAAGTATCTCTTTATTTTTGACAAACTTGAGGAGGATAACATTTTCTTGGTTATAAGCTCATCCTTCAGATGAGTCCAACTTAGTTTAAATTCGAACCCTAAGAAGGAGTGGTTCGTTCCTGTTTGCAATTGAATAGTTCCTTTGTAGTTTAAATTTTAACGAGTCTAGTATAGGAGAAACTCGACATTTTTCAATTTTAGGGAGTCTGAAAAAAACTTAAGAAAACTCCATGGTTGTCCTTTTTCATAAATTTGTGTCCCCCAAGCTCGAAAAAGTATAAAATAATACTTGAGAGAACCACTTGACCATTACGATCAAGGAGTACTTTTCATAATTAGTAGCCCTGATCTAAGAAAGTAAAAAAGCGATCAAAGACACGTTGTTTTATTACCAATATCGAACTTGAAATGACAAAAGTACGGCAATCTTTTCATGTTTATGTGGTCAGAAAAGAGCTGTAAGTGGACCGTCCTTTTAATTCCATTTTAACGAGCTTAAAAAGAAAAACTCAGCAATCTTTTCATATTGTATAAGTCAGAAAAGAGCTTAAAGAGGACTCGTCCTAGAGGAACGAGTGGTATAAAGGGTAGCAGTTGGTTCCGGTGATGGTGGAACTGCTCAAAACATGTAATGGTTAAGAGGCTGGCTAACAAAACCACTCATAGATGCGGTCCCTCTAGAAGGGTAAACAACCAAGTGAAAGCATATGATCAGCCAAAGAGATGGTGGTGATGGAATGAAAACAACCAAGGCACATCTAATAGAATTTAGTAGATCAAAAAAGCAATCACGAGATGTAAAACAGGTATGGGTTCATTTTTACACAAGCTTGAACCATAGAGAACTTTGCTTGGATTCGGTTTCATGTTTACACAAGCTTGAAACGAAAAACTATGCTTGTTATAAGTTTGCATGCCCCCAGCATAATGACGCAAAACGAGGTACATGCCCCCCAAGCTTCATTGCATTCAACCAGGTGGATGAAATGAAGGTTTACTTTCAAGATCTTGGAAAGACTCGAGGGAGTTGTTTCATTCTTAGTGAGGTTGACACAGGAAAACAAGTATCCTCAAAACCCTTGTTTCATTTTTTAAACGAGCTTGACACAAGATAAGGAACTATGCTCATGGCTCCTTGTTTCATTTTTTAACGAGCTTGACACAAGACAAGGAACTATGCTCATGACTACTCTCTACAATCTACCTAACAAGGAACTATGCTCAAGTCTACTCTCTACAATCTACCTAACAAGGAACTATGCTCTAACATCCTTCATCCAATTTTTAACGAGCTTGACACAAGACAAGGAACTATGCTCTAAAATCCTTGATTCATTTTTTAATGAGCTTGACACAAGACAAGGAACTATGCTCTAAAATCCTTGATTCATTTTTTAACGAGCATGACACAAGACAAGGAACTATGCTCTAAAATCCTTGATTCATTTTTTAACGAGCATGACACAAGAGAGGGAACTATGCTCTAAAATCCTTAATTCATTTTTTAATGAGCATGACACAAGACAAGGAACTATGCTCTAAAATCCTTGATTCATTTTTTAACGAGCATGACACAAGACAAGGAACTATGCTCTAAAATCCTTGATTCATTTTTTAACGAGCATGACACAAGACAAGGAACTATGCTCTAAAATCTACTCTCTACAATCTACCTATATAACCTACTGATTCATTTTTTTAATGAGGTTGACACAGGAAAAGAACTGTCCTCATACCTGATTCTTTTTTTTTAACGAGGTTGACTCAGTAACAAGAACTATCCTCTGACCAACTGATTCATTTTTTAACGAGGTTGACACAGGAAAAGAACTGTCCTCATACCTGATTCTTTTTTGAATGAGCTTGACTCAGTAACAGGAACTATCCTCTGACCAACTAATTCATTTTTTAACGAGGTTGACACAGGAAAAGAACTGTCCTCATACCTGATTCATTTTTTAACGAGGTTGACTCAGTAACAGGAACTATCCTCGAACCAACTGATTCATTTTTTAACAAGGTTGACACAGGAAAAGAACTGTCCTCATACCTGATTCATTTTTTAATGAGGTTGACTCAATAATAGGAACTATCCTCGAACCAACTGATTCATTTTTTAACAAGGTTGACATAGGAAAAGAACTATCCTCATACCTGATTCATTTTTTAACGAGGTTGACTCAATAACAGTAACTATCCTCGAACCAACTGATTCATTTTTTAACGAGGTTGACACAGGAAAAGAACTGTCCTCATACTCACTGATTCATTTTTTAACGAGGTCAACACAGTAAAAGGAAATTTCCTCGAACTCACTGATAATGGCTTCCAACTGGAAGAAAGACATGTCAATGGACACACCTTGATCATGGCTTCCAAAAGGTCTTCATCAGACGGAAGAATAGTTCTCTGGAAGGAACACATGTCAAGGGACTCAAAAGGGATAAGAACATCGTGTTCAAGTAATCCCATAGAGTTTTCCATGTCAATTACTGGATCTAAATTAAAGGAAGATGAGCAAATAGTGAGAGGCTCACGTACATCAGTGACTGAAAACATGGGACCAGTTGCCACATAATTAACCCATGGGGGGGTAGATACCACTTTAGAATCAGGAACATTTAGGGGTGTCATATTATTGGTAGTTGAAACAAGACTAGGGAATGAAAGCTGGTCTACAGTCACAATATTTCCATTGTGAGGGAAAGACATCATGCGAAAGAGTGTCGATACGACAAATTTCATTGCATAAACATAGTCTCGCCCAAGGAGTAAATTGAAATCCAAGGGACCTCGAACTACCATAAGATCAATACGGACAGTTTTACCTTCCAAGGTAACAAAAAACTTATGAAGGATCCCTAAAGGTTCACTAATGGTTCTGTTAAAAGCTTTCAGATTCTGTGTAATAGGTGCAAGCTGAGGGGAACCCAAAGCTTTCCAAGAAGTTGAGGATAAAATACTCACAAAGGAACCTTCATCTACCTGTGTGCGGTGTATGTCCCTACCACCAACCTTGACAATGATTTGGAAATGGATGGAGGAAGGGAGATGAGGTTCTGTCAATCTATTCCAATCAAAGGAAAATACCTCAGTACTTGGAGGGGGTTTTGTAGAAATAGGTGAGATGCCCCCCGGCATAGAAGAATCTGATGTAACAAAAAGAACCTGAGCGGTATGAAGTTCACTCTCTAAAGGGAGAGTGGGATTGACCGAATGTGAAATTGAATTGACCACTTGATCAACTAATGGATCATCAACCTGAGCGATATGAGTTTCACTCTCCAATGGAAGAGTGGGATCGACTGTACTTGAAATTAGATCAATCACTCCGTCAGTTGACGGTAGGTTGGGAGAAAGTTCACGGTAACCAGTTGGAAATTGTGGCTATGCAACAGTAAGGTTTTCCAACAATTTTGAGGCTTCATCCATGTGAGGGCAAATGTGAGTTTGATGGCTCCCTTTGCATAGCTTACAAGGAAACCTAACTTTACCCTTTTTCCCAGGAACCTGACTATCACTGGTTGATGGATCAATGGAAAGTTGATGAGATTTTTCTAACCATACTTCCAAGACCTTTGGGATACCAGGACAATTGATAAGGAAGTGGTCACCCTTACAAAGCTTGCAAGGGTATTTGGGTTTATGATGCATGTTGGAGGTTTCCTCAACACAACTAACACTTACAGCCATGGTTGGTTGGTTGACTTCTTTCTTATCTTGCTTCTTCTTCTTCTTCTTCTTCTTCCCTTTCTTCTTCTTCTTAGCTACCTGGTTACTAGCGTCAAGGCTTTTACCAAGCGAAGAGGAAGAAATGGAGGAAGAAATATTAGGCGAAGAAGGTAAAGGGTCAACATAAGGTTGGTGATGTTGAGATGGTGAAATTTGTTGAGATGAAGCATTCGGTTGAGTTGGAACAATTGGAGTATTTGGGGCCAACGAAGTTGAAAATAACCATATCGGTAAACCTATTGTAAATCCAGGTAATGAAAAAGTAGCCATATAAGGAGGACCAACATTTCCAAAGTAAGGAAAAGTACTAGGATTCTCATTAAGAGGGGTTCCTTGGTTGGTAAATTCTGGAACAATTGCCATTATATTCAACTTCAGTGAATTTTATTAACAATTTAAAACTAAAATTAACAATTCACAATTCACACCTAACAATTAAAATTCACAATTCACACCTAACAATTAAAATTCACAATTCACACCTAAGGTCTCTAAAAGTAAAAACAAACAAATTAACATGCGCTATCAAATCTAGGAGTCAAACCACACACAAACAGTAACTTTCCATACTGAAAACACTAGTTGGTGATGAAATCCAACGTCACAGAATTCAATATAGAAATGGCGGTTGGAACAGTTACCTCGACAACCTGCTTAATGAAATAGATTGGCACAAGTTTCTCCACTAAACCGTCTCGAGTGAAGAGAACCCCCCAGAGAGTCCAAGTGAGTCTAGTCGACGTCTGCTCTAGGTATAGTGGGATCTTCCCTCTACCATCACCTTAGGAAAGAATCCTATAGATTATGGCCACTAAGGTTACCAATAGAAACAAATATACCTGAGGGAATAGTCTACGATCCGATACACACGCAAGGGCAGAGTAACAAAGCTCAATCCCCTTGAAGGCTCCTTGACATAATCCAAGGTTTACCAACAAGTGACTCCAGGCTCCTCGAAAATGGTCAATCTGAGGTTTACTGTTTTTAATACGTGTATATCTACTATCGTTCCCAATGAGGAAGGATTGATTACCCCACTGGTTCATATATGATCTCGTGCTTGACTCCTTTAAGAGGAGCTTCCCAGAGCATAGATGTAACAATTGGAATTTATCTCCTACCGCAAGATCGACTACTTGTTTGTTTTACTGTCTTGGAGAGTTAACTAAAACCTAGTTGTTTGTTTTACTGTCTTGGAGAGTTAACTAAAACCTATTCCAAGACACTAGCCTAAGCTAGATTGGTGGAAAGAGACCTAGAAATGTAAAAATTACTAGATGAATTTTAATTAAGTGTTGTGTTATTTAGGATGTTACTACTCAAAAGGGTAAACGGATATGAAACCAATGGTGTTATGACCCAACCAAAAACTGAATGCAATCGAATATGATAATGTAATCTTTTCAATTCGATGAATCCTAACTAAAGTAAGGAGAGAGTTTCCATTCACTTCCAACAATGCAAAAAATTGATCACTAAGAGAAAATATAACAAATTCTCTAATGCACTAATTTCATCAAGAAAAATTAATGCAAATCAATTCCAAAACATTTTATTTTTTTGTGTGTTAAAAACAAGCATAAAAATATGTAAATTCAAATCAAAGAAAACTGATCTAAATCTACGATTGATTTTTCAGAATGTAAACTATGCAATTGTAATCTACGCACAATTCACTTGAAAATTATGCAAATGTAATCTATGCACATTTTTCATTCGTATTCTGAAAATGAGAATTCTAAGTATGCAAATGTGATCTATGCAAGAGAATTCTCAAACACAAGATGATTCTAATGTAATCTAAGATCCAATCAAGTGCAGGTCAAGAAAATTGGGTGAGAGTTCCATAGATCAAAAAATAAAAACACTCAAAGGCGATTAACACTCATACACAATTTAGGCCCCCCCCCCCCCCCTCCGACGAATGAGGGGGAAATTTTTTTGCAAAAACAAAAGCAAAAAGATGCAAAATTGTGAAAATACTAAGACAAACCTCCAAGTAATGACCAAAGGAAATCAAAATTAAGAATTTCTCAAAAAAAAGACTCAAAACACCCAATTAACTTAATGGAGATTGATGAGATGAGGAATTTGCTGAAAGAAACTCATAAACAAGGATTTTTGACAGAACACATGCAGATCTGGGTAGAGGCTAGAAAACATAAACAAATCCTAAGCTTAACTGGATGAATAGATTTTAAGTTTTTCAAAAATTTGACAGGGTCCACAGGCTCCCGGTATAACCAGGTGCAGTACTACTCTGTGTAGTAAAGCAACAGTGCGGGGATGTCCGCACTGTGTTACAAACAGAACGTGCAGTCCTCTTTCAAAAGTGTGAAAAACAAAAACAATTCAAAATGTAAAGAAACTACCCAATCCCACACACATCAAGCAAAAACCAAAAACAGAGAAACAGTTTCTCAAGTCAAAGTAAAAGCAAAGGCAAAAACCAAAAATTCAAGTCTCCAGCGGAGTCGCCATTTTGTCAGGCGGATAAATCGTTCTTGCGGACAAGACCGATCTCCCTAGTATCTAATGATATCTAGTGACAAGCAAGACAAAAAAATTCTATCTTTCTCTAAATATTGCGATTTATAAATAAAACCCAATAGATGTTTTAGACCCTACCTCAAGTCCAATGCCAGTTTGTGGAAGCCACGCTCCGTTCTTCCAAATGAGCTCCCTTTTAAAGAATCTGCAAACACAAACAAACACACATATCAAATAACACCTGCATAGCCAATATAATAAAGCATATTTATCATGATGATCAAGGAATTCGTGAAATAAACCATATAAGACAATTTATTGAGAAAAATGAATCTGATTGTATTAACTTTAATCAAAGAAGAACTTTACAACCTTGGTGCCTTGATGCTGTACAGGCTCCTCCCAGGGTCCAGCAAGAATCTCTTCTACTTTGACAAGTTTCACTCTCTTCCCAAAGAAGCCAAAAGGTATGTAATCTCTCCTCTCAAGCTTAACTACGAAGTCTCAATTCCAACAACATTTACCCTCAAAAATGTTTAGCTTTCAACCTCCCTAGCAACTAGCCCAGTGCCTCAATTTATAGTGTAGAGGAGGGAAGTTACCAGGTCCACCTTCAAATGGATAGAGTCCTCCTTCAAAGGGATAAGCTCCTTTCATCAAGGGGTTAGCTCCTTTAGTTATGGGATGCATGAACCACCTAGGAGCGAACTAACCACGTCAAGATTCCTTCTAGAAGCGTCCAGAATTAACCCAAAGTGAGTTTTTAAGAATAAACTTGCGCCTTTTTTACTTTTACAGGGGTCCGCACCCACTCCTTTAGAGACAGAGCGGGCAAGTCCATAGGTAACATGACCAAGGGGTGCGGGACCGCAGGTAATGGTAAGAGAAAGTGCAGAACCAGAGTTTTATAGATTTTCAAAGACTTTCTCTCATTTTTAAGACTTGACATGAAGAGCTGAGGTTTGAGACTTGCAAAGGAGGACAGTATGAGTGGTGATAGACTCACACTGACTGCAGAAAGTCATGGTGACAATATTTTGTGTAACATTGGTCAATGATGAAAACCATTAACAAGCGCGAGAGAAACCACCAATAATGTCAATGTCTCTCAAGGTACTGTCTAGTACAATCCACTAAGTGTGAAAAATGCGCTGAAGTCGAACACTTGTGGAATCACCCAATCGTAGACCAAATGATGAAAGTCTGTCGTCAGGTGCGAAGAACTTGCCATTGAGGCATGCAAGCTCCAAGGTACCGAAGGGGATCTCTAGACCAATCTCCTGGATAATGAGTTGGTGTCGACAGGAGACGATCCGTCGTAGGAGGGCCATAATGTTCCCCCCATCAACGATGCGAGATAAGGAACAAGTGGTAGATGGTGAAATAGAGTATCAGAGGAGGAGGTAAGGGTGTGAACTGTAGAAGGATTATACTCTTGAACATATTGGTGACATGACTCCGAAATGTGGCAGCATTTTGGTATTAAGGGATCAGAGGTCTGATGAAGACAACATGGATCAGATGGAATGAGGCAAAATAGCAACCCAAAACCCTGGAAATCTAATAACGATGTGAGGATATCCCAACCTGAAAAGAAGCAAAAGTGTCAATGTCCAAGAGTGACTAGCTGCCGTAGAGAACCAATGATGACTTCCAAATTTTCCCCCACCATTGCTGGCGAGTACCCAAATTATTTTTGAAAAACAAGCTTGAAGGGGATAGCATATGCTTGTAATATAAGTTCTACCTTTGGACGAATCCAACCTAGTAATAATTTAACGAGCCCTAGGGAGGAGAAGCTCGAGTCTCGCCATGATGACGAGTCCAATGTTTTCAGGGTTTAACAAGTCTGACATAGGGAAAACTCGGAGTCTTTTTCATGTTTAGAGAGTTTGAAAAAGACATGGAAAAGAAAACTCCAAGGGGGTCCTTTTTCGTAAATTTGTGTCCCTCGAGCCCAAAAAAGTATAAAATAATACTCGAGAGAACCGCTTGACCATTACAATCAAGGAGTACTTTTCATAATTAGTGGCCCCGGTCCGAAAAAGTAGAAAAGCGATCGAAGACATGTTGTTTCATAACCAGTATCGAACTCGAAACGACAAAAGTCCGACGATCTTTTCATGTTTATATGCTCATAAAAGAGCTGAAAGTGGACCGCCTTTTATTCCATTTAACGAGTTAAAAGGGAAAACTCAACAACCTTTTCGTCTTTTGTAAGTCGGAGAAGGGCTTAAAGAGGACTTTTAGAAAAAATGGACGAAGCATATATGGATCATTACATGTATCAACCATCCCTGTTTCTGCACAAAAACCACATCATAAGATCCATTTGATACAAATACATTATATACATGGAAATTAGGTAAAAATCCGTAAACAAAACTTAAAATAAACGATGAAACCCTAAAACCTATAGTGCAAAACCTTAAAATTTTGGAAAAAACACTATAAAAGGGGTCCATGGTAATTCATTTTTTACATTTACCCTTTGAGTTTTTACCTTTGGTGATTTTGAGTGCAAACCTGCGTGAAGTTCAGAGCTCGATTCCAGCTTCAGTGATCGACCATATCGCCCATGACTCCTACCAGCTAAGTAAACCATCTTTTGCACTGCATTTCCATGGGTTTTTAAGTCAATTTCATGTTTCATAGGTGGTTTTTGGTGGATTTTTAGTTCCAAATCCGCCTCTCAGTCGTCGCGGAAATCCCTCACAGGTTAGCGATGACCGAGCATGCTAACACACACCACCATTGGGATCGTCGCTAGAGACAGTTATACTCTCGTGACGATCAAGGAAGAAATGAACTCCGATCCCGAGCCGTCGCTACTGTTTGAAAAACAATCACGACGGCGCCGTAAAGATTGAAATTTTTATAAATTACACATTTAAGCTTATGGACAAGATTCTAATTATTTTTTCCTTCAATGCAGGGAAATAATGACATTCGTATGGCAAGAGAGAACCCACGATGATAATGATGAACAGGCATTTAACAATCCTGAGTGCAGAAGAGCCCTACACGATTGTGGATTATTGAAATTTTTCCTTACACCACACCTTCGGGCATAGCCAGACTTGCTCGAGCTGCTGATCCACTCATGGAACCCAACAGAGGGGAAGTTCGTCATCTGTGGCAAGGACATTAAGCTTGACATGACAGATATATATTTCTTGACTGGTTTGTCTCATCGTGGCGAGAGACCAATCATGGAAGGCGTACGGGCTGGTGGTGAGACTCTTGATATGCCGATAGCGCAGGTGTGTTCAGGGGCGCGCAAATCATCCACTAGCAAGAAACTGCAAATCGCAATAGTGGTGGATTTGACCCTTCGCTCAGTACTGTTTATGGTTACGAGAGTAGCGGGCTCTTAAGCACAGCATGAGGCAACAAAGACCCATCTACGGCTGGCCCTTGATTGCCTCAGTCCGACCATGTATAATTGGGCTGATGCAGTGTCTATTAACATGAAGAGGCAGCTTACTAAGTGCCGACGAGGGGAGACCAAACAGTTTGGATTTGGATCCATTCTGATACCGTTCATGCTGGAGCGGGTGCCATCACTTCAGCTACAAGATATGGACCTGTATATGCCTAGACCACGAGAGACTCGCATCACCCGATGGGCACATGTGATTCCATGAGAGGGTGGTGGTCAGCCAGTATCATGGGGATTGTTGTTTCGGGAGTGGCTGAACTGTCAGAAGGTCATCATCGAGGATTAGCTGTAGGCGGGCATAGATTTTTGAGGAGACCCTGACATGCTGCTCCCACCGGGCGAGCAGTGGGATGAGGGATGTAAAACACTTGGTCAAACACCACATTATTTATGTGTTTTGTTTTTTAACATGTTTTTTGATTTTCTCATGCATATGTCTTAATTATCGTTTCTATGTTACTTGCATATGTGGGACTAGAGAGACCCATGGGACTAGCTCCTGAGGCATGGAGGGAGGGCAACAGAGAGCTGGCTCTGGTTCTCCTTGGTGGTAATGCAGAGGAGGAGATTGCCCGTAACCTGGAGGGCCTGATTGATGGGATCCCTGATCACAAGGGGATCGAGGAGGTCCCGGTGGAGTATCAGAGACATACAGTCGGTGTGACACCTAGGATACACAAGCTCTTGAGATGAGTTGCGCGGGTGGTGGTCTGCTATAGGGAGAATAACCCACCATTGTAGATGGTGAGCCCTAGTATTGCAGCAATAATGCTACAACTCTTGGAACTCCCTTCTTTAATTTTATCAACCCGGTAGTTCGTAACAAACTTGGAAGCGACGGTGCTGTATGCACAAGTACTAGCTCTTGTTGCAGCTGTCACTTGGTCAGCTGGCACAAGTCCGCTAGGAGCTTAAGCCAACTTCTATGAGCTCTTAGAAGAAGCTTTTTAACTGATGGATGAAAGCTAACTCAAAGGAAGCTAATCTAATTGCGGAAAGAAACTGAAAGCCAAAAAGAAACGCAAACCCTAACAAACCCTAACTCTACCAGCTAGTCCTACTGATGCAAAGGAGAGAATGCAAACTACTGGAAGGGATGCCATTACTTCTATGAAGGTAAAATACATGTGTCTAGACTACCTCTACCTGAAGAAAACATCTTTTTGTATTTTTGAATAAGTTATTAGAATTGTCATGCATATGCCTTTGACCATTTTTTACTGTGCAGAGGTGGATTAGCGAGAGGAAATTCTTGGAGGAGGTTGGGAAGATTTGGAGAGGGCCTAAGGGGTCCCTAACACCCTTCCAGAGAGTTTCACAAAGTTTGGCTATCAAGAAACCTCATTCGTGAGCTTCTACAGGAAATCTGCAAGGGTTTTACAGGATGTTTCAGGAATTTCTACAGGATGTTCAGAAATTTCTACAGGATGTTTAAAAATTGGATTTTGGAGGATGGGTGAGTGAGGGAAGATGCATGAATGGATATGGAGGTAGGATAGGGGTCTGAAGTGACCCAGGGACTAGTGGATGGAGTGGTGAGAGGGTGTAGAAGGCTGACTTGGCTTAAAGAAGGCTAAGACAATGATGGAGCAATAAGGTAGGGTTACGTGGGCAAAAGGACGGGTGTGAGACGAGGAACCTAGCTAGGAGATGGAACAGCTGGCTCTGATGAAGCTTAGGCGGATGAGAGAGTGGTAGAGATGCCCTGCACAGTGTATATTTAATCGAATCAACAAAGTCTTACAAATAATCAAAGTCCTAGCTAATCTAATCTAACTGTCAATAAAACGAATGAACATCAACTTTATTTGGAAAGAAAACCATGTACATCAATCATGCAAAGAAACATTTCAGATATCTGAACCCATAACTAACTTCTGCAAATGAAAACAGTACACTAAGGATTGCACGGTCAAGCAAACTAGTGTTTTTGTTGGGGCAGCACTGTTTCTTCAATTCCAGCCCCGGATCCAATAAGGATGAGGTGAAACTGAGAGTGTTGTTGACCCTTTTCTTGGAGCTTTTTTCTTGTTATTATCCTACCAATCTATTCTAAACATAAGAAGCTACTTTAACCATCAAAAGCAATCTAAATAACAAAGCAAGATTTAAATCTAAATAGCAGATTTTATTCTAAGAATGTAGCAAAAACACATAAAGATAAACAAAGGAGGTACTGGGCACCTGAGATGGGCCCAACCCCAAGAGCTACAACCTCCTAAGAGAGATTTATAGCTGGTGCAAAGCTGGATTCATCTTTATTGATCAAAAGAAATGTTATATTACAAAAACTTTCCACAAGGATAACTTGAAAATGTGCTGAAAGCAAAGCTAATCTACTGCCTAAAAATCGAACTACAAAATGACTACAAAATGAATACAAAATGACTAACTACTGGCTAACCAAAATGAGGCCCTAAGCCTTCTTATTTATACAAATTGAGGACCCCAACAGTCCTCGTAAACTTTAGGAACTCGGCTGCCAAAACTTGTAGTTAACAACACTTTTACTAGCACTTGCTCGGCTGCCCTTGTGATGATTGATTTGGTGGCCCTTGAAGTCTGAGCTGATGGTGGAGAATTCGAGGTAAGGGCCCATAAATGAAGGGGACAGCTTCCTACAAATCCTCTCCCTTGTTCTCCCACGAATTTGGCTACCAAGTGCTCATTAAAACCTTTGATTTTGTCTCCAAATTGACCAAAAAGACTACACAAAGCACACATTAGACTTGTTGGCATAATGACTAACCCAATTCACTCTATTAGCATAAATATAATCAAAAACATGCAATAAACTAATGAGAATGGTGGATTAAGTCAAATTAGGAGGTTGAATGAGCCCATATAATTATCCATTTTTGGAGCTCATCATCACCCCCTACTGAAAGTGTTGCTCATCCTCTGAGCAACCAATCTATCTTCTCATCTTTGATGGCCTTGGTGGCCTCCCTATCATGCTTAGCTTCTGAAGTGATGTCCTCTTCTCGGTCATGAAACCATGTTTTTCTCTCTGCTTCTTCCCACTGCCTGCTCCTTTTCCTAGAGAATTCTCAGCTTTGGTATGATTGTGCAAGTATATTCAATCAGATGGTGGCAATGGTGGTGAAAGGAGATGAAAAAAGTGGAGGATGAAAGAAAAGAGTGGTTGCATGCCTCCTCAACAAACATCAAGCTTCAAATCCCTCTCCATAATCGATTCTGGCCTGCCCAAAGGCTCTAGAGGATGTTTCTTGTGGAAATACAGAACTTCCTGTAGAAAGTCCTGTAGCTTCCTGTAGAAGGTTGAACCATGACTAGATTGTGTCCGAACCCTGAAAAAATGAGTTTTCATGGAGGGGATGGATGTGAGGATGCCTGGGAACTTGGTAGGGACCCTTCTGCTTCTGTTGGGAGGCCCCCTTTCCGCATGGTGTTCCTGCAACCTGCAACAATTTCCAGGGATTAAACTTGTTTTTTCCTCTCTATTTCTTCCTTCTTTTTCTTTTTGTTTTTCCTCTTGCTTTTCCTGTGGCTTTTTTCAATTCGTTGATTGCATGTTGTACCATAGGCCTCAGGAATCAACTGAGTCACCACAATAATTTCAGGTTTGATGTCCAATCCTTGATGTTTTGTTCTCAGCAACATTTCATTCTCCAATGCACGAACTTGATCAAGTATATACACAACCTGTCCACCAGTATCTGGCATTCCTAAAACATTTGCTTGGCCAAAATAACCCTGAGGTGAGAGAATCGCAACATTAAAGACCATAGGAGTCCTTCCTAGAAATGTTTCTAAAGTTGATGGATCAGGGGCCTTTAGATTCTCCAAGAGCAAATGAATCATATCCAAGACATGTTCTGCATTGTCTCCCCATCCTTTTTCCAATCCCATTTCTTGTAATTTGTATTCAAACTCTGTATGTGGTGTATTCTTGGGGAACTTTTTAAGATATTCCTCTGCCTTTACCAAGACTGAGCGTAGCTTGGAAAAACTTTGTATTCTCTCATTCAGCATCAGCTTCTGGCCTCTGTAGCTGTGTGCTCGAAGGAAATCCAGCAAGGGCTGCATGCTTTCTCTATCATGGAATAATCTTGAGGACAAATGCTGATTGAGAAATTGAACTCCACTACCAATGGAAGATGGCCGTGTTGGGCGAGGAAAAGATTCATTGAAGGGCTCAAGGTCTAGCTTCGATGCATATTTATCCTTGACACTTTCATCCACAAGGTGCTCCTTGAATTCCAAATATTCAGCCACAGAAAGCTGTTCAGCAGCAAGTTCATCAACATTGACACGGACATAATCCCACACACCAGGCCTTGGCCGTACTGCAAGAACAATCCATGGTGGAAGAATGATGGCCTCCTGTGTGGACCTTAACACATCTCCAAATAGCCCATCTTTGAGCGTTTGAAGTTCATCATTCTCTCCCAGTACCTCTGTTAGTCCATCTAATAAATGATGAGGCTGCAAAATCTTCTTCCCTTGTGCTACATATCTCTCTTCAGGCTCCAAATTTGATGAAGAAAAACTCGGGCTTTCCTACTCTGGATGGCTTTGCTATACTTTCCTGTAGGACGTCTTCCTGTAGAAACGCCTGTAGAGTGCCCCTGCGCCTCTGAGTGAGCCCGATACGCTGGAGAATTGTGAACCGGGCCACAAAGCTCAATGGAGGACGATGGGTTAATCATTTTGTCGAAGCAGAGGATGCATACTTCAGTTGAAAATGTTGCAAGTGCAAGTCAACAGCAGTCTGTGAGTTTCAGCTGAGCGTTCGTTAATTGCTGTGTGATTTGTGGTGAGGTGGCAAAAACATGTGCTGGCCATGCAGACGGAAGTGCTGCCACAAATTATCATATTTCCTACCTGTGATCACTCCATCAATCACGCTGAAGTTTAACTGGTCATCACTACATGTTTTCTGATTTCCCCCTGAGATGGCTGAGCGCACGTGTCTTATTCACCCACCGAGCGCTGTTGAACTGGATGAGGGTGGCCAGTTAGCTGGCCACCAATTTTTGTAATCCCAACCATCTCATTGCTCATGTTGTTTCCGAATTACATTCATGCAATCAGAGGAATGAGTTTTAGTCACGTACCTGAAGTCAAATGGTTGCTGTGAGGTGTTTTTTGCTACTGCATGCATCTGCTTTGGTGGTTGCATGATGGATCCTTTGTGCTATAAGCTCTTTGCTATCTTATGTGTGGTTATTTTGCTTGTGCAGGTATCCTCTATCCGGATCTAAGCTGCAGGAGTTCGTTTCCACGTTCAGATCTGCACCCTCAAGCTGCTGCTGCTGAATTTTCTCAAGACCGAAACTTGTTTTCTCCATTGCTCCGGAACGATAGATCAGATCGATCTGAAACTTGCTGAGCATGTTTCTATCATCATTATGCACCTCCCATAGCAAAATTGCGATCAATGGATGCACAGATTCCTGGAAAAATGGAAAATGGCTAAATATTTCAGAGATCAATTTCTCAAAAACCGTGCATCAGAATCGGCTGAAACTGCTTGGGTAGGCTACTATCACCCATGTGCATCTCCCCATGAAACAAGTTTTGAAACAGATGCACGGATATGGAGAAAATGAAAAAATGGCTGATGGTGATGGAGGCTGATTTCTTGGAAACCATGCATCGGAATGGGCCGAAACTGCTCGGGCATGTTGCCATCATCCCTATACAATTCCCTATAAAATGATTTTTCAAATGGATGCATGGTTTTCAAGTTAGGGCAAAAACAAATTCTGTTCTATGTATTTTTTCTTCAAAGCATTCTGCAAGTTCTTGCATGGAAAGAAAAGCTAAGCTTGGGCTTTGATGCAGGCATGGAGATAATGGAGTAGGAGTTTTAAGATTGCAGGAGGACTTCTGAATCCTTGTGGAAGCTATCGTGTTCGCCAAACCACCTTTTTGCAATCCATTTTTAGCTTCTTGCAATTTCTACAGGAACTTCCTGTAGAAAACACAGTTTTCATAAAAGAAGCATAATGAGGTGGAAAAAATGATGGAAAAGGGTGAGGAATGGAAACATGGATGCTTGCAGGCATAACCAATAGATTCCAAGCTTTAGATTCCCTTCCAAAATCGAATCTGGCTTGCCTGAAGGTTCTACAGGATGTTTCCTGTAGAAATATAGAACTTCCTGTAGAAGGCACAAAAACTCCTTTGTATTTGTTTTGAGTGACCCTCCTGATCTACAATGTCCTTCTTGCAACCTGCAATTATCTAATGGAAATTAGGTTTATTTTTATTTTTATTTTTCTCTTTTTTTTATTGAAAAACAACTAGGGCGCCTCATGGAGGTTTTCACCCTAATTGCCTGCCTTGGGCGCCTCCAAGGGAGGTTTTCACCTAGAGATCTTATTCTCTTTTCTCTTTTTTCCCAACCCATTGACCACCTCATGGAGGTTTTCAATCAATGAGCCAATCTAAGGCGCCTCCGAGGAGGTTTTCACCTTAGATTTTCTTCTTATTTTTTTTTTTTTTTTTTTTTTTTTTTTTTCTCTCTACCCTACCCTACTTGAAAAACAAAATCATTTTCAAGTGTAAGAATACTTCCAATGGAGCCATGTGCACATCGAGATTAGAGACAAGATGATGTGAAGGCTCGAAATGCATGCTTTGATAGGTATCCAGATTTCAGTGACCAAATGATCTGACTTTGAAGGGATCAAACATAGCCGAGGAAGATAGTACCGCTGCAACTTAGTGACCATCTAAAACCATATCTGAATATAGCTCTGATATCCTTGGTCCTTTTGCTGATCTGGATCATTCTTCATGTCACCTTCTATCATGACCTTCTCATCTTGCTTTTTTTGCTGATCTTTCTCTTGAGTACATGGAGGATTTGATGGTAACCATGAGGGAACTCTCTCGATCTCTGATTCTGATCTCTTCTCTTCATCAAGTGCAACCCATGGTTCTTTGATTTCCTCTTTTGAATCTTATTTTGCCTTTGGTTCTTCAATGTTGTCAATGTAATCCCTGCTTTGCAACACTCTTCCTGAGCTATGGTGAAGATCATTGAGCTCAAGAGCAGTCATTTAGACATGTTGTGTCTCAACATTGCAATTTTGCTGAGCTACTCCAATGGACAAGTTTGGAAATGATGGTATGGGTAGCTGAGTGGGGGTGTATATTTGAGATGGATGTGGATGGGGTTGTGGTTGGGCAGGCATTTGGGGTTGCCTTGGTGGAGCAGGAGGCAATGGTTGTGGATGAGCAGGTGGTGGAGGAAAAGAAGCGGGAGGAGTGTTGTATTGGGGCCTCCACCCCTGATGAGGTGCATTCCACTGAGGCTGTGTCTGAGCATAAGAGTGAAACGAATGAGCAGCTGGTTGGGCATAATATGGATCTATGAAGGAACAAGGAGGAGGTGTGAACCAGGAAGGATGAGCAGGGGGACCCCAAGAAGGCATGAAAGTGGCTTGATAGGGGTCATCATAGGTCTCGGATGTCCCTTACAGTTCCTGCTGATATGATCTAGGTTCATGTGGCCTCCTTTGGTTCATATAGTAGAGTGATTCAGTGGCTCCTTTGGTTCTCTGATATGCAACTTTAATTCCGGGCAAGGAAGGGCACTGATTCGTAGGATGGTATTCTTCACAGATGAGACACACTTCTAGGGAGTGCATTAGACATTCATTCCTAGGATGCTTTCTAGTGCACCTGGGACAAAATATGACCAAAGCACTCTTGGCTTCCTCTTGCTTCTTTTGGATCCACAGGGTATCCAATTGCATGGCAAGAAATTGCCTCATATCACTCTTGAAATCTTTCATCTGATCTTCAAATTCGTCTTTGGACAAGGGACTGCTCCCAACATTTCTGCTTGTAGCCATTTGCTCCAGAGGAATGGTTTCTTCTTCTTCTTCCCTTGAGGTTCTTCAAATATGTCTTGCTGTCCACCTAAGGGTTCTTTAATCACAACCATCGAAGAAGAGAGAATGTTGGTTGTGTGAAACAGTGGGGGTGTTGTGCAATCATTTTTCTAACTTATCTCTACTCCTACAAGGCATGCAATGAAATCTTTTTGGTTGATTTTTGCTTTTTTCTACTTCTACCTGCAAAACTGAAATAGATTGAACTGCAACTAACTATCTTGCTAAAATGAAAATGCAGAATTGAAATGAAAGCAGGAAAGGACGAATCTATTTTGCTCAAATGAAATTGCAGGAGTGAAATGCTAGTCTACGCTTGCGGAATTGAAATACTAATCTATGCTTGTAGAAATGAAATTGCGGAATTGAAATGCTAATCTATGAAAGCGGGAAAGGCTAATCTACTTTTGCATAAACGAAATTGCATAATGGAAATGAAATAAACTACTTAGCAGAAGATTGTAGTTGAAAATAGAAGAAAAGTGGCAATCACCAATACTCTGACGCTTCCGCGGCAATGGCGCCAAAAAGATGGTGAGCCCCAGTATTGCAGAAATAATGCTGCAACTCCTGAAACTCCCTTCTTTAATTTTATCAACCCGGTAGTTCGTAACAAACTTGGAAGCGACGGTGCTGTATGCACAAGTACTAGCTCTTGTCGCAGCTGTCACTTGGTCCGCTGGCACAAGTCCGCTAGGACCTTAAGCCAACTTCTATGAGCTCTTAGAAGAAGCTTTTTAACTGATGGATGAAAGCTAACTCAATGGAAGCTAATCTACTTGCGGAAAAAAACTGAAAGCCAAAAAGAAATGAAAACCCTAGCAAACCCTAATTCTACCAGCTAGTCCTGCTAATGCAAAGGAGAGAATGCAAACTACTGGAAGGGATGCCATTACTTCTATGAAGGTAAAATACATGTGTCTAGACTACCTCTACCTGAAGAAAACATTTTTTTGTAATTTTGAATAAGTTATTAGAATTATCATGCATATGCCTTTGACCGTTTTTTACTGTGCAGAGGTGGATTGGCGAGAGGAAATGTTTGGAGGAGGTCGGGAAGGTTCGGAGAGGGCCTAAGGGGTCCCTAACACCCTTCCAGAGAGTTTCAAAAAGTTTGGCTATCAAGAAACCTCATTCGTGAGCTTCTACAGGAAGTCTGCAGGGGTTCTACAGGATGTTTTAGGAATTTCTACAGGATGTTCAGAAATTTCTACAGGATGTTTAAAAATTGGATTTTGGAGGATGGGTGAGTGAGGGAAGATGCATGAATGGATATGGAGGTAGGATAGGGGTCTGAAGTGACCCAGGGACTGGTGGATGGAGTGGTGAGAGGGTGTAGAAGGCTGACTTGGCTTAAAGAAGGCTAAGACAATGATGGAGCAAGAAGGTAGGGTTACGTGGGCAAAAGGACGTGTGTGAGGCGAGGAACCTAGCTAGGAGATGGAACAGCTGGCTCTGATGAAGCTTAGGCGGATGAGAGTGTGGCAGAAATGCCTTGCACAGTGTACATTTAACCGAATCAACAAAGTCTTACAAATAATCAAAGTCCTAGCTAATCTAATCTAACTGTTAATAAAACAAATGAACAACAACTTTATTTGGAAAGAAAACCATATACATCAATCATGCAAAGAAACATTTCAGAGATCTGAACCCATAACTAACTTCTGCAAATGAAAACAGTACACTAAGGATTGCATGGTCAAGCAAACTAGTGTTTTTGTTGGGGCAGCACTGTTTCTTCAATTCCAGCCCCGGATCCAACAAGGATGAGGTGAAACTCAGAGTGTTTTTGATCCTTTTCTTGGAGCTTTTTTCCTGTTATTATCCTACCAATCTATTCTAAACATAAGAAGCTACTTTAACCATCAAAAGCAATCTAAATAACAAAGCAAGATTTAAATCTAAATAACAGATTTTATTCTAAGAATGTAGCAAAAACACATAAAGATAAACAAAGGAGGTACTGGGCACTTGAGATGGGCCCAACCCCAAGAGCTACAGCCTCCTAAGAGAGATTTAGAGCTGGTGCAAAGCTGGATTCATCTTTATTGATCAAAAGAAATGTTACATTCCAAAAACTGTCCACAAGGAGAACTTGAAAATGTGTTGAAAGCAAAGCTAATCTACTGCCTAAAAATCGAACTACAAAATGACTACAAAATGAATGCAAAATGACTAACTACTAGCTAACCAAAATGAGGCCCTAAGCCTTCTTATTTATACAAATTTAGGACCCCAACAGTCCTCCTAAACTTTAGGAACTCGGCTACCAAAACTTGTAGTTAACAACACTTTTACTAGCACTTGCTCGGCTGCCCTTGTGATGATTGATTTAGTGGCCCTTGAAGTCCGAGCTGATGGTGGAGAATTCAAGGTAAGGGCCCATAAATGAAGGGGAAACCTTCCTACAAATCCTCTCCCTTTTTCTCCCACGAATTTAGCTGCCAAGTGCTCATTAAAACCTTTGATTTTGTCTCCAAATTGACCAAAAAGACTACACAAAGCACACATTAGACTTGTTGGCATAATGACTAACCCAATTCACTCTATTAGCATAAATATAATAAAAAACATGCAATAAACTAATGAGAATGGTGGATTAAGTCAAATTAGGAGGTTGAATGAGCCCATATAATTATCCATTTTTGGGGCTCATCAATAGACACCTAGGTTTTACTTCCTGCTATTTTTGAGAGACATGTGTCTCAGATGTATTATGAACATAGGCTCTATTTTTTGACATACACACTTATTTTTTGAGCGCCTCGGTGCGCCATACGATATATATATATATATATATATATATATATATATATATATATATATATATATATATATATATATATATATATATATATATATATATATATATATATATATATTTCTATATGCAATCTATGGTTTATTACTGTGTCTAAATGCTTTCATACAATGTTTGATTACATGTTGCGTAATTGTTTGTCTAATACATGAGTTGCTAATGCATCAGTTAATGTGTTTAATCTTCTTGGAATGTGTTGACATGTGATAAAATCAAAATTTATTTCCAATAATTTGACACGTAAATGCAACCTTAAAATCCAATGATCTCTGATGGAATAATGCCTGTTAAGTTGGTGGACAACAAGTTGAGAATCCAGATTCACAACCAATGCACGAATATCGAGGTTAACAACATCGGTTAGTATTTCAATGACAACTTTATATTCAGCGACATTGTTTGTGGTACAACAAAGACAAACACCTTGAAGGTCTACTAACTCACCGTGAGGATAGTAGATCACCCATGCCGCAGAGGAAAGGTTCCGGGTACTACGGCATGCACCATCAGCTAAACCAATGTAAGGTGTACTAGACATCTGCACAAGAAATAGAAAAACACAATAAGTGGCAATTATGCCTACACAGCAAGCCATACATGCAAACACACACTGAAAACACATGTATGTACATAGAAGATGCATAAAATTCATGCATAATATTTCTTAAGATAAAGCCCATTCCAGGGCTTATCTAGAGGATTCCCTTCATAATCAATCAGCTCATAGGCCCCTTTTTGCAAAACATGTTTCACAATGTAAGGCCCATGCCACATAGGCTCGAATTTTCCTGCCCCTAGCTTATCATTTGCTTGATCATAGAGCAGGACTAGGTCTCCTTCAATGAAAGAACGAGGGTTGACAGCTTGGTCGAAGTGAGTTTTCACTCTCTTCTTTTGTGCTTCAATGACTAAAGAGGCTAGTCGACATGTCTCATCTAACCGCTCTAGGTAAAGAAGATGTTCTTCTATCGGAGTAGTGTTTGGGAGAAATTTGATGGCTAATTTAAGAGAAGGGATCTCACATTCAATCGGAAGAGTAGCCTCCAGACCATAAACCAATTGAAACGGGGTGAATCCGGTGGCATCCTTCACTGAAGTTCGATAGGCCCATAAGGTAGAAAACAACATCAAATGCCAGTTAGACTTGTGCATGCTGATGAAGCGTTGAAGCATCATGACCAAAATTTTGTTGACAGCTTCTACTTGGCCATTAGCCTGAGGATAATATGACGTTGAACTATCATGATGCAAGCCTAGCTGGGTTGTTAACTCAGTCATCATATGATTACGGAAATGAGAACCGTGATCAGTGATAATAGCCTGAGGGACTACGAATCGAGAAATTACATGATTGAATAAAAATTGAGTCACTATCTTACCGTCATTAGATAATGTAGGCATCGCCTTGGCCCATTTCGTGAAATAATCGACGGCAATGATGATATACCCATGCCCCCCAGCCGAGCGAAGGTTACAGGTCATATAATCAATGCCCCATTTAGCAAAAGGGTCGACAGTAATGACAGGGTGTAAAGGAGAGGGAGGCGCACACATCTTCCATTGGTAGATTTGGCACGCATGACAAGAGCAGACGACGAGAATGAAATCCTTAAAAATAGATGGCCAAAAATAACTAGTGCGGAGGATCTTTTTGGCAGTAGCATACCCGAACATATGACCACCATAGGCGCCAGAGTGGCAGTCATTATAAACTCATTCAACTTCCTCGAACATCAGACAACGGTGGAGAACAGAGTCAACACGGAGACGGTATAGCATGTCCCCGATAATGCGATAACACTGAGAATGATGGTGAATATGTCGCCGAGCATCCTTGGACAAATCGAGACAAAAGGAGGACGTCTGAAGGTAGACAATAATATCCCCATACCAGGGATCGAGGGTGCTAATCAAGAATAGAGACTCGTCCGGAATATGGTCCTCTAATCGAGAGGGTGCGGTAGCAGATGGTAGCAAGCAGAGCAATTTGGCGAAAACGAGGGATTTCTTAGACTTGGCCATAGTAAACTCCAACTCAAACTCTTGAAGGATGACAATCCGTTTCGAGTTTTTGCCCCTCAGCAACTGATGTGAGAAGATGTACATCATAGGGTTGCAGTTAGAAATCACCGTCGTTGTACGCAATAGGATATAATGGCAGAAACGTTGGACGGCATGAATGACTGCCAATGAAAACTTCTCAAAATAGGCATATCAAGTTTCTGTGTCAAGTAGATTGTGACTGAGATAATAGACAACATGCTCGGTACCATCATCATCGTCTTGAACCAAAACCATGCCGATGGTGCTATCGGCGGTGGCCAGATAAAGAGTATAGTCGCGGTGATAATCAGGCAGACGTAACAACGGAGCAGAAACAAGGAGTGCCTTGAGTTGCTCGAATGACTCTTGTGCAACGGCATCCCAGACAAAGGAGGTATCCCACTTTAATAACCGCATATAGCCTTTGGCAACTTCAGCATAGTTCGGAATAAAATGGTGTAAAATATTTGCTTTACCCTGCAAACTCTGCAATTGTTGCAAAGAAGTAGGAGGAGGAAGATTCAAAATGGCTTCAACCTTGAGGGGATCCAGGTGGATGCCCTCTTTGGAGACGAAAAACCCAAGAACTCTGCTGGATTCAACACATAAGACACATTTATGTGGATTAAGATGGATACGGTAGTGTCGATAGTGAAGAAAAATTTCGCGAAGGTGATTTGGATGGTCATGGCGCTTTGCTGAATGGGCCGGAAGGTCATCCAGATAAGGCTGCACAATGTGAGGAATATCATGAAACACTTAAGACATTGCATGTTGGAAGGTAGCACCGGCATTTTTAAGATGGAAAGGGAGCTTCTTATAGGCAAAGGTACCCCACGGGCAGATGAAGGCGATTTTGTGTTGATCCGCAGGTGATATATTGATCTGGTTATAACCAAAAAAGCCATCCATAAATGAATAAATCTCACTTCCGGCATAATCATCAATGAGCTGGTCAATGAAAGGTGTAGGGTAGTTATCTTTGGGACAGGCACGATTAATGTCGTGATAATCAACACAAACCCTAATAGTGACCTACTTCTTGGTCATAGGGACAATATTGAAAATCCAATCAGTGAGCAGGATAGGGTAAATAAACCAAGCTTTAAGAAGTTTTTCAACTTCTGCTTTAACAGCTGCAACCTTTCAGGGGTGCACAGGGCGTAAACGTTGTCGACCAGGTTTAGCACCCGGATATGTAGGTATTTCATGCACCATGATACTAGGATCAATGCCGGGCATCTCTTCATACGACAAAGCAAAAACATCACAAAATTCTCTAAAAAGATCAGTATAAAGTTGAATCTCCTTGGGAGTACAGGTTACTCCGATGTGAATATTCTCGACAACTCCTGGTTTAGCAGAGATGTCGATAGGTATGGTTTGCATAATTTTCCCCATATTGCCTTTAAAGAAAACTTTATGGATTTGAATAAGCGTCTGAAAGGGTTAGGAGGGGACACAGGAAGCAAACTGCTGAAGACAAGTAATCATAGCTCCATGGCTAGGGAGAAACAAGGAACGATGGCGATGATCAAACTAAGGAGGTTCCTCAAAAGACATAGTCTCAATAATTGCTTCATCAGAAGGAAAGATTTCCTGTAAGGGATCTGAAGAAGCGCTATCTCCAAGCCAAGGGGATTGTATATACGTGTCGAGAGCTCTGCTCGAAGGAGCAGGTTCAGAAGATGAAGCCGATGCAGAAACAATTTCGACATAGTTGAGCTCGGCAGGACTCAACGGCATGACATCGCCCCAAGATTCTACCTGATCAATGGGAGGAAGGACCCAAGGATCAGAATGGACAAAGATCATATTGATGGGAGTGATGTTGGGAGGTGGGAGTGAAAAAACACCCATGAGGGCAGGATCTTTAAAAATTCCAGTACCCACACTCTCATACGGAACATAGGTATGCTCCACAAAAGGCACGTTGCCATCGGAAGAGGAAGAAGCGAAGAAGGAGAACTGGTCTACTGTGAAAATTTTCCCTTGATGGGGAAAACGAAGGACACGAAATAGAGATGAAGCCATGGTTCGCATTGCATATGTCCAACTTCATCCTAAGAGGAGGTTGTAAGTTAAATTCACATCAACAACCTCAACCTCAACTTCAACTGTCTTCCTTTCCAAGGTAATAGGCAGACGTGGGAGGATACCATAAGGACATGAATCTCTCACATCGAAGGCTTCCAAGGTATTGGGAGACTGACTCAGGGTTGGAGAACCAATAGCGTTCCAACAAGCAACAGACATGATGCAAGTGGAAGCACCTTCATCAATAACAATGTGGTGAATATTCTTAGAATTGATGATGACTTGAGTGAGGAAGGCAATATGGTGAGGCATTTTCGGTACATGATTATCCAGGTCAAAAGTGATCAAATCCAAGTCGTTCAGGTCAATGCCACCAATGGTTGATAGTAGAGACTTCCTCTGGGAGGGACAACTTTGGAGGAATTCTAATGCGAACATAGCTGAAGGAGCTTGGGCTAAGTCCTCAACGATGCTATAGTGCTATGTAGCACGAGCATTAGGGTCGTAGGAAGATTTTCAGAGCACTCCTTTGGGAGGAGGTCAAATCACTGACTCAGTACTAGGTCACTCGATATGGAGCGGACCAGTACTAGACGAAGGAATTCTGGAGGGAACCTTAGTTTCCTTCCCAGCGGGTGAAGGATATTCTTTTGACTGCATACTAATATGGATGGGAACCATCCCAACCATGAAGACTTTAGAGGCGAAGGTGGAAGAGGATTGAGTCTGATCAGCCACCATTTGAGTCTGTTGCGAGGGAAAAGGCTCCTTGAGCACAGCAAGAGTCCCAAGGGCGCCTTTTAGCAAACGAATAACCTTAGACCGCCTAGGGCAGTCTTTAGTATAGTGATCCTCATCGCAAATGAGACAAGGATTCTTAGGCTTGCATTTGGCACCTTCTTCGGACAGAGGCTTAGCGGGATCCTGCTTTGGTTGATCGGCTTTATTATTTCCCTCTCCCTTCTTGTTACCTTTCGAAGTTTTGTCTGCCGCGGTGGACTGGACAACGTTAAATTTGGAAGTTTTACCAAGATTGGGTGAAGCT
This sequence comes from Pinus tabuliformis, assembly GCA_031772625.1. NCBI lineage: Eukaryota > Viridiplantae > Streptophyta > Pinopsida > Pinales > Pinaceae > Pinus > Pinus tabuliformis. The sequence goes on from CM062818.1 coordinate 1,084,314,731, forward strand.
TGAGGTGCATTTTCATTTGGAGCAGAAGAATTTTGCTTCACAAGGTTTGCGGAAGATTTTCTGGAGGACGTGTTAACAGAACCGATAACACCATCAACAGGTGGCGTTGATGGAGATTTGGAAGTTCCGGGTCATGGAGCATCACGCAAATAATCATATAGCATACCGGACTGGGAGTAAACCAAGTCAAGATATTCAGCACACACGATAGCTTTCTCTTCAGTTACACATGCCCCCATGGCAATGTCCCGAGCTATCAGACCGACGAACGAGGTTGTAAACTAGTTAGTTAGAAGCTGATCGGGGATCCAGAACTTAATTAAACAACGACACCTCCTCCATTCATGAATATGATCAGAGATATGTGTGGTCGTGTCCTGTTTCAATGATGTCAAGAGGTGTGTGCCCATTTCATATTAAATCGGCAACTAAAAATGAGTTAAAAATGCCATAGCAAGCGAGTTAAAGTCCTGAAAAGTTCCACGAGCCAGCTCAATATACCATTTTGCGGCAGAGCCAGTGAGAGTCTGTTGGAATAGATGGAGCCAGACGAAATCGTCAAGCCATGAATTAGATGAACATCATAGGTGATAGGTCATGACATGAGCTTGGGGATCTTCTCCAGACTTACTGTCCAATTTGGGACAATCACCGGGAATCTTAGTTGGAACCGGTGGCCAATATGGATTATGAAGAATGGGATCATTTGTAAATTTGGACACATCCGACAGTTCCAACATCGCCAAGAAAGGTAATTGAGGATTGAAGGAAATTTGAGGTTGCGGGTAAGAAACAACATTAGAGTTCCATCAAGTTCCCGATTGCCCCCATTAATTTTTCCCGGACGGATTTGGCCCATAAGGGTTTTGTCCGTAAGGGTTTGTCCATAGGGATTATAATTGTAATCGAATGGTTTACCGTGGTTTTGAACACCAGCAGTCCACTGATTACCAACCTGACCAACAGGAGCAACGTTTGGTTACTGAAAATTATAATAAGGGTTAACCTGTGGCTGTTGATAATTTTGGTACGAGGCAAGTTGAGGTTGCCCTTGGAGATGCTGGAAACCATATGGCAGTTGGGCTCCAAAATGTGCCTGGGGTCCCAGCTGCATTTGATAAGTAGGTTGGGTTTGGAAGCCAACTTGAGTTTGAAGACCGGATTGGGTCTGGAGGCCAGACTAGGTCTGAAAACCAGGTGGAGCTTGAGAAGCAACGAGCATTTGAGTGCCTGGTTGAGCGAGTCTAGACGTATGTCCTTGCCAAAACTGAGGCTGACCCATCTGGGTAGAAGGTTGGCCTGGTTGAGACTAAGGTTGACCCATTTTCCCAGAAGGTTGAGCTTGCTGGGTAATGGGTTGACCTTGCAGAACTGAAGGCTGACCTGACTGACCAGATGGTTGAGCAGGCTGAACAATTGGTTGGCCTTGCTAGATTTTAGGCTGACCAAATTGTTTAGAAGGTTGACCAGGCTGGACAGTTGGTTGGCCTTGCTGGACTTGAGGTTGACCTATTTGTCTAGGGGGGTGACCTTTTTGGGTACCAGGTTGGCCTTGTTGGAATGTAAGGTTGTCCTGGGTTACCAGAAGGTTGCCCGAAGTAAGTAAAAGAGGAACCAATAAAGGCCGAAGGTTATCCCTATAAGGGTTGTCCTTGTGGGCACACAGGTTGCCGTGGGTAAGGTTGCCTGTAATACGACTGTCCGTGAGACGACTGCCCTTAAGACGGCTAAGCTTGATAGGGTGGACCTTGAAAATTTTAAGGTTGTGCTTGGCCACCATGATAACTAGTCGGGCCCCAAGCAATAGATAATGGAACCGAAACCTCAACCGCAGGTTAAGATGGGATGGGTCCAGGGTGATAAATATGGGCTCCTCGAGAATCATAATAATGAAACAGATTCTGCGGATCTGGATTCTGAAGAGCTTGCAAGTACTGGTCATATGCCCCCCCTACCGGAATGGAACGAGAAGAAGGTGGGGCACTATGGGTGGGATTAACAACTCCAGATTCCGATGCCGACAAACCACCATCAGTAGGACCAACTGAAGGTCCGGAACAGTGGTCACGACTAAAGATGTAGTGACGGAACTAACAACAGGAACCAAAGAAGCCACACAAATAGTCAGAATAGTTGGGACAGATGTGACAGTCACATTGTGAATTTGGGGTGTAAAAGGTTCTGAGGTCGGAGTGACGGTACGAGACCACATGGAACTCGTAAGGGGAGATCTAGAACTCATGATATCAGCCAAAGCATGGTAGCGTAAAGGCAATGTGATACCAAGAGGGGTGACACGGAAGGGTGAAGTTTCCATAGGTATAGGGATTTTACCACTTTCCATAAATGTCTCTTCACCAGAGATGGGGTTTGCTTCATCCATGTCGGAGGAAGACATCGGGACTGAAACACTAGAAGGAGTAACGGGAAAGTCTTGTACAGAAGGCTCCCAGATGGGGTTCCAATGGATATCGTAAAACTTGTCTTCCAAAGCACGAGAGTTAAGCGGTTGGATACTCAGAATAACAGGAAGAGTATCACTAACAACTGGTACCTCAGAAGTGACAGAAGATGGAGAGCCTTGGTCACTTGGTACGGGAGATGGGATCGGTGATTCTGCTAGGATGATTTAACTCAAAATCCCTAGGGAAAAAATAAACGAGTAAGGAAAACAATCCTATGCAAACTGAAACACAATCAAGATTTAATAAGGTAAATGTGAACGTGGCCAAATAAATTTTATGACACAAGAGCAGAACTTGACCTTTTCATTTTTAAAGAGTTGAGAAAAGGACAAAAGATGAGTCTAGTCACCTTCGAATATTTAATGAGCTTGAAAGGACAAGTGCTCAGATGGACCTTTTCTTTTAAGGAGTCGAAAAGGAACAAAAGTGACTACTCTGGAGAGCTAGGCAAAAGGTTTACCAAACAACCCGTAAAACTACATATACACCTTGGTGATAAAATGAAACAAAAAATTACCAAGGACTTTCCGTATGACAATCAATCTTCTTGAATTTTGTGTTCGGTGCGTTACAGTTTGTAAGGCAGCAGACACAGCTTCCTATGGATGTAGGATGATAACCTAGTGGGGTCTCCCAATATATACTCGACGGTACTGGGAGCACAAGTCCATACTAGCAGCTATTGAGTCACAGAAGGAGGAATCACCCAACCTTAAGCGAAAGCAATAGTGACTAGGTTTAATGATGCTGGAGCACATCTCTAGCCTAGACCTCTAAATAATGCGTGTTAAGTTCCAATGCATTGTTAAGTTCATTCAGTTCATTTTAGAGTTGATCTTGAATTAGGTTTCAATTTCCAGGCCTTACCGTATGTATATCAAAAACCTTAGGATGCAACTAGAATGAGTAAAGCATCTTTCATTTCGATGAACACCTACTTACAGAAAGGTAGAGAGTTCATTCCCAAACCAAGACAAAACCAAGACAAGCAAATGCAAGCGCTAAGAAACACAATGCATTAACACACCAATCCTACAGTGCATCGATACTACTAATGATAGATTTAAAGTTTGCTTTCCAATTTCTCAAACATGAAAATTTGAAATGCAAATGTACTTTCACTTTCATATACTAAATGAATGCAATCTTTTGATTTTGATTGTTTTGAATTTAAAGAGACAAACAAGCAAGTGTGAACTGATTGATCCAAACAATTGTAATCTATGCTTGGTAGTGAAAAATCGAATCAATATCAAAAATTGGTTCAATAATTGACTAAAAATCAACCAGCAAGAAACAAGCAATGAAAAAGCCTCAAGCAAATGAATAAGATGGTTGTGGATGAACCTTGGATAGACAAGAAACCCAGACAAATGATTCAAAAACTTGAAAGAGCTAGGTCACAAGGCCTAAAAACACAAGATTCACTCAATGAAACCAAAGAGACAGTACCTTTAACTAAAAGCAATTAAAACAAGCTGATGGGCAAGAGGAAAACAACAGGGGATAAATAAGACTGGTGAATTCAAGAGGTGAAGCTGTAAAAACAACTTACACATGAATTGTCGTAGGTATAAAACTAGCAACTAGTGACGATCAGCCAATAGTCGTAGCAACAGAGCGACGTTGTCGCAGGAGTACACCTATCTTTTGCGACGTGCTGATTCCAAGAATCGTCACGACTGTATGACAGGATTCAGCGACGCACAGGTTTACAAAACGAAGACAGGGCGATGTCATCGCGACTGTTAAGATTTTTTCAGCGATGAGGTTGAAAACAAGGAAAAACAAGTGAGAACTCCCAAACAAACACTAGACTATCCTTCTAGAAAGTAAGGGGAATTCCCAGATTGCCCCAGGCGACCCAAAAATTGATGGTTTAACCCCAAAATTCAAGAGACACTAAATCAAAACCAAACAAAAGCAAATAAGAGAAAAAACATACAAAGGACTCCCCAATGGAGTCACCAACTTGTGAAGTAGGAAAGTGTTCCCTCTGCAGATAGAGGCAACCCCTCTAGCCCTAGAGGGGGTCTAGTCATAGCAAAAACAAAACAACAATTGATTCTCTTAAATAGTCATTGTTGGAGGCCTACCTCTAACCAGTGGTTGATGACGTTTCATTGTGCTACTCCAGCTTCCGTTTCTTTCTCATCAATGAGCAATCAACCTGAAACACCACAAGAAAACAACAGAGCACGTAACCGAGAACAACAATGATCTATTTACTTATAAAGTCAAGAAATCATAAGCTATCAAGTAAATTGTACAAAAGATATAGGAAATCATCATTGATTGTATTAAAATGAATCAATAGAAAAGCTTACAACCAAGTCTTGACATCACAAGCCTTCTCGGAGGGTCCAACGAGTATGTTTCTTCAAGCATTCACTCTCAAGAATGGGTCTCCAAAATAGAAAATATCTCTCTCTCACTCACAAGATTTAATACAAAGTTAAGGCACTCCACAACCTCTTACCAAACTATTAGCAATCCCACACTTGTCACACTCACACCAAAGCTATCTACTAAACTCAAAGGAACTAGCAGCATTGTCCAACTAAAAGAACTAGCTGATGATAGCAATGGTGAGTGATTTTATAGGAGAAGGAGTCTCCATGAAATGAGGGAGAGGGAGCTTATCCTCAAGGGAGGTTGCACAAAAGACGGAACCACCATCCCAGAGGATGAAGGGCGACCCAAACTGACCCAACAACCAGCTGTAGAGACATCTAGAAGGTCGACTATTTGAACAAATTCACCCAATCTGAATCGTCACTATTCATGAACTAAGTCTCAGCGACAGCATCACAAGGAGGCAATGCATGTAGGCCAATCGTCGCGACAAATAGCTGGGAGCCTCGTGCCAGGCCCTAAAATTTGACCGTCGTGGGAAATAGGTGTACACCTGCGATAGTGTCATGATGAGACTGTTTATGACAAGGGATCGTCGCGTATATTAATGGCTTACTCGTGACGAGGCAAAAACTTAGGGAATAAGGGTCAACTTGCAGCATCAGAGAGCATTTGCTTAATCTTCTTACATGAGTGGGAAGACATGAACATGTTTATTTGATACATGACATAACAGAGGGACTGAGATGAGGACAATGACAAATTACTGTGTAACACCTCCCTACCAGACTCATACCTCCTCCTGAGCAATTTTCCTAGATTACTGCAGAAATTCATCCGATGCCTTATGAAGCTAGGGGCTAGAGGATAAACATACCAACTTACAGGACTAGCTCTGCTTCCGTCCATAGGCTGCAATGTCATTCTCTGGCCACCTTTTTTCTCTCTGGTTCTCGTCTCCTTCCTCTGCATGCATTTTTCTATGGCTTGTTTTCCCTTATGATTTATTCCCCTCCCCTTTATGTCTTTTCCATTTATTGCCACCTGTCTGTCATCATTCCCTGCACTAATCCCTATGCCATCACCTTGGAACGTGACCCTTTGATCCAGATTTAAACAGGAATGCAACAAATTATAGAGATAACCATAAACACAGAGATGTAGTGGAAATAATACTTCATTTCATTAATGTAAAATACTGAAATATTCTTACAAACAACAATGGAAATAAACCAGCTAGGGCGACGGTAGCTTATCTTTGAGAAGAGATGTGGCGGCTACATGCCTCTGAACTGTGTTACAATGAGGCTCGAAGGCCTATTTATTGTTGAGAAACAATGGAAAACCCTAAACATCCAAAAACATAACCCTAGAAGATGAAACGCCAAACTGTGGGCCCCATTCGGGTAAATTGGTACATCAGCTTCCCAGGGTTGTAACTTTGGCATACGGTCTCTGTTTGACGCACACAATATCTCGTTAGAAAGATCTATCCAAGAGCTACAACTTTGGAATGAGAAACATCAGTCCATGGACCCATGTTGCTCCTGGTTTTCCCAAAAGACGTCGTTTAGGGCCTCAAAATGCTCCAGAAGTTCAGGACCCGGAAAGCTACTAAAAATAGTAGTTGTGCTACAATTAAGGAAACTGAAAAGCTAAAAGAAACAATGGTGGGGGTCCAAGTGGACTTGGAAGGTGGCCACCAATATCCACTTGGATCACCCTCTATCTTGACTTCCACCTCCTCACATTAGCCCTCACTTACTCCCGGCCGCTCTTGCCGTATGATTGCGTCCCTCACCCTGCCAATTGCTAGCGTCCTTCTACCCGCCCTTTTGCCATCTGCGTTGTCCTCCTTATCCATCTCCACCCTTCTTCTCTCAGGGGCTATTCCTTCTCTGCCCTGCCCATCCACTTGCCTTCGCCCCTGTCCTCTCACTCCATTTTCCTCTCCTATCCTTTTGTGCACTTGGACGCTTCCTCCCCCTTCCCGGTCCCATCTCCCCGATCCCTCTTCCTCCCTTGTGTTACACCCTGATGAGGGGATCCCCTCCCCTTCCTTATCTTGTTCCAGGATTTTTACTAAGTTTTCCATCTCCTCCATCTGATGTAGCTCTTCCTCGTTTATGTCTACAGTTCTTCCTACATGGCTTCTTCCCCAATTTGCCAGGTTGTCAGCTGCTGCATTGCCTTTCCTTCATACATGTGTGGGGAGGATGTAGTCTATCTGTCTAATTAGTTTACTGATCTCCTCGAACCAATTCTCTGTAAGAATAGTCTCTCTGATGTTTTGGATTATCTGGTTCCATTTTTCTGTTTTTGCTCTACCTTCATCCTTGGAGATCAGTTTGTTTTGTTCTTTCCATATATTCCACAGGAAAAATCCTAGCGAGCGTCTCTAGGCCCTGTTCAGGATCATGTTCTGGTATGGTTTTTTCCTCTAGTTTTCTATTGTTGTTTGCATGTTGTTTGGATTCCTGTCACTAATTTCAAAAAGTTGTTGGTGTTGTTTCCACAGGTTATCATTGAAATTGCAAGCATTGGTAAGGTGCTCCATTGTCTCTTCATGTTCTCGGTAGGGGACACATATCGATGGGCCTTACATTCCCTTTTTTTTGTAGTTGGTCCCATGTTAATGCTTGCCCATGGCTCAATATCCAGACGAAGAAGGCTATCTTCGGCCATGTTTTTACTTTCCATATGCTTTCCCATTTTTTAATTTTTGGGTGGCTGTTGTCTTATGCTTTTAATTGGTAGCCTTTTCCTATTGTAAACATTCCTTTGATTCTATGGCCCCGTCTTAGGATGTCTGATCCTTCTTTTATCATTATTTTCCCTGTTGCCATTTCCTTGTCATAAAGCTCCCATTGGGGTATTTCTAGTGCTTCTGGCAAATCCTGTTGTTGTTTCCACTTTCTCCAGTATTCATCTGGTTCCAAGCACCAGTAGTTTTGTACTGTGTTGCTCCCGTGGAGGTTGGTGAATTGGTGGATTTCTACCAGCTGCAGCTGGTTGTTGAGTTTTCCCCTCTATAGCCACACTTCTTCCCAGAAGATGGCTTTGTCCCCTCCTATGACTTCCCAAAAGCTATGTTTGATGATCAGATCCCTATTGGCACTGGGTAGATTCCAAATTGCCAATCCTTTCTTATCATTTTAGCTTCTCAGCTTTCCTTCGAGGGACCTGGGCATATCGTATTTTCTGTCCCATAGCTTTTTCCAAAGATCTACCCCTCCCTGTATCCATCTCCTCCATAACTTTGCTCCCATTACCTAATTCGAGATGTAGGCGTCTTAGAGTCCAAGGCCTCCTTCTTTTAGGGATCTGCTGAGCCAGCTCCAAGAGAGGAGCTCCCATTTGTTTTCCATGTTGGGTCCTTGCCATAAGAATTTTTTAACCTGTCTACCATTTTCTGGCAGACTATTTTAGGGGTCGCTTGGCTGGTTAGTTGGTATATCGGGATGGACTGTAGCACTGATTTTAGCAGTATTATGTGACTTGGGATGTTCAACATTCTGAATGTCCAATTTTGCGTTTTTCATTAGATCTTTCCCAGCAAGGTTTTCCAATTGGCCACTCTATTTTTCTGGTCATTTAGCAGATGGCGATTGGGCCAAATCTTCCACTATGTTATAATGCTGCATTGCCCTAGCGCGAGGATTAAATGTCGACTTGTGTACTACTCCCTTTGGAGGTTTTATTGTTAATTCAGGTATTATTGGTGGCGTTGCAACTTCTGTCGAAGTTGTTGTCGAACTACTTGGTTGATCTTTATCCTTGTTGTTCGACAGCTGTGGATTCCCGTAATCTTTGTTCCTTGTCGAGATCAAAGCATCATTTTGATGCTTGGAAATTGACAACATAAGCACTTGCGATGGGGAAGCATTTCCAGTATCAACCAGATTTGTTCCTGGATTTGGAAACGGATCAGTTAACACAGCTGAGGTTTGCGAACCCTTAAAGAATCTTTTAAGCTCAGCTTTGTATGGACATTCTTTTGTCCAATGATCCTCATCACATATCTGACACCCTGAGGGGGGGGTTTCCTATTCCCAGGAGGGTTTGAAGAAGTTTTTTCAGGAGATGACTCATCCTGTTTCTTCTTCTTCCCTTTGTTTTGTTTCTTCTTGCTTCCTGGTTGTTTGGTTTCTTTGCCCTTATCTGTCGATATGGCATTTACTTCCGAAGCAAGAATTTATTCTTTTGCATTTTGATCTGAAACCTTACGGGCTTTCTTGGATGTAGCCTTTGTCGATTTCGCGTTTGTCGTGCCAATCACGCCATCGCCGGCGTGAGAGTCATTGTTTGATTTAGGAGGAGGAGGAATTGAGAATTCCAGTCTAGGGGCGTCAGGTATTTTGTCGTAGAGCGTGCTAGACTGAGTATAGACCCAGTCTAGATATTGTGCACGAGCGATAACTTGCTCTTCTGTTACGACTCCCCCCTTGGCCACATCTTCCGTGATGGTAGGAAGTAATGACTTTATAAACCATTCAGCTAACAGTTGATCGGGAACGTATGTTTTCACCATCCTACGATGACGCCGCCACTCATGTATATGATCAGATATGTGAGTGGCCGTTGTCTGTTTGAAGTTGGTAAGGATTTCCGTTCCCGTTTCGTACCTTATAGGTAATTGAAAATGGGTTAAAAAGGTAGTGGCTAAGGTGCTGAAATTGTCGAACGAAGCTCTAGGTAATTCAATATACCATTTAGCTGCTGGACCCATTAACGTCCTCTGAAAGAGGCGAAGCCTTATCGAATCATCGTTTAAGGTGTTTGACGAACACCATAGATGAAAGGTCATCACATGATTCGATGGATCTTCACCCGGATTTCCATTAAATTTAGGAATGTCTGATGGAAGTTTGTGTGGAATCGCTGGCCACCATGGGGCGTAAGCAATTGGATCGTTTGTTAACCGATGTAAATCAGGTAACTCTAGAGTTGCCACGAATGGTAACTTCTGGCTCAGGTTAGGTGAAGCATACCCAGGATACAATGGGATCGCCTGAGCAGTTGGTCTTTGCATACCAGCATAATGCAGCTGATGCTGGTATGACTGGTAAGGTTGGTGGACAAGACCATTATAAAATGGTTGATTTTGACCGTTTTGAATGTACGGTTGCCCACTATTTGCAAAGATCTGTTGCTCAAAACCTTGGTATACTTGTTGGAATTGTGGTTGTTGGTATTGCACCAGCCATGGTTGAGAAGCCATGTGCTGTTGCGCTATACTAACCATTGGACCAAGGTGTGGGGTAATTGTACCCGTTTGGACCTGTGTCGCCCCACTAGTTGGCGATTGTGGTTGAGTCACAGGGTCAAGGGGCTGTTTCATTACAACCTGAGAAATCTGAGGTTGACATACAACAGGCAACGTTTGAACTTGCAACACCGTCACAATCGCTGGTGTAGTTGGGATGTTCGACATAGGTACACACTGTTGCATCGAATACACAACACTTGGTTGTTGAGGTAGCATAGGCACCCAACCACTTGAAGCAATTCCAGTGTAACCTGAACTTTGTTGTGAACTCCCGTATGGGTAGCCTCCCGGAGGGGGTAATGAAAGGGCACACTGCCCCCCATACGGTGGTGACCCGACACTGAAGGGGATTGTTTGCCCTTGGGGACTGGATTGCCCAAATTGACCTCCAAACGGATCAATTTGTCGAGTTTCAACATAAGAGTTGCCGGGTATTATTTCGGAAGAACAAATAGGAACAGACCATACTGTCGTAATAGCCCCTGAATGGGCTCCTTCCAGCGGTTGAGAGCTAGTTGGGACAGATGGTATGCCGGCGAACATTGTCAGAGTGACGGCAGGGAGTTCTGCCATTGCTGTGTCAGGTGCCACAGTCCTAGATGTTGACGGTTGTTCAGACATATTTAGTCTATCCAAGAGATTCCCTAGCGATTCTATAGGAACTTCCACTGGTGGTAGACTAACTTCTGAAGAAGGATATAGAGTGACCCCGACTCCAAAGTGAGTTGGAGTACTTGTTGGAGGGTCTTCTACAATTTCTTCAATCGCAATCAACCAGGTGGAAGAGGAAGACCGTCAGGTCCGTAAAATATTTCTGGTGCTGAAGAAGGGGTTGTATCGACAGCGACAGATATTTGAAGAGCACCACTCTCCGGACCGGTTATTGATGGAACCGGTTCGGTAACACAAGTGTTTACTCTCAAACTAGGATCAGTATCACTGTCCCTCTGTGGCTGTTGAACTTCTTCTGTAGAGGCAGGGTTTCCAGAAATGGTTGGAGTAACCGGAACCTCCGATGTCGTCGGAACACTTGTTCTAACTTTAAGAGGAGATTTGGAACCGGTTAAACGAGTTCGCTTTGTCCGTACTGGCTTCGATTCCGGAGACAAAGACGGTTGACTCGTAAGTCTCCGCGAAAGACGGGGTTTCAATTGACTTTCTTCCACGATTGCGGATTACTCGATCAACTAAAGTAAACAGGGGAAGTATGTTTCCGAATTGAATGAATTTTAGACGCTTTTAGACACAACTTGCTTTTTCAATTTTAAAGAGTCGAGAGAAAGCTAAAGATGATTCTAGTCTCCTTCGATGTTTTAACGAGCCCGAAGTGACAAATGCTCGGATGGACTTTTTCCGTTAGAGAGTCTGAAAAAGGCCAAAAGGAACTGCTTTGGATTTCTAGGTAGAGGGTGTGCCAAACTTTTCGCAAAACCGCAGAATACTTTTTAAGGTACGGGCGGTCAATCTTCCTGAATGCTGTGTTCAGTGCATTGCGATCAGTAGGGCGGCCGACACGGCTTCCTAATGATAAAGGTTTTATGCCTATAGGGGTCTCCCAATATATACTCGACGGTACGTGGGAGCACAATCCGTACTGGCGCTATCGTCCCTCAGGAGGAATCACCCACCATCAGCGAGATCGACAGTCACCAGGCTTTACGACGTCGGAACACGTGTCTAGCCTAGACCTCTATGTTGTGCGTTATGTTACAAAGCGTTATTAAGTTCATTCAGTTTATTTTATGTTGATCTTTCTTAGAAGTTTGCCTTTTGAGGTTCACCACGAGATGTATAGACAACTTCCTAAATGCAATCTAAAAGATGATAAGCAAATTTTATCTCTTTTTCAACAATGAAAATCCTAGCTACAAAGGGAAAAGAAAGACACCATCTTTTCTCAGAGAGCAATCAGCACACTCTAAATGCACTTTCCCTAAATCAATCATGCAAACTATCAAGATGCAAATGCACAATGCAAGTGTTTGTTTTCCGCTTTCTTAATATTGATGCCTAAAAAGAAAGCTTTTTGCACAACTTTGAATTTGCTTTTAAATGACAAATACAAACAAGTTTACTTTTTCGAAATCAGAAAGGGTAGAAGAGATTACAACACTTAACGATTTTCGAAATGAATACTTGTTTTGACACTCAAAAGAGACAAACTCAAACCAAAAGCAAAAATGAATGTATAACCAACTGTAAACAGCCAATGAACTCTCTCCTAAGATCACAATCAACAGATCTGAATCAAGGGCTACAGGATGACTATTTCACTCTTGCAAAAGGAAACTGTAAATGATGCCACAAACGCATAAAAAAACTCACAGTCTTTTGTACAAAAGGAGGCGGAATTTAAGCAGAGAAAAGGGCTATCAGACAGGTACCTATGCTGGTTACAAGCTGCAAAAATCAGAGATCAAAACAAGGCAAAACAGAGCAGAGAACCCCAGCTGCACAAGGCCTAACTAGATCAGCGCACCTGTATAACAGGGAAACTGAATTTCAACGCAGGTAGCCTTCACGGGAACTGCATTGAAATGCAGAGTCTCTTCACAGAGCCTACGCTGAAGGAGAAACGAGAGTTGCTCACTGGGTTCTGGGTCACAGTTTGCTATTTAATCTACAGTTTCAGGCCAAATCAAAGCAACAAGCAAGGTACAATCAAAGGGATGATTTGAAGGAGGGCTAAGATCTATCACAAAGGATCATCAAATCATTTGTGAGTCCATTGTTCAGATCATAGACAAATCCAATGATTGGATCAAAGCAGCAGCTGTCTACTTTGCATCTGAGAATAGCAAATGCAGTTCGATTGCTGCTGTTGAGTCTATGAAACAAACAATGATAGAAACACAAATAAAATGACTAAACAGATCTCCCCAGCGGAGTCGCCAATTTGTTGTGGGGAAAATGCCTATGCAGGACGATCCTATCCACCTAAGGTGTGACAGTGCCTTAGCAACAAACAGAGACAACTATTCTAGTATTCTTCCTTTATGAAATAAGAATGAAGAGAGATGGATGGACTAACCGGTGTTTTCCGTTTGTCCCTCGATCCGGCTTCTCTTCTCTTTGAGAGCTCCCAGCTACTTGCCTTCTCGCTTGCCTAGCTTCAACAGGTTCCTGCAAGATCACAAGAAGGGAACACTACACAAAGACATAGATTCATATTCATAACTAGTTCAGGATTAGAAATAAACTAAACATACTAATGCAATCATACATCAAAGACACATCAGTATATAGGAGAAACCAAGATAGCTTTATTGATGAAATAACAAGGTTCAGGAGGAGATACAACCAAGAGAGTTCCAATCCAGCATCTCCTTCCCAGCAAATGAAATTCCTATCTTCACCTCCCTTTAAAGCATCAAGCACCCAATGATTCCAATCTCAAACCAACAACAATTCTTTGCAATAACAAAATTCCAGCCTCCGGATCTCATGGAGAAGAGATCCATATATAGATGTTTGGAGTGAGGATGAGTCAGCTTGTGATTTGACTAGTGTCCTCTCTCTCTGTCAGTTCTTACTTCCACTTGGAGACTAAGAGCCTCTTACTCATCACTTAGTCGAACTCAGCAAGGCAAGTGTCATGGAGGAAGATTCTGGAAGCTTCCACAGCCTTGACACCTCTCACAAGAGACCCTGACATTTTTCATTTCCCACTCAGCGCACCCTGGTAGTGCTTCTACCTGCGTTGCAATGCAACTAGCCAGTGTAACCTCTGCATTTCAACGCAGGCAGCTAGTGGAGCTTCTGAATTGATCCTGAATTGACTTGTTTTTGAGCAGTTTCTGGTGGAGAACTTCTGTGAATTGCTGTGTTTTGTTAGCCTTGTTCCTCTAGGGGTAGGAACAACATGTTTAGGGACTTTTGATCCCTTGGATTATGGACATTTCATGCTTATAGCTTTAAGGCACAAAAATTTCTATAACAAAGGTGGGACTAATATGTGGAGAAAAAGACCTAGACAATTTATGAATAGTGAGAGTGCACAAGTCCAAAGTTTTCCTCTCAAGGAGAAAATCCAAGACATTGCCCATGGAGTTGGTAGGGGAGGCCAGTGGCGAGTTAGGTGGAGTACTACTATTCGGTGCCCTTGAGATCGATTAGGAATATGTGGGGGTGACAGAGCAAGTACATATGTGATATGTGATATAGAGGGTATGTCATGAGGCAAAAAAAGGTTGGGGATGTCATGACAAGGAGGAGTGATTCCTGGAGGGGGGATCGAATGTTCTGGCTTGGACAGTTAGTGACAGGTAAGTCAAAATTTATATAAGACAAAGGAGATGACGGAATGGTGATGGGCGAAGAGCCATATTTCAAGGTATCATGAACATGTTGAAGGAAAGTATGAGATTCATGCAAAATACCTGATTTACGTCGAGGGGCCATGCCTTGATAGCATGCAACACCATATTGAGGCCTCGTTGGCACACCCATACAATTCCAACCATGATATCTACCACCCAGATGGCGAGGACAGTGAGCCAGAATATGGCCAATATGAGGACAATATGAACATCGAAATGGTACCCCCCAGTGATCCAGTCACTGAATTAATTGAGTCTCCCCCAAGTGTAATGCAATGTGATCAAGAAAGCCTCCCCAATACTCCTCCTCAATTAAGATCCATGCGACTCATTTATTTGGTGCCCCCAAACACCGGGGATCCACATAAACAAATTTCCCGTTAACATTTCCAATGTCCATCAAATCCTGCTTTGTCCAAAGCTTAATTGGCAAACCAGACAATTCCACACAAATGAGCTTATTCTATGGAGTGTTGTTCCAAGAATTGAAGCCAATAAACCAGGAATGTAATTCCAAGAAACAATGACCATAAATCCATGGAATTGCTTTGGTTTTCTGCAAATCATCTTGGCTAAGAAAATGAAAACTATACCATCCCCGAAGCAACCACACAATAGTCGGCATATATGCCAATAGAGATTTCCACTTCTTATCCACCTAGATTCTCATTTCTGAATCACTCCGCTCCAAAAAATGCCACTGACCAACAAGGGCGCGTTTCTGCAAACTGGTAATATGGTCATTCAATTTCTCAATGTTGAAAACTTGAGCGGGTGGCAGGGAGGAAGTCTTAATAGAACCAACTCGATGCCTGGATCGTCGTTCGTTTCCTACATGTGCACCACCCTGCAGATCAAGGGATGCATGATCGCCATCTGGCACGGAAACATCTCATAAAATAGTGTGCCAAGCATCTAGTGACTGTGTGCCGCTCTGGCACCCCCTGCCAGAAGCAAGTTGCCTGTGTGACTCAGCCTCCATGGTGGCCTTAATGCAAGCCTCCTAAGTTGATGTGTTCGAGTCCAATACGCCCATACCCCCCGAACCAAAAAAAATGCCACACAGATATGACAGGCGCGAATAATATATGTCAGAGACCGTGGAGAATGACAATGGGTAGATAGGCACATTAATGAGGGAAAAACCAGAAATACTCACCCAAGCACAAGACTGACAAATACACGGGCCTCTAGGTAAGGAAACGTACAAGGAATAAAGTCCACTTCAAGGAAACACCGACATAACAACTTCCAAAACAGGATAAAAAGGAGTTGTCAGATTACAATAATATATTGTCAGATATGGGGTGGAGATCGAGAAGCCCAATTCACATGGATTATAGTCTAGATCGCAGGTGGATTAATATGGCATGATCCAAGATCAGAAATAGGAGATACAACCACCTACCACCCTGGGATATAATTATATCACCGAGATATACAGGAATCCAGCACCGGAAGAACGCTGAAAACCAGAGCCCAGTTGCAAAGAGAATAATGGAGGTGGTGAAACAGATGGAAATGCCTAAAAATCCCCCAAACCTCAGACAAAAGGAAGAAAGGGAACTAAATACCGTCACAAAAACAACAACAGTAACAACCCATACATGACAGCGAGATATTGCACATACGGAAACCAAAATATTTACATGGCCGAGAAATAATGAAAGAGTTAAGACACTTGCGACATAGCAAATGAAAACTAAATGAATACAGAAAGGAGTTCTCCTTGAGAGTTTCTGGCAGACAGTAACTTATGAAAGATTCAGATCTTGTATGCATTAGAGTGCCTAGGTGGAGGAGTACAATGAGCTGCGTATATACGATATAGGATGAAAATGGCTATGACAAATAACATCAAAATATGAAACAATTCCAACCATATAATGATGATACAGAACATAAGATGCATACCTGGATGACAAGGCCAAGAGACAGAGCAAAAGTAAAGGGTGAGTCAAAACAACATAAATCCACACATAAGACAGATACATTCCAAGCATATAAGAACCACATAAGGCCATACGAGCTCAAACTTGGTCAATATATCCCACCATGGAAACTGGTAAAACAATCCCAGCTCATCTCCAGTGGTTCATCGCTCACCAAAGAGTTCAGTTATGGTGGCATTCTGCATGCTGACCATTTCTCCAAATGCAATTAGCGACTAATCACGATGATGAGTTACTTATGATATGTTTGATTTAATGCTCCGATAGGTGTTCCTATATGGAAATCAGTCTCTAATTCATCTCTAAGCATTCTTGTAATTTGAATTTTATTTAAAAAAAAAAGTGGATGGATAGTTGAGTGTTGAGATTTATTTTAAACTATAATCTTATGTATTTTATATTTTTAGAAAATTTAGAAAATCTTATTTATTTTATTTTTGTAGAAACTTTAAAATATCTAATATAAATGTCTTTTAGTTTCATTTCTCTCTTTTCATTCATTTTTAGTTTCTTTGGTTCACCATTTCAATCCATTTCTTTCAATATAATATGCTAATTACAAAGTGGCATGGTGAGAGGATGACCTTGCCTGGTGAGAAATTTATACTGGAGCGAGTTCTTCGTCGAAAGCCACCATTGACATTAAAAGAATTGAAGAAAGACATTCCACCTCATTGCTTCTAATGGATCACTGCTCATATTAAGGATATGATTTTGCATTGCTACATTTTTGTTGTATTTCACAACCACCTATTACTTCACATCGCCCGACATGGTTCGATGGGAACCATGGTTTGGTTATTGGACAACCCAGGGTGCATTCTGATTGGGATATGGGTTACAACATATGAATGAAGGCATCATGCCTTCAGTGACTATTTGGTGGATGATATAGTGGCGATTATACTACATTCTATTGGAAAATGTAATTCTTACTTGTCTTAGTTGTGATTCTTTCTATGTAAAGGAGTCTGTTCCTATTAGTTAGGAGTTGTTTCCTAAATTGGAGTGTGGTTGAGATATTCTCTCAACCAAGTGATAGTGCGTCCAAGATAGTTTCCCTATCGTGAGACAAGACTTCATATATTTATTTGTAACATTATTTGATTAATGTGAATATAGATTTCCTTATGGAAATTTAACATAGTATCAGACCCTGTAAGGGCCTAGACCTCAGTGCCTCCTAGGTTGAGGGAAATAAGAAAGAGTATATTTGTATTATTTTAAGGGCCTAGACCTCAGCGCCTCCTAGGTTGAGGGAAATAAGAAAGAGTATATTTGTATTATTTTAGTTTTTGTTTGTCCATAAGATTATTAAAGTTCTTGAGAAGCTGATTCGAGAGAAATCAAGTTGAGTAGGGTATGAGTGTGATCTGACACCCTATTTGGTGTATGTTGTGGGCCTAGTTACCAGAAACGGGACGATGTCCCCCGTTTCTGGCAGAAACCTTCGAGAGAAACCCGACCATACTAGAAACGCCGTCTGCAACGGCCGTTTTCGTTTTCACTGGCAAGAAACGGTTTCCCGCGAAACGAAACAGTTTCTTCTGGCCGTTTCCGGATAGACTTGCAGTTTCTTCTGGCCGTTTCCGGATAGACTTGCAGTTAAATTTATTTTTTCAGACTCAGATTAAATTTAATTTTTTCAAACGTGGGTTAAATCAAGTTTAATTAGCAATTGATTACACATACAGAGAGTTTAATTGGCAGTTCACTGTTAGTCTGCTGCGCTGGACTGTTAGTTTCTGAGCTGGACTGTTAGTTTCTGGAAATTAAACATAAGAACTCCAGAGTCCAGAGTATTTGTGAGCGAGCAGCTGAAGAAATAACTAGCTGAGAACGCAGGGTATTGTGAGAGCGTTGCCAAAGAAAAACACCAGTTGCCACTCCAGTTGCTCATGTTTTTTCAAGGATTTAAGCAGAAGAAGAGAGCAAACCCATCACTACTCACATGCAAGCCAGGCACAATTCAGAGCCAAGCAGCTTCACGCCCGCATCTTCAACAACATTGTCAAAAGGTACTACCTACACACTTCAATCTCTGGTTTTCTTTTATGAATGCTCGTTCTAGAGTCTAGACCACATAATTCTCTCAAGATTTGGGTAGGTAAGGTTTGCTGGGATCAACTGTTCATATCATAATGCGCTATCCCTGTGTTCAGTCCTGTAATATCCTTGTATGCTTGCCAAGTTGTATCATGTATGCGGATTTTGAACTCTCTGCTATACGGTCTTGTCATTCTCCTGTTGTAAGCACTGTACTATGACTATAAATCAATCTGCAGAGGATGAGCAGTTCTCTGTTTAGTTCCATATGGATCAAGAGGGGTGCTTGAACCTGAAACTTGCATTGCCAAGCGGTCAAAATTTCAAAAACAAGTATCTCCTTCTCTTCCTACTAACATCCTGACAGAAAAGGCCAATCTGATGGTGAATCCATGCTCTTATGCTTTGTTAATACCAATACTCTTCAGAGAATGATCCCTTTAATATAGAAATTTGACCTTCTTTCTCCATGACTTCATCTTCTAAAACCTGTACTCTGTGCCACAAGTGAGTTGCCTCATTCCGGATGTTTAGAATAACCTGGTCTTTAGCTTCTGCTGCTTGCTTAAGCAATATATTCTGCTTGATCATATCACTCTTTTCAGCCCTTAGTCTGCGACTCTGCACATTTCATCATGCATATGACATATTTTCCCTTTCAAATCATTCATCAGATTTTTGGAATGTATCAATTCAGCCTCAGTTTCAACCTTTTTGTAGTTGGCATTTTTCAATTGTCTATGCAGGTGTTCAGTTTCTGCAAAAAGCAAATCTTGGTTTGCAACAATGGCTGTTAACTTTCGGGTTAACTTTCCCATCGACTCTTCACGTTTTGCAATCTCCATCTCACTATTCCTAAGCTTCATTTGAGTAACATCATAATTCTACCTAAGTATCAGATGTTGTTGTCTGAGATCAGCCATTTCGATTCTAAGAGCTCTCAATGTTCCACCCATAATGATATTCTCCTCTGTATTCTTGGAAAGTACCATCTGCAAGCCTTCCACTGTATAAAAGGGCTTAATACATGATGTATTCTACCATTGATGGTAATAAAAATAATCCTTCAAAATAAAACTCTTAAGCTTCAAAATTACCTCCTCCTCTTTCCGCTGGGCAAGTGTTAGAAGATCCTCATTTATATTGAGGTAATCTGTAACATAGCAATTTAGTTGTCGTGTTTCTTTTTTGGCTTCTTCCACAGTTCCTAGGTCTTCCATTAGACCTTCACCTCGGGTTGGAATTTTTGATGCATCTTCAATGTGTTTTAATGGAGAAATCCCAGCCCACAGTTTTAACAATCACTACTCGATATCAGAATCTATTGGAAGCCTAGATATTTTATATGAGGCCGTTGATTTAGAGGAAGATCCGAAGATGTATCAAATTCCACAAACAAAGAGACTCGTGCCTTTGATCCGAAAACAGTAAGAACATTGTAGTGATAACATAGGTTTGAATTTCTAGGCACTTGAAGCTTCATGAAATGAACAATGGAGATTGACTGCAAATATGAAGAGGCCCACCATGATGTTTAAAAGCCCCTCGGGCTTGAATCTCCCTTTCAAAATGGCCATACATGAAAAATTTCAAGCCCCTTGATGAAGCATCTTGAATCTCCCTTTCAAAATGTCTTACATTAGGCAGTTACAAAAAAAGATATATGCAGCCCATGTTTCCTGCTCCAGACAAGCCAAATCCCAAGAAAGCTTTCCTAACAACTTTTGGAACATTTTTTTTGTATCCTTAGTCATTAATTGATACATTTTTGGAATGTTTTTCTAAATGAGAAATTGTAGCTTGCCATTTCTTTTACTCAGGATATGAATAGTTTCTTGAAATTTTTAGTTTATTTTTGGAAAACAGTGTACAGTAACTTACAGCTATACCTTTGACTTAGGTACAGTGCTATGATTGTGATTTTTATTTTTACAATTGTCTACTGGTTCCTATGCCTCACACTTATATCATTGATGGATTTGCCTAGGGAACCAATGAAAGCTTCCATCAGCCCCTGTTGCCTTTAGCTGGTCTCTTGCCTTTTACTAACAGACCTGGAGCCTATTCTAGCTTGAAAGAGCATTACGATGGACATATAATGTACGGAGTTGTCTCCATCTTTTTATAGCCTTTAAACTCTTCTTTACCTGTGAGTTTTCTATTCTTATCTGAAATAACTGCTTGTGACCTTTGGGAAACGTTTCAACTTTCTCTTGTTGGCATAGTAGCTACAGAGAAGGGTATTGTGTTTATGTTTCTCGAAGATACCTCTGCAAAGTCCATGAGTTTGGAAATTTTCATTTTAGTGAACCTATTGGCTTTAAACCTAGCTGCTTTTTTGGCTTGACAAGTCATCTACATGGGTTTTCTTGTAATGTACAAGTTATACATTAATTTGTAGTATGTACATGGGTTTTCTTGTCATGTACAAGTTATCCAATTAATGTATGGAATGGAATACTGTCAAATGTTCTTGGTATTTGCACAGTCATTGTTGAAAGCTTTATGGTTCATCTGCTTGAGTGATAGTAATTATGTGTTCTACTGCGTCATGGGAGTAATGACTGCACTGAGAAACTTCCAAAATAAAGAAAGGATAACAAAAAAACACATTGTAGAAATATAAATAAGATAATAAGATTATTATAGAAAACTGTTGAAATATTATTATTAAAAGAAGATATGACAAAATGGCAGAGTTAGGAAGACGTCCCCTGAAGAAATTCTTTTTGCTGACCAAACAATAAAAGTCCAAATCATGTATATATCCACTACGGTACATGTAGCTGTTATATAGCTTCATGTCCAAACATAAGCATAGTTTAATTGTTTTACATTTTAGTTTTTTTTTGGGTATATTTTCCAGTTAATTTTGCCTAAAATTTGGTAGGTATCTGTTGGAATTATAACTTTAAATTGTGTAGTCTACACAATCCAAGTGTCTCAGGATTATTTTCAAGACGCTGAATCTATTTATAGGTTTCAAAATAGAATTTAAACAACAAAAAGTACAATCTCACCAAGAATTGTCTCACCTGATTCCAGCTAAAAAGATCAAAACATAGAACAGTTAGATTAAGCCTTTAGGCTGTAGTCTAACCAGGCTTCAAATTTGCCCGGAAAATCATGGAATTTCTGGCAAGATTTTGATAAAATCTGGCAGAATTTTTTGTAAACCCGGGTTATAGCTGTCAAACTTCAAGATTTTGGGTGCCCAAGGGTTTTTGATGGTGCTGAATCCATTTCCACCATCAAAAACACAATTCTAACAATCCTACTGCCAAATTTTTTGAAAAAAAAATTACTAAATTCCAGTCATTTTTGGCCCCCCGCCCGGTAAACTACGCCTTGTTTTAGCACTTAAAAGAGAGCACCCTACCTTTTATTGTCTTATCTTTTTCAAGCTTTGGGTTTCTTAAGCTCCGAAACAATGGACGAGTGCACTTTGTCACATGCATGTTGGGAGAGTTTTTCATATATGTGAAAACAGTTAGACCTAATTTCTACGATCCTTATGAAATATTGAATTTCTTCGTACAGATTTGCTCTTTTTCCTGTTTTTTACTTCGGGGTTTCCCTGGATCGAGGAAAGCACAAGTGGCTTTTGAACCCTCGCAGCAATGTGACCTCCTTTTCATATCTGTTCATACAAATTTACTTTTTGTTTTAAATATTGCCATTTATCCAGGTGGAGAAGAAATAGAGGTTGGCATTCTGGCTTGTGGAGTTAACTCTGGAAATACTTTTCTTTTATGACACCAATCTTACATTATGATTGTTGAGGCCCATTCATTTTCCTGTAGTGTAACTCTTTTTTATTTTTTTTTACATATTTTCCTTTTATTTTTGTTTAAAACTTGTTAAGAATTTGTTAGAATCACAAGTTTAAACTGTGGTCTATTCAATTTAAATAGCTCAAGAGTTTTTAAGAACCTGTATCTATTTATCCATTAAAAAAGCATTTTCAACAAAAAAAAGAAAAAAGAAAAAAAGAATTCGTTAGAATCACAAGTTTGAATTGTATAGTCTATTGAATTTAAATAGCTCAAAAGTTTTTAAGAACTTGCATCCATTTATCCATTAAAAAAGCATTTTCAAAAAAAAAATAACGCTCTCCCTCCTATGATCGAAGTAAGGTGATTTAGATGTTTGAAAATTTGAAAAAAGATAAATAATTTTATTTTGTTTAAGTTTTCCAAAATTTTCTTTGATTTTCTATTCAAATTTTTAGTTAATTATATTTTTCTAATTAAGTGTCAATTTTTTATTTTATTTTTTGTAACTTATTTTCAAATATAAATTGTGCAGATTAAAATTGGTTGCAGAGGAGAATCATTTATTTCTTATTCCACTCGTTTCTCATTGCAATGGAAGAAAGTTCATCAATGTCACAAAGTAGACCACCCCTTTCCCAACAAAATTCTTCCATAGAGGCATCCAAAAAAATCCAAAACAAAGAATATCAAGAAGCAAAAAAAGCCTTTGAGGCAAGGTTATGGGCAGCTGTGAAATGCACTCAATCTTACAGCGGAGGATCAAGTGGATCATCTGGTTCAAAGGTTTGGTTGTGCCCTTATTGTAAAAAACAAAAATCAGGGAATGTAGGAAGAGTTCGATGGCATTTACTTGGAATGGGGAAAAAAGAACAATCAGCTTTATGTGGCAGTGTACCTAAAACAGAAAAAGCTTCTCTAATTAAGCAATTTAATGAACTTGAAAAGCTTAGACATATTGTTGAAGGTTTAGTTCAAGCTAACAACAATCCTAGTGGACTGACAATTGGTGGTCCACACTCTTGTTCTCAACATCAAGTTTCTGTTTCTCACCTTCAAAACTAATGGGATGTAAAAGGAAGGGGAAATCTCGATGCATCCATTGGATGATTTTTTTTCGCAAATGGCATATCTTTTAATGTTTGTAGGTCTCCTTATTGGAAAGAAATGGTAAGAGATCTAGTTAACAATGTTCCTAAAGGTTACAAGCCTCCTAGTTATGAAAAGATGAGGACAACTGTGTTATCTGAAGAGAGGGCTTGGGTTGATGCTAGACTTTAAGACATTAAAGATAGTTGGAAGGAATCTGGAGTCTCCATTGTCTCAGATGGTTGGATAGATGTTAACCATCGTCCCCTTATCAATATTTTGGTTTCTAGTCCAAAAGGAGTTATGTTTTTAAAATCCTATAATACTACAGGAAAGACAAAACATGGTCCATATCTAACAGGTCTCCTCAAAGAGGAAATAGAGGAGGTTGGTAGAGAAAACGTGGTCCAAATTGTTACAGATAGTGCCTCAAACAATATTCTTGCTGGTGGGTTGATTGAGGATGAATATCCAACAATTTTTTGGACTCCTTGCTCTGTGCATTGCTTGAATTTGTTCCTGAAAAATATTAATAACATTGCATGGGTTGATAAAACTATAACTGAAGCAAAGATGCTACAGCACTTTATTATTAATCATGCAACATCCATAGAAATGTATAGGAAATATGAAAAACTTCAGCTTCTTTGATGTGCCGAAACTAGATTTGCATATGCTTTCATTATGCTTCAACGCCTTATTAAAATGCATCAATCTTTGAGAGAGATGGTGGTATCAATGGATTGGCAAAGGTGGAAGGGTTCTCATACTGGGGATGGCCTAAAAGTTGAGGACATTATTATTGGTCTTTCTTCAGAGAATTTTTGGAGGAGAGTGGAGGATATTGTTACCCTTATTACACCTATTGTTTCCACCCTTCGCATATTTGATAGTGATCAACCATGCTTAGGGGATGTCTTTGAGAGCATGGATCAAATGAGAGAGATGATTCATGACATAATGGAAGATGAAAATTCTAGGATTGACAAAGACACCAGAAATGAAGTGTGGGAACTTAGTTTGACAAGGTGGAAAATGCTTCATAACCCTCTTCATTCAATTGCATTTTTACTCAATCCTAAATGGTTTCATAAGAAACCATCATCAGATGTAGAGGTTATGAAAAACTGGAAAATTTTTATAAGTAGGTGTTACAATTGTCAGGATCGCACTGCTTTACGGTTTGAGTTAGGAAAGTATTTGAGATCAGAAGACCACTTTGCAAATGAAGATTGTGCATACAACAGACAACAACTTGGACCCATCGACTTCTGGATACAATATGGTACAGGGACCCCCTTGCTTCATCGTTTGGCTATCCGTTTGCTTTCACAGGTATTCTTAACAACAAATACCTTTAATGTATTGATTTATTGTTTAAACAATTAATTCTAAAGCTCATTTTAGATTATTTATCTTATAAGATTTATTGATTGACTATGACTAACATAATTTTAATTTTATTTTATAGGTGACTAGTTCCTCTGCATGTGAAAGAAATTGGAGTGAATATGCTTTCATCCATTCAACAAAGAGGAATCGCCTAGGCACAAAAATGGCACAAGATTTGGTGTTTGTACATTCAAATCTACGTTTGTTATCTCGACAACAACTAGAATACAAAACTGGACCCACGAGAATGTGGGATTATGGTGGTTCACAGATGACGAAATTGATGAGCTTCCACTTGAGGTGCTACAAGAAAATGCTGAAGACATGCTTGATGATATCATGAAGTCTATTGACCAAAATAATTCTTTTGGAATTGGCTCAAGCTCAACAACTATTCCAGAAAATGAGCTTCAAAATCTAGATTATTAGGTTTACTTGCTTTTTGATATGAATTGTTGAAAGTGACTTTAGAGATACATATATACTCAAAAGAAAAAATTTAATTATTTATATTTCAAATCTCTTATTCTTATCAATGTTTGCTATTTTCTTGGAATTAATGATGGCTAAATTTTTGGATCTAAAAAATTATTATTTCTTTTTTAAAACTAAATTAGTATTTACAATTGTTTTTTTACAATTTCATGAGCAAAAACATTGCAGGGTTATGATTAATGATTTGTTTATATTGTTCACCTTTAATATGGTGTTTTTCTCTCTCCTCGTTTCTTATATGCGAAACCTCCAAACTTCGTTTCTCGTACTGTTCTCGTTTCCTGTTCCGTTTCCTGTTTCTCGTTTCTGGTAACATAGGTTGTGGGGTCTGTAAAGGCGGATCCAGGGATTAGTTTTTCAAATTGGTGAAGCCGAGTATTAAAGAGATGCGTGAGGTCGAGTTGTTGGAGGTTTCAGTGCTAGATATAAGAGCTAAAAGTGGTTGAGTCGATCAACACTACTATGTGGCTTTTAGATCTGTGGCTGGTTGTGGGACTGGTGCGTTGTTCATCCAACGTGGAACAAAGTGCCCGTAGAATTGAAATCTTTGTGTTGCGACAAGCGAGCATTGAGCATTGTGGAGTGGTGAGCGTGGAGGTCGAGCTGATGTGAGCGTGGAGTAGAGGGATTCTTTTTCTCGATGCCAACGTGCTTGTTTGTTAGTCCAAAGGAATCGGGCAGGTGTGTTATATCAGTGGCAACTCGTTTTAGTAGCTCTCATTGTACCTCGTGATCGAAGTGGCAGCATGGTTCCCTGTTCATTTTAAATTAGTGGCAGAGGAATTTCTATTGAGATTCATTTTAAATTGGTGGAGAGGTAATAGCCCAAATGACTATGGTAGAACGTTCGACAACCCACAGGGCATCTGCTTGTAGAACTCTTTTCTCTAGCTAAGCAGAGGATTCATGGTGCTATGTTTGGGTTTTATTTTACCCGTTTTGGTTCTGCGGATCCTGCTTTCTTTCACAAGTCAAACACCGCCAGTGGTTTTTCCGGCTTGAGAAGAAAGAGAAAACGTGAGATTTGGGTGGAAAGTTCAGTGCTATTTGAATAGACAGTTCAGGATCGAGAAACATTTTTCTTTTGTTCGAAGAAAAATTTGATTTTTGTGTGTTAATTTTCCCACTGAGCAACTTTTTTTATTTTTTTATTTTAATTTTATTTTTTTTATGTTGGTCTTGCATCTATTGCTGTTGTGGTTGCAGCGAAGAATGTTGTACCTGTTCCTTCTGCTGAAATGGGGAATCTTGCATCACATGCTAAGGAGAAAATGACCAAGCTGAGGGACAATGGTGTGTCGAAATTGATGGTGGATTGGGTTATGCTGTATTGGCACCAAAGAAGCCTGTGATCTGACTTCTTGTTGTTGAATAAAATTCTTGTCTATCTGATAAAACTAAGATGATTCTTGTTGCACAAATTGTGCTCTATTACTAGTTTGTAATTGAATTTGTCATTTTCCTTCATTTTGCTATGAGCCCATGGAGAGCCAATGGCTGTTTTTTTTGTGACTTGGGTTCTGACGGAGAAGGGCTCAAATTTTGTGACCATCAGAAAAGGTAGGGTGTTATTGACAGAACCAGGTTGAGGCAGAGGTTATTAAATTAACTAAGTTAAGGTAGTGATTTACAAGGAGAAAATTTTAGTCTTGATTTAATGAGGCATGGTCCTAGTAAAAGCACCCAGATGCTCCACGCACCCGATTTCTAATACAATATCAAGCCCGTAAAGTTCTTTGCTTATGTTTATTACCCATTGTTTCAAGAACTAAAATTCACCATCAAAGAAAAGGTAATTTTCAACTCTTTGAATTTGTATAAGATACATATTGAGTCTGGTCAACTTAATATGAGTGTGATTTTGTTAGAATTGACTACTCTAACAATTATCTCATAAAGAGAAACTTGAAGATTGAATGAAGATACCCATGGTGACTAATGAAGATAAAGATATTTCATGAATGCATTAACATATATTTGTTGGAGTAATTGAGGCTAAGGGATGATGGACAACAAAGTGAAAGTTTATGTGAATTAGTGTGAGTTTGTCGAACAGAATCATGGTGCATTAAGTGTCACATACATTTATTAGTAAGAAAGTCTAGGATGTTTTGTACTGGTGTTTGTAAATGTATGTACCTAGTAACTCCAAAAGTTGGAGTGTGTAATGTAAGCCTAATAAGGCATGTGTACCCCCATAAATTTCATGGTAATCTTAAAATTTGTATTTTTAGTGTTGGTTTGTAACCACATGCGAGAGTGAAGTGGACAAGGATTCCTGTAGGCATGGTTTAGGGTCAGCTGACAAAACCATTGGCATGGTTGAGGGTAAGTCGAGAAAACCCTGGGCTTCGTTAACTTGGGTTTGTGGTGAGCCTCCATGGCTGAATTGAGTGGCTTGGTGGCAAAGTTGAGCCTTCGTGGCTATGTTGAGACTTCGTGGATGACTTGAGTGCCTTGGTGGCAGAGTTGAGCCTTGGTGCTTGTGTTGAGCCTTGGTGGCTGTGTTGAGCTTTGGTGGCTGAATTGAGCCTTGGTGGTTGGGATCCCTTGTTGGCATGGTCGAGGGTAATCTGATAAAACCCAGAGCATGGTTATGGGTAATCCAATAAACCCATGATGATGATGGAGGGGGATTTGCAGGTACATGTACATGTATGCAGTTATAATGGTTGACAGAAACATGTATGTGAAGGGCATCCTAGTAGATTGGTGGTTGCAGTGGTTGGAACCCATGCATTTCAGTGGATGTTTGCTCCTTTATATGGACATCGAGATATTCTTTTGTTTTGTTTGACCACAGCTAGACTTTGAAAATTGATATCGAGACAAGTAGTCATTAAGGGGGTGTGTTGGAAAATGTAATTCCTACTTGTCTCAGTTGTGATTCTTGCTATGTAAAGGAGTATATTCGTATTAGTTAGGAGTTGTTTCCTAGATTGGTGTGTGGTTGAGATATTATCTCAACAAAGTGATTGCGTGTCCAATATAGTTTCCCTATCTTGAGACAACACTTCATTTATTTATTTGTAACATTATTTGATTAATGTGAATATAGATTTCCTTATGGAAATTTAACACATTCATTCCTTTTTTATCCATATTCCCCAATTTATAGCAAACGAGAAAGATTTCAGACATTGGTTAGTGACATCGTCTTGTTAAGAGTGGTTTATACTTTCTACCTCCTGCCTTTTGCTTATGGATTTTCTTTGGTGATAAAAGTGTATGCCATTCCCCTATTGATTGTGAATGCATTCCTATTGTTCATCATTTCCACTATGACGAATCAGAGTGGAAATGGGTGAGTGGTGCACTCTCAACAGTTGACAGGGATCACATAATGTTGAATCATGTATTCCATCATAGAACATACACCCATGTGACTCATCATCCATTCTCCATATTTCCTCATTACCATGCCATGAACACCCATGTGACTTATCATCCATTCTCCATAATTCCTCATTACCATGCCATGAACACCCATGTGAATCATAATTTGTTCTCCATAATTCCTCATTACCATGCCATGAACACCCATGTGACTCATCATCCGTTCTCCATAATTCCTCATTAGGATGCCACGGAAGCCACCAAGGATATTAAACTGATTCTGGGAAACTATTAATATTATGACAATATGCCTGTCTATAACACCTTATGGTGGGACTTTAGAGAATGTGTGTCCCCTAAAAAAGTGGGATCCTGTCGTATAGAAGCAAGTTTACATATTTAGATGGACCATGAAAATATGCTTGTCTATAACACATTATGATGGGAGTTTAGAGATTGTGTGTATGTAGAGGCTAACTCCCCTAGAAAAAGTGGGATCTTGTGGTATAGAAGAAATTTTACATATTCAGATGGACTATGACAATATTCCTGTTTATAACACCTTATGGTGGGAGTTTGGTGGGAATTTAGAGAATGTGTGTATGTTGAGGTTAACTCCCCTGGAAAAAGTAGGATCTTTTGGTTCTTGTGTTATAGAAGCATGTTTACATATTCATATGGACGATGACAATATGCCTATCTATAACATCCTATAATGGGAGATTAGAGAATGTGTGTATGTAGAGGCTAACTCCCTTGGAAAAAGTGAGATCTTGTGATATAAAATCAAGTTTACATATTCAGATGGGGATTCTAGGTCCATCATCGATATGGAGATTCCAGATCCATCATCGATGGGGTCACTAGGTGGTCCAATTTTTCGCCACCCAATCTGGCCAACTATCTGGACTGCATTGAGATGTTGAAATAATCTTTTATGGACCTCTCGTTCAAGCAACTGTACAAAGAATTAGATTCTGTGGCTAATGGATTATCAAAGATAAGTTTGTTGTTAGATTTTGGTTCTGTACATTCCAGGCTTTTTTTTGAGGATATGGTGGTGGAAGAGGGTGATATTTCCCTATGTTGATCTACTTGCTATTCCAGTTACAATCTTGATTTTATTTACATCTTCTATCTGTTTGATTATGTTATTCTGGCTGGGATGATTTTGTATGTGTAAAACCTTTTTAGATCTTGTTTGTGTCAATTTCTGATAGAAGGGTGGGCTGATAAATCCTTTCTTATATCAGGACCTTATGTTTCTTTTTTAGGTGGAGATGGTGGATTTAATTTTGAATATAGACGATATATCATATATGTATTGGATTTTTGTTAATAAAATTCCAACGTTTTTTCTTCTTCTGAAAAAATAAATAAATAATAAAATAAAATAAAAAAATAAGAATAAAATTTTACCTATTCAGATAAACTACTTTTTTATAAATATAATCTTCAATATATAACCTAAACAGAATGAGAAAAAACTTATACTTGGTTTGAACGAATAACACCATTCACGACTCTCTGAAATCTCAAAACCCAGTGTGGCCATAACACAAGTTTGTTGGTTTAACATGTTCAAATAATGACTTTAATATTAAATATATTTTAACAATTTAGTTATCACCATTTATTCAAAACTGTGTGGGTTTTAACTATACTCATCAACTCCTCAAAATTCTATTCTTTTTTTTTCACAATTTTAATTGGTTTTATTAATAAAATTTAAGGTTTTAATACTAAGGTTCAATAAAATTTAAGGTTTTATTAATAAGATTTATTACAAGATTAATTTAGGTTTATTATGTGGATCTACATTTACTAGGTTTACTAGATTGATCTAGGTTTACTAATTTAACCATGGTTTACTAGATTTATTAGGTTGACCTAAGTTTACTAGGTTTACCAAGTTGACCTAAGTTCACTAGGATAACTTAAGTTGACTTAAATTGACATACAATTTACTAGGTTGACCTAGGTTTATAAGGTTGACATGTGGTTACTATGACCTAGGTTTATTGGGTTTACTAGATTTACTAGGTTTACCTGGGTTTACTAAGTTGACCTATGTTTAATAGATTACTAGGTCAACCATAGTCAACCATGTTCAACTAATCAACCATAGTCAACTAGGTCAACCTATGTTTACATGGTTGACTAGGTTAGCATATGTTTACTAGGTTGACTTAAGTTACTATTGCAACCATCTTCAACCATTTCCAACTCACCATGGTTGAGTATGGTAAACCTTGATTGACCATTTTCAACCATGATCAAACATAAAAAACCATGATGAACCATAATTAATGATAATCCATCATAGTTAACTATACTTAGATGTGGAAAACCATGGTAATCCATAGTCAACTATATGTTGACCGTAATAAATCCTCCTCTACCACAACTTTCAACATATTTAGCTATAGTCAACCATGGCCTATTAATTCTCCTCATACACACATTTTGTCAAATAGCAACCACATTAATAAAGTAGTTGAGATCCATCATTTTTCACCTTCCATATGCTTATCAATAGCATTAAAAGGTGGAAAGAAATTCCTATCCACTTATTTCAATCACTTTATTAATGTGGTTGTGCTAGTTACACAATATATTCCTTTCTGACCATTGATTCCTTTATGTGTTTTATTGAATCATTTTTCATATGCTTATAGGATTAAAAAGCAGAAAACGTATTTCAACCACTTTATTAATGTGGTTTTGCTAGTTACATAGTCAATTCCTTTCCTACTATTTATTACTTTACAAATTTTATTGCATAAGTTTGAATGACATTCAATTGGAAAAAATGAGTGGGTCATTACGAAATATATGAATTCTAGCTTCAATCTTATTTTTGTCTAATTTTTTATTTAGCTTTTGAATACAAATTAGATGAACTATGATTATTAATATATACAGGAGGGGCATGCAGATATTGGATGTGAGGATCTCTAGTATGCACAACCAAGCCTATGGTACCAATACAAGTCCTTTGAATATACTATGTTTTTCAATAATACATGGAGTCTGCTACAAAATGAAATGTAACAAGGATCCTGAGTGGTATTAGCGAGGAACTATTAAGGTCATAGCCACCAACTTCTTCTCGCCAAACTATTCTCTCCTCAACAAGAATGGTTGATGGTGCAAGCCACCCCTCCAACATTTTGATATGGCTGAGCTTGCTTAACTAAAGAGTGCTACATACAAGAGTGGGATCGTTGCCATTCTCCATAGAAGGTAAGGTAATTATTTGACCCATCATTTGTATTTTCTAATTAACCAATTCAAAATCACTTTGATTTATGGTTTTTAGTTCCATCCACGTTTATTTTGCGTTGCATTATTTTCTTGTTTACTTTTCCCATATTTTATATGGATGTATTATTTTATTTATTTTTGTAGTGAATGGTGATTATGGAGTAGCAAGTGAATAGTGGTTTCACAATGGTTTTATTATGATGATAGGTGTTTCTCTATAGGGTTGGGGTGGGCAGGAACTGTTCACCCCAACCAATTGTAAGCCTTCATTTTTGTCTACCTTGCTGCAATCAAAATATGACACGTCATGACTTTGTCATTGTTTTCCAACTATGTCATGGGACTAATGTAACAACCATCCCAACTTGCTGCAACGCTTTCATGGATGTCATCATAAACATAACAACGATCTCCCTTTTATTGTTCCTCAACACTAAGAATCCTCTGGTTTTGTCCATAAACCGAGCACATTTTCTCGCCCTTCTTGTGACATGTAACATTACTACTCTGTCTCTTGCAACCCACTCGCCCGTATAAATTTCTTCAATCGAAATCCGACTGGAAACTAAATTCTCTGCACTGACAAAACCCCAAAAAATAACAGATCCTGACATGGATTACCTCATCCCATGGCCATATGCATACAAAAAAATCTATACTTAAAAATCTTTCTAAATTTTGTATGGAGCCTTGAAACTACTTCTTTTGTAGGTGTAGGGTTCGATTTTCACTATGGATGAGGCTGCACCTGTAAAGGCTCCTCTCCCCTATGACTACTATGGTGAATTGAATGCAGTTCTTTACTACCGAGTTGACTCTGCCAAGCTATTCTTTCCATGTGACCACTATTTCCATTCTGCCAATGGCCTATCCAAGAATCATGTCCAATCCTAGCTCTGTGATAACTACAAGGATGATCCTGTTACGATTTACTATGGGACCACTGATGTGGTTCTTTTCTAAGAATGTGATTGGGACACCCATTGAAGAGCCTCTAGTGGCCACGACCAACACCACTCCATCAAAGGTTTCACGAGCTGCTCCTCTGCTAAAATTCTGGCCACCAAGTAGGGTTTTGATGTCAGTAATAAATATCTCAATAAATCTGATTTTCCCCTCAGTATCTTTGATCCCCAATCCGGGAACTCCCTCGTATGGGGAGCTTGATGATTCTCTTGATTGCATCGTATCACGTCATATGAAATCTGTTCTTGTGGATTCTTGGCTCTATACATCGTCCTCAACTCTTCAAGAAATCCTTCTCCCCACTCCAAACTTGGGGATCGTCATATTCCTGGCCCTAAGCAAGGTACTGTCCATTCGCCTAAGTGTTTTCTCAAATGCCCAAATGCGATTTTAGTGTACACACTTCCATTTTCTATGAGACAAAGGTTATTTATTTTTCAAATGCCCAAATGTGGTTTCAATGTACCCACTTCAAATTTTTCATTCAACTGACTGCTCAAGTCTGTTTTGGTTACAACAACAAAATCATCAACTATGTGGTAAGCGTATGTAATTAATATTTGAACAACTGTTTGAGCTGATGAAGCAGGAAGGAAGCACAAAAAAACTTGTGGATGATGAAGAAGAAGCAAATCCTATTTCGAGACAAGGCACTCCTAATCAAAATCAACCAATTCATCCATGCTTAGATGTAAATGATGTAGGAAACTCAAATCCATCACAAGGCAAACAGCACTATACATAGGAAATTCGACATATTCCTTCCTCATCATTGTTGATGGTTCCACATAACATACCAATTGGTGGTATTGAGCAAGATATTATCTAGAATCATAGCTTTGGAAGCAAAGCATCCCAGGTATGTTTCAAAGCTTGGCTTAGTCTTATACAATTAGAAAATATTTTTATAGCTCATTTTGATTTTTAACTTTGGAGATAGTGAATCTTAGGGAGTTGGCTTGAGCACAACTCCATACTTCTTAGGCCCCCACATTCTTATCATGGTTTGATAGGTTTTCACTGGCCCTTGAGTGGTCCATTTCAATATGCACGATAGTTCGGTTTTCGACCTATGTAATATGTTACTATTAACGAGCTTGGACCTTTTAGTGTTGGGGTGTTCAAACAAATGTCTCATAAAGTATGAGTTGATTTTAACTAAGCCCTAGGTTTCCTAGTAATAATGTAGTTAAACATATCCACCCCTTGAGAGATCTATATCCACATTGAAGATGGTGCAATTGTTGACTAACGTGTTCGGTTCCTATCAATGAGCTTGGATAATTCACCACTGGGGAGTTCAAACTACTAGAATATGTTTTCATTGATGGCAAAGGCAAAGAAGATTATGGGAGATTGTTGCAAATGTTGTTAAAGGAGGTGTTCATTGATGTCAAGTATCGATATGTTGTCACTGTCAAAGGTGTTGTTGGCATAAGGAGGACGTTGGACAAATACTGAAAAAGGTGTTTTCATTAGGTCATTAATTTATCAGGTGTCAATGGTGTAGTATCTAGATCAAAGGTGATGGCAAAAGAAAAAGTGATTCCAAGAAGTATGAAGAACAAATCAAGCATGGCAAAGTTAAAGATGGTTAAGGTGCAGATACTTTGAAGCCATTTCTAGTGGAGAAGATGACCACAAATGTAGTCATAGCCCACTTAGATGGAAAGAGCTCTGAAAGAGATTTCCAGTGGTATATAGAAGTTCCAGAATGACATCTTGGATCACAAATTATTCCCAATCAAAGTCAGGTACCCCAAAAGTAAAACTTGCAGAGTTAAAGTTTTAATAGGCCAAGTTAATATTTATACTCAAGGGTTTTATAATTAAAGATATTATCAATTTCTAGAAATGAAAACTTAGCTAATTTTTTCCTAAAACAAAAAGTATTTTTTTCCTAAATAAAAAAATGAAATACTTCTTAATTAAATATTAAAGACTCGTCTTGCTCCATATTCATGCTCCAAATTTTTTCTCAAAATATATTGTACAAATCTCCCACCTTGCCAACAAATCTCATCTCATTAGTTTATCCACCCTATCATATCTCAAGGATACTTATATTCTCCTATAACCCTTAAGATATAAATATTATATGAAAAAATGTACATATATATATATATATATATATATATATATATATATATATATATATATATATATAATGGAATTTGGTACTTCCTACAACCAAAAAATTAGGTACTTCTCAAAGAAAGAAAATGTAAGATCCACAATTTAGACTTCTCTTCACACATTCTCTATATAAATACTACATTATTTTAACTATCTAGCCATAATGTGTTCCTCATGACCACCCCTCATGTAGTAATGATGCACAATGTCACATGTTACTAAATATAATTCATATGTTTTAATATTCACCCACCCACCTTATACTTACTCTTTCCTTAATGTTTTACTCACCCACTTTCCAACTAATTTCCCCTCCAATATTTAAAATCACATATAGGGATGCACATT
The DNA here is from genome assembly GCA_031772625.1 of Pinus tabuliformis. Lineage (NCBI taxonomy): Eukaryota > Viridiplantae > Streptophyta > Pinopsida > Pinales > Pinaceae > Pinus > Pinus tabuliformis. The sequence goes on from CM062818.1 coordinate 1,084,349,939, forward strand.
ATATTATGTTTTTTTAGTTAAATATAATCTCTTTAAGTAGAAAATGAATGTTTCCCTTAATTTAAATGTTTTTAATATATTATTCTTTATTTTTCTCTACTTGCTACTCTTGTAATTATAAAACTAAATCTAGTTTTACTCATAAATATTTGTCTATTTAAATGAATATATTTTCATCTATATGAATAATATTATCACTTAACTAAATATGCCCACAAGCATGCACATGTGTGCACACACACACATTATATGAACATGATGTATACCTTTATGTTAGATTAGGGAATTGAACCAATAACAAGGGTGACTACATGGTTGCTACAACGCTTGTACACACATATATCTAAATGGAAAAAGAACCAATATTTTGTGAGTTAGGCCATGTTCACTCCATCCTATTTTATGATTTGAGAGAGACTTATAGTACCCTAAAAATTAATGGTATTCTTCCCTAGTTGTGTGATCCTTAGTTCATAGCATAGCCTCACAATGTCATGTGACCTCGCAGGTTAGGATATGCTTGCCACTTCGCATATACACATAAATGGAGATTCTAATGGGTAGGAATTATCTCCACTTCACCTGATTGTATACATGTAATGCCTTCTTCCTATAGTGTTTAACCATATGTAGCTAAGCTTTGAATATTATCTCTTATTCCTAAACACACATAAGAATATAGAGCATTATCTAAATAAGCAAAGCTACCCATAATCATATCTTCCATCATAGCATTTAAATTGAGGTATCCATTCCCTAATCTCAACTTGATTTTAAGTATTTTAGCTTATTCTTAAAGTCTATATTCTTATAACCACTCCTTATCCCACATGTAAATCACCAATATAATTTTACATATCACACCCATTAAATCATCAATATCATCAAAACATTGAATGTAATGCAACCGCTAATATTATATATAATGACCATCATTAAAAAATCATAAATTTATATAAAATGCATATAAATTTTAGATCAACATAACAAAATCATAAATTTATATAAAAAATGATAATTATTCAATAACGTCCATGTAAATCTAACTGATCTCACTATGTTCATGAGTTATCCCTGATCAATGTTCATGAGTTATCCATAATTAACCCAATGCGTAATTCATATAAAAGCCTCCTTCATATAAAATGATGATATAGAATAATAATAATTTTAAAAAACAAAAATATGAAAAAAATTAAAAAATATATTTTTTGAAAAGTAATATACTTATTAAATATATAAATAATTATATTCAAATTATATAATAAATAACCAGTTTCCTAATAAAGAATAATTAATATCAAATATTCATTAAAAAAATATATAATTTAAAAAAATAAACCGACCTCTCTCTGCATAATCCATAATTATGTTATGGATGACTTGCAAATTAAGCAAACAGATTAAAAAATTAGGCTCTATCGACAAATTAGATATATTGAACATAACGACGAGATGAAAAAACCTAATAACTAATTAAATAAAGTATATAAATATTAATTAAACACATTTATATATTACAAAGTCAATAATATCATGTAATTTGATATACAAATATATCCCCCCACATATATATATTTATGTATTTATTGTCATCTGAATGTTTCCAAATTTAGAACATAACTGCCAAAAAGATTTTGTTTCACCAGCCAATTTTGTTATGTTTTTCGAATTTTTGAATAGATAATACATCTCACCGTAAAATATCAGGGCAAAGGTGATTGCACCATCAAGCTGGAAGAAGCATGGCCATGTTGCTTTGGCGATGATTGTTAGGGAAAGAGTTACGAGCGATGGTATCTATGAACATACATTTCCAAAAACCATAATCCACGAAACCCATTGAGCTAATCTAACCACTAATAGACTGAGTTTCAGAGTTGTTAGTTGGAGGTTTCGCTCTTCAACGGTCTGGTGTATCCACCAATTCTACCGTCATAATCTTTGGTTTTTAGATTTCCTCGTTCAGTTTTGTTCCATTACTTGTCATATTTGTCCTTGACTCTATGTATCGGACAACAATACCAAAATTATTGTTTTCTACTATAAATACCGGGGACTGGGAGATTTATTTCAAACAGAGCAACAGCTGCAGTAGAGCACTTTGTGTATAAGGGAACAATGGAGCGAATTATGATCGAGGAACTAAGTGCATGTTTCATGGCAATTATGATGGTGACGACGTTATGCGTTGGCGCAAGCGCAGCAGAAACAGAGATAAAGCCTGTATCCTTTATTTTTGGAGACTCTTTGTCAGATGTTGGAAACAACAATCACCTGCAGAGGAGTCTAGCGAAGTCCAATTATCCATGGTATGGAATTGACTTTGGTAACGGATTGCCCACAGGAAGATACACCAATGGCCGAACCATTTGTGATATAGTTGGTATTTTTTACTTCCCCCTTCCACAATTCAATTGTTTCTTCTTCGAATAATTATTTGTATATTGGGCATTTTCTAGGTATTGATGGATTGGGTGTTGCTAATTTTGCAGCTGAGAAAACAGGTTTGCCAATCCCGGCGCCGATCCTGGCTCCATCAACAGATGAGAACGTCGTGTTGAAACAAGGTGCCAACTATGCTTCGGGTGGAGGCGGCATTCTTAACGAAACAGGATCTCTTTTTGTAATAACTATTCCATACCCACTTCTCTGGTTTTCTTTTTTTTGTCAATTTTCTTTTTTTCCCATGCTAACTGTAGACGCATGTAGATTCAACGACTGTGGCTGTGGAAGCAAATAGAGATGTTTCAAGGCACCAAGATGATCATTGCCAATAAAACCGGGCAAGAAAAAGCGGAGAAATTCTTTAATGAATCCATCTATTTTATGTCCATTGGAAGCAACGACTACATCAACAATTATTTGCTCCCCGTCCAGGCTGATTCCTGGCAATTTGCTCCCGATGATTTCATAAATTATCTTATTTCCACATTGCGCCAACAACTCACGGTGAGTTTTTCTCAAATATAAATTTGACTATCATAATCTATTGTTTTTTGTTTGTTAAGTTATCTGTGATTGATTCTTCAAGCTAGCTTGATTTGTGAATTGAGAAGCATCTGATTATAAAAACGCCCATCCCGTTGAGTTATGCTAATAAAACTTCAAGGTAAAGGTATGGTTAATAATTAATCTGTTATATATAAAATGGCGCAGACACTACATCAATTAGGCGTACGCAAGTTGCTCTTCACAGGATTGGGACCTCTGGGTTGCATTCCACTGCAGCGGGTACTGACAACAGATGGTAGTTGCCAACAGAATCTCAACGAGTATGCCGTCAAGTTTAATGCTGCCACTGGAAACCTCATCGCAGATCTAAATTCAAAACTGCCAGGAGCTCGCTTTGTCTTTGCCGATGGTTACACTTTCTTCACCAAACTTATAAAAAATCCCCAAGCTTATGGTGAGTATTCAATACATTTAACACTAACATCAAATTATAGTATGTTTCATGGGTTTATTTTGGATTGGTGATTTGGGTATTTTATTAACGAGAATTTACGTCTGCAGGGTTCGAAAATGGTGATACTCCTTGCTGCAGTTTTGGAAGATACCGGCCCACATTGAGTTGCGTGGCTGCTGCAAAGCTGTGTCCAGACAGAAAGAAATATTTGTTTTGGGATGAATACCATCCTAGTGATGCTGCCAATTTAGTTATTGCACAGAGTATGATTTCTGCTATTAAAATGAATCATGGGAATTCTGCTCATTCACCATCTCCATCCCCATCTCCTTCTCCATCAGCATTTTGAAAATAAATTTGTCTACATCATCATTCTTGAGAGTACATGAATTTGTGTTTGTCTGCTACAAAATAAATTTGTCTACATCATCATTGTTGAGAGTACATGAATTTGTGTTTGTCTGCTATGTATAGATGCATGTTACAAAGATCGCAGCTGCCCCCTAGACCCCCTTGTAGCGCAAATATTACGGGTGGCATTGCTGCCACATTACGAACTGGGGTCCAATGTGGTGATACCTCTGAATAAAGAAGATAATCATGCTCCACACCCAACACAATATGCAGTCCACAATCAAATGCTAGACAAAGCACACAACAAAAGACATCATTTAAGGACTACACTCTGTAACAAAGCTCCAAATTTAATTATTGTTGAGCCCATGCAGTTCTAATGTTGAACCATGCTCTGATATTACCATGTAATTAAACTTTAACTCGTTATCATACTACATCAGAGTTCCAACCTTTATCTCCAGAGATCCAATATTGAAACTTCGCTTTGATACCACTCTATAACACTCCTCTCCTTAGACTTCCCCAAGACCTAGTGGGAGGAGTTACTTTAATCTAACCTAACCTCCATAGTTTCTTCATGGAAATGGGGTTACAAAATTTCCTTGCTCCCCAAAGTTAGAAAAATCAAACTATGGACAACACGGGTCCATCCATCTTGCCAAGAGCCTTCCGATGATATAAATTTTACCTTGATCTGAACCCTAGATCAAAGGATATGCCTATTTAAAGTATCACCATTTAAACTTTGCGACATAGGCAAGACTTGCCACATGGATCTGACGTGGCACCTACGTGACAACACCACCTCACTCAGGTGGTACCACATCACTCAAGTGGTACGACATCACTCCCACACACTAAAAATGACATAAATTAGCCTTAATCAATATCTAACACGTCACATCACCCATGGGCCCACAAGTCCATGCCCATTTCCCACTGAGTGAATCGTGTTAGTTCTTCATTAAGTATGGATTTTCAGAATTCTGATCTTTTCTTGAACTCACACTTATAAAAAGTTATAGACCCTTGGAACTTCGCACTAGTTCTTATCAACGCACACCCTTAGACTAGCCCATATATGGGTTGTCTGACCTTTTACTCTCACTCTAGTCTAGGATTTCCTAGACCTCTAGACTAGTCTGATTTAAATTCGGCCTGCACCACCTTTAGTGGTAAGAGCCCCACCCCAGACTTCTATCCAACCTTACCTATGATGGAGTCTGACATAAATTCTGCATAACATTAACCTCAAAGGGCACCACAACATATATACCTTTTCCAGTGCAAATAACCTCATTACAGGCTAAGTTTGGCCCATCTGAAGTGTAGACCCTCGATGTTGTATCACACACCATTCCTCTTGAAATCCCAGAATTGTTCGGACTAGCCTAAGTCTGAACTCCAAATACAAGTGATTTATTCATTAACAGACTAGAGTGATTCTTTGGGTTTTCTTCAAGTACTCCATGGATTCAACTAGGGATTCTTCCTGAATTAAAGTGTTACTCATAACAATATATTATATATTAATAATACCTTCAATTAGATGATAAGTATGCAGGAATGGAAGCCCCAGTACACACTAGTCTTACGATCATAAACATAGACAAAATAAGAGTAATAAGACTATCAACATGCCTATGACCTGACATAGGTATTATCCAGCGCATCACTGAGACTTAACTATAAGTCTTGATATGACAACACCCCCTCAATCACATAATGAACTCAACAAGCATCATCAAAACCATTGATGTTACATGCCATACGAGTATTTCTCAAATACTTACACCAATCCATAATAACAAATAACCACATGTGATAAACATAACATACCAACAATGAATATCACACACAATGACAACAACAAAACCCAACCAATAAATTAATACGTTATGTAATTTATCCATGTACTCAGGAAAACACCAACAATCTTAGGGATTTGAAAATCCTCCTCAAAACATGAGAACAAGCACACTTATATCTCATTGAAAAAAACCAGGAATAATAAAATTCCTCCATGAGTATTGCTGATACATTCATTTCCATTTAAACCACAATATTACAATTTTTGTGTAATAAGAACACACTGAAAATACAAATAAGCAACTTATCTTATGAAGTGAATGAATGTAAACCGAGGAACGGACTTCCACCCAACCATAGGTCAACTTAATTGCAATATTTCTTTTAGTTTACCACCCGAGAGTTGCATTTAGAGTCTAAGGAGTAAGTGCTCAACGGAATTAAAAACCATTGCCAATTAATTGATCACACAAGAGTCCAAAGACCACCCCATCTTCACTTAATTAATTTAGGACTATATCATTCAATGCCTCCACCTGTTCACCTAGGAATCCAAAGCACACTTATGTCTATTTGATAATCGCATAGATATAAAAAGCACATAGAGTTTACCCTTTTCCAACCAAGGATCCAAAGTAGACTTGAGTTTCCACTTGCTCAACCCAGCAAGACTCTAGAACACACAATGTCTCCACCTTGTTTCATTCTTCAACCATGCTTCTCAGTGTGCTCCTGATCTAGTTCCAACACATGTTCCAACATTATTCCTTTGATTTTTCAAGTTTTCTTGCATTTCCCTATATGTCTAACATGACATACGACACCCAAAGAACACTACTCGTATATGTGATTATAGAGATGTTAACCATGCTTGTTTTGTTTCATTTTGTTTTGTTTGGTTGTTTTTTTGGGTGTTGTTAGCTCTTCACATATGATAGTGTTGTCTCTCAGCTCATGTGAATTCCGATGAATTTCCTGTTGAAGAATCTAGGGCAAATGTAGTTAATGAGATTCTTATTATCATGATAACTATTTGTGAAGTATTTAATTTTTTTTTATTAGCATATTATTTAATATTAGAGTGTGTCTTCTTTAGTTCCTAAAATAGCTACCAAAACAAAGAGACAAGAACATAAGATGTTGGCTTTCTGCCAAGGCCAAAACCTCTCCCTCTTGGAGAGGAAAACCCGAACAAAATTATTCTTATAGAGATTCCAATTGACGAATACCAAGACCATGACCCTTGACCTGTTATGCCACTCCAAGACCAACACACCAATCCTCTTCTTTGTCACTATTGAGATCATCAACATTGTTGCACCATTGAGGCCATCACTACTGCACCACTGAGATATTTATTCTTGTTGCACCATGACTGATTCTTCCTCAAGAGCTTCATTCATAGGTGTGTGTATATATATATATATATATATATATATATTTGATAATTGTACTGAGGTCTTCATCATGATCTTGATTCCATGTCTCATTAATGCACTTAAATGTTCATTATGACCTTATCTTCATTAGGATTATGACCGAAACCATGGTTGTCATTATGTTGAGATCTTGACTACGTTTAGTATGTTAAGAATGCATTATTTGTGAGATCACAATTGTATCAAGATAGTGAGTGTATCTTCTACATCCAATATGTCGAGACAGTGATTGGCGCTTTGGTCTTTATCATCCCATCTATACCGAGACAGTGACTGTATTCTTGCACCGAGATCATCATCATAGTTAGGCCGAGATTGTCACCATCGAGAAGGATGAGACTGTAATATGCTCACTGAAATTATCCAAGAGATAGTGTCCTCCTGTGATGTGGATTAGATCCATGTACCCATTCAAGAGATTCCAAGTTACTTATATGAAATGTTTGCACTCCTGTACTTGTCTGAGATTACAAAGGATCTGAGATTCTATCCTGTACTTTTGCAAGGATAAGTAAGGTATGTATAATAGTTATGTCTCCGTAATAAGCCAACATGATAGTGAATCGTTTTGTAATTTTGTTTGAGCCAACATGATTTCTCTTTATATCGTTTTGTTGGCCCACTTGTTCAAGAGGATTGTGCTTGTCTTGGAGGGTCGATCTAGACACTAGGTTGACTCATATACATTACATATATGTGCAAGAAGAGCTCTTTAACATTTTCTTTGACTCTTTGACTTTCTTATAGCATTTCAACATGTGCTGGAACTATGTAATGAGCAAGAAACTCATTTTATATTTTACAAAAATAATATCTCTTTTCTTTTACAAGTACAAAGATCAAAATTACATTTATGAAGACCGAACCTAGTTACATTTTCTTCAACATATCCTCCTTATTCCTTTCCCGTCGACTCTTTTTTCTCCATCAACCCCCTCACGGCCATTGCGTGTTGACAACACCATGCAAATCATGAGAAAAGAGAGAGACGGCATGGGTTTGTCCTCCATTTAGGAAGCCCATACTCCACCTCTCTACTTGCCATGTAGACCATTAAAACCCAGTGGGAAGGCTAGTGGCCATTAATGAACAACCTTGTCTTAGCCAATTTCCCAAGCAACTCCTCAACACTTTTGAATCTGTGTCCACTCCTCTCATCAAGTCATTATGTTTACATTTACACAATATTTACATGAATTACAATGCATAAAGATAACTATAAGAGGGATTAACAAAAAGGGTTGTCACAAAAACACTTTGTAAAAAGGAAAGATTCTTTGAGATTCGTTTCAAAAGATTGAAATGGAGGTGATAATTTTTTAACATGAAGTGATATTTTTTTTAGTGCCAATAGCTTCAATACATAATAAAAGACTTGCAAAAGCATTTTAAAGAAACAGAGAGTTTTTTTCGGCAATAATCAAAAGATGGCATTTCCTCATCTAAAATGGAATATCATATCAATGTAATTATACAAGATAAATAAGAAGGTTTAATATACTTTGTGTTAGTGTTATTTTGATGTTTGCGATACTATAATTATAAAAGTCAAGACATTTTAATCACTCGCTTAGTGTGCATGATCGATAGTACCTGACACCCGAAGCTGACATAAAAATGAAGCAAACCTAAGATAAAACAATTAATGCAAGTGAGTGAGTACAAGTGAGTGTGATAAATATGGGTAAGGAGGAAAGTGTTTCCAATATGCCTCTCAAGAATAAAAGGATTTGCAATAGTATAACCATGAACTTCAAAATCAAATTAAAGCAATTGAGTGGGACTTATAATAGAAATAAAACATCGTTGATCACATGGTTGATATGTCTACAGTTGGAAAATGATATTTGAAGTGATCAAGGTATGAAGGAACGATTGATTGACTGATGCACTTTAAATAAAGTTAAGAGAAAAGTAAGATTAGCTTGATGATATGCTAGATGCAACATCTACAACTCAGATAGATTCAATTTGTGATAGAGAGGACCTCATACAAAAAGCTAATGCAATTTGTGATATAGATGAACTCATCGAAAATATTGATGCAAGTTGTGACATAGAGGATTTATTAGAGAATATTGATATAACAAATGATACAAAGGATCTTATCCAAAAAGTCTATTGCAACATGTGAAATAGATGAAATCTTGCAAATGGTTTATGCTAATTGTGGTACAAAAGACCTAATGGAGTTATAAAAAATGAACGAAAAAGAATCACAATCACACAATGATTGCACTAATAATAGAAAAAAAAATTGTGAAGACGCGGAAGAACAACATCAAGAGCTTTCCAAATGTTTCTTACACCTTGGAAAGAGATACCATTCAACATAGGTTGACATGGTTTGGGGTATGACAAAGGAAACAACTTGCATATTATGGATTACTCCAAGCCGGTTAAGTTTGTAAGCCCAAGATTTATTGAAGATGCCCAAAATCTTGAAAATAAATGCCAACATTGTTAAAGATTTGGTCACAATGAGAGTTAGTGTTTTGATCTCCATTCTTGCCTTCATTGTGGGAAGACAAATCACTAATCAAATAAATGTCAAAAGAAGAATCTTATTAAGAAGATAGATAATTATGAATGAATAAATTGTTGGAGACGGAATCCATAGGTGAAGCAACTACATCAGTCTTACCACCTAGTCAATACATAGGCAAAGACACAAAAAAAGAAGCAAAGGAAAATACAACAAGCTATTAAATAGTTATTCCAAATGATTTTGGACATGATCCAGATCCAATTCTAGGTGTCCTCTAAATTCAAGGATGGTACTCTCCACACCTCAAAGGGGGGAGAAAAATGAAAAAATAAACTCTCCTACACCTTTAAAATAGGGAGTAAATTGATGAAACAATGAAGGTTAGTGGACAACAAAAAACCACTCGATTATTCAAAGTAGATTGGTTATTGGTCATCTAAAATCCATCACATTGTTCAAAGTAGATTGGTTAGTGGTCATCCAATACCCATCACATTATTCATAGTAGATTGGTTTGTGGTCATCTAAAAATGACTACATTATTCAAAGCAGATTTACAACTTGGACCAAACACTCTATGGTGTTCATGCGCTACTTAGGTTCTACATAACATGCTAGCTTCTTCACCATACCTTGACATCATTGACTCCATCTACATTCTCTCATCCATGTATCTACATAACCTCTCTCTCACTTTATCTCTAGCCCTTGTTGATCCATATCTTGACTTGGCCTTCTAACATCATTTGCACTTGCTAGAATCACACTTTGAGTCCAAACCTAACGCTCCCCTTCTGCCACTTCATTGCAATGAGCATCTCAATCTGGTTTTTGTCTACATCGACTTTAATCCTTTCCTCTGCATCTGCTTGCTAAAACAATGATCCCAAATCATCTCAGGTTGGGTCATCCATGCATTGCTTTTGGCTTTTTAGCATGACCAAAAAGTACATTTCTTTCTTCACCGTATAGTAGTTTCTCGTTTTTGGCCCTTAGTTTTTCTTTGATGCGAGCGGTTATTAAAAAAAGGGAGAAATAAATACATGAAAACACATCATAAAAATAACATACAAACACCATAATCTAACAAAAAAAACTCTTATTGGAAAAACAACTTTGAATAAGAAATATACATTTCCTAACCTAAAAGCATCTTACAACGATTTGTTGCATAACATAAAAATACTATAAACAAAACCACAAATTACCAAAACTAAATTAATTTTATAACTAAATTAAATTCACTCGAACTACATACCAACACATTTATAACTTCCAATAAACTTATCTTAATTTTTATTTATTTATTTTTATTTTTTATAAAATAAATAAATTTCTCCTAGTCCAACTCACTTCCTATCAAATATCCAACTCACTTCATATCAAATATCCATCCATATGTATATCAGAGTTTCTAACCATGTCTTAAAAAGTTTTTTTAAATCTTTAATTTAAAGATTAACTACATTAAATGGTCATCCAAACAACTAATGATGTAATTAAAAATTAACCACATTAAAGGATAGACCAAACAACTAATAATATAATTAAACTGAAAGACACTCTCATAAACCACATGAATGACAAAAATTATTAAAAAAAAAAAAAATCGGAATTGCTACCAAAACAGAGTTGAAGATATCGCCAATCCTTCAATGCACACGTCTCTTATTTTTAGCAAGTGCAACCAACCCTGCGTCTGCAACAATCCCTTCCATGTTTATAATGGCCTGCGAGAAACTACGAAACCCCACATACCCAAAATAAAACATACTTCCATGTTTAGTATAACTTGCATAATAAGCAATGAAGATTAAACTTGATAGTTACGATTCACCATGTGGTTAATTTACTTATAAGAAACTACGAAACCCTATATATCAAAAAGCAGAGGCAGAAACTATGAGAGCCCAACAGTCCTCAACAACATTACATATTATCTGTGATCACCACACATCTGATGTAGAACTGCTAATGGTGAATTTCAGTTTTGGGGAGTGAATAACTCGCTCTCGAACAGTCCGGTCTATCTACCCACTCTACCACTCAACAATGGATGATTTTAGAATTTACTGGTTCATCACTTCTCATATTTTCCCCTTATGTGCCAAACTACAATACCAAAATTATTTGCTTATTTTGTAATAACTTCTCTGCAAATGGTCAAATGGTCATCTTTTTTTTTTTTAAGTTAATTTCATTCTCTGGCCTGCTAACTGCATGCCACGTGTAGATACAGCAACTAAGGTAAATAGAGATGTTTCAAGGCACTAAGACTAGTAAGGTCCAAAAAGGTACAAAGATAGGCTGATAGGATTATTAAATTAGAATTGTTGAATTTTTCTTGAAGAGATGTTGGTTCAAGCCTAAACGATGAGCAATTTGGGATGGGTAAAGGTTTTCTAATTGTTTTTTATTATAGTAAAATTTGATAATTCATTGGTTTTACTTTCAAAAGCTTGAAGGAATTTGAAGAGCATATATAGAATTGCTTTGTGGGATTTGATCCCAAAATCATTGATTTGTAAATACATACTCAATGAAATGTTAATTGGTTGAAACCCTACACAAATGTTTGATATAAGCAAATAAGCTGGAAATTTCCATTATTCAGAAGAATTGTAGTACCCAGAAAAAACCAAACCCCTCAAATTGAGCATTAAAAATGCTATTGCGTTAAAACCTTCAAACTTGGTGGTAACCCTTCAAATTTGGGTAGAACACTGAGAACGAGTATTTCTATCTTTTACGTGAGAACATTTTTATTTGAGAACGAGTGTTTCATTCTTTTATTTAAAGAGTAATTTGGTTGGAAAACTGAAAATGAATGATTCCTGAAAACTGGGAATGAGGGTTTCATGAAAAATCAAAACAGAGTGTTAAGAGTTAACCGTGAAACTCTTCAACCAACACGTGTTGTAAATTGACACGATGGCCAAGATGCACTAAACTGACAATAATTTGGCCACATGGGAAGAAGACATAAAAATTCACACTGGATAATGAAACATGACACTTGAGGAGTTTCTTCAAGTCATCATTAAATTGACAAAGTGGCCGAGATGCACTAAATTGACAATAATGAGTTAACCACATTGTGGCTCACCGAGTGTGGCCACGACGAGACGACAACAACAAACTGACAATGAACTGGCCATATGGAAAGAATGAACAAAATTTAGCAAACTGACAATGAATTGGCCATATGGAAAGAAGGAATAAAATTTCACAAGGAATAAAAATGAATACTAGCTAAAATTGCACCATCACAAAAACAATGGCAAAACAATTTTCCAAAAGAAACCTCCCACTTGAGCATTGCAACAACTCGCACTTTTGCAAACAGATTGCTCACAACTACCGTGCATTGCAAACTAATCTCTTCCCAAGTATTCAAAAACAAAATTTTCCAAACAAATTGATACAACCACTAAACAATTCCATAATCACTCACTTTAGTCCAATAGATAAACAGTCAGAAAGATAAAATCCATGCAAATATTCAAGAACATATTTTTGCAAACACATCGCAAGACTATTGTGCATTACAAAATAGTAAATTCAGCCTTGCTGATAAAATCCATCCAAATTTTTAATAACATAATTATAAATACTCATTGCTCACAACCGTAGTGGATTTGTAGAATAATTGCTTCAGCCTAGCAAATAAAATCCATCCAACTATTTGTAAACTTCAAAGTCAGTTATTAAAAAACATATAAACATGTTCCACTATGAAGAATTTTGGTAGATGCACAACCCAGACAAGATAAGACAGGATAAATTAGTGTTCAACAACCAGTTTTATACATGAAGACACATATAGCACTTCAACATTGATAAAAGACATCGTCATACAACATCTTGTATTGCAGTCGATTATCAGTGAAAAGTAATAGAAAGTGCAGAATATTATCAGTGTAAAGTAATAGAAAATGCAGAATATAAATCACAAGGAATGTTGTCTACCGAAAAACAAATTAAATTTATACATGAAGACACATATAGCACTTCAACATTGATAAACAATAATTATACCATATAATAATGAAGAGCTTAACAAGCATCAACATGCAGTATGGGTTCCAAAACATTGATAAACAATAATTATACCATATAATAATGAAGAGCTTAACAAGCATCAACATGTAGTATGGTTTCAAAAAACATGGCTTCGAATGGAAAAAAATTCCATATTAATAAGCAGCTACAATTAGCTCGAGTCGACCCATTCAATTAGAAGTCATAAATAGACAATATCCATTGTAGTCAACGTAAACTTGAATTATATGACATTACATAATCCTGCAGTCTACAATGCGTTTCTGCAAAAAGCTTCTTTCATCAAATATATGTACATGCTACAGAATTCTCCCCCCAAAAAAATCCGACCTTTACAAATCATCACTGTGAAAACAGGCCTAGGCCCTTTCCCCACGGATACCCCTTGCAAGCTGAATGTCTTTCGGCATGATGGTCACCCTCTTCGCATGTATGGCGCAAAGGTTAGTATCTTCAAACAGACGGACAAGATAGGCCTCTGCAGCCTCCTGAAGTGCCAAGACAGCATGACTCTGGAATCGCAAATCTATCTGAACACAATAAAACAAAATAATTAGACAAGTACCACCTCCAGAACAGAGTACCAAGAAATTCATTTAAATGGGTCGCCAATTAAGCTAACATTTTAACGAGAAAGGTGACACGTTACCTTGAAGTCCTGGGCAATTTCCCTCACAAGCCTTTGAAATGGCAGCTTCCGAATTAGCAACTCCGTGCTCTTCTGATACTTTCGAATTTCTCTGTTCAGTCGATTAAACAATTTGCAATAAGATACATATACTATAAAGAAAACATTGTAAACATATCGATAGAATCTGAAGCAAATTTAAACTGCGTGTACATATCGAAGAGCAACTGTTCCGGGATGATATCTATGAGGCTTCTTCACACCTCCGGTCATGGGAGCAGATTTACGAGCAGCCTAATTTTAAAAAGGAGCTTCAAAATAAAATGCCACAATAAAAAACAACATGCCTCAATTAACTCCACCAAAGATGCAATGGAAGAAATATAGGAAAGTCGTTACCTTTGTTGCGAGTTGCTTCCTCGGAGCCTTTCCTCCGATAGATTTTTGTGTTGTCTGCTTCGTACGAGCCATGATTCAAGGAAAAGAGTGATCTACAACATAGAGAGCAAGAACGAAAGCATAAGACCAAAGCCCAAACATTAAAATAGAAAATCCAAAACCACAACAAAAAATTACTATCAATCTCTTTCAAAGAAACCACTTTTAGGCAATGCAATCGCGATCACACCTCTTTAAATAAAATGGAGATTTTCCCGTACTAAACCCTCGAAAACAAATTTGAAGAACAAGGAAAATAGGAAATCAAAACAGACATATACTCTGAGACAAACTAAAATGGAAATAAAACATGGATCCTAACCCAAGAACAACCACAAACCCTAGGAAACCAAGAGAATTCACTAAGTCAAGAACAATCTAACAAGAACTTTTTACATCAAAAGTGGAAATAAAACATGGATCCTAACCCAAGAACAACCACAAACCCTACTAAACCAAGAGAATTCACTAAGTCAAAAACAATCTGACAAGAACCTTTTACATAAAAAACCAGCAGACACGCTACACTATGAATAATAAATAGAAACACAGCCAAAAGAAAATAACCCTGGAAACATACACCAAAATCCTTTGCTACACAACGCAAAATCCTTTGCTACACAACGCCCTTTTTGAGATAATCTGCATTCACAGTATTCTAATCCATGAGTGCTTTTTGAGATAATCTGCATTCACAGTATTCTAATCCATGAGTGCATGCTTGCCTGTTCGATACCTGTTCCCCATTAGAAACATGGGAATACAGGTAACCTGATGAGTGCATGCTTGCCAGATGTGATGAGTGGGAAGGATAATGAATCGGTAAATATCTTTTACTGTCAGATATCAAACAGAAAAACATATAAGAAACAAAGTGTAGACGAAAAACTCACTGAAAGGAAGGCCTATCGGCCTAATTACTGTCGCCAAGAAAATCGGGCATGAGTGGGCAGAGAAATTCTTTAATGGATCCATCTATTTAATAGGCATCGGAAGCAATGATTACATTAATAATTATTTGAATCCCGCTCTGGGTGATTCTTGGGAATACAGTCCGGATGATTTCATTGATTATCTTGTCTCCACGTTGCGCCAACAGTTAAGGGTGAGTTTTACATAATTATAAATTTGAGTAAAACCAATACCAAATATTTAAAATGAGGCAGAGGCTACACCAATTGGGCATGCGCAAGATGCTCTTCACAGGATTGGGACCTGTCGGTTGTATTCCTCTGCAGCGGGTAATGACAACAGATGGTAGTTGCCAACAGAATCTCAACGAATATGCCATCAAGTTTAACGCTGCCGTGAAAAACCTCATCGCTGATCTAAATTCAAAACTGCCAGCAGCTGGCTTTATCTTTACAGATGGTTACCATTTCTTTATGATGCTCATAGAGAATCCCCAAGCTTATGGCGAGAGTCAAAAACCTTTAATACGTAGCAATTTGCTATTCAAATAACAACATGTTTCATGGGATTGGTTTTGGATTGGCGAGTGAGTGTATTAACTAGACTTTATGGATGCAAGCTTTGATAATTCTGATACTCCTTGCTGCAGTATTGGAGGATACCGGCCCACATTAACATGCGTGTCTGCTGCAACGCTGTGTCCAGACAGAAACAGATATTTGTTCTGGGATGAATATCATCCTACTGACGCTGCAAATGTATTGATTACAGAGAATCTTCTGTCTACCGTAATTTTTTTCTCTGCCAATTCTACTCACTCACTTGCACCATGGCCATCGCTATCTCCGTCTCCATCTCCATCTTGACAGTACATTTGTCTCCGTTTTATTCATACATATATATATATATTACAAAAACAATCAAACTTTCATCTTCTAATTATAGAATTTTAGTACTATTGTTTTCACATTTTTTGCAAGGAAGTAACGGTGGCTTGAGTACTATTGTTTTCTCGCAAACAGGGCCCCACTGTGGGATGTTGCCACGTCATCAAGTCATCAATGTCAGAGGGCGAAAATTGGCAAGTGTTGGTGAAAAATAAATGACAGCCTAGTTCAATCTATGTATAAATCTATGTGTGTGAATGTAATGATTAAGCTCTTTTATAGAGTCTTCAGTTTTCTGTCATGGTATCAAAGCTTAGGTGAGCTTCAGGAAACAAAACTCGTTGTGAGGAGAGGCCGAGTGGTATTCGTTGTGTGAGGCCAATTGTTGTGCTCTTGTTGAACGATCATGCAAGGAACCTGAGACAACGTGAAAGAATTGTTGTGTGAGCGCTGAGTGTTAGCCGAGATCTGTGAGGTTTTGCCGTGTTGCTAGGTTTTCCCTGCCATCCATAATCTTTGTTGGTGATTTTTTTGTTTCTGCTGAGTGGTGAAAACAACGGAGTGTGGGCTGTTTTGAGTTGTGAGACAGTGTGCCCTGTTGTTGGCGCTGATTAGTGAGAGTTGTTCAGTGCGGGAAGGTCACTGCAAGAGGTGCAGCGTGGTTGTGTGAGCATGTGTTGAGGGTTGTGTGAGCCATTGCCCACGTGGAGGTCAACCAGAGGTAGTGATGAACACTGAGGTGAGTGCCAAGAGGAAGCACTGTTAAAAGGAGCGTGTGAAGCCTGGCGACAGTGTGGCTAGGATCTAGTAGAGATCTGTTGGGTGAAAAGTGCCGAGGTGAGCTCAAAGAGTTGAGGGCCAGGTGGCAAGACGCTGACACAGCGCGTAGCGTGGCCGTGGGTGCTTGTGTCGCTGCTAGGGCCAGTGGCCTTGTGTGATTGAGTGGTGAGTAGGAGCCGTTGAGGCTTGTGAGCATCGAGAGGGCCGAGATTTGTGAGGGTTGTGAGGCTGAAAGCAGAGTAGTCTATCCAGTGTAATCTCTTTGTTCTCTGATGAAGCAGAGAAGGTCATTTGCTTGATTGGAGTATAATGAGTGGGATAATGTTGGATATTGATCTTTTTGATGATGCATTTTTAGAGAGCCCATTTGGAAGTATTTTTGGACCTGGTAATATTTTTTATTTAAGGAGTATTTTTGAGTCACAAGACTTATTAGATTAACAGAATGATTTTTTTGATGACCATAAATATCCAGAGGTGGAGTCCATTCCACATGAGAGCAAAACTTGTTTGTCCCTAAATCCAACTATTAGCACTGTGATTGGATCCGCTTCTAAGATGGCTGCGACAATGGAGGATACTACTATGGATGTTGTTCAGAGGCGGCTCATGTTCGAAGATGAGTGCATTTTGGTGGCTCCTCATGGAAAGTGGAGAGAACGTGAATTAGATTACCTTGTTCAGGATCTTGTATTGCATCCCAATCCAGAAAAGGTTGTTGATGTTAAGTACGTAAGCAAGGAGTAAAGGAAGTTCCTAAGGAAAGCCAGAAAGGTGAAGATGAAACTGGGCCAACAAATTAACAAGCATGGACCCTTTAGCAAGAAGGTAAAAATGAAATGTTTTATTGTAAGCCTAGCTGAGACTTAGACCAACAGGTAAGTTAAATTTTAGGTCGTCGTGATTAAGGGGAGGTGTTAGAACATTAATCACGACTGCAACAAACGGTGCTACCCCACGTCATCAAGTCATCAATGTCAATTGGCGAGAGTGTTGGTGAAAAATAAATGACAGCCTAGTTCGATCTATGTATAAATCTATGTGTGTGAATATAATAATTAAGCTTTTCCATAGAGTCTTCACGTTTTTGTCAGCGTGAGCACCTTGTTGATCTTAACAATACAAGAAAGGAAGTGCATCGCAATTTTAAACTCTGAAAATCCAGAATATAGAGTAATTGCTAGCAAACAGTACAGGGTGCAATAGCTTCAATACCATCTCTGGAAATTTAGTCGATCAAATGGCTATAGGCAGTAGCATTAGTTTAAACTGGCAGGCTACGTTAGGGTGATTCATTGCCTTTCCATTCTATTTATTTAATATAATATTAAATTATTTCCAGATAATAAACTAATAAAAGTAATCGAGCGATCGTTAAACTCAATTATTGCGGTGCTCAAGCAATAGATTTTCTAAAAAGTCTTATTTCAAAATTAGATTGGTGTAACACAATATATAATATTTAATATAAAAAATAAATATTTATTTTTAATATTATTAAAAAAATTATTTTTCAAATATTTCATTGTATCCATATAAAGGTTTTATTACAATTTTGTACAATATAATGCATGTTTATAATTACCTCATATATTTTATGCCATAATTTATGGACATGGTTATAATATTCATAATAGTGATTTTTTATCTTAATTTTTACAAGAAAATTATCTAAAAAT
This sequence comes from Pinus tabuliformis, assembly GCA_031772625.1. Taxonomy (NCBI): domain Eukaryota; kingdom Viridiplantae; phylum Streptophyta; class Pinopsida; order Pinales; family Pinaceae; genus Pinus; species Pinus tabuliformis. Next base: position 1,084,368,827 of record CM062818.1, read on the forward strand.
AAAATCTTTTACTTATATTTAGATAAATAACATATTTACCATCATTTACTTGCCACTATATTTTAAGCATGTGTTTACATAAAAAATGGATAAGAATAAGATGAAAGTTGTGTTTAAGTGAGACTAAAATCTTTTACCCATATTTAAGTAAATAACATGTTTACCATCATTTACTTCCCCCTATATTTTAAGCAAGTGTTTGCATAATAAGTGGATAGGAATAAGATGAAAGTTGTCTTTAAGTGAGACTTTGTGGAGTTTTGTGGGGTACTTCAATTGTACAGAGTTCACGAGTCAAACTTGCGATCATAGACAAATTAGACGGGAAAACTTGTGATTTCAATGAATTCTTGTTAGATTCTAGACAAATTAGATCGGAAAACTTTTAAAGACAACTCGAATAAGATACATATAAATATACTTCCCACTACTTATTTCCAACCATTATTTATGTTTTCAGCACATTTATGTAGGAGTAAAACTATGAATTGTAGTGTAAACTTACTAGTGGTTACTACCCACCAAAATTTGTAAGTCTTTGTACTGGAGCAAACAATTAATTTATTAGTTCTTGCCAAAACAAGATTATAATATTTTACTTTTCTATTAATCACTATTAATTTAATATTTATAAGACTTGACTTTTTATTAATCACTATTAATTTAATATTGATCAATATAAAATATGATATTTTATGCTTGGAAAATTACTTTAATTAGTCTATTTCCTATTATAAAAATAACGTTATTAAAAAATCATATATATATATATATATAATTTTAAGTTTTTTTTTTTTCATTTATTTCGAAATTTTAAAACAAAATCCCTTTATTCTACGTTTTTAATATTGCTTTTAGCTATTTTTTTTTATTATTAAACATTCAGGGTCAGAATTTCCATTTTTTTATATATACTTATTTTAAAATGTCCTAAACAGTTGATATTTAGATTTAGTAGATTTGGAATATATCTTTGTGGTGGTTAAGGGTGAAATAAAGGATTTTTTTAACAAATTTTCAGTTTCAGAGTGGCCTCGCCTTCCACGTCTGCGATCGAGTAGCCTGCAAGATGTTAATTTTGCACCAATGGCCATCAATTTTCTTGATTTCGTCCTAGTGAAAAAGTGACCCACAGATAATACACTGTATAACCTGATTAGGTGTCCATGCGTGCATTTGCTAAATCGTGGCCAGTCTAATATGTTTCCTTTTCTCTATTCCAACGACCATCTAATCATTTCTTCTTCTTTTTTTATTATGGGTTTGATTTAATTCTCTTCCTATATTGGAATCAGTTTCTAATTCATCTCTAGGCATTCTTGTAATTTGAATTTTATTTAAAAAAAAAATTGGATGGATGGTTGATTGTTGAGATTTATTTTAAACTATAATTTTATGTATTTTATTCTTTAGAAAATTTAAAAGATCTTATTTTTTTTTAGAAATTTAAAAAATCTAATATAAATGTCTTTTATTTTCATTTTTTTGGTTCATTCTTAGTTTTTTCAGTTTACCGTTTCGTTTCATTTCATTTCACTTCTTTCAACATAATATTCTAATTACAAAGTGGCTGGTGAGAGGATGACCTTACCTGGTGAGAAATTTATACTGGAGCGAGTTCTTCGTCGAAAACCACTGTTGACATTAAAAGAATTGAAGAAATCCATTCCACCTCATTGCTTCTAATGGATCAATGCTCATATGAAGGATATGATTTTGCATTGCTACATTTTTGTTGTATTCCACAACCACCTATTACTTCATAGTGCCCGACATGGTTGGATGGGAACCATGGTTTGGTTTAGACAACCCATGGTGCATTCTGATTGGGATATGGGTTATAGTATATGAATGCAAGCATCATGCCTTTAGTGACTATTTGGTGGATGATAAAGTGGGGATTATACTACATTCTATTGGAAAATGTAATTAGTACTTGTCTCGGTTGTGATTCTTGCTATGTAAAAGAGTTTGTTCCTATTAGTTAGGAGTTGTTTCTTAAATTGGTGTGTGGTGGAGATATTCTCTCAACCAAGTGACTGTGTGTCAAAGATAGTTTCCCTATCTTGAGACAACACTTCATATATTTATTTGTAACATTATTTGATTAATGTGAATATAGATTTTCTTATGGAAATTTAACATGGTATCAGAGTCGTTAAGGGCCTGGACCTCAGCCCCTCCTGGGCTGAGAGAAATAAGAGAGTATATTTGTATTGTTTTAGTTTTTATTTTTCCATTAGATTATTAAAGTTCTTGAGAAACTGATTCGAGAGAAATCAAGTCGAGTAGGGTATCAATGTGGCCTTACACCCTGTTTGGTGTATGCTATAGGGTGTCTATGTCGGAAAGATGAGTAGACAAAAGAAGAATCACACATAAAACACATGAGTTGCTACTCTTCTATTGATCACATAAAACATAATAATTACAATGAACCCGATGAAGGGTATTTATCCTTTTCTAACTAGCTACTCGTCTTGACATGCAACCACACATCTATCACTTAACGCGACTTGACTAACACTCAAATACTCAATCACTCAATCACTCAGTTGACTGACTCTCTATGTTTAACTAACTCCTCATGCAGGAGTAATTATCTTATTTTTAACACTCCCCCTTAATTACAACTGCTAAACTAAAACATGACTCATGACAACTCAAACATGCCTGCTGGTCTATGTCTTAGCTAGGCTTACAACACCCAAGTTTCTTCTATCAAACTCAAACACATCTTGTGCTAATGACTTAGTAAATATATCAGCCAATTGATCACTAGATTTACAAGGCTTCAAGTGAACTTCTCCATTGCTCACAAGTTCTATAATAAAGTGATATCTAGTATCAATATGCTTGCTCTTATGATGAAACACACTATTCTTGGATAGTGCAATTGTTGAGGTGTTGTCACAATATATTGTCATTGATCCTTCTTGTTTTTTCTTGAGTCCATCAAATACTCTTCTTAACCACACTGCTTGACATGTTGCTGATGTTGCTACTACATATTTTGCTTCCACTGACAAAAGTGTTACAATGGGCTGCTTCTTAGATTCCCATGAAATCACACCTGAACCAAGGTGGAACACAAAACCAAAAGTGCTCTTCCTATCATCCAAACTGCCTGCAAAATCACTATCTATGTATCCAATCAAATCTTTATTTTCTGTGCTTGTATACATTATGCCATAATCTCTAGTTCCTGCTATGTATCTCAAAATTCCTTTTCCTGCACTCCAATGTCTGTCTTTTGGAGTCTCCATAAATATGGAAATCAAACTCACTCCTTGCATGATATCCGGTCTTTTAGTTGTGAGATACATGAGGCTGCCAACCAATCTTTTGAATAAAGTTGGATTGACATCTAATCCTTCATCATCGTTGCTTAACTTTGTACCTGTTGCAGCTGGTGTAGGGTCAGATTTGCATTTTTCCATCCTGAATCTTTTCACCAAATCTTTGGCATATTTATTTTGACAAATGAAAACTCCTTTTCTAGATTGTTCAACTTCTATGCCAAGAAAATATTTCACGAGACCAAGATTTGTCATCTCAAATTCCTTCATCATGGCTACTTTAAATTCATCTATCTCAAAATCACCTATAAAAATCATGTCATCAACATATAAGAAAACAATCAAAATATGTCCATGCTCATTTACCTTTATGTATAAGGTAGGTTCAATGTTGCTTCTGCAAAATCCATTCTTGATCATGTAGCTATCAATTCTGCTATACCAAGCTCTAGGTGCTTGCTTCAGTCCATAAACCACTTTCTTCAAGTTATAAACTTTCTCTTCGTTACTCTCAACTTCATATCCTAGAGGTTGCTGCACATAAATTTCTTCTTCTAGAATTCCATTCAAGAAGGCTGATTTCACATCCATCTAATATACTTTCCACTTGTTCTGAGCTGCTGTGGCTAGAACTGCGCTTACAATATCCAATCTAGCTACCGGAGCAAATGTTTCTCCAAAGTCTATTCTCGATTGTTGCGAGAATCCTTTTGCTACAAGTCTAGCTTTAAATCTGTCAATTTCACCTTTTTCATTCAACTCTGTCTTGTACACCCACTTCATACCAATGAGATTTTTGTCCTTTGGTAAATCAACCAAATCCCATGTGTCATTCTTTTCAGTAGCTTTAATTTCTCCATCCATGGCTTGCACCTAATTTTCATCTCTTATTGCTTCTTCAAACGAAGAAGGTTGGAATGACAACAATGCAAATTTTGAACTAACATCCAAATCATCATAAATATCTTTCAAACTTCTCATCTTTCTCTTACCATTGTTTGATTCATCACCTGATTGATTGCTGGGAGAATCTTGATTTGTTGATCTACTTGAAGATCCATGCTGCTCTGAAAATCTTGGAGTCCTTGTTGGTGTGTCTCTGTTTGGTGTCTTGATCTGTGATTCTTGTTGCTCCTTTTCTACTACATCATCTTCTTCCATCATTGGAAATTGTGCATCAACTGTTTTGTCAACAATTCCATTCCATGACTCTTTTCTTTGAACACAACATCTCTGCTAATTATGGTATTCTTTGTAACAGAATTGTACAATTTGTAAGATTTTGATTGCTCACTATAACTAGTGAATATGCATTTTTCACTTTTATTATCCAATTTGCCTCTTCGCTCCTTAGGCACATGTGCATAAGCTACACATCCAAATACTCTGAGATGAGATATGCTGCAAGACATACATGACCATGCTTGTTCTAGTACTTTGTTCATCACACTCTTTGTAGGAGATCTGTTGATCACATAAATAGCACATGCAACTGCTTCTGCCCAATACTCATTAGACAAGTTTCTTCCTTTCAACATGCTTCTTACCATGTTCATAATTGTCTTGTTCTTTCTCTCTACTACACCATTATGCTGCAGTGTGTACCTGGTTGTAAACTATCTTCTGATTCCATGTTGTTTGTAGTAATCATGGAATGCCTTTGAGTCATATTCTCCACCATGATCTGACCTCAATACCTTGATATGTCGATCACTTTGGTTCTCTGCTAACGCTTTGAATTCTTTGAACTTTGCAAAATTTTTAGACTTCTGCTTTAAGAAGTAAACCCAAGTCTTTATGCTATAGTCATCAATGAAAGTGAGGAAGTAACAAATTCCACCAATTGATTGTGTCCTCATAGGTCCACACAAATTTGTATGCACTACCTCAAGAGGTTGCTTTGATCTATATGCAACTCCCTTTGGAAAACTTTCATGGTGTTGCTTTCCCAAGATGCAACACTCACAAGTATTAGCAAGTTCTTTGATGGGAGGTAATTTTCTGACCATCTTTTTCTGCTGCAACAATCTTAAACTAGAAAAGTGCAAGCATCCAAATCGAAAGTGCCATAACCAATAATCATCAGAACATGGAACTGTAAAAGAACTCACCTAACCACTGTAATTCAAAATTAGATGAAAGAGTATGTTCCTCGTCGTCTGCACCTTTGCCATCAGTTGCTTGCTTGGGGGCTTCTCATATATAACAACTTCTTGACCTTGAAAGATAACTTTGTACCCTTTTTGTGTCAATTTACCAACACTTAACAAATTATGTTTGAGACTAGGAACATAATATACCTCTGAGATTGTCTTCAACTCCCCCTTCTTGTTCAGAATGTTGACCGCTCCTTTGCCATCTACTTCCACAGTCTTGTGAGTGACCAAGTTTACCTCTGTTTTCACAAATTGATCAAAATTTGCAACCAAATCCTTGTTACATGTCATGTGGTTACTGCAACCACTGTCTAACAACCACACACTAGCAGAAGGTTCATGCATGGTATGGCAAGCTAGGAACATGGAGTTAGTACTCTCTGTAGTGACATTAGATCTTTGGTTCCCTTCATCAACTATTTTCTTCCTGCAATCACGAGCATAATGACCAAATTTATTACAGTAATAACATCTCAACTTTGATTTGTCAACTCTTTGATTATTGTTGAAGCTTCTGTTGTTGCTTCCACTTGCATGTTCATGTTCTTCTCAGTCATCTCTCTGACCACCATATCTTCTGCTTCATCCTCTGCCTCTCGTTCTACTTTTGCCTCGACCTTTGTCTCTTGAAATAGAAACCTGATTTTTGAAAGCGGTCTCTAAAGTGGAATCCTTATTTCTCTCTATCCTTGCGTCATGTGATAGAAGTGATCCGATCAACTCATCAACTGTTAATGATGCCAAATCCTTGGCTTCTTCTATGGTTGCTACCACAACATCAAATTTGGTAGATAAAGATCTGAGGATCTTCTCAACCACTGTTTGATCTTTAATTTCTTCACCATAAATCTTTAACTGATTTACAACAGTTATGACCTTCTCCTTCATCTGCAGACTTTCAAAATCTCTCCTAGTATTCTGCAACTTAACAATATTGACTTTGGCCATACCTGTATAGTTTGTCGCCAAAGTATCCCATGATACTTTTGCTGAAGACGTGATCATAATCTTCTGGAACACTGCTCGGTCCACTCCCTACTGAATAAGCTGCAACACTTGTGCATTCTTCTTCTTGTCTTTCTTCCATTGATCCCTCTCTATATTACTGAGAGCTTGTTCTTCTTCTTCATTCTTAGGTTCTGAAAACCCAAACTGGACATAATCCCAGACATCATGTGCCTGCAACGTGGTCGCCATCTTAATGGCCCACACATCATAATACTTCCCTGTAAACGGTGGGAACTATGGCTAGAAATTTGAGAAAGCCATCTTTCTCCAAAAATTTATTTTTGAAAAAAAACCTCAAATTTCTCCTTTCTAAAACTCTTTTTCCAAAACAATACCCTTTCAAGAAAAACCTTAAATTTTTTATTTTATAAAAAAACTTCAAAAAATATTTTTTCAAAAACCCTTTTGAAAAAACTCTTAATTATTTTCTATATATAAAAGAAATATTTTGAAAAAATCTTTATATATAAAAACAAAACGAATTAAAATGATTTAATCCCTCCATCCTTTATATAACCACTCCAACGAATTAAAACAAATTTACGTGGCTTCTAATCCTTTATAAAATCTTTTAATAAAAAAACATTATGTTAATAAAAGACTTCCCACGTATAAATCTTCAGAACTTTTTTTTACTTTGAACTTTGAAACTGTGAATCTCTAATGCTGGTGCAACCCTAAGGTTGCCACATGCTAAACACCTTATCGGGACTCATTTTCCCATTTAATGGCCCTTTAAAGCTTCTTGCCCACATATATGCATATCGGAATCGGTTTATAGGCATTTAGCCTTAAAACCCTAAATGGATCTATAAAACCCAACAATCACCCCACCAAGCAACCCTCTGGCTTGAAAAATATGCCTCTTTCCCTTTTGAAACCCAAAGCCTTTGAAAAGGCTTTAAATGATGCTTTTCCCTTTCTTGACCGAAAACCCTTTGAAAAAGGCAAAAACAGAGCTTTTCCCCTTTCAGAGAGCGATTATATAAATATTCCCGCAAATTCAGATCTGGCCGATCGGACGGCTCAGATCTAATCGCAATATTGGCGATCGAATCCCAATGGTCCACAAATATTGGCGATGGAACTTGGCGAAGGTCCGATGCGATAACGTTAATCACTATTGCCGATTACAATACACCGATTTAATATATGTCACCTCCCCCATAAACCTCCAATGTGATAGCCTTATAGATCCGATAGGCTATCCAATTGGCACTATACTATTTTGGGTCTGGATAGGTTGCGCTATCGGAATTCGGTGATCACAAGCTGGTTCCCTTCCTCCGATGTGACACGATTTATGTATCGGACCCAATAAGACCCAAAAGTAGCATTTATATTATTTCAAGTTTGTTATAACGATCTGCTTAGTGATTTTGCATTGTTTCTTTGTGTAAATGGGTTTTCCGCTTGCGGACCCAAATTACACTAAGTTTTCCTTAACCATGGGGATTTCTACGGTAGAGTATAAAAACATAGAGCCAATGCCAAAATCATTGGCATACAAAGAAAAAGCAAGCATTCGAGGCCTCCACAGGCCAATTATATAATTATGCATGCAACACTGATTTTTCCACAATAAACAATAACAGAGTTTTCGGCCTTAGTCCAGATTACACAGGTAAAGTCCTCTGTCTCAAAAAAAATGCATCAATTACGCAGTTCCACACTCAAATCAATTCTCTCTATACAAACATAAATACAAACTACTATTTGAAGCTCTCTCCCTTCTCTGGCCTGATTCTTCTAATTAATGGCCTTCTCCTCCTATGCTGCCCGTAGGCTTACAATGCTCTCGATCTTCTCCCTCTCTATCTCGTGCTCTCTTTCAGAAAAGAAAGGAAACACATATATTCTAGGCTAACCATCTCCTCCACAATTGAAGGAATAAATTATACATTTAGAAATCAAATTGTATCCTATTCTAAACAAACTAGACTACTTGGCTTGATCTCCACGGAGGGAGGATCATTTGCCATTTATTCCCAATTTTGTTCAAAATTAGGCAATAATTAACTACTCCATGTATTTGAAATTAATACAAATTAAACAACCAAGTCTTCCTCCAAAGTTGCATTAGCCACAACATGTGACCACTCCATCACATTGCTGGCTAGGCTGAGATGCTCCTGCATCAGACTCCCAAAGCTTAAATTAATCATGATCTCCTGATCATGTGCTTTTGATATGTGTCCTCCTGGATCCCATATTTGATTTGATAGTCTGTCCTTGGTTGTTGCTGTTGTTTCTTCTTCTTCAGATCTCCCTCCTTTATGTTGTATTGTCCCATTAGCCATGCTCTCATTGTCTGATGTTGTCCTTTTCATATATCTTACTGCTTTCTACTCACCATCACAATTTATGACACACTCCCACATCTTAATTCATAGCTTTCCATTTCCTTCACCTGCACCATTCCTTCCAGCCGATCTCCCTTCCTTCTTTTGTCCTCCATTTAGTTTATTGAAATGTTGTGTTATGAGTTTCCACAACTCATCAATTTCTTTGCCCACTTCACTTCTCAGATGATGAATACTATCCTCCTGCAACTGCTTTTTTTCTTGAATAAGAACATCATAATCTCTGTGCCAATAATTTTCCATATACATTTTTGAAATGGACAAATGCCTTCTCCATTGAGCCCCTGCAATGACTTCACTACTTCTTACTTCAATTCTCAACATACCTGTAACTCCACAAATTTATTGAAAAATCAGAATTTTTCTTGCTTGGTTAGGTACTTGGAGTATTTTAATTTCTTCCTCCAATAACTTCATTTCTGCACTCTTAAGGATTATGGAATTATATTTATCTGCATCTGAAATGTCATCTTCAGCTTCTTTTTCATCAATAAATCCTTGTAGTACAATAGTAATCCTGTTACTATCATCTATTGAACTCATTTCTAGTTCAACACCTCCATACTGTAGATTCAACACCATTTCATCTTTCTGAGACATTCTGATCTCACCCTTCATTAATTTGATCTCTTCTTTAGAATTAACTTCTTGGTTCAGATGGACTTCACATTGCCTTTTTTCTGCATATAAATCTTCATCAGAATTAATCAATTCAATAGACACAGATACTTTACCTTGCTTCCTCATTATGCCAACACTTCTGACAACTTCTTTCTCATATTTGTCATTCATGACAACTTTGTCCTCATTCAGTTCTGGTTGTACAATCTGATCACTTATTCCTTGGTTTTCGTGCCTCTTTAACTCATGCCACCAATCTGCCATTTCATTTGGAATTTCTCCCAAACGTTTTGCACAATCTTCATTGTTTGCATCATCTGTCTTTAGTCCTTCTTTACTCTGGATTTCTTCAAGGTAAATAATCTTCAATGACTGTTTAATATCCACAAAGTCTTCTATACCAACTTTCAGTAGCTGATCTCCTTTAGCTTCAGTCCTCAATAGTTGTCCAATATCTGCATAATTTACTACAACTATGTTTAACAGCTGCCCTTTCCTCTGCGTCACAAGATTATGTGAATTTCATTCTTCTAACTTCTAAAAAATCATATCTTTTATTTTCTTTTCCCTTATGACAACATGAATCAGTTGTCTTACTTCAATGTATCCTTCATTTACACACAAAATATCAGTTTCAAAACTATGAAACACCAAAGTCTTCATAAGATTCTTCATTTGCTTTGTATTAGCTTCATCAGTTTTCCTGAGAAAACTCTTTGTTCCATATTCATACGAATGGATCTTTTCCCTTCCAAATATTCCTTTGATCTCAATAATTCTTTTGCGATCCTCCTTTTTTCTTATCCTTTGGATGTCATCTGACTGGACATATTCCTTCACCTGGTTGTAACTTTTCTCTTTATTCTGCATATGACTGTGGGTAGTCATCTCTTCACCTATTAATATAACAATTTCCAATAATTTCTTGTCTTCCTCAAGTCTGTATGACCTGCAAACATACAACAATAATTAATTTTAAAAACACAATACCTTCCATCCTCTTTTGATGCTTCAAGCACCAATCCTCCATCATAGATCTTTTGAATTTCAACAGATCCTTCTTGTTGTGACTCCATTCCTTTGAGTCTTTCTTTATCTAACAAATCAATATGAATTTGTTCAAGTTCCCTGAACTTGTTCTTTAGTTTGCCATTCCACCTCTGTTGCAATAGCTTCCACTTGAATCTTTTCTTCGTTCTTCATCTATATCTTCGATCTTCACTTGTCTTTCTTTGTACTACCAGACTAATCTTTGGTTCTTCATTCTACTACCAGTTGCTATACTTCTGCAATCTAATGCCTTCCTCAAATTCATTCTCATGTTGCTGATCATCTCCTTTTAAATTGATGGTTTCATCCATCTTCATCATGCTGTATTAATACTTCTGCCTCCTTCATGTCTCTAAGGACATAACTTCCTTGTTGCTCCTGATCTTTCATCTCACCTTCAAATAATCTCTACTCAATTTCTCTGATTTTAGCATCATATTTATTAATGTTGTCTTCCATACCTGCAGTCACATCATTAAGTAAAGAGTCTAAACATTTACTTAACTCTATAAATGTTAGAGACATTTCATCTTTATCATACATAGTAACCATATCCTTTTCTTTATCAGGTTCTGAATGCTTCATTTCTCCTTCAGGTTCCTTGAGCAATCTTTCCAAGAATTATAATTCCTTATGAAACCTTTCCAGTAGTTCATCACAACTTCCATTCTCAGCTTCGTTCTGTTCTTGGCAATCCTCCTAAGTTATCCTGTTTTCTGCACTATCATATTGCAAGCTTCTTTCATCAATTTCATTAAACAAATTCATTTGTTTACCTTCTTGGAATACCACTATGGCATTTTCATTAGACTTCTGGTCCATATCAACTTCATTTGACTGTTTCACACCAAACAGAATTTCATCTATGAACTCCTTCTGTTGCAATAGATCAACACCTTCTTCCTCTAAAAGGCATTCTCCATCATACTTCACCTCAAGAGCTTCATTCCTGTTTATGACAGTTTCACCAAACTGTCCATCATCCTCTGCATATCCTGCAAACATACACAAACTATGAGAATAAAAATCACAAGGCTTCATTGCCTCATCTGCTTCCATTGTCATCATATCTTCTAATTGTTCTAAACTATGCCAATAGTCCATGAGATCTTCAACTGATCTCTCATTCTCCTCTTTACCCAACATTTCACCTTGTTTTGGTTTACAAATGAAAACTTCCATTGTTGCTTCTGCTTCTCTGAGTTCCTCTAGTTTCTCTTGAGCACTCAATATCTGCTCAATCTTTCTCAACTCTTCTGCTATCTCTAAATTCACTTGTTGATTTCTCTTCTCTTGTAGTCTCTGCCACTTTACTCTCCTTCTCATGGTCCAACCATGCTTTTGGTCTTCATTACTTCTCTGCAACATCTCCATCAATATTCCAATCTAGAAATCTATCCCAGCTCTCTCTCTATCAAACTCTTCTTGACTCATCCTCATGCCATTTGCTTTGGCATCTTTCCTTCTGTTGTGGCTTCTTTTTGAACCTCTTCTATGACTACTAGTAGTCATCTTCTTCTCCTCTCCCTTCATGAGCTCCTCACTCCTCTGCAACAGCAAGTCCTCCTTACTGCGATCTTACCTCACTAAGCTCTCCTCACTCAATCTTTTAGTAAGCATGGTCCTCTATCTAGAACCTCCTCTTCAGCAACACCTTTGCTCCTTCTAGGCTTCTGCAATATCTCACTCTCTCTTGAGAACACTCCAGCTGTCCTCTCTGTCCAATCTCTTGTTGGATTCTTCAGGTTCACTGCCACTTCAGAGTGCTTTCCACATCTGATTCTTCTCTCACAGCTTATCTTGTCCTATATTGCTGCAATCCTCACACTTTCTTATGCTGTCACATATGTTTTGAATGGATTTCCTCCACCTCTTGCATCTACAAGTTCTGCTACACATCACCTTTGTGTGCCTTCTTTCTGTCAAATTTGAATCTGATCCTTCCTCCTGCCTCCATAATTACTTTAGCACATAACTCTATTTCAGTTCCTTCACACGGAATTTCTCTGTTTTGTTTAACGCAACTGGCTTTAATTATAATTCGGCTCTGCTATCAATTATTTCAATCACCAATCTGCTCTGATACCAAAATTGGTGCAACCCTAAGGTTGCCACATGCTAAACACCTTATCGGGACTCATTTTCCCATTTAATGGCCCTTTAAAGCTTCTTGCCCACATATATGCATATCGGAAGCAGTTTATAGGCATTTAGCCTTAAAACCCCAAATGGATCTATAAAACCCAACAATCACCCCGCCACACAACCCTCTGGCTTGAAAACTATGCCATTTTCCCTTTCGGAACCCAAAGCCTTTGAAAAGGATTTAAATGATGATTTTCCCTTTCGGTACCGAAAACCCTTTGAAAAAGGCAAAAATAGAGCTTTTCCCCTTTTGGAGAGCGATTATATAAATATTCCCGCAAATCCAGATCTGGGCGATCGGACGGCTCAGATCTAATCGCAATATCGGCGATCGGATCCCAATGGTACACAAATATCAGCGATGGCACATGGCGGAGGTTGGATGCGATAACGATAATCATTATCGGTGATTACAATGTACCGATTTAATATATGCCACCTCCCTACTAAAACTTTGAAGCGATAGCCTTACGGATCTGATAGGCTATCCAATCGACACTATACTATTTCGGGTCCGGGTAGGTTGCGCTATCGGAATTCGGCGATCACAAGCTGGTTCCCTTCCTCTGATGCAACATGATTTATGTATTGGACCCGATAAGGCCCAAAAGTAACATTTATATTATTTCAAGTCTGTTATAATGATCCGCTTAGTGATTTTGCGTTGTTTCTCTGTGTAAATGGGTTTTCCGCTTGCAGACCCAAATTACACTAAGTTTGCCTTAACCATGGGGATTTCTACAGTAGAGTATAAGAACACAGAGCCAATGCCAAAATCATCGGCATACAGAGAAAAAGCAAGCATTCGATGCCTCTATGGGCCGATTATATAATTATGCATGCAACACTGATTTTTCCACAATAAACAATAACAGAGTTTTCGGCCTTAGGCCAGATTACACAGGTAAAGTCCTCTGTCTCAAAAAAAATGCATAAATTACACAGTTCCACACTCAGACGAATTCTCTGTATACAAACATAAATACAAACTACTATTTGAAGCTCTCTCCCTTCTCTGGCCTGATTCTTCTAATTAATGGCCTTCTCCTCCTACGCTACCCGTAGGCTTACAGTGCTCTCGATCTTCTCCCTCTCTTTCTTGCTCTCTCTTTCAGAAAAGAAAGGAAACACATATATTCTAAGCTAACCATCTCCTCCACATTTGAAGGAATAAATTATACATTTAAAAATCAAATCCTATCATATTCTAAACAAACTAGACTACTTGGCTTGATCTCCACGCAGGGAGGATCATTTTCCATTTATTCCCAATTCTGTTCAGAAATAGGTAATAATTAACTACTCCATGTATTTGAAACTAATACAAATTAAACAACCAAGTCTTCCTCCAAACTTGCATTAGCCACAACATGTGACCACTCCATCACATTGCTCCCTAGGCCTATATGCTCCTGCATCAAACGCGTTTCTCGTGAGGATGGCTTACGATTAACGCGTTTTACGCAAAAGAACTCCTGCATGCATGTTTAACGCGACAAATCCCGATGGAACCCACGTGAATGCAAAATGGTGTAAGTTTTTTACTGTTAACACAGTTCTCTCTTGAGCCTGAGCGCATTATAGCGCCCCGTATGCCACTATAAGGAAGGTGCATTAATGCTCAAATCATGAGAGAAAATATAGATTTTTCCTCTCACACAGACTACTGCAAATCCGTTCTTCTTCGCTCTGTGTAACCTCGCTCTGATACCAATTTGTTGGAAAGGCAAAGTAGAAAAAACAAGAATTCACACATAAAACACACAAGCTGATGCTCTTCTATTGATCACACAAAACATAATGATTACAATGAACCCGGTGAAGGGTATTTATCCTTTTCTAACTAGCTACTCGCCTTGACATGCAACCACACATCTATCACTTAACTCGACTTGACTAACACTCAAATACTCAATCACTCAATCACTCAGTTAACTGGCTCTATATGTTTAGCTAACTCCTCATGTAGGAGTAATTATCTTATTTGTCCATTAGATTATTAAAGTTCTTGATAAACTGATTCGAGAGAAATCAAGTCGAGTAGGGTATTAATGTGGCCTTACACCCTGTTTGGTGTATGCTTTGGGGTGTCTAAAGGCTGAGCTAGGGATTAGTTTTTAAAATTGGTGAAGCTGATTAGTAAAGAGTTGCGCGAGGTTGAGTTGTTGGAGGTTTCAGTGATGGATCTGAGAGCCATAAAGTGGTTGAGTTGATCAACACTAGTATTTGGCTTTTAGATCTGTGGCTGGTTATGTGGGACTGGTGCGTTTCTCATCCAACATGGAACAAAGTGCCTAGAGAATTGAAATCCTTGTGTTGTGGCAAGTAAGCATTGAGCATTGTGGAGCAGTGAGCATGGAGGTCAAGTTGTTGTGAGCGTGGAGCAGAGGGATTTTTTTTCTCAGTGCCAACATGCTTGTTTGTTAGTCCAAATAAATTGGGCAGGCATGTTATATTGGTGACAACTCATTTGATAAATGCTCATTGTACCTCATGATCGAAGTGGTAGTGTAGTTACCTTTTTATTTTAAATCAGTGGCAGAGGCATTTCTATTGAAATTCATTTTAAATTGGTGGAGAGGTAATAGCCAAAACGACTATGGTAGAATTTTCGACCACCCACAGGGCATCTACGTGTAGAACTCCTTGTTGTAGATAAGTAGAGGATTCATGGTGCTACGTTGGGGTTTTATTTTACATGTTTTGGTTCAGCGGATCCCACTTTATTTCACCAGTCCAATACCGCTAGTGGTTTTTTCCGGCTCGAGAAGAAAGTGAAAACGTGAGATTTGGGGCAATTTTTGTTCAAGCTCAGCGCTATTTGCATGGATAGTTCAGGATTGAGCGATATTTTCTTTTGTTCGAAGAAAAATCGTTTGTTGTGTGTTAATTTTCCCACTGAGAAACTTGATTTTTTTTTTCTATTGGTCTTGCATCTGTTGTTGTTTCGGTTGCAACGAAGAATGTTGTACCTGTTCTTGCTGCTGAAATGGGGAATCTTACATCATATGCTAAGGAGAAAATGACCAAGCCGAGGGACAATGGTGTGTCGAAATTGATGGTGGATCGGGTTGTGCTATATTGGCACCAAAGAAGCCTGTGATCTGACTTCTTGTTGTTGAATAACATTCTTGTCTATCTGATAAAACTGAGATGATGCTTGTTGGACAGATTGTGCTCTATTACTACTTTGTAATTGAATTTGTCGTTTTCCTTCATTTTGCTGTGAGCCTATGGAGAGCCCATGAATTTTTTTTTTGTGACCTGGGTTCTGACGGAGAAGGACTCGAATTTTGGAACCATTAGAAGAAGGTAGGGCATTATTGACACAACCAGGTTGAGGAAGAAGTTAAATTAACTCAGTCGAGGCAGTGATTTACAAGGAGAAAATTCTAGTCCCAATTTAATGAGGCATGGTCCCAGTAAAAGCACCCAAATGCTCCACGTACCCGATTTATGTTACCATATCAAGCCAGGAAAGTTCTTTGCTTATGTTTATTACCCATTGTTTCAAGAAATCAAATTCACCATCAAAGGTAATTTTCAACTCTTTGAGTTTGTACAAGATACATATTGAGTCTGGTCAACTCAATATGAGTGTGATTTTGTTAGACTTGACTACTATAACAATTATCTCATAAAGAGAAACTTGAAGATTGAATGAAGATGCCCATGGTGAATAATGAAGATAAAGATAGTTCATGAAAGCATTAACATATATTTGTTGGAGTAATTGAGGTTAAGGGATGATGGACAACAAAGTAAAAGTTTGTGTGAATTAGTGTGAGTTTGTGCGATAGACTCATGGTGTATTTAGTGTCACATACATTTATTAGTAAGCAAGTCTAGGATTTTTTGTAGTGGTCTTTGTAAATTTATGTACCTGGTAACTCAAAAAGTTGGAGTGTGTAATGTAAGCCTAATAAGGCATGTGTACCCCCATAAAGTTCGTGGTAATATTAAATCCACTTTGTATTTGCAGTGTTGGTTTTTAACCAGGTACAAGAGTGAAGTGGACAGGGATTCCTGTAGGCATGGTTTAGGGTCAACCGACAAAACCCTTGGCATGGTTGAGGGTAAGCCGAGAAAACCCCAAGATTGGTTAAGTTGGGTCTGTGGTGAGCCTTCATGGGTGAATTAAGTGCCTTGGCGGCAGAGTTAAGCCATGGTGATTGTGTTGAGCCTTGGTGGCTAAATTGAGCCTTGGTGGCTGGGAGCCCTTGTTGGCTGGGAGCCCTTGTTGGCATGGTTGAGGGAAATTTGATAAAACCCAGAGCATGGTTATGGGTAATCTAATAAAACCCATGATGATGATGGAGGGGGATTTGTAGGTACAAGTGCATGTATGCAATTATAATGGTTGACAGAACCATGTATGTGAAGGGAATCCTAGTAGACTGGCAGTTGCAACGGTTGGAACCCATGCATTTCGGTGAATGGTTGCTCCTTTATATGGACGTCGACATATTCTTTTGTTTTGTTTGACCATAACTATACTTTGCATATTGATGTCGAGACAAGTAGTCATTAAGTGTGTGCGTTGGAAAATGTAATTCCTACTTGTCTCAGTTGTGATTCTTGCTATGTAAAGGAGTTTGTTCCTATTAGTTAGGAGTTGTTTCCTATATTGGTGTGTGGTTGAGATATTCTCTCAACCAAGTGATTGTGTGTCGAAGATAGTTTCCCTATCTTGAGACAACACTTCATATATTTATTTGTAACATTATTTGATTAAAGTGAATATAGATTTCCTTATGGAAATTTAACACATTCATGCCTTTTTATCCATATTCCCCAATTTATAAAAATGAGAAAGATTACAGGCATTGGTTAGTGACATTGCCTTGTTCGGAGTGGCTTATACTTTCTACCTCCTAGCTTTTGCTTATGGATTTTCTTTAGTGATAAAAGTGCATTCCATTCCCCTACTGATTGTGAATGCATTCTTGTTGATGACCATTTCCACTATGATGAATCAGAGTGGAAATGGGTGAGTGGTGCAC
The DNA here is from genome assembly GCA_031772625.1 of Pinus tabuliformis. Classification (NCBI taxonomy): domain Eukaryota; kingdom Viridiplantae; phylum Streptophyta; class Pinopsida; order Pinales; family Pinaceae; genus Pinus; species Pinus tabuliformis. Next base: position 1,084,386,472 of record CM062818.1, read on the forward strand.
TCTCAACAGTTGAAAGGGATCAAAAAATGTTGAATCATGTATTCCATCACATAAAATACACCCATGTGAATTATCATCGATTCTCCATAATTCCTCATTACTATGCCATGAACACCCATGTGACTCATCATTCGTTCTCCATAATTCCTCATTACCATGCCATGAACACCCATGTGAATCATCATTCTAACTCCATAATTCCTCATTACCATGCCATGAACACCCATGTGACTCGTCATCCATTCTCCATAATTCCTCATTACAATGCCATGGAAGCCACCGAGGATATTAAATCGATTTTGGGCAACTATTACTATTATGACAATATGCCTGTCTATAACACCTTATGGTGGGACTTTAGATAACGTGCGTATGTAAAGGCTAACTCCCCTAAAAAAGTGGGATCCTGTGGTATAGAAGAAAGTTTACATATTTAGATGGACCATGACAATATGTGTGTCTATAACACTTTATGATGGGAGTTTAGAGAATGTGTGTATGTAGAGGCTAACTCCCATAGAAAAAGTGGGATATTGTGGTATAGAAGAAAGTTTACATATTCAGATGGACTATGAAAATATACATGTTTATAACACCTTATGGTGCGAGTTCGGTGGGAGTTTAGAGAATGTGTGTATGTTGAGGTTAACTCCCCTGGAAAAAGTAGGATCTTGTGGTTCTTGTGTTATAGAAGCATGTTTACATATTCATATGGACAATGACAATATGCCTATCTATAACACCTTACAATGGGAGATTAGAGAATGTGTATATGTAGAGGCTAACTCCCTCGGAAAAAGTGAGATCTTGTGATATAAAATCAAGTTTACATATTCAGATGGGGATTCCAGGTCCATCATCGATATGGAGATTCTCATTCCATCATCGATGAGGTCACTAGGTGGTCCAATTTTTCGCCGCCCAATCTAGCCAACTGGCTGGACTGCATTGAGATGTTGAAGTAGTCTTTTACGGACATCTCGTTCAAGAAACTGTACAAAGAATTAAATTCTATGGCTAATGGATTATCGAAGAGAGGTTTGTAGTTAGATTTTGGTTATGTACATTCTAGGCTCTGTTTCGAGGATATGGTGGTGGAAGAGGGTGATATTTCCTTATGTTGATCTGCTTGCTATTTCAGTTACAATCTTGATTTTATTTACATCTTATGTCTGTTGGATTATGTTATTCTAGCTGAGATGATTTTTGTATATCTACAACCTTTTTAGATCTTGTTTGTGTCAATTTCTGATAGAAAGGTGGGCTGATAGATCCTTTCTTATCTCGGGACCTAATGTTTCCTTTTTCAGTGGAGATGGTGGATTTAATTTTTAATATAGATGGTAAATATAGATCATATATATACTGGATTTTTGTTAATAAAATTCCTAGTATTTTTTCTTCTTTTGAAAAAAAAGGAAAAAAAAAAAAATAAGTTTAACTATTCAAATAAACTAATTTTTTATAAATATAATCTTCAATATATAACCTAAACAAAACGAGAAAAACCTTATACTTGGTTTGAATGAATAACACCATTCACGACTCCCCGAAATATCAAAACCCAGTGTGGCCATAACACAAGTTTGTTGGTTTAACATGTTCAAACAATGACCTTAATATTAAATATATTTTAACAACTCACTTATCACCATTTATTCAAAACTGTGTGGGTTTTAACTATACTCATCAACTACTCAAAATTCCATTCTTTTTTTTACAATTTTAATTCGTTTTATTAATAAAATTTAAGGTTTTAATTCCATTCTTGTTTTTCCAATTTTAATTGGTTTTATTAATAAAATTTAAAGTTTTAATATTAAAGTTCAATAAAATATAAGGTTTTATTAATAATATTTATTACAATATTAATTTAGGTTTATTATGCGGATCTACATTGACTAGGTTTACTAGATTGATCTATGTTTACTAATTTAACCAAGGTTTACTAGATTTACTAGGTTGGCCTAAGTTTACTAGGTTTACCAAGTTGATCTAAGTTCACTAGGATAACTTAAGTTGACATACAATTTACTAGGTTTATTAGGTTGACATATGATTACTAGGACCTAGGTTTGTTGGGTTTACTAGATTTACTAGTTTTACTTGGGTTTACTAAGTTGATCTATGTTTAATAGATTATTAGGTCAACCATAGTCAACCATGGTCAACTAATCAACCATAGTCAACTAGGTTGACCTAAGTTTACATGGTTGACTAGGTTAGCATATGTTTACTAGGTTGACTTAAGTTACTATCTCAACCATCATCAACCATTACCAACTCACCATGGTTGAGTATGGTAAACCTTGATTGACCATTTTCAACCATGATCAAGTATAAACAACCACGATGAACCATAATTAATGATAATCCATCATAATTAACTATACTTAGATGTGGACAACCATGCTAATCCATAGTCAACTATATGTTTACCATAATAAACCATCCTCAACCATAACTTTGAACATATTTAGCTATAGTCAACCATGGCCTATTAATTCTCCTCATAGACACATGTTGTCAACTAGCAACCACATTAATAAAGTGGTTGAGATCCATCATTTTTCACCTTCCATATGCTTATCAATAGCATTACAAGGTCGAAAGTAATGCCTATCCACTTATTTCAACCACTTTATTAATGTGGTTGTGCTAGTTACACAATAGATTCCTTTCTCGCCATTGATTCCTTTATGTGTTTTATTGCATCATTTTTCATATGTTTATAGCATTAAAAAGCAGAAAATGTATTTCAACCACTTTATTAATGTGGTTGTGCTAGTTAGACAGTCGATTCCTTTCCTACAATTGATTACTTTACAACTTTTATTGCATAAGTTTGAACCAAATTTAATTGGAAAAATGAGTGGGCCATTAAGAAATATATGAATTCTAGCTTCAATATGATTTTTGACTAATTTCTGATTTACCTTTTGAATACAAATTAGTTGAACTATGATTTTTAATATATACAGGAGGGGCATGCAGATATTGGATGTCAGGATCTCTAGTATGTACAACCAAGCCTATGGTACCAATACAAGTCCTTTTAATATACTATGTTTTTCAATAATACATGGAGTCTGCTACAAAATGAAATGTAACAAGGATCCTGAGTGGTATTAGTGAGGAACTATTAAGTTCATAGCCACCAACTTTTTCCCGCCAAACTATTCTCTCCTCAACAAGAATGGTTGATGGTGCAAGCCACCCCTCCAACATTTTGATATGGATGAGCTTGCTTATCTGAAGATTACTAAATACAAGAGTGGGATCGTTCCCATTCTCTGCAGAAGGTAAGGTAGTTATTTGACCCATCATTTGTATTTTCTAATTAATGAATTTAAAATCACTTTGATTTATGGTTTTTAGCTCCATCCACATTTATTTTGCATTGCATTATTTTCTTGTTTACATTTCCCATATTTTATATGGATGTATTATTTTATTTATTTTTGTAGTGAATGGTGATTATGGAGTAGAAAATGAATGGTAGTTTCACAATGGTTTTATTATGAGGATAGGTGTTTCTCTGTAGGGTTGCGGTGGGCAGGCACTGTTCACCCCAACCAATTGCAAGCCTTCATTTTCGTCTGCCTTGTTGCAATCAAAATATGACACGTCATGACTCTGTCACTGTTTTCCAACTATGTCATGGGGACTAATGGAACAACCATCCCGAATTGATGTAACACCTTCATGGTTGTCATCATAAACACAACAACAATATTCCTTTTCCATATCCTCAACACTAAGAATCCTCTAGGATTGTCCATAAACCAAACACATTTTCTTGCCCTTCTTGCGACATGGAACATTACTACTCCGTCTCTTGCAACCCACTTGCCTGTATAAATTTCTTCAATCGAAATCCAATTGGAAACGAAATTCTATGCACTGACAAAACCCCAAAAAATAACAGATCCCGACATGGATTTTCTCATCCCATGGCCATATGCATACACAAAAATCTATACTTAAAAATCTTTCTAAATTTTGTATGGAGCCTTGAAGATACTTCTTTTGTAGGTTTAGGATTCGATTTCCGCTATGGATGAGGCCGCACCTATCAAGGTTCCTCTCCCCTATGACTACTCTTGTGAAGTGAATGCAGTTCTTTACTACCGAGTTGACTCTGCCAAGCTCTTCTTGCCATGTGACCACTACGTCCATTCTGCCAATGGTCTATCCAAGAAGCATGTCCAATCCTAGCTCTGTGATAACTACAAGGATGATTCTGTTACGGTTTACTATGTGACCATGATGTGGTTCGTTTATAAGAATGTGAGTGGGATACCCATTGAGGAGCCTCCACTAGCCACCACCAGCGCCACTCCATCAAAGGTTTCATGGGCTTCTCCTCTGCTAAAATTATGGCTCCTCAGTATCTCTAATCCCCAATGTGGGAATTCCCTCGTATGGGGAGCTTGATGATTCTTTTGATTGCATTGTATCAAGTCATATGAAATCTGATCTTATGGGTTCTTGGTTCTATACATCGTCCTCAACTCTTCAAGGAATCCTTGTCCCCACTCCAAACTTGGGGCACGCCATGTTCCTGGACCTAGGCAAGGAACTGCCCATTCCCCTAAGTGTTTTCTCAAACACCCAAATGCGATTTTAGTGTACACACTTCCATTTTCCATGAAACTAAGGTTTTTTTTTTTTTAAATGCAAAAAATGCAGTTTCAATGTACCCACTTCATTCTTTTCATTCAATTGAGTGCTCGAGTATGTTTTGGTTACAACAACAAAATCATCAACTATGTGGTAAGTGTTAGTGCTCAAATCTGCCTCAGGCTGAGGAGGGCAAAACTCGAGGCCACATCAAACCACGCTCAGCCTCGTAGCTAGCCCTACGAGGACAGGAGAGGGCTATCTCCGGTTCTATCTCGGCAAAAGGTCTTCAAAAGGGTTGAGATGACTCAAAATTAATACAGATTTTAGGCTAGTAAAGAGATAGGAATTTTGATTTAGATTTTTTTGGGTTTTTGTTGGAGAAACGGGAAAAAACAATTTTGGGTCCGGGGATAAGGCCAGATCTTTGCAGAATTCGAGTTGGGGCGAGGTAGGCAGTAGTCTTGATGCCTTTGATCAGGTGTATGGATGGATCAGAACAACAAGGAGCTGAAGAGGGCAAGGGAGAACATGGATCCTCTCCAAACTGGCGAAAACATGTAAAACTAAACAAATTTAAAGGCAGAGCACTGTAAACAATGGATTCAACCTCATTTACTCATTCATTTAGTTTCAGAAGCATAAGAAGGGAATGGCATACATTAAACATGAATGAGCTTACAATAAACTAAGAGATAACACCATCAAGAACTGAAAGCCACAAGAATCCCAACAGGTGCTGCAAAACCTCTGATCTTTCCTTAGCCAAAATATGAAAAATATGTACAATAGTGTGCCAAAATCTTCCCAAGAGTCCAACCCCTGCTACTGACTGAAAATTTACATAATATAGACCAAGCCAACCCATTCCCTAACCTCTAGGGGTTGAGCTCCTCCTTCTAGGAGCAGTTTGAACCAATTCTAAACATGGAGCAAGAATCTAGGTGACCAAAACAACCTGCCTCTAAAAAGAAGGAAACTGATTCATTACATTAAATTTTTGCTATTTTGTGAATGAATCATCTAGAATATGGTAAATAAGTGCCAAGTTTACATCATGTACATCAAATTATATCAAGCTGGGTCAAAAATCACATCAAGAGGTGAAACTGGTCATAACTGGCCGAAATTCTGAGCTGGAAAGTGAAAAATTGACCAAAATCTGTATGCGTAGCGCCCCTGAGCCATACGCGTAGCGCGACTTTCAACCTGTTTTTGGGGCACTTCCCGGCATCCAAATTGAGCTCATGATAGCTCGTTGGAAAGCCCTGGATGTTGGCTATCCAACCCAAGTGGAATTTCTCAATTTGAAGCTCATTTGCCCCTCCAAAAATTCATTCTCCCAGAAGTACTTCCTGCTGGTGCAAAAGGTGGCAGCAAGGTGGTTTTCATGGTGTTTTTGGGCCTTTTGATCATCCAAAACTTGATGAAATGCTTCGATAATACTTGATCATGCATAACTTACCATGATAAACCCAAAAATATAAAGTTTTCCTCCAGAAACTGTCCCAATCATAAGCGAGCGCGTCGACGCGCTACTCGTATAGCTGAAAAATCTGTTTTTAGGCCAAAATATTTCAAAATGACAAAAATTTCTAGCGAAGACCCTCCATCATGTATCATGCCCAGCCAATGAAGCCTTAGCCAAAATCTAGAGTGGATCAGGTGTTTCGCGGCGCTTCAGTGTCCTCCTGGTGTATGCAGTTCAGTGGTGCAATCTCTGTCTTGGTTGTATGATGTGTTGTTGTTAGTCATGGTGTTGCAATGTGTATGTTCAACTTGTTGAAAATGAGAAATGAGGCCTTGGTGTCTTTATCTCTAATCGCCAAATGCGTGCTAAAGGGGAATGAGGGATTGAGAACACCTATAAGTGAGATAGGAATGGGATATGGTGATGGGGGGTAGTTTTTAAGGACAGGAGTGAAATGAAATGGCAACATATCAGTGATTCAAGTGGAATCAAGGACAAAGAAACAGCCTTTAAATGTTATTGAGATTAGGCTTTTATCAATGGAGGAATGTAGTAGTAAGTAATAGGGTTTGGGATTTCACATGGGAACCAAAAGTATATAGGGATATGAGGATAATGAATATGGGGAAGGGACAATGATATGATCACATGGTAGTGACAACAGTGATGGAATACAAAGAAAAGGTTGACAAATGGCAAGAATTTAGCACCGACACAATCTTCAAACTTTATGGATAACCCTAGGAGCAGATTTGGTATAAGGTAGGGTTTGATGTTCACCATATCAAACACTTGTTTTCTTCACATTTGAAACACCATAACAAATCCACGAATCACTGAGCAGGCATAAATAACTTACTTGCGGAAAAATGAAGTGGTTTGATGAGAATTTGGGTGATGAACTTTTGTTTTCCAGCCTTGGGGCTATATGCGTAGCGCGCACCATATGCGTAGCGCCCGTGTTATTTTGCAAAGGCAAGGGAAGCTATATGCGTAGTGCCCCTTATATGGGTAGCGCACTACATAGTGCATTTTGCAGGAGGATTTTGGAGGCCTTCCCGGTGTCCAAATTAGGCGTGTGATAGCTCGTTGGAAAGGGATTTGAGTCTACTTTCCAACCCAGGTGTAATATTTCAATTTGGAGTTCATTTACCCTATCAGAAATCAAATCTCCGAACACTACTTCCAGCAGGTGCATCAATTCTCCTGAGGCATCGGTATTCTTGACATTTCTCAAAAACCTTTATACGTGTGTAAAAAGTGAAGGATTTTTTTCTTCCTTGGCATGTTGTGAACAAAAACCTCTCTCCGTTGTCCAAAATTCATCTTTTATTGCTCTAAAACATCATTTGAGTGAAACCTATCCCGATGTGTGAAACAAGGGATTTTGTCGAAATGAAGCGAAATGAAGGGGATAAGGGGCTTCTAAATTCTTTGGGAAATTTTTGGGAGTAGGGAGGGATGTTTGGAAGTAGGGGAAAGTGGAATCTCAGAGATCGAGTGAGGGGAAGGGGTCCAAAAGGGCAAAACATAGGCCTAGCCTAGAAAATTGTCAAGTTGTGGCAAGAAACTAGGGTTTGTGGAAAAATGAGGAATTTGGGGAATCTCAGTGATGGGAAATGTTTAATAAGGTAAATTAATGATAGGGGGAGGCGTATGAACATCATGATACAAATTTTTTCGATGATTTGACCATCCAAGAGAAATTACCTCCAAAACCCTAGGAGAGGGAAATGGACCTTACCAAGGCACAACTGAAGCATGAATAAGATGTAAAATGACCCAATGGAACTTGACATGATGATGACAACCCTCTGAATGATGATACGCTCAGCTGAATGATGACATGGACTACCATTTGGACAACTTTGAAAAGAGTGAAAACAAACCCTAGACCTAATGCCCAGTGACCAAATTTTGCTTGAAGACTCTTTGAAATGACAAAATTGACCTTGACACCTTAAAATCACTTTTTAAGAGCATATTTGATCACTGGAGGAAGGCTACAAAGGCTGACACTAACATTGGCTCCAATGGGGATGGTAGCTCCTTGGAGGTGCCAAGAACGACAGATCTTTGGGAGAGCAGACCAGTGCCTTCATCCATTGGGAAATGGAGTCAAAAACTCAAGCTGAAATGCATGACTGAAAATTGATTCACAAATGACTCATGACTCAACTAAAAACTGACGCGATACTTAAACACAACCGACAAACTGAAAATGATGCTCAAAGGGGGGCTTATTCATCACAACCTACTCTAACAGTTTCATTCATCACCTGATCAAGTGAAATGAAACAACCAGTGCAACCAAGTAAGTATTCCATCTGATGTTTGAATTTTCCGCAAGTGATCACTTATGAACAACAAGAGAGAACTACTGAAAGGCAACTCCCATGATAACTTAGAAACAGATCCGTTGAATGATATGAATTCTCTATCCGCCTCCAAAAACACTGCATAAGGATCTTGAAATTCAAGCACACTGGAACTTAGCTCATCCAATGGATTACTTCTCTTTTCCTCATACCATGAATGCAAACTTTGATCTGACCCTTGTGACGAGACCTCTGCTGAAAATGACAAAGAAACCGGCTGCCGGATCAAGTTTGTACCAATACACGTTTCAAGCTCACATATAGTCAATGGAGAAAGACTTTGACTGTAAACCTCATCCAAAACATCAGCTATTGGATCATGAAAAACTTGAAAAGACTGCTGCAAACCATTTTCTATTGGTTCCAATGTGATTACATGATTGCCTACTTGTTGCTCATTCTTCACTGAAGATGTACTATGCAAATTTCCCTTCAAAAGCTGAAATGATTCAAAACAGAAAGGTAGGGAACCTTCTTGTATCATTTGATCATATCTGTCAGCTTCCATGCCTTCATCTACAACTTGACAATCAATGGCATTCGGGGGCTGCAAAGCTGAATATGAGAAGTCTTGAACAAGGTTTTTATTGCCTTCAAGATGGTCCAGATCAAGACTTGTTGACAGCTGATTTCGGATTGCATGGAAATTGGCTCTAATGAACTGACATGAATCAAAGCAAAAAGGTAAAGATCCTTCACTTACTTCAAAATTTGTTGCACTTTCCTCGTCAATGTCATAGCTAATATGCATCGGTTGATCATTGTATTCGAGCCGCTGTAAGTGAACTTCTTCCGCCCACAAACTAGCTGCTGATTTGTCTGTAAGATTAGCTTATGTTTGGAGAACATAATCATCATCATACTGATCAAACTGAGGCAAATCATCAGTGTAAAACATATGATCAAGCATGCAGGTCATATCAACAGTTCTTTTTTTTCCAAGGTGATCTACAAAAAAATCATTATCAAATCTATGACAACTAGGATAAGAAACAAAATGTTTTGGAGCGGCCATTTGTTCTTCTTCAATCAACAAGCCATGAGCTTGAACATCATAATCATTCCTTGGGGTGATCCTTTGCATCATCTCTTCTACTGCACTTACCAAAATGTCAAGCTTCACCTCTAGAGATGTTGATTCGGCCGGATCTATGTTTTTCATCTCTTCTTCTTTAACCTTGCCCGTCGGATCAGCAGATGCGCCTCTACATTTATTGCACTGTTTTGCATCTCGTGAAGTGTTGCAATATCCCTTTCTCTCAGCTGAAACTCCATCTCCGAATCAAAGGCACCTGGATAGTGCAAGAGAGCAGATCTAGGAGTAGGCCTTATCTCAACTGGCATTGAATAATAAACTTGATTAAATCTGGCCAAAAACCGTTGTATTGTCTCCCCTGGTAGTCTTTTCAGCTGGTTATACTCTTCTACAATCAAGAAAAGGTTCTACCCGATCATCCTCCTGTCAAGAAAAACTTTGACGAACTGTCGGAAATCTGAGATGCTCGTATCAGGCAGGGCTCTGAACCAACTCTTCACTTTAGCTTGCAAAGAAAGAGCAAAAAGCCTTATACTAACATCTTCGCTATCAACTTCAAAAAGGTCTAGAAAAGACTCAAAATTCTGCACATGTTGCTCAGCGTTGACATTCTTACTTTCACCATCAAACCGCGGCAAGTATAGATCATAGTTTTTGGGGAAAGCATGGAGAACAGAAGGTAAAACAAGAGGTTTATACCGATCTGGAATTTTACAAGGTGTAGGGGTATGTACAACAGGTATAGAATCAGTCTTGGTCTCTTGAGGTTCGTCAGTTTTAAGACGGTCATCACAAGATTTAGAAGAAAGGTCTTGATCAAGCTCAAAGGTATGCAAATCTTTGGTATTTACCATCTTCAAAGGGAAGGGATCAAATGCAGGCCTGGGATCTTTTCTCAAGCATAGTATATTTTGCAAAGCCTTCTTTACATTCTCAGGAAAAGAGAAGAAATAATTTAGAACAAAAAACAAAATGTCTTGGATGCAATTCCCACTTGAATACCTGATCTGTCCATATTGTCCCTTCATGTTTCTGTTGGTCAGGATCATCCTCCAGTGGAGTCTTTAGATCTGATCTCAAAATTAATTTAGAGTCGCCAGGTGAATGATTTCAGCCTTGCCAGTGTCTGATCGTTCTCCACCATCAACAATCAGATCTGAACTTGATACATGTACTGGGGTAATTAACAAGTTAGATGTCACGTTTACAAGCTAGACTGGAGATTGACTGAAGCAGCGTTTATCTACTTGCGCTAATGCAAATCAAAAGCGTTTCGAAGGCTACCTGGCATAACTTCAGGCTCCGTCTGTAACTTATAAAACAAATGACATCAACAAGAAAACCATTTTCTTCCCCAGTATGGTCGCCACTATGTTTTCTCAAACACCCAAATGCGATTTTAGTGTACACACTTCCATTTTCCATGAAACTAAGGTTTTTTATTTTTAAAATGCAAAAAATGCAGTTTCAATGTACCCACTTCATTGTTTTCATTCAATTGAGTGCTCGAGTATGTTTTGGTTACAACAACAAAATCATCAACTATGTGGTAAGCATAAGTAAGTAATATTTGAACAACTGCTTGAGCTGACGAAAAAGGAAGGAAGCACATAAAAACCTGCAGATGATGAAGAAGAAGCAAAGCCTATTTCCAGAAAAGGCACTCCTAATAAAAATCAACCAATTCATCCATCCCTAAATGTAAATGATGCAGGAAACCCAAATCCATCTCAAGGAAAACAACACTATACATAATAAATTCGACATATTCCTTCCTCATTATTGTTGATGCTTCCACATAACATACCAATTTGTGGTATTGAGCAAGATAGTATCTGGAATCATAGCTTTGGAAGCAAAGCATCCCAGGTATGCTTCAAAGCTTGGCTTAGTCTTGTATAATTAGAAAATATTTCTATAGCTCATTTTGATTTTTGACTTTGGTGCAGGTGAATCTTAGGGAGTTAGCTTGAGCACAACTCCATACTTCATAGGCTCGCACATTCTTATCATGGTTTGATAGATTTTTGCTGGCCCTTGTGTGGTCCATATCAATATGCACGATAGTTCAGTTTCTGACCAATGTATTATGTTACTATTAACGAGCTTGAATCTTTTAGTGTTGGGGTGTTCAAGCAAATCTCTAGAAAATTTATGAGTTGATTTTAAATAAGCCCTAGGTTTTCTGGTAATAGTGTAGTTAAACATATCCACCCTTTGAGAGATCCATATCCAAATTGAAGATGGTGTAATTGTTGACTAACGTATTGGGTTCCTATCAATGAGTTTGGATAATTAACCATTGGGGAGTTCAAACTATTAGAATATATTGTCATCGATGGCAAAGGCAAGGAGGATTATGGGAGATTATTGCAAATGTTGTTAAAGGAGGTGTTCATTGATGTCAAGTATCGATACGTTGTCACTATCAAAGGTGTTGTTGGAATAAGGAGGATGTTGGACAAATAATGAAAAAGGTGTTGTCATTAGGTCATTAATTTCTCAGGTGTCAATGGTGTAGTATCTAGATCAAAGGTGATGGCAAAAGCAAAAAGATATTCCAAGAAGTATGAAGAACAACTCAAGCATGGAAAAGTTAAGGATGATTAAGGTGTAGACACTTTGAAGCCATTTCTGGTAGATAAGATAACCTCAAATGTAGTCATAACCCACTTAGATGGAAAGAGCTCGGAAAGATCTTTCCAGTGGTATATAGAAGTTCCAGGATGGCATCTTGGATCACAAATTATTCCCAATCAAAGTCAGGTACCCCAAAAGTCAAACTTGCAGAGTTAAAGTTTTAATAGGCCGAGTTAATATTTATACTCAAGGGTTTTATAATGAAAGATATTCTCAATTTTTAGAAATGAAAACTTAACTAATTTTTTCCTAAATAAAAAAATGAAATACTTCTTAATTAAATATTAAAGACTATTCTTGCTCCATATTCATGCTCCAAAATTTTTCTCAAAATATACTGTACAAATCTCTCACCTTGCCAAGAAATCTCATCTCATTAATTTATCCACCCTACCATATCTCAAGGATACTTATATTCTCCTATAACCCTTAAGATATAAATATTATATGAAAAAGTGGACAAACAATTTTTTTTTTTTCCTATGGAATTTGATACTTCCTACAACCAAAACATTATGTACTTCTCAAAGAGAGAAAATGAAAGATCCACAATTTGGACTTCTCTTCACACATTCTCTATATAAATAATACATTATTTTAACTGTCTAGCCATAATATAATGTGTTCCTCATGACCACCCGTCATCTAGTAATCATCCACAATGACGCATGTTACTAGATATAATTCATATGTTTTAATATTCACCCACCCACCTTATACTTGCTCTTTCCTTAATGTTTTACTCACCCACTTTCCAACTACTTTCCCCTCTAATATTTAAAATCACATATAGGGATGCACATTATATTATGTAATTTTAATTAAATATAATCTCTTTAAGTAGAAAATGAATGTTTCCCTTAATTTAAATGTTTTTAATATATTATTACCTTAATTTTCTCTACTAGCTACTTCTGTAATTATAAAACTAAATTTAATTTTACTCATAACTGTTTATCTATTTAAATGAATGTATTTTAGTTTATATGAATAATATTATCACTTAACTAAATTTGCCCGCAAGCATGCACACACACATTATATGAACATGATGTATACCTTTATGTTAGATTGGGGAATTGAACCAATAACAAGGGTGACTACATGGTCGCTATAACACTTGTACACACATATATCTACATGGAAAAAGAACCAAAATTTTGTGAGTTAGGCCTTGTTCACTCCATCCTATTTTATGATTTGAGAGAGACTTTAGTCCCCTAAAAAATAATGACATTATTCCCTTCTTGTGTAATCCTTAGTTCATAGCATAGCCTCACAATGTCATGTGACCTTGCAGGTTAGGATATGCTTGCTACTTCCCATATCCACATAAATGGAGATTCTAATGAGTAGGAATTATCTCCACTTCACCTGATTGCATACATGTAATGCCTTCTTCCTATAGTATTTAACCATATATAGCTAAGCTTACAATATTATCTCTTATTCCTAAATACACATAAAAACATAAAGCATTATCTAAATAATCAAAGCAACCCATATTCATATCTTCCATCATAGCATTTAAATTAAGATATCCATTTCCCTAATCTCAACTTGATTTTAAATATTTTAGCTTATTCTTAAATTCTATATCCTTATAACCACTCTTTAGAGAATACATAAATATCAATATAATTTTAAATATCACTCATTAAATCATGAATATCATCTCAAACATTTAATATAATGCAATCACTCATGTTATAAACTATTATATATATATATATATATATATATATATGATATAACCATCATTGCAAAATCGTAAATCTATATAAAAATGATAATTATTCCATTATATCCATCATCATAGCAAAATCATAAATCTATATAAAAAATAATAATTATTCCATGTAAATCTCAGCCGACAAATTAGATAAATTGAACATAACGTAGAGATAAAAAAAACGTAATAACTAATGAAATAAAGTACATAAACATTAATTAAACACATTTATATATTACAAAGTCAATAATATCATGTAATTTGATATATATATATTTTCTGTCATCTGAATGTTTCCAAATTTAGAACATAACTACCAAAAAGATTTTGTTTCACCAAGCAATTTTGTTATGTTTTTTGAATTTTTGAATAGATAATACATTTCACCGTAAAATATCAGGGCAAAGGTGATTGCACCATCAAGCTGGAAGAAGCATGGCCTTGTTGCTTTGGCGGTGATTGTTAGGGAAAGAGTTGCGAGCGATGGTATCTATGAACATACATTTCCAAAAACCGTAATCCACGAAACCCATTCAGCTAATCTAACCACTAATAGACTGAGTTTCAGAGTTGTTAGCTGGAGGTTTTCATGGCAATTATGATGGTGACGACGTTATACGTTGGCGCAATCGCAGCAGAAACAGAGATAAAGCCTGTATCCTTTATTTTTGGAGACTCTTTGTCAGATGTTGGAAACAACAATCACCTGCAGAGGAGTCTAGCGAAGTCCATTTATCCATGGTATGGAATTGACTTTGGTAACGGATTGCCCACAGGAAGATACACCAATGGCCGAACCATTTCTGATATAGTTGGTATTTCTTACTTCCCCTTTCACAATTCAATTGTTTCTTTTTCGAATAATTATTTGTATATTGGGCATTTACTAGGTATTGATGGATTGGGTGTTGCTAATTTTGCAGCTGAGAAAACAGGTTTGCCAATCCCAGCGCCGATCCTGTCTCCATCCACAGATGAGAACGTCGTGTTGAAACGAGGTGCCAACTATGCTTCGGGTGGAGGCGGCATTCTTAACGAAACAGGATCTCTTTTTGTAATAACCATTCCATACCCACTTCTCTGGTTTTCTTTTTTGTTAATTTTCCTTTTTTCCCATGCTAACTGTATACCCATGTAGATTCAACGACTGTGGCTGTGGAAGCAAATAGAGATGTTTCAAGGCACCAAGATGATCATTGCCAATAAAATCGGGCAAGAAAAAGCGGAGAAATTCTTTAATGAATCCGTGTATTTAATGTCCATTGGAAGCAACGACTACATCAACAATTATTTGCTCCCCGTCCAGGCTGATTCCTGGCAATTTGCTCCCGATGATTTCATAAATTATCTTATTTCCACATTACGCCAACAACTCACGGTGAGTTTTTCTCAACTATAAATTTCACTATCATAATCTAGTTTTCTAGTTTTTTCTTCAGCTTCATTGGTGGATTGAGGAGTATCTAATTTGTCAAATTCAACTGAGGGACATTTAATTTGTCAAAATCAATCAGGATAGCACTTAGCTTAGCTTAGGGCACACCAGCTCTAATCTAACTAGAATTTTTAACTAGTCTCTTCCCTTAAACACACCCGGAAATTTGATTAAATCACCTGATTATAAAAACACCCATCGTCAACCCGTAATGCTAATAAAACTTCAAAGGTATGGTTAATAATTAATCTTTTATATATAAAATGGCGCAGACACTACATCAATTAGGCGTACGCAAGTTGCTCTTCACAGGATTGGGACCTCTGGGTTGCATTCCACTGCAGCGGGTACTGACAACAGATGGTAGTTGCCAACAGAATCTCAACGAGTATGCCGTCAATTTTAATGCTGCCACTGGAAACCTCATCGCAGATCTAAATTCAAAACTGCCAGGAGCTCGCTTTGTCTTTGCCGATAGTTACACTTTCTTCACCAAACTTATAGAAAATCCCCAAGCTTATGGTGAGGATTCAATACATTCAAAACTTTATCATCAAATTACAGTATTTCTCATAGGTTTATTTTGGATTGGTGATTTTGGTTTTTATTAACGATAATTTACGTTTGCAGGGTTCGAAAATGGTGATACACCTTGCTGCAGTTTTGGAAGATACCGGCCCACATTAAGTTGCGTGGCCGCTGCAAAGCTGTGTCCAGACAGAACCAAATATTTGTTTTGGGATGAATACCATCCTAGTGATGCTGCCAATTTAGTTATTGCACAGAGTCTGATTTCTGCTATTAAAATGAATCATGGGAATTCTGCTCCATCGCCATCTCCTTCTCCATCAGCATTTTGAAAATAAATTTGTCTACATCTTCATTTTTTTTAGAGTACATGAATCTCCATCAGCATTTTGAAAATAAATTTGTCTACATCTTCATTTTTTTTTAGAGTACATGAATTTGTGTTTGTCTGCTACATATAGATGCATGTTACAAAAAGTGGCACCAGCTACGTCCATGCCAGAGGAAAGGGTAACTCTGTTCTATCTTTGCAATTCTGCAGCAATGGTGAATGACATTCGGTCGTTTTGCTTCTAATTATAAATTTAATATATTATTATTTTGTGATATTTCCATGGAAGTAAGGGTGGTTATATCACAAAATATCACAAAATACAAAATATTAGAGGTTTTTACATCTCTGTGTAATATAGGCGGATCAAGGGCGTGAAGGAAAGCCAAGGTCTCGGCAGTTTGAATAGCAATCTTCAAGCGAGTATTCCATGGCAATCCCTTGGGATTTTTGCGATCGCCATGAAGATGATCGGCCAGGGTGCCATTTGGGATAAATTCGTATACGAGCAGCAGCTCTGGACTGTCTAGAGGAGTGCAGCCATAAAGACGAACGACGTGTGGATGGTTCAAGGTCGAAAATATCTTCACCTCATGGATGAACTGCTCGAATCTCCTAGAGTTATCCTGATAAAGTCTCTTTACGGCCACAAGTCTTCCGCCCCAAAGTTTACCCAGATAGACCGACCCGAACCCTCCAACGCCAAGTTCGTTCTCCTTGTGGAAGCAATTTGTAGTCTGACGAAGTTCTTCGTAAGAGAATATTGGTAAATTGCCCATTTCGAGCTCACTCAAATCTCTAGGAAGAACGCCGTCAGGAGGAGGTTTTCTATTCTTCAGATAATATACCAAGAACATTCCCGCCGTAAGAGATTTATCTATCAATGCATTTATCGGAAAATACATTATAAGAGAATAACAGAAATCAACTCACGGCAGCGACAAAGGGGACAAACAGAAAAGGAAGAAATAATAAATTTACCTATTATTATAATGGCTTTCTTTCGAGGACCTGTAAACCAACCATAACTTGCATTTCTTGCATTTCCCTATATGACACCAAAGCATAACCATGGTTGTTTGTTTCATTTTGTTTTGTTTGTTTACTTTTTTGGGTGTTGTTATCTCTTCACATATTTGTTTTGTTTTGTTTTGTTTATTTGTTTTTTGGTGTTGTTATCTCTTCACATATCAGTGTTGTTTCTCAGTGCATGCGAATTACCATCTTAGATGAATATCTTGTTGAAGAATCTAGGCCAAATGTAGTTAATGAGATTCTTCTTAGCATTTTGTTTATTAGCATATTCTTTAATATTAGAGTGTGTCTTCTTTAGTTCATCAAATAATTACCAAAACAAAGAGACAAGAACACAAGATTTTGGCTTTCTTCGAGGACCAAATCCTCTCCCTATTGGAGAGGAAAACCCAAACAAAATTATTCTTATAAAAATTCCAATTGACGAATACCAAAACCATGACCCTTGACTTTTTATGCGACTCCAAGACCAAGACACCAATCCTCTTCTTTGTCGCAGTGAAGATCATCATCATTGCTGCACCATTGAGGCCATCACTACTGCACCACTGAGATATTTATTCTTGTTACACCATGACTGATTCTTCCTCGAGAGCTTCATCACTGCTACACCATGACCACTCCTTCATCGAGATCTTCATTCATAGGTATATATATATATGATAGTTGTATCGAGGTCTTCATCATGATCTTGATTTCATGTCTTGATTAATGCACTTAAATCTTCATTATGACCTTGTCTTCATTTGGATTATGACCGAGACCATGGTTGTCATTATGCTGAGATCTTGACGGCGTTTAATATGTTAAGAATGCATTACTCATGAGATCACAATTGTGTCGAGATAGCGAGTGTATTTTCTACATCCAATATGTCAAGACAATGATTGGTACTATGGTTTTTATCATCCCATCTATACCGAGACAATGACTATATTCTTGCACCGAGATCATCGTCATAGTTAGGCTAAGATTGTCACCATCGAGAAGGATGAGACAATAATCTGCTCACTGAAATTATCCACGAGATAGTGTCCTCCAGTAACGCGGATTAGATCCATGTACCCATTCAAGGGAATCCGAGTTACTTATCTAAAATGTTTGCACTCCTGTACTTGTCCTAGATTATAGAGGATCCGAGATTCTATTATGTACTTTTGCAAAGATTAGTAGGGTATGTATAATAGTTATGTCTCCATAATAAGCCGATATGATAGTGAATCGTTGTGTAATTTTATTTGAGCCGACATGATTACTCTTTATATTGTTTTGCTGGTCGACTTGTTTAAGAGGATTGTGCTTGTCTTGGAGGGTCGATCTAGACACTAGGTTGACTCATATACATTACATATATGTTCAAGAAGAGCTCTTTAACATTTTCTTTGACTCTTTGGCTTTCCTATAGCACTTCAACATGTGCTAGAACTATGTAATGAGCAAGAAAATCATTTTATATTTTACAAAAATAATATTTCTTTTCTTTTACAAGTTCAAAGATCAAAATTACATTTATGAAAACCGAACCTAGTTACATTTTCTTCAACATATCCTCCTCGACTCTTTTTTCTCCATCAACCCCCTTGGGGCCATTGCATGTTGACAACACCATGCAAATCATAAGAAAAGACAGAGGGGGTATGGATTTGTCCTCCATTTAGGAAGCCCATACTCCACCTTCCTGCTTGCCATGTAGACCATTAAAACCCAGTGGGAAGGCTGGTGATCATTAATGAACAACCTTGTCCTAACCAGTTTCTGAAGCAACTCCTCCTCAAAACTTTTGAATCTGTGTCCATTCCTCTCATCAAGTCATTATGTTTACATTTACACAATATTTACCTGAATTACAATGCATAAAAATAATTATAAGAGGGATTAACAAAAAGGGTTGTCACAAAAACACTTTGTAAAAAGTAAAGATTCTTTGAGGTTCATTTCAAAAGATTGAAATGGAGGTGATAATTTTTTAATAGAAAGTGAATTTTTTTAGTGCGAATAGCTTCAATACATAATAAAAGACTTGCAAAAGCATTGTAAAGAAAATGAGAGTTTTTTTTGGCAATAATCAAAAGATGGCATTTCCTCATGTAAAATGGAATATCATATCAATGTAATTATACGAGATAAATAAGAATGTGTAATATACTTTGTGTTAGTGTTATTTTGATGTTTGCAATACTACAATTCTAAAAGTCACGACATTTTAATCACTCGCTTAGTGTGCATGATTGATAGTACTTGACACTCAAGGTGACATAAAAATGAAGCAAACCTAAGATAAAAGGATTAATGCAAATGAGCGAGTACAAGTGAGTGTGATAAATATGTGTAAGGAGAGAAGTGTTTGCAATATGCATAATAAAAAGATTTGTAAGAGTATAATCATGAACTTCAAAATCAAATTAAAGCAATTGACTGAGACTTACAATAGAAATAAAACATCATTAATCACATAGTTGATATACTACATTTGGAAAATGATATTTGAAGTGATCAAGGTAAGAAGAGATGATTGATTGATTGATGCACTTTAAATAAAGTTAAGATAAAAGTAAGATTAACTTGATGATATGCTAGATGCAACATGCACTTTAAATAAAGTTAAGATAAAAGTAAGATTAACTTGATGATATGCTAGATGCAACATCTACAACTCAGATGGATTCAATTTGTGATAAAGAAGACCTCATACAAAAAGCCAATCCATCTTCCAATTCTACTCACTCACCATCTCCATCGCTATATCCGTTTCCATCTCTATCTCTATCGCCATCGCTATCTTCGTCTCCATCTCCATCTTGACAGTACATTTGTCTCCGTTTTATTCATGCAGATATATATATTACAAAAACGGGCACGGGCTACCCATGCCGGAGGAAAGTGTTAGTTACCTTAGTTTGTACTATTGACTTACAGTCAAACTTTCAGCTTCTAATTATAGAAATTTAGTACTATTGTTTTCTGACATTTTTTGAGAGGAAGTAATGGTGGCTTTACTACTATTGTTTTTTGCAATGGTGGCTTGACTACTATCGTTTTCTGACATTTTTTGCGAGTAAGTAACGATTTTTTTGAAGTAATGGTGGCTTGAGTACTTTTGTTTTCTGGCATTTTTTTGCAAGGAAGTAATGATTGCTTGAGTACTATTGTTTTCTGACATTTTTGCGAGGAAGTAACGATTTTTTTTGCAAGGAAGTAATGGTGGCTTGAGCACCTTGTTGATCTTAACAATACAAGAAAGGATGTGGATCGCAATTTTAAAATCTGAAAATCCAGACTATAGAGTAATTGTTATCCAGGGTGCAATAGCTTCAATAGCATCTCTGAAAATTTAGTCCATCAAATAGCTATAGGCAGTAGAGTTAGTTTAAACTGGCAGGCTACGTTACGTTAGGATGATTCATTGCCTTTCCATTCTATTTATTTAATATAATATTAAATTATTTCCAGATAATAAACTAATAATAAAAGTAATCGAGGGATCATTAAACTCACTTCTATGATGCTTAGTTCAGGATGCTTATTGCCATTCTATTTATTTAATATAATATTAAATTATCAGTTAATAAACTAATAAAAGTAATCCAGAGATCATTAAACTCACTTCTATGATGCTTAGTTCAGCATGCTTATTGCGGTGCTCAAGCAATAGATTTTCTAAAAAGTTTGTACTTAAAAATTAAAATGTAGTATTTAAAAATTATTAGATAGATTTGCGTAATACAACCTATAATATTTAATATAAAAAATAAATATGTATTTTGTAATATTATTAAAAAAATTATTTTTCAAATATTTCATTGCATTAATATAAGGGTTTTATTGTAACTTTTGCACAATATAATCCATGTTTATAATTACTTCACATATTTTATGTCATAATTTATGGATATAGTTATAATATTTATAATAGTGATTTTTACTAGATAGATTTGTATAATATAACATATAATATTTAATATAAAAATTAAATATTTATTTTTCAATATTATTAAAAAAATTATTTTTCAAACATTTTATTGCACCAACATGAAGGTCTTATTGCAACTTTTGCACAATATAATGCAAGTTTATAAGTAGCTCACATATTTTATGCCATAATTTATGGACATGGTTATAATATTCATAATAGTGATTTTTTATTCTTAATCTTTACAAGAAAACTATCTACAAATAAAATCTTTTACTCATATTTTTTTATCATCACTTACTTCCCACTATATTTTAGGAAGTGTTTGCATAAAAATGGATAGGAATAAGATGAAAGTTGTCTTTAAATGAGACTAAAATCCTTTAGCCATATTTAAGTAAATAACATATTTACCATCACTTACTTCCCACTATATTTTAAGCAAGTGTTTGCATAATAAATTGATAGGAATAAGATGAAAGTTGTCTTGAAGTGATTTCTTGGAGGTGTTGTTTAATGGGGCACTTCAATTGTGCAGAGTTCATCGGTCAAACTTGTGATTTCAATCATCCCTGCCAGATTATAGACAAATTAGATCAGTTTGAGTTCACCAATCAAACTTGTGATTTCAATGAATCGCTTTTCAGAAAGTCACAATTAAAGAAGACAACTCAAATAAGGTGCATATAAATATACTTCGCACCAACTACTACCAACCATTATCTATGTTTTCATCATACTTATGTAGGAGAAAAACTATAAATGTGTAGACTTACTAATGGTTACTACCCACCAAAACTTATAAGTCTTTGTACTCGTTCTTGCCAAAAAATGATTATAAGATTTGACTTTTCTATTGATCACTATTAATTTAATATTGATCAATATAAGATATAATCTTTTATCCCAAAAAATTACCTTAATTAATCTACTTCCTATTAGAGAAATAAGAAATCATATATATATTTTCACATATTTCAAAATTTTAAAACAAAATCTCTTTGTTCTACTTTTTAAATATTGCTTTTAGCTTCTTCTTCTTCTTTTTTATATTAAAAATTCGGGATTAGAATTTCCCCTTTTTTATATATTTATTTTAAAATGTTCTAAATAGTTGAGATTTAGATTTAGTAGATTTGGAATATATTTTTGTGGTAGTTAGGGATGAAATTAGGGATTTTTTTAGCAATTTTTTAGTTTCACAGTGGCATTTGCTACGCGGTAGCTTGATGTTAATTTTGCACCTATGGCCATCAATTTTCTTGATTTCATCCTAGTGAAAAAGTAAACCACATATAATAGTTTATATAGCCTGCTTAGGTGTCCATGCGTGCATTTGCTAAATCATGGCCAGTCTGATATGTTTTGTTTTTTCTTAATCACTACGAAAAAAGCTATATTTATATTATCAGATGGATCATGTACATTTTATCAATTTCATGTACCCATATCATCATAGAAAACCATCTGGGTTGCGTGTTCTTGCGAACCCCATCAAGATATCTAGATATACATATAGGCAATATATAAACATAAAAGATCTACACTATAGACAGCATATAAGCATAAAAGATCTGCGCACATCTAGTAGCAGAGATAGGAGAGAGTACTAGGCAAATACATCCATCATATTGACCTTTCAAAAGAAACATGATCATCCCTATTTCTTTGTGTATCATTGAAAGAACCAATTCGCCAGCAGGATACCATTTTGTCTAACTGATACATACAAAAAGAAAAGACAAAATTGTACAAAAAAAAATTAGAAAGTAAATGTGCAAATTAGCTAGGGAATGGGAACTCCTCAACATTTAGTACATTGCCCTCTACTATTATATCCATGTGCATTTCTCCCAATATTCTTTGAAGCCCTTTCTTTGAGAGATCATTCGCAAGCTAGTTGTATTCTCTACCTGTGTGCATGATGGAAGGGTTCTCAAGCTGGTCCAAAGATTATCAATTCTCCTTAACCATCCAAGTAGTGTTGATTGATTGATATGTGCATTCCCATTTATGTGATCCATGATAATCTTTGAATCCCCATATATATGAATATCGGGGATATTGAGGAAAAATGTGAACCATAAAATGCCCCATAATGCCATAGCTTCAGCCTTAATATTCATGCCAATTCTGGCATTCCAGTGGATTCTGTATTGTAAATCATTGGACATGGCTATCTAGAAACCACATAGACAAACATTCTTTTGAGCCGCACCGTTCAAAAATCCAATTAGGTACACCATTTGAGGACTTTTCCTCCTCTGGTGTTGTTCTTTGTAGTTGTTCTCATGTACAGGAATCATAGAGTGTACTGATATGGCATTCTCACATACCTAAATGAAATATTCAGCAAAATTCTCAAATATATGATTATTTTGCCATTTCCATATAGCCCAAAAAAATATGGGGGGAATAATCCTCCATGAGGGCTTCCGTTTGCTCCACCACTCCATACAATCTGCGATATTATGAAATTGATTATTAGGAAAACCAAAATGTAATGCCAATTTGTTCCATACCTGGGTTGTGTGGTGAAATTGCACATAAGATGGGTTCGTGCCAATTACGCTTCTGCAAGTTCTCCCAAGTGATACTTTTGTTGTGATATACTAACCAGGAGAACTTAATTATTTTAATAGGAATATTAGTCTTCCAGAAGGTGTATAATATTGGATTTTCCACAAATCGGGCTTGTTGGCATTATGGCACAGGTTTGGAGCTATGGAACAGGTGTTGTCCTTGATGGCAACTCTCTTTGGTAACAGATCTCAGTGTAGGCTTTCAGAATGAAGGAAAAGACATATACGCAAGTTCATCTAGATGAAGTCGCGTATACACGCGGATTAGACATTTCAAAGGCGCGTATGTGTATACACGCACTTTCATGCAAGGAAAAGCGCGTATACGTTGGAGAATTTACTTTTGGTCCATGGTAGTTAGTCCTTGGTATTTGAACATATGGTTTTGGACCATGGTACCTCGTCAGAAGTGTTGATCCCAAGTATTGGGTCCGTGGTATTGGTTTATTATGGTTTTGGACCGTGGTATTGTGGAATGCCTAAACCTATAAAAGAGGAAGGAGATCATGTGGCAAAAGAACATCTGAATTATTATTGAATATCTGATAAAGTGCTAGATCTGGAATACTGCTAATTGGGTTATGATGCAGATATGGATCTGAATGACGGAGGAACCTGAGCGCAAAAGAGAAGGATAAGTTCTATTGATGGATCATAATCTTTAAGCTTGAATGATAGTATCTTTGTATAATTTTGATCTGTTATATGTGGCACTTGCTTGATCTATAGATCTGATAATCTGGGTTAATTAGTGTTTGAATATCTGAAAGAGCGAATTATACTTTATAGATTTGTACGCAGGTCCAGTGAAGCGAAGGCACGTATACACACCGGTTCAGTGAATGAAAACAATGTATACGCAGGTTGTTCCATACGCAGAAGCATATGCACGCAGGTTTCAGGTTATTGAAGTAGCGTATATCTTTTGAGTTGTGATCTAGCTGCTACTGTTTATTGCTGCAGTGTTCTGGGTTCAGATTTGGTGTGGTTACTGTTACTATGATCTGGGTACAGTCATCAGAGAAGTGTTTATTTTGATTCAGTTTTGATTGGTGAAAAGGTGATTGGTTGATGCAGAAATTCTTGATGTTTGATTGATATTATTTGTGGATCCAGTATGAAAATTTATGAAACGTGGTCCCTGAAAGAAAGAGAAGGTTGTAGCCTTCTATAGGCCAGCACCTACGTACTAGTATCTTGGCTAGTGCAAGAGCTAAGGGGGTTGTAGCTCCCTTCCAGGAGAAGCTGGAGAACGAGAGAGGGTTGTAGCTCTCTGCAGGTTGCAGCCTGCATACTGGTAAAGGACTGCACCAGTACGTTGTAAAAGAAGTTTCTAATTTAAAGGAAGATAGAGAAGAATTGCAGCAGGTGGTTTTCACCCACATTGGGTTTCCACCTTATATCTTGTGTTCTTGTGTGCGATTGTCTTTCTGCTCTGTTTTACTACTACTAGTTACTGGTTAATTGATTCTGAAAGCAGAGATTAACAATCAACATCAGAAAGATAAAGTAAATTAAAAGTTTGCCTTGTATACGCTGGTTTCCTTCTGCAAAGTCGCGTATATACACGGGTTTAATTAACTGAAGTAGCGTATATCATTTGATTTTGAAAAAGGAATATTTGACTTGATAATACTGATTCACCCCCCCCCCCCCCCTCTCAGTATTATTTCCAACAGGGCTCCCCTTCCGCAAAGAGAAATATATATATCAGCAACCATAATACTTTCGGCTTTCATTTTCCTTGACCAAACCAAACTGTCACTTTGTTCCTCTCAACATATGCCTAAAGCTTTCAAGCCAACACAAATTTGGTTCCATTCCACCACCAATTGTCTAGCGAGCCCCAGTTCTTATGCAGTTTTCCAAACAGGGGACCGGTCCCGCCATGTGGAGATTAATTGATTCCAGAAGTATACCCCCTTCCCACAAAAACACCCAGTGAGTAACTTAGATATGCTGCACTCCCTGCCAACTCCCAAAATATGATCCATCCCAATGAGAATTGTGTGGCTCAACCCCATAGTCTATGCCAGAGATTGTAAGAATATTTTAGCAACCTTTTGAAAGCTATGCCATATAGCAGAACCATGCAGGATGCCAATGCAGTCCTTGCTATACCAGAAATGAAATTCATGGTCCTTTAAGTATTTATGTCTAATCACCCTATTCCATATGCCAGATCCAAATATACCCCACCATAAGGATTTAATCAACAACGAACAAACAAAAAGCCGAAGGTTCATAATACCCCAGCCTCGCATTCTTTTTGGGCAAGAAATGTGGGACATTTTTTCCAAGTGATATTTATGTTATCCATTGCAACTTGCCCAAATGAAATTTGCAATAATGCGATTAATGTTATTAATGGTGGCTTGTGGGAAATTAAATAGGTGAGCCTAGTATACCCCCAATTGGGTAAGTACGGCTTGTGTGAGGATAGTTCACCCACCAAGGGACAAGCACCGATATTCCCACCCAGAAATTCTTTTGTAGAAATGGTCTACCAACCATTGCCAATTGATATTTTTGTAACAAAATGGTTTAATGTGATATCCAAGGTACTTCATTCCAGATTGCATCAGCTCCGCCTCAATTCCAAATAGGTTTTTTATATAGTCAATGACCTCCATATTGCTCATATCATGATATACAATAGAATTTTGTAAATTCATATATAAACCAGTAGCTTTAGAAATATTTTAAAAAACGTGAAAAAGAGTTAGCCATGCAAGGAAATTCAACATACTGATGATGAGCACATCATCGACAGAAAAACCATGTGATATCTTGATGTTGTTCCATATGACCAGTTCCTGGAACTGGTCATCCATCACCGCTTTTTTTATTTGCAAGCTCAGTCCATCCATAGCCGAGGTAAAGAGGAGAGGAGATAGTGAGTAGCCATGTCTCAATCCCCTACCAACCCTAAATAAACATGTAGGATATCCATTGATAATCACTGCATAATTTATATTCATGACACAAGCCATAATCCAAGCCATGCTTCTGGGCTGCAAACCAATCTTCTGCAGAACCAGTCTAAGGTATCCAAAATCTAAAAAGTCATAAGCCTTCTGAAGATCCACCTTCATAATGGAAGCATTTAAGTGCTTAGAATGAATCGAATGCATACGTTCTTGTTCAGGTTAAATGAAGCAAGACAATGTAGACCTCATCCGACTGGCAATAGTTTTTGAGATTATCTTATAAATAAGATTGCATAAAGATATGGGCCTGAAGTAAGAGAAAATAGTAGAACGTTTCCACTTCGGGATGAGAGCAATATACGTTGAGTTTATATTCAAGTGGATGTTCCCCATGATCCTTGAATCCTCCAACATGTCCACGAGGTCTCTTTTAAATATGTCAAAAAAGTGTGTGAATATTTCTACAGACCATCCGTCCGGACCCAGGCTCTTGTCCCCCTTAAAGGATTTTAAAACCTTCAGGAGCTCCTCTTCAGAGACCTCTTGAAATATATTTTCATTACCATCATCATCGAACATAGTGGGATATAGGTCCATAGCCCATAAAATGCCCCCCACATCTGCCCCCTCCTTACGTTCATATGCATTTTGAAAATGTGATACAACAACACTACTTATATCCTCCTACCACTAAAAGCATTGACCATCATCGTCATAAATTTCCCAAATGGAATTTATTTTGCGCCTATGATTTGCATACTGATGAAAGAATTTTGTGTTTTTGTCCCCCTTTTTAATCCATAGAGCCCTACTCTTCAGGCACCATGTGGACTCATAAACATAAATTATTCCCTTCTTTTTGAACTCTAATTCCTGGATACGAGTCCTGATATCAGCTGGTAGATCATCAAAAACCATCCAGGGCTGTAATGCATGCAGTTCTTGTTGAATGTCAAATATTTCTTTATCCAGGTCTTTAGCCTTCTGTTTCTACCATGTTTTAACTTCCCTTCGAAGTATATCCAGCTTATCCAAAATGTGAACCATAGGGGAAATCCCCAGTACATGTTCCCGGGTCCATATCTTGTGCACTAATGAATTAAAATCCTGATCATCCAACCATGTACAGTTGAATTTGAATGGCATCTTGTGTCTAAAATCCTTCATTCACCATTGCAAAGTAATGGGCCGGTGATCAGAGAGATGGTTATTAATTACCCCAGCATGAACATTGCCAAGACGCTCCACCAAACGCTCATGTAATACAAACCAATCCAACCTCTTTGCAACATATGCCATACCCGCTCTACCATTATCCGAAATGGGAACCATCTTCTGAGGACATATATCAACTAAGTTGTGGTCAATAATCGCTTCACGAATCAAACCCGTCGGTGGGACGATTTTCCTGGAACCACCCCATACTTCATCCAAACCAACAATGCAATTAAAGTCCCCTGCAATGATAAGAGAAGTTATCTCCATAATCCCAGATGAAATCAACTTCTCCCAGAAAACCACCCTATTCCTATAGGCACCATATAAATTCAAGATGTGGTTACGATCCTTAAGACCACATATATGTCCTTCTAGTAAGATCCCAACAAAACAAGAGAAAGCCTTGGCCCGAACCCAACGAGGATCCCATAATGCCATAAGTCCTCCAGATAAACTAGCAACAGCCATGGTGATGACATGCCAATCCGGAAACATTTTCCGGAAATATATAATAACATGTGAGATAAAATGCATAGTTTCCTGAAGGAGAATAATGCAAGGATGTACAAAGAGAAAAAGGTGTTTGAGAGCCAGGAACCTTGAGGCGGTCCCCAATCCCCGAATAATAAGTGATAAGATGGAAGTCATGACAAACCCTATGCAAGAATTCGTGCTCCAAGGGCCTGAGAAGTAGGTACATCAGCAATAGGAACATCAATTAAAAAAAGGTCAATGGGGGTGTTAAAAGGATTTTGTCTCACCCAATTCAAAAAATGGCGGCTGCCATAGTTATGATTATGGCAGACTGTAATATTACCAGCTAAGGTGGGACTAATATGTGGAGAAGAAGACCCAGATGATTTATGAATAGTGAGAGTGCGCAAGTCCAGAGTTTTCCTCTAAAGGAGAAAATCCAATTCATTACCCACGGAGTTGGTAGGGGAGGCCAGTGGCGAGTTAGGTGAAGTACTACTATTCCAATGCCCTTGAGATCGATTAGGAATATGTAAGGGTAACAGAGCAGGTATGTATGTGATATGTGATGTACAGGGTACATCATGAGGCGAAAAAAGGTTGGGGATGTCATGATAGGGAGGAGTGATTCCCGGAGGGGGGGATTGAATGTTCTAGCTTGGATAGTTACTGAGAAGTAAGACAGAATTTACAAAAGACAAAGGAGATGACAGAATGGTGATGGGCGAAAAGCCATATTTCGAGGAATCATGAACATGTTGATAGAAAGTATGAGATTCACGAAAAATACCTGATTTACATCGAGAGACCATGCCTTGATAGCGTGCAGCACCATATTGAGGCTTCGTCGGCGCACCCATACAGTTCCAACCATGATATCCACCACCGAGATAGTGAGGACAGTGAGCCAGAATATGGCTAATATGAGGACAATATGAAAATCGAAATGGTACCCCCTAGTAATCCAGTCGTTGAGTTAATCGAGTCTCCCCCCAATGTAATGTAATGAGATCAGGAAAGCCTCCCTGATTTTCATTCTTAATTAAGATCCACACGACTCATTTATCAAGTGCCCCCAAACACTGGGGATCCACATAAACAAATTTCCAGATAGCATTTCCAATGTCCATCAGGGCCTGCTTTGTCCAAAGCTTAATTGGAAAACCAGACAATTTCACCCAAATGAGCTTATTCTATGGAGCGTTGTTCAGAGAATTAAAGCCAAGAAACCACGAATGTAATTCTAAGAAACTATGACCATCAATCCATGGAATTGCTTTGATTTTCTGCAAATCATCTTGGCTAAGAAAATGAAAACTATACCATCCCCGAAGCAACCACAAAATAGTCGACATATATCCCAATAGAGATTTCCACTTCTTATCCACCTAGATTCTCATTTGTAAATCACTGCACTCCGAAAAATTCCACCGACCAATAAGGGCACGTTTCTGCAAACTGGTAATATGGTCATTCAATTTCTCAATGTCGAAAACCAGAGTGGGTGGCAGGGAGGAAGTCTTAATAGAATGAACCTGATGCCTGGATCATCGTTCGTTTCCTACATGGGCACCACCCCACAGATCCAGGGACGCATGATCACCATATGACATGGAAACATCTCCTAAAATAGCGTGCCAAGCATCCAGTGACTGTATGCCGCTCTGATGCCCCCTGCCAGAAGCAAGTTTCTTATGTGACTCAACCTCCATGGTGGCCTTAATCAAAGCCTCCTGGGTTGACGTGTCCGAGTCGAGTACGTCCATACCCCCCGAACCAAAAAAATACCACACAGATATGACAGGCGCAAATAATCTATGTCAGAGATTGTGGATAATGACAGTAGGTAGATAGGCACATTAATGAGGAAAAAACCAGAAATACCCGCCCAAGCGCGAGACTGACAAATACACAGGCCTCTAGGTAAGGAAACATATAAGGAATAAAGTCCACTTCAAGGAAACTCCGACATTACAACTTCCAAAATAAGATAAAAAGGAGTTGTCATATTACAATAATATATTGTCAGACATGGGGTGAGATCGAGAAGCCCAATTCACATGGATTACAGTCCAGATTGCAGGTGGATCAATATGGCATGATCCAAGATCATAAATAGGAGATATAACCACCTACCACCCTGAGATATAATTATATCATCGATATATACCGGAATCCGGCACCGGAAGAACGTTGAAAACTAGAGCCGAGTTGCAGAGAGAATAATGGAGGTGGTGAAACAGGTGGAAATGCCTAAAAATCCCCCAAACCTCAGACAAAAGGAAGAAAGGGAACTAAATACTGTCACAACAACAACAATAGTAACAACCCATACATGACAACGAGATATTGCACATATGGAAACCAAAATATTTACATGGCCGATAAATAATGAAAGAGTTAAGACACTTGCGACATAGAAAATGGAAACTAAATGAATACAGATTGGAGTTCTCCCCGAAATTTTTTGGCAGATAGTAGCTTATGAAAGATTCGGATCCTCTATCCATTAGAGCGCCTAGGTGGAGGAGTACAATTAGCAGCGTATATACGGTATAGGATGAAAATGGCTATGACAAATAACATCACATTATGAAATAATTCCAACCATATAATGATGATATAGAACCTAAGATGCATACCCGGATGACAAGGCCAAGAAACAGAGCAGAAGGAAAGGGAGAGTCAAAACAACATAAATCCACACATAATACAGATACATTCCAAGCATATAAGAGCCACATAAGGCCATACGAGCTCAAAATTGGTCAATATATCCTGCCATGGAAACTGGTAAGACAATCCCAGCTCATCTCCAGTGATTCAGCGCTCACCAAAAAGTTCAGTTATGGTGGAATTCTGCGTGTTGACCATTTCTCCAAATGCGATTAGCGACTAATCACGATGATGAGTTACTTGTCATAGGTTTGATTTAATTCTCTGATAAGTGTTCCTATATTGGAATCAATCTCTAATTCATCTCTAAGCATTTTTGTGATTTGAATTTTATTTAAAAAAATTTTGGATAGATCGTTGAGTGTTGAGATTTATTTTAAACTATAATCTTATGTATTTTATATTTTTAGAAAATTAAGAAAATCTTATTTATTTTATTTTTTTAGAAAATTTGAAAAATATAATATAAATGTCTTTTAGTTTCATTTCTCTCTTTTCATTCATTTTTAGTTTATTTGGTTCACCATTTCAATCCATTTCCTTCAACATAATATGCTAATTACTAAGTGACATGGTGAGAAATTTATATTGGAGCGAGTTCTTCGTCGAAAGCCACCATTGAAATTAAAAGAATTGAAGAAAGACATTCCACCTTATTTCCTCTAATGGATCACTGCTCATATCAAGGATATGATTTTGCATTGCTACATTTTTGTTGTATTCCACAACCATCTATTACTTCACCTCGCCCGACATGGTTGGATGGGAACCATGGTTTGGTTATTGGACAACCTAGGGTACATTCTGATTGGGATATGGGTTATTGCATATGAATGAAGGAATCATGCCTTCAGTGACTATTTGGTGGATTATATAGTGGCGATTATACTACATTCTGTTGGAAAATGTAATTCCTACTTGTCTCAGTTGTGATTCTTTTTATGTAAAGGAGTCTATTCCTATTAGTTAGGAGTTGTTTCCTAAATTGGTGTGTGGTTGAGATATTTCCTAAACCAAGTGATTGTGTGTCCAAGATAGTTTCCCTATCGTAAGACAACACTTCATATATTTATTTGTAACATTATTTGATTAATGTGAATATAGATTTCCTTATGGAAATTTAACATGGTATCAAAGTCCGTAAGGGCCTAGACCTGAGCTCCTCTAGGTTGAGGGAAATAAGAGAAAGTATATTTGTATTGTTTTAGTTTTTGTTTGTCCATAAGATTATTAAAGTTCTTGAGAAGCTGATTCGAGAAAAATCAAGTTGAGTAGGGTATGACAGTGACCTGACACCCTGTTTGGTGTGTGTTGTGGGGTGTCTAAAGGTCACTCTAGGGATCAGTTTTTCAAATTGGTGAAGCCGAGTAGTAAAGAGATGCATGAGGTCGAGTTGTTGGAGGTTTCAATGCTGGATCTAAGAGCTATAGAGTGGTTAGGTCCATCAACACTACTATGTGGCTTTTAGATCTGTGGCTGGTTATGCGGGACTGGTGCGTTGTTCATCTAACGTGGAACAAAGTGCCCATAGAATTGAAATCCTTATGTTGCGACAAGTGAGCATTGAGCATCGTGGAGTGGTGAGCGTGGAGGTCGAGCTGCTATGAATGTGAAGCAAAGGGAGTTTTTCTTCTCGACGCCAACGTGCTCGTTTGTTAGTCCAAAGGAATCGGGCAGGCGTGTTATATTGGTGGAAACTCGTTTTAGCAGTGCTCATTGTACCTCTTGATCGAAGTGGCAGCGTGGTTCCCTGTTTATTTTAAATTGGTGGCATAAGAATTTCTATTGAGATTCATTTTAAATTGGTGGAGAGGTAATAGCCCAAATGACTATCGTAGAATTTTTGTAAGATTTTTGAGATACACAGATCTAGATCTGCAAAACAATAAACAAGCTTGCAAGAGAAGGAAGGAAGCGAGCAAGAATTGAGAAAAGAATAAAAATTGATTCTACAATATTAGTTTTAGAATAAATACATAAAAGCAACTAAGTTAAGCTTAGTTGTACATGCAATAACTAAAGCTAACTAAAGCTAAGTGTGCTTTATCTTATGTTAATGTGTACATTTGCCACATGCAAGCAATAAGTTAACTGGAGCTAATCTAGGTGCATGTACACCAACACAACTAGTCTAAGTGCATGTACACCAACACCCCCCCTTAAGCATAACTTAGGTGAGTGTGATGCAAAATGAATGAGTCCCGGCAACACGGCCATTTTAGGTACCCATATATAATGCATAAAAAGGAGGAAAGAGGGAAAACCTAGTGGGAAGAAAACCCCCCCTCAAAATATAATGCAAAAGTAGAGAAAAGACAACTGCTAGGCAGTCGTGTCCTTCACCCTAAGACGATCTCGCAGGAATCGAAACTTCTGCTCAGTGAAAGTCTTGGTGAAGATGTCAGCAATCTGCTTGGAACTAGGACAATACTGAAGATCGATGATCCCATCATGAATGAGTTTTCTAATGAAGTGCATGTGGATCTCGATGTGTTTGGTACGCTGCCGCTGCACTGGATCTCTGCAAAACTTTAGCGTACTTTGATTATCGCACCAGATGACAGTTGGATGATGGACACTAATCCCAAGCTCAGATAGGAAATGTTGTAGCCAAATTGCCTGAATAGTGGCATTGACTGCTCCTCTATACTCGGCCTCTGCTAATGATAAAGCAATGGCAGCCTGCTTCTTACTTGACCAACAAATTGGGACGGATCCCAAACTAAGTACATAACCGGAAGTAGACTTGCGATCAATGGTGTTGCCAGCCCAGTCTGAATCTGTGAACCCGATGAGATTCAAAGAACAATTGGCTACATAATGAATCCCATAGGTGATTGTACCCTGGACATATCGAAGGATGCGCTTTGCAGCATTCCAGTGTAACTCATGTGGCTCCTGCATGTATCTGGAAACTGCTCCGACAGCATAGGAGAGATCAGGACGGGAGTGAGTGAGATAAAGAAGACTTCCCACAAGCTGGCGATACAATGTGCAATCAACCAATGGTGTGTCTTTGCCATTCTCAAGCTTTATCCCTGATAAGAAAGGTGTGGCTGCTGGCTTGCAATCATTGATGTGAAATCGTGCCAAAAGATCTCTGGCATATTTTGGTTGAGAAATGGTAATGCCAGAATCACGCTGATGGATCTCTAGTCCAAGGAAGAAATTTAGCAAGCCCATGTCTGTCATAGAAAACCACTTATGCAATGCAGTTTTGATGTTAGTAATGATAGAAGTTGAACTACCCGTTATCAAAAGATCATCTACGTAGAGTACTATGATGAACAAGGAGTCAATTTTCTTCAGAAAATAAACATTGGAATCAGATTTGCAGCGTACAAAATTTTGAGATAACAAATAAGAATCCATCTTTGCGTACCATGCTCTAGGTGCCTACTTGAGGCCATAGAGAGACTTCTTTAGTTTGCGTACCAGAGATGAATTCTGCATGTATCCCGGTGGCTGCTCCATGTAGATTTTCTCCTCGAGATCACCATGAAGAAAGGCATTCTTCACATCCATATGATGCACCTCCCATCCTCTTGCTGCTGCAATGGAGAGAGCTAGCCGAATGGAATCCATTTTTGCCACTGGAGCAAAAGTCTCATCATAGTCAACACCATGTACTTGTTGAAAACCTTTTGCTACAAATCGTGCCTTATATCGACTAACTTGGCCATTTGATGCTTTCTTGGTCCGGTAAACCCACTTGCAGCTCACAAGTTTGCGTTTTGAAGGTAGCGGAACCAAATCCCAAGTCTAGTTCTCAATGAGAGAGTTATATTCCTCATCCATGGCGGCTTCCCATTCAGGATGCCCATTTGCTTCTGCATAAGTTTGTGGATCAGATCCATGCATCATATAAGCATGCATGGGCATGGATGGCTCCATAGCTAAGAGTGCTTGCGAATCTTCCTCAAACAGAGGGATAGAGGCAGGATCATCAAGGATATCACTCATGCTGCGCCATTTTTGTGTTGAAGGTGGTCAAGAATCTTCCGAACTACATGCAGAAGTATGATCTCGATGTTCAACAACTGGTGGTCTAACAGGGGTCACAGGAAAAGACTCATCTTCATCAGAATGCTGGTCTGAAGTTTCATCTGCATACTCATCAATGAGTGGTGATGAAAATTTGGTAACAAGTTCATCTACTGGTGCATGAGAAATATCTTCGTCAAACTTTACACTCCTTTCAATAAAGAGCTCTTTAGTGTGGATATCAAGCAATCTGTACCCTTTGACTTCATCAGAATATCCAACAAACATGCATGCTTTGCTTTGAGGCTCCAAAGCCTTTCTCTTCTCTAGAGGAATGCGGGCCCATGCTCGAGATCCAAAAATGCGGAAATGACTAACTTCAGGTTGCATGCCAGTCCAAGCCTCAAAAGGTGTTTTTCCAGTAACAGATTTATGAGGAGATCTGTTCTAGATGTATGAGGCACAATTAATAGCTTCGGCCCACAATTTTGACGGAAGAGATCTTGCATGCAACATGCAATTAGCCATCTCTTTCAAAGATCGATTTTTCCTTTCAGCCACGCCATTTTGCTGTGGAGTGTAAGGAACTGTATGCTGCAACTGTATGCCTGCTTCATCACAAAGATTCTTGATATCTTTGTTGACATATTCCGTCCCATTATCTGTGCGGAGTATTTTGATGTGTTTTCCAGACTGATTTTCCGCATGTGCTTTGAAAATCTTTAGATGTTGAAAAACTTCAGACTTGAGTTTCAAGAAGTAAACCCAAGTGAATCTCGTGTAATCATCTATAAATGACAACACATATCTTGCTTTGCTCATTGAAAGCACCGGAAATGGACCCATGAGATCACTGTGTACAAGTTCCAAAGGTGAAGAGGCTCTCCATGCATGCCCCTTCTCGAATTTTTCTTGTGGATGCTTTCCAAGAGCACATCCATTACAAACACCATCTGAAAATTCAATGGTTGGCAATCCTTTGACCATCCCTTGCTTACTAAGCTGTTGCATATATTTGAAATTCAAGTGCCCAAATCTCTCGTGCCAAATCCTACTTTCTTCATTTGCATGCGTAAGTAGCAAAATAGAATCTGATTGAGGAACAAAATCAGAAAATTTATACAGACGAGATTGATCATTTACCTTGCCAGATGCAATCTTCAAATTGGTTTGCATGTCATAAATGCTCACGGAATCTGGGGTAAATTCCACTTTCCTTCCGCTGCCTGTGTGTGTCATCTGATACACTGAGAGAAGATTCACAGAAAGCCTTGGAATACGCAAGACATTTTCAAAACTTCCATCTTCGAATTGCACTCTTCCTTGTCCAGTTGCTGCAACTGCAGAATTATCCCCCATGAGAATGGGAGGACCTGAGTATGCATGTAGAGAAGAAAAGGATTCCTTTGAAGAAGCCATATGATGTGAAGCTCCTGAATCGATGATCCATTCTTGTGGTGCAGAATGAAGAGCAATCAAAGCATGTCTGTTACCTCTTGGATCTGGTGCTTTTTCCCCAGACTTCTTCTTAGCATTCTCAGGAATTTGGTCTCCAAGATTGTGTTGCTGGAGTGTCTGCACCATAAGATCTATAGTCTTCTTCATGCATGCAGATTCAGGATGAAAACCACGGTGGCAATAATTGCACATTGATTGCCCTTTCGATCCTTTCCTTTCCTTTGAGCCAGATGATCCATCAGGGGGTTTGGGATGTCCTCCCTTTCTTGGATCATGATCCTTCTTCCCTTTTCCTTTCTGATGGTCTTTGGAATTTGCCTTTCCTTTTGCATGCACAGTAAGTGCATGCGCTTTGGAATTTTTAAGTGTGCCCATTTTGATGAGCTTATCTTGATCATGCATCAAAGACTGAATAAAAGAATCCAGTGAGGGCATCTTCCAAGCTGCACCAGTTGTAGATCTGACTGTGTGGAATGTAGAGACGAATACTGCATACTCTGGACCAAGTTTTGATAAAATGGAAAGAATCAACTGATTTTCTTGCTTGGATTTTTCGATCCCGCATCCTTTCAGCTGAACCAACAAGGCTTTATACCTTGTGAAAAAATCTTGAATGTTCTCAAAGTTTCTCGGATCTAATGAGTTTAACTCATTTTCGAGAATGTGACCTTGTATTTCATCCTGTTTTCCAAACAATCCTTCCAAAATTTTCCATACTTCATTTGGAGTTGAACATGATTCAACATGAAATAGCAGTTCCGGAGAAATAGATAAACATAGGATGCCGAAGGCCTCGTCCATGCGATTGAAATATCTTGTTTTCTCCATTGCCGATGTTGGTTCAACTTCTGTTTCCATGGTTATTCGAAATAAGCCTCTACTTCTGAGATGAAGTTGAATCTTTGGCTTCCATTCGAAATAATTATATAGAGTGAGAATTGCCGATTGTGGAAACTCCAATTTAGACTCCATTCTTTGTTGTTGCTTCAATCTTTTGAACCTGCAAATAAAATTGCTTGTGCACTGATTACAAATCCCTGTGCTCTGATACCATGTAAGATTTTTGAGATACACAGATCTAGATCTGCAAAACAATAAACAAGCTTGCAAGAGAAGGAAGGAAGCGAGCAAGAATTGAGAATGGAATAAAAATTGATTCTACAATATTAGTTTTAGAATAAATACATAAAATCAACTACGTTAAGTTTAGTTGTACATGCAATAACTAAAGCTAAGTGTGCTTTATCTTATGTTAATGTGTACATGTGCCACATGCAAGCAATAAGTTAACTGGAGCTAATCTAGGTGCATGTACACCAACACAGCTAGTCTAAGTGCATGTACACCAACAATTTTTGGCCACCCACAAGGCATCTGCTTGTAGAACTGCTTGCTCTAGCTTAGCAGAGGATTCATGGTGCTCCGTTGGGGTTTTATTTTCCCTGTTTTGGTTCAGCGGATCTTGCTTTCTTTCACCAGTCAAACATCGCTAGTGGTTTTTCCACCTCGAGAAAAAAGCGAAAACGTGAGATTTGGGTGGACAGTTCAGTGCTATTTGCATAGACAGTTCAGGATCGAGTGATATATTTCTTTTGTTCGAAGCAAAATTCTTGTGTTGTGTGTTAATTTTCCCACTGAGCAACTTAATTTTTTTCTTTTTGGTCTTGCATCTGTTGCTGTTGTGGTTGCAATGAAGAATGTTGTACCTGTTCCTGCTGTTGAAATGGGGAATCTTGCATCACATGCTAAGGAGAAAACGACCAAGCTGAGGGACAATGGTGTGTCGAAATTGATGGTGGATCGGGTTGTGCTGTATTGGCACCAAAGAAGCTTGTGATCTAACTTCTTGTTGTTGAATAACATTCTTGTCTATCTGCTAAAACTAAGACAATGTTTGTTGCAGAAATTGTGCTCTATTACT
Organism: Pinus tabuliformis; assembly: GCA_031772625.1. Classification (NCBI taxonomy): domain Eukaryota; kingdom Viridiplantae; phylum Streptophyta; class Pinopsida; order Pinales; family Pinaceae; genus Pinus; species Pinus tabuliformis. The sequence goes on from CM062818.1 coordinate 1,084,424,834, forward strand.
AGTTTGTAATTGAATTTTTCGTTTTCCTTCATTTTGCTATGAGCCCATGGAGAGCCCATGGCTGGCTGTTTTTTTTGTGACATAAATTCTAACGGAGAAGGGCTCAACTTTTGTGACCATCAAAAAAGGTAAGGTGTTATTGACAGAACCAGGTTGAGGTAGAGGTTAAATTGACTAAGTCGAGGCAGTGATTTACAAGGAGAAAATTATAGTCCCCATTTAATGAGGCTTGGTCCTAGTAAAAGCACCCAGATGCTCCACGTACCTGATTTATGTTATTATATCAAGCCAATAAAGTTCTTTGCTTATGTTTATTACCCATTGTTTCAAGAAATCAAATTCACCATCAAAGAAAAGGTAATTTTCAACTCTTTGAGTTTGTACAAGATACATATTGAGTCTGGTCAACTCAATATGAGTGTGATTTTCTTAGAATTGACTACTCTAACAATTATCTCATAAAGAGAAACTTGAAGATTGAATGAAGATGCCCATGGTGAATAATGAAGATAAAGAGATTTCATGAAAGCATTAACATATATTTGTTGTAGTAATTGAAGTTAAGGGATGATGAACAACAAAGTGAAAGTTTGTGTGAATTAGTGTGAGTCTGTGGAACAGGCTCATGGTGTATTAAGAGTCACATACATTTACTAGTAAGCAAGTCTAGCATGTTTTGTAGTGGTATTTGTAAATGTATGTACCTGATAACTCCAAAAGTTGGAGTGTGTTATGTAAGTCTGATAAGGCATGTGTACCCCCATAAAGTTCGTGGTAATCTTAAAAGCACTTTGTATCTGTAGTGTTGGTTTGTAACCACGTGCGAGAGTGAAGTGGACAAGGATTCCTATAGGCATGGTTTAGGGTCAGTCGACAAAACCATTGGCACGGTTGAGGGTAAGCCAAGAAAACCCTATGCTTCGTTAAGTCGGGTCTGTGGTGAGCCTCCGTGGCTGAATTGAGTGCCTTGGTGGCAGAGTTGAGCCTTTGTGGATGTGTTGAGACTTCGTGGATGACTTGAGTGCCTTGGTGGCAGAGTTGAGCCTTGGTGGTTGTGTTGAGCCTTGATGGCTGTGTTGGGCTTTGGTGGCTGAATTGAGCCTTGTTGGCTGGGAGCCCTTGTTGGCATGGTTGAGGGTAATCTGATAAAACCCAGAGCATGGTTATGGGTAATCCGATAAAACCCATGATGATGATGGAGGGGAATTTGTAGGTACATGTACATGTATGCAGTTATAATGGTTAACAGAAACATGTATGTGAAGGGCATCCTAGTAGATTGGTGGTTGCAGCGGTTGGAAACCATGCATTCCGATGGATGTTTTATCCTTTATATGGATATCGAGATTTCTTTTTGGTTTGACCACAACTAGACTTTGCAAATTAATATCGCGACAAGTAGTCATTAAGGGGGTGTTTTGGAAACTGTAATTCCTACTTGTCTCAGTTGTGATTCTTGCTATGTAAAGGAGTATGTTCCTATTAGTTAGGAGTTATTTCCTAGATTGGTGTGTGGTTGAGATATTATTTCAACCAAGTGATTGTGTGTCCAAGATAGTTTCCCTATCTTGAGACAACACTTCATATATTTATTTGTAACATTATTTGATTAATGTGAATATAGATTTCCTTATGGAAATTTAACACATTCATTCCTTTTTATCCATATTCCCCAATTTATAACAAACAAGGAAGATTTCAGACATTGGTTAGTGACATCGTCTTATTCAGAGTGGTTTATACTTTCTACCTCCTGTCTTTTTCTTATGGATTTTCTTTGATGATAAAAGTGTATGCCATTCCCCTATTGATTGTGAATGCATTCCTGTTGCTGATCATTTCCACTATGACGAATCAAAGTGGAAATGGGTGAGTGGTGCACTCTCAACAGTTGATAGGGATCACATAATGTTGACTCATGTATTGCATCACATAACATACACCCATGTGACTCATCATCCATTCTCCATAATTCCTCATTACCATGCCATGAACACCCATGTGAATCATAATTCGTTCTCCATAATTCCTCATTACCATTTCATGAACACTCATGTGACTCATCATCTGTTCTCCATAATTCCTCATTACGATGCCACGAAAGCCACTAAGGATATTAAACTGATTCTGGGAAACTATTACTATTATGACAATATGCTTGTCTATAACACCTTATGGTGGGACTTTAGAGAATGTGTGTCCCCTAAAAAAGTGGGATCCTGTGGTATAGAAGCAAGTTTACATATCTAGATGGACCATGAAAATATGCTTGTCTATAACACTTTATGATGGGATTTTAGAGAATGTGTGTATGTAGAGGCTAACTCCCCTAGAAAAAGTGGGATCTTGTGGTATTGAAGAAAGTCTACATATTCAGATGGACTATGAAAATATTCCTGTTTATAACACCTTATGGTGGGAGTTTGGTGGGAGTTTAGAGAATGTGTCTATGTTGAGGTTAAATCCCTTGGAAAAAGTAGGATCTTCTGGTTCTTGTGTTATAGAAGCATGTTTACATATTCAAATGAATGATGACAATATGCCTATCTATAACATCTTATAATGTGAGATTAGAGAATGTGTGTGTGTAGAGGCTAACTCCCTTGGAAAAAGTGAGATCTTGTGATATAAAATCAAGTTTACATATTCAGATGGGGATTCCAGGTCCATCATTGATATGGAGATTCCAGATCCATCATCTATGGGGTCACTAGGTGGTCCAATTTTTCACCACCCAATCTGGCCAACTATCTAGATTGCATTAAGATGTTGAAATAATCTTTTATGGACATCTCGTTCAAGCAATTGTACAAAGAATTAAATTATGTGGCTGATGGATTATCAAAAATAGGTTTGTTGTTAGATTTTGGTTCTGTACATTCCAGGCTCTATTTTGAGGATATGGTGGTGGAAGAGGGTGATATTTCCCTATGTTGATTTGCTTGCTATTCCAGTTACAATGTTGATTTTATTTACATCTTTTATCTGTTGGATTATGTTATTCTGGCTAGGATGATTTTTGTATATGTACAACCTTTTTAGATCTTGTTTGTGTCAATTTCTGATAGAAGGGTGGGCTGATAAATCCTTTCTTATCTTGAGACGTTATGTTTATTTTTTGGGTGGAGATGGTGGATTTAATTTTGAATATAGATGGTAAATATATATCATATATGTACTGGATTTTTGTTAATAAAATTCCAACATTTTTTTCTTATTCTGAACAAAAAAAAAGAAGAAAAGGAAAGAAAAAGAAAAGAAAAGAAAATAAGTTTACCTATTCATATAAACTACTTCTTATAAATATAATCTTCAATATATAACCTAAACAGAATGAGAAAAAACTTATACTTGGTTTGAACGAATAAAACCATTCACGACTCCCTGAAATCTCAAAACCCAGTGGGCCATAACACAAGTTTGTTGGTTCAACATGTTCAAACAATGACTTTAATATTAAATATATTTCAACAATTCAGTTATCACCATTTATTCAAAACTGTGTGGGTTTTAATTATACTCATCAACTACTCAAAATTCTATTCTTTTTTTACAATTTTAATTGGTTTTATTAATAAAATTTAAGGTTTTAATTGCAAAGTTCAATAAAATTTAAGGTTTTATTAATAAGATTTATTACAAGATTAATTTAGGTTTATTATGTGGATCTACATTTACTAGGTTTACTAGATTGATCTAGGTTTACTAATTTAACCATGGCTTACTAGATTTCCTAGGTTGACCTAAGTTTACTAGGTTTACCAAGTTGACCTAAGTTCACTAGGATAAATTAAGTTGACTTAAGTTTACATACGATTTACTAGGTTGACCTAGATTTATTAGGTTGACATGTGGTTACTATGATCTGGGTTTATAGGGTTTACTAGATTTACTAGGTTTACTTGGGTTTACTAAGTTGACCTATGTTTAATAGATTACTAGGTCAACCATAGTCAACCATGTTCAAGTAATCAACCATAGTCAACTAGGTCGACTTAAGTTTACATGGTTGACTAGGTTAGCATATGTTTACTAGGTTGACTTAAGTTACTATCTCAACCATCGTCAACAATTTCCAACTCACCATGGTTGAATATGGTAAACCTTGATTGACCATTTTCAACCATGATCAAACATAAACAACCATGATGAACCATAATTAATGATAATCCATCATAGTTAACTATACTTAGATGTGGAAAACCATGGTAATCCATAGTCAACTATATGTTGACCATAATAAACCCTCCTCAACCACAACATTCAACATATTTAGCTATAGTCAACCATCGCCTATTAATTCTCCTCATACACAAATGTTGTCAACTAGAAACCACATTAATAAATTGGTTGAGATCCATCATTTTTCACCTTCCGTATGCTTATCAATATCATTAAAAGGTGGAAAGAAATTCCTATCCAATTATTTCAACCACTTTATTAATGTGGTTTTGCTAGTTACAAAATATATTCCTTTCTGACCATTGATTCCTTTATGTGTTTTATTGCATCATTTTTCATATGCTTATAGCATAAAAAAGAAGAAAACATATTTCAACCACTTTATTAATGTGGTTTTTCTAGTTACATAGCCGATTCTTTTCCTAAAATTGATTACTTTACAAATTTTATTGCTTAAGTTTGAACGACATTCAATTGGAAAAATGAGTGAGCCATTACAAAATATATGAATTCTAGCTTCAAACTGATTTTTCTCTAATTTTTTATTTACCTTTTGAATACAAATTAGCTATCGAACTCTGATTTTTAATATATACAAGAGGGGCATGCATATATTGGATGTTAGGATCTCTAGTATGTACAACCAAGCCAATGGTACCAATACAACTCCTTTAAATACTATTTTTTTCAATAATAGATGGAGTCTACTACAAAATTAAATGTAACGAGGATCTTGAGTGGTATTAGTGAGGAACTATTAAGGTCATAGCCACCAACTTCTACCCGCCAAGCTATTCTCTCCTTATCAAGAACGGTTGATGGTGCGAGCCACCCCTCCAACATTCTGATATGGCCAAGCTTGCTTAACTGAAGATTGCTAAATACAAGAGTGGGATTGTTCCCATGCTCTATAGAAGGTAAGGTAATTATTTGACCCATCATTTGTATTGTCTAATTAATGAATTCAAAATCACTTTGATTTATGGTTTTAGTTCCATCCACATTTATTTTGCATTGCATTATTTTCTTGTTTACTTTTCCCATATTTTATATGGATGTATTATTTTACTTATTTTTGTAGTGAATGTTGATTATGGAGTAGCAAGTGAATAGTGGTTTCACAATGGTTTTATTATGATGATAGGTGTTTCTCTGTAGGGTTAGGGTGGGCAGGCAATGTTCACCCCAACCAATTGCAAGCCTTCATTTTTGTCTGCCTCGATACAATCAAAATATGACACATCATGACTTTGTCATTATTTTCCAACTATGTCATGGGGACTAATGTAACAACCATCCCGACCTGCTGCAACATTTTCATGGATGTCATCATAAACATAATAATGATCTTCCTTTTATTGTTCCTCAACAATAAGAATCCTCTGGGTTTGTCCATAAACCAAACACATTTTCTCGCCCTTCTTGTGATATGTAACATTACTACTCCATCTCTTGCAACCCACTCGCCCGTATAAATTTCTTCAATTGAAATCCAACCGGAAACTAAATTCTCTGCACTGACAAAACCCCAAAAAATAATAGATCCCGACATGGATTGCCTCATCCCATGGCCATATGCATACAAAAAAATCTATACTTAAAAATATTTCTAAATTTTGTATGGAGCCTTGAAGCTACTTCTTTTGTAGGTGTAGGGTTTGATTTTCATTATGGATGAGGCCTCATCTGTCAAGGCTCCTCTCCCCTATGACTACTATGGTGAAGTGAATGCAGTTCTTTACTACCGAGTTGAGTTTTCCAAGCTCTTCTTGCCATGTGACCACTATGTCCATTCTGCCAATGATTTATTCAAGAAGCATGTCCAATCCTAGCTCTGTGATAACTACAAGGATGATCCTGTTACGATTTACTATGTGATCGATGATGTGGTTCTTTTATAAGAATGTGATTGGGACACCCATTGAAGAGCCTCCACTGGCCACGACCAACACCACTCCATAAAAGGTTTCACGAGCTGCTCCTCCGCTAAAATTCTGGCCACCAAGTAGGGTTTTGATGTCAGTGATAAATATCTCAATAAATCTGCTTTTCCCCTCAGTCTCTTTGATCCCTAATGTGAGAATCCCCTTATATGGGGAGCTTGATGATTCTCTTGATTGCATCGTATTAGGTCGTATGAAATCTGATCTTGTGGATTCTTGGCTCTATACATTGTCCTCAACTCTTCAAGGAATCCTTGTCCCCACTCCAAACTTGGGGCTTGTCACATTCTTGGCCCTAGGCAAGGTACTAACCATTCCCCCAAGTGTTTTCTCAAACACCCAAATGCGATTTTAGTGTACACACTTCAATTTTCTATGAGACGAAGGTTTTTTATTTTTCAAATGCCCAAATGCGGTTCCAATGTACCCACTTCAATTTTTTCATTGAACTGACAGCTCAAGTCTATTTTGGTTACAACAGCAACATTATCAACTGTGTGGTAAGCATGTGTAAGTAATATTTGAAAGGATTACGAATTGGGGTCCAATGCGGTGATACCTCTGAATAAAGAAGATAATCATGCTCCACACCCAACACAATATGCAGTCCACAATCAAATGCTAGACAAAGCACACAACAAAAAGCATCATTTAAGAACTACACTCTGTAACAAAGCTCCAAATTTAATTATTGTTGAGCCCATGCATTTCTAATGTTGAACCATGCACTGATATTACCATGTAATTAAACTTTAACTCGTTATCATACTACATAGAGTCCCAACCTTTATCTCCAAAGATCCTCTATAGAAACTTCACTTTGATACCACTCTATAACACTCCTCTCCTTAGACTTCCCCAAGACCTAGTGGGAGGAGTTACTTTAATCTAACCTAACCTCCATAGTTTCTTCATGGAAATGGGGTTACAAAATTTCCTTGCTCCCCAAAGTTAGAAAAATCAAATTTTGGACAACACCGGTCCATCCATCTTGCCAAGAGATTTTCGATGATATAAATTTTACCTTGATCTAAACCCTAGATGAAAGGATATGCCTATTTAAAGTATCACCATTTAAACTCTGCCACATAGGCAAGACTTGCCACATGGATCTGACGTGGCACCTACGTGACAACACCACCTCACTCAGGTGGTACCACATCCCTCAAGTGGTACGACATCACTCCCACGCACTAAAAATGACATAAATTAGCCTTAATCAATATCTAACATGTCACATCACCCATGGGCCCACAATTCCATGCCCATTTCCCATTGAGTGAATCGTGTTAGTTCTTCATTAAGTATGGATTTTCAGAATTCTAATCTTTTCTTGAACTCACACTTATAAAAAGTTATAGACCCTTGGAACTTCGCACTAGTTCTTATCGACGCACACCCTTAGACTAGCCCATATATGGGCTGTCCATCCTTTTACTCTCACTCTAGTCTAGGATTTCCTAGACCTCTAGACTAGCCTGATTTAAATTCGGCCTGCACCACCTTTAGTGGTAAGAGCACCACCCCAGACTTCTATCCAACCTTACCTATGATGGAGTCTAACCTAAACTCTGCATAACATTAACCTCAAAGGGCCCCACAACATATATACCTTTTCCAGTGCAAGTAACCTCATTACAGGCTAAGTTTGACCCATCTGAAGTGTAGACCCTCAATGTTGTATCACACACCGTTCCTCTTGAAATCCCAAACTTGTTCGGACTAGCCTGAGTTTGAACTCCAAATACAAGTGATTTATTCATTAACATACTAGAGTGATTCTTTGGGTTTTCTTCGAGTGCTCCATGGATTTAACTAGGGATTCTTCCTAAATTAAAGTGTTACTCATAACAATATATTATATATTAATAATACCTTCAATTAGATGATAAGTATGCAAGAATGCAAGCCCCAGTACACACTAGTCTTACGATCATAAAACATAGCCAAAATAAGAGTAATAAGACTATCAACATGCCTATGCCCTGACATAGGTATTATCGAGCGCGTCACTGAGACTTAACTGTAAGTCTTGATATGAAAACACCCCCTTAATCACATAATGAACTCAACAAGCATCATCAGAACCATTGATGTTACATGCCATACGAGTATTTCTCAAATACTTACACCAATCCATAATAACAAGTAACCACATGTGATAAACATAACATATCAACAATGAATATCACACACAATGACAACAACAAAACCCAACCAATAAATTAATGTTATGTAATTTACCCATGTACTCAGGAAAACACCAACAATCTTAGGGATTTGAAAATCCTCCTCAAAACATGAGAACAATCACACTTATATCTCATTGAAAAAAAACCAGGAATAATAAAATTCCTCCATGAGTATTGCTGATACATTCATTTCCATTTACAACAATATTACAATTTTTGTCTAATAAGAACACACTGAAAATACAAATAAGCAACTTATCTTATGAAGTGAATGAATGGAAACCAAGGAACGGACTTCCACTCTCCACCCAACCCTAGGTCAACTTCATTGCAATATTTCTTTTAGTTTACCACCCGAGAGTTGCATTTAGAGTCTAAGGAGTAAGTGCTCAACGGAATTAAAAACCATTGCCAATTAATTGATCACACAAGAGTCCAGAGACCACCCCATCTTCACTTAATTAATTTAGGACTATATCATTCAATGCCTCCACCAGTTCACCTAGGAATCCAGAGCACACTTATGTCTATTTGATAATCCCATAGATATAAAAAGCACACAGAGTTTACCCTTTTCCAACCAAGGATCCAAAGTAGACTTGAGTTTCCACTTGCTCAACCCGGTAGGACTCTAGAACACACAATGTCTCAACCTTGTTTCTTTCTTCAACCATGCTTCTCAGCGTGCTCGTGATCTAGTTCGAACACATGTTCCAACATTATTCCTTTTATTTTTCAAGTTTTCTTGCATTTCCCTATATGTCTAACATGACATATGACACCCAAAGAACACTACTCGTATCTGTGATTATAGAGATGTTAACCATGCTTGTTTTGTTTGTTTGTTTTTTTGGGTGTGGGTAGCTCTTCACATATCATAGTGTTGTCTCTCAGCTCATGCGAATTACCATCTCCGGTGAATATCCTGTTGAAGAATCTAGGGCAAATGTAGTTAATGAGATTCTTATTATCATGATAACTATTTGTGAGGTATTTAATTTTTGTTTATTAGCATATTATTTTATATTAGAGTGTGTCTTCTTTAGTTCATATAATAGCTACCAAAACAAAGAGACAAGAACATAAGATGTTGGCTTTCTGCCAAAGCCAAAACCTTTCCCTCTTGGAGAGGAAAACCCGACAAAATTATTCTTATAGAGATTCCAATTGACGAATACCAAGAACATGACCCTTGACCTGTTATGCCACTCCAAGACCAACACACCAATCCTCTTCTTTGTCACTCCTGAGATCATCAACATTGTTGCACCATTGAGGGCATCACTACTGCACCACAGAGATATTTAGTTTTGTTGCACCATGACTAATTCTTCCTCGAGAGCTTCATCGATGCTACACCATGACTACTCCTTCATCGAGATATTCATTCATAGGTGTGTGTATATGTATATATGTATATATGTATATATGTATATATGTACATATCTATATATGTACACACACACATATATATATGTGTGTGTGTGTGTGTGTGTGTGTGTGTGTGATAGTTGTACCGATGTCTTCATCATGATCCTGATTCCATGTCTTCATTAATGCACTTAAATCTTCATTATGACCTTGTCTTCATTAGGATTATTACCGAGACCATGGTTGTCATTATGCTGAGATCTTGACGGCGTTTAGTATGTTAAGAATGCATTACTTATGAGATCACAATTGTGCCGAGATAGTGAGTGTATCTTCTACATCCAATATGTCAAGACAGTGATTGGCACTGTGGTCTTTATTATCCCATCTATATTGAGACAATGACTGCATTCTTGAACCAATATCACCATCATAGTTAGGCCATGATTGTCACCATTGAGAAGGATGAGACTGTAATCTGCTCACTGAAATTATCCAAGAGATAGTGTCCTCCTGTAATGCGGATTAGATCCATGTACCCATTCTAGAGAATCCGAGTTACTTATCTCAAATGTTTGCACTCTTGTACTTGTCCGAGATTACAGAGGATCCGAGATTCTATCTTGTACAAAGATCAGTAGGGTTGTATAATAGTTATGTCTCCATAATAAGCCGAAGTGATAGTGAATCGTTGTGTAATTTTATTTGAGCCGACATGATTTCTCTTTATATTGTTTTGTTGGCTGACTTGTTCAAGAGGATTGTGCTTGTCTTGGAGGGTCGATCTAGACACTATGTTGACACATATACATTAAATATATGTTCAAGAAGAGCTCTTTAACATTTTCTTTGACTGTTTGACTTTCCTATAGCACTTCAACATGTGCTGGAACTATGTAATGAGCAAGAAACTCATTTTATATTTTACAAAAATAATATTTCTTTTCTTTTAAAAGTACAAAGATCAAAATTACATTTATGAAGACCGAGCCTAGTTACATTTTCTTCAACATATCCTCCTTCTTCCTTTCCCGTCGACTCTTTTTTCTCCATCAACCCCCTCACGGCCATTGCATGTTGACAACACCATGCAAATCATGAGAAAAGACAGAGGGGGTATGGGTTTGTCCTCCATTTAGGAAGCCCATACTCCACCTCCCTGCTTGTCATGTAGACCATTAAAACGCAGTGGGAAGGCTGGTGGCCATTAATGAACAACCTTGTCTTAACCAATTTCCCAAGCAAATCCTCCTCAAAACTTTTGAATCTGTGTCCACTCCTCTCATCAAGTCATTATGTTTTCATTTACACAATATTTACATGAATTACAATGCATAAAGATAATTATAAGAGGGATTAACAAAAAGGGTTGTCACAAAAACACTTTGTAAAAAGTAAAGATTCTTTGAGGTTCGTTTGAAAAGATTGAAATGGAGGTGATAATTTTTTAACAGAGAGATATTTTTTTTAGTGCCAATAGCTTCAATACATAATAAAAGACTTGCAAAATCATTGTAAAGAAAAGGATTTTTTTTTTGGCAATAATCAAAAGATGGCATTTCCTCATCTAAAATGGAATATCATATCAATGTAATTATACAAGATAAATACAAAGGTTTAATATATTTTGTGTTAGTGTTATTTTGATGTTTGCAATACTACAATTCTAAAAGTCAAGACATTTTAACCACTCGCTTAGTGTGCATGATTGATAGTACCTGACACTCGAAGGTGACATAAAAATGAAGCAAACCTAAGATAAAAGAATTAATGCAAGTGAGCGATTACAAGTGAGTGTGGTAAATATGTGGAGGAAATTGTTTCCAATATGCATGTCAAGAATAAAAGGATTTGCAAGAGTATAACCATGAACTTCAAATCAAATTAAAGCAATTGAGTGGGACTTACAATAGAAATAAAACATCATTGATCACATAGTTGATATACTACAGTTGGAAAATAATATTTGAAGTGATCAAGGTATGAAGGAATGATTCATTGATTGATGCACTTTAAATAAAGTGAAGAGAAAAGTAAGATTAACTTGATGATATGCTAGATGCAACATCTACAACTTAGATAGATTCAATTTGTGATAGAGGACCTCATACAGAAAGCTAATGCAATTTGTGATATAGATGAACTCATCGAAAATATTGATGCAAGTTGTGACATAGAGGAGTTATTAGAGAATATTGATATAACAAATGATACAAAGTATCTTATCCAAAATTATATTGCAACATGTGAAATAGATGAAATCTTGCAAATGGTTTATGCTAATTGTGATACAAAAGACCTAATGGAGTCATAAAAAATGAATGAAAATGAATCACAATCACACAATGATTGCACTAGTAATAGAAAAAGAAAATGTGAAGATGCGGAAGAACAACATCAAGAGCTTCCCAAATGTTTCTTACACCTTGGAAAGAGATACCATTCAACATAAGTTGACATGGTTTGGGGTATGATGAAGGAAACAACTTGCATATTATGGATTACTCCAAGCCGGTTAAGTTTGTAAGCACAAGATTTATTGAAGATGCCAAAAATCTTGAAAATAAAAGCCAACATTGTTAAAGAGTTGGTCACACTAAGAGTTAGTGTTTTGATCTCCATTCTTGCCTTCATTATGGGAAGACAAATCACTAATCAAATAAATATCAAAAGAAGAATCTTATTAAGAAGATGGATAATTATGAATGAATAAATTGTTGGAGATGGAATCCATAGGTGAAGCAACTACATCAGTCTTACCACCTTGTCAATAGATAGGTAAAGACACAAAACAAAGAAGCAAAGGAAAAGATAACAAGCTATTAAACAATTATTCCAAATGATTTTGGACATGATCTAAATCCAATTCTAGGTGTCCTCTAAATTCAAGGATGGTACTCTCCACACCTCAAAGGGGGGAGAGAAATGAAAAAATAAACTCTCCTACACCTTTAAAATGGGGAGTAAATTGATGAAACAATGAAGGTTAGAGGACAACAAAAAACCATTGGATTATTCAAAGTAGATTGGTTATTGGTCATCTAAAATCCATCACATTGTTCAAAATAGATTGGTTAGTGGTCATCCAATACCCACCACATTATTCAAAGTAGATTGGTTCGTGGTCATCTAAAAATGACTACATTATTCAAAGCGGATTTACAACTTGGACCAAACACTCTATGGTGTTCATGCACTACTTCGGTTCTACATAACATGCTAGCTTCTTCACCATACCTTGACATCATTGACTCCATCTACATTCTCTCATCCATGTATCTACATAACCTCTCTCTCACTTTATCTCTAGCCCTTGTTAATCCATATCTTGACTTGGCCTTCTAACGTCATTTGCACTTGCTGGAATCACACTTTGAGTCCAAACCTAATGCTCCCCTTCTGCCACTTCATTGCAATGAGCATCTCAATCTGGTTTTTGTCTACATCGACTTTAATCCTTTCCTCTGCATCTGCTTGCTAAAACAATGATTCCAAACCATCTCAGGTTGGGTCATCCATGCATTGCTTTTGGCTTTGTAGCATGACCAAAAAGTACATTTCTTTCTTCACCGTATAGCAGTTTCTCATTTTTGGCCCTTAGTTTTTCTTTGATGCGAGCGGTTATTAAAAAAAAAAAGAGAAATAAATACATGAAAACACATCATAAAAATAACATACAAACACCATAATTTAACAAAAAAAACTCTTATTGGAAAAACAACTTTGAATAAGAAATATACAATTCATAACCTAAAAACATCTTACAACAATTTGTTGCATAACATAAAAATACTATAAACAAAACCATAAATTACCAAAACTAAATTAATTTTATAACTAAATAAAATTCACTTGAACTACCTACCAACACATTTAGAACTTTCAATAAACTTATCTTAATTTTTATTTATTTATTTTTATTTTTTATAAAATAAATAAATTTCTCATATTCCAACTCACTTCATATCAAATATCCATCCATACATATATCAGAGTTTCCTAACCATGTCTTAAATAAAAAGTTTTTTTAAATCTTTAATCTAAAGATGAACTACATTAAATGATAGACCAAACAACTAATAATATAATTAAACTGAAAGACACTCTCATAAACCATATGAATGACAAAAATTATTAAAAAAAAAATAAAAAAAAAATCAGAGTTGCTACCAAAACAGAGTTGAAGATATCGCCAATCCTTCAATTCACACGTCTCTTATTTTTAGTAAGTGCAACCAACCCTGCGTCTGCAACAATCCCTTCCATGTTTATAATGGCTTGCGAGAAACTACGAAGCCCCACATACCCAAAATAAAACATACTTCCATGTTTATAATTTACTTGTAAGAAACTACGAAACCCTATATATCAAAAAACAGAGGCAGAAACTATGAGAGCCCAACAGTCCTCAACAACATTACATATTATCTGTGATCGCCACACATCTGATGTAGAACTACTAATCGTGAATTTCAGTTTTAGGGAGTGAATAACTCGCTCTCGAACAGTCCGGTGTATCTACCCACTCTACCACTCAACAATGGATGATTTTAGTATTTACTGGTTCATCACTTCTCATATTTTCCCCTTATGTGCCGAACTACAATACCAAAATTATTCGCTTATATTATAAATACTGGGGACCGCGGGATCCCGTTGGGGCAGAGCATTAGGTGTCTCCGAGAACAATTGGAGCAGAGCACTTTGTGTATTAAAAAACAATGCATAGGTTTGGGCCTGAGACACCCATTGCAGGTTTCATGGCGATCTTGATGGTGGTGGCGTTATACGTTGGGGCAGGTGCAGCAGAAAGAGAGATAAAGCCTGTATCCTTTATTTTCGGGGATACTTTGTCAGATGTTGCAAATAACAATCACCTGCAGAGGAGTCTGGCGAAGGCCAATTATCCATGGTATGGCATTGACTATGCCAAGGGAACAGCTACTGGCAGATATAGTTGGTATTTCTTATTTCCCTCTTTCAGAATTCAACTGGTTTACCGGGAATATAAATACAATTTGTATAGGGGAATTATAGTTGGTATTTCTTATTTCCCTCTTTCAGAATTCAACTAGTTTGCCCGGGAATATAAATACAATTTGTACAGGGGAATGTGTATAGAGGTATTTTTTCTGAATTTATTTTGATTATAGATTTTGGAAATATTTTGGATTTTTTTATCTTGTAATGAAAAAATCTTTCTCATTTATATTAATAAAAATCAAAATCATAGTACATTTACATAGTATTTCATATTTACATAGTATTTCATATTTTCTATAAAAAAAAATTAATGTCATCTTAAACTGTTTTTATTTCTACTATTCTTCCTATGATTCTTATCATCAGTATATTCTATAAACTCTGATTCTTTTAATTACTGTCTTAAAAAATAAAACTATCTATCTAATATCAATAAGACAGCAGGGATCTCCTCTATCAATTTTCCTGTTGTTACTTACATTTTTTCAAAAAGAACCAGATTCTATCAAAACATAAAGCTCTATGAAAGAATCAGAGTCTATCAAAACATAAAGCTTTATGAAAAGTTTATGCTGCCAGCATTTGTCATGGCTTTTTGTTCATACGCAGAGAAGAAAAACTTATTTGGTTCTTTATTTATTTCTCTCTTAGATAGTAAATCTGCTGTTCAGTTTTTGGCCCTGTAAATGTGATCGAAATTGATATGATGATCGAAATTGATATGATGATAGATACTTACAAACTTCCTGATGCCTTTCATCAAATTGTTTAATATGAGAAAATTGAAACTATTGTATCTTTTCACCCAGTCAATGATTCTCTTTGCATCTCCATAAATCTGAATGTGTTCCATACTTAATTATTTTGGCTGAATCACTACTCCCCAAATAGCTATGACCTCTGCTTTACTACTCCCCACATAGCTATGACCTCTGCTTTACTGTTCGTGCTCTGTCCCCTTGCCACTATTAACAATTACTAAGATCTTAGAATTTACTATCAATAAATAGGTTAAACCTTCAGATATCTTTATATGGATGACAAATTCTGAAAATATTCCAAAGTAAGAGTTCCAAAGTCTGCAATCGACCTCAATTCAGCAACCTCACCTTCCCTAATTGTTTAATTTCAAAATATTCTCAAATCTACCATAGACATAAAGATGTTAGTTATTTTCAAGAGGAGTTGTTTACGAGGCAGAGGAATTGTCCGGATGGCCAAAAGTGGCTGAAATCCGGGTAAAAAAAATTCAAAAAATCTTGTAGAGATACTCTTTGAATCATGTTTTTGATGGTGGAAATAGATTCAGCCGCATCAAAAACATTTAAGACACCTAAAATTTTGAAGTTTAACAACTATAACTTGGATTAACAAAAATCTTTGCCAGATTTTCTTTAAATATGACCGGAATTTTCATAACTTTTGGGGCAACTCCTCCGCCTCGTTAGACTACGCGTTTTCAAGATATTCATGAATTGGGTGTTGCTAATTTTGTAGCTCGGAAAACAGGTTTGCCAATCCCGGCGGCGTACCTGGATCCATCCACTGATGAGAACACTGTTGAAACGAGGTGTCAACTATGCTTCGGGTGGAGGCGGCATTCTTAACGAAACAGGATCTCTTTTTGTAATAACTTCTCTGCAAATGGTCAAATGGTCGTCTTATTTTTTTAAAGTTAATTTCATTCTCTGACCTGCTAACTGCATGCCACGTGTAGATACAGCGACTGTGTATGTGGAGGCAAATAGAGATGTTTCAAGGCACTAAGATTACTGTCGCCAAGAAAATCGGGCATGAGCGGGCAGAGAAATTCTTTAATGGATCCATCTATTTAATAGGCATCGGAAGCAATGATTACATTAATAATTATTTGAATCCCGCTCTGGGTGATTCTTGGGAATACAGTCCGGATGATTTCATTGATTATCTTGTCTCCACATTGCGCCAACAGTTAAGGGTGAGTTTTACATAATTATAAATTTGAGTAAAACCAAATACCAAATATTTAAAATGAGGTAGAGGCTATACCAATTGGGCATGCGCAAGATGCTCTTCACTCGGTTGTATTTCTCTACAGCGGGTAATGACAACAGTTGGTAGTTGCCAACAGAATCTCAACGAATATGCCGTAAGTTTAACGCTGCTGTGAAAAACCTCATCGCTGATCTAAATTCAAAACTGCCAGCAGCTGGCTTTAACTTTACAGATAGTTACGATTTCTTTATGAAGCTCATAGAGAATCCCCAAGCTTATGGTGAGAGTCAAAAACCTTTAATACGTAGCAATTTGCTATTCAAATAACATGTTTCATGGGGTTGGTTTTGGATTGGGGAGTGAGTGTATTAACGAGACTTTTTTTTTTCAGAGAAAACATCATGGCTTTATATTAAGGGGATATAAAGGTCAAAATATACATGTTCAGAAGAGACTGATTGGGGACTGAGTGTCTTAACGAGACTTTATGGATGCAGGGTTTGATAATTCTGATACTCCTTGCTGCAGTATTGGAGGATACCGGCCCACATTAACATGCGTGTCTGCTGCAAAGCTGTGTCCAGACAGAAACAGATATTTGTTCTGGGATGAATATCATCCTACTGACGCTGCAAATGTATTGATTACAGAGAATCTTCTGTCTACCGTAATTTTTTTCTCTGCCAATTCTACTCACTCACTTGCACCATCTCCATCTCCATCGCCATCGCTATCTCCGTCTCCGTCTCCGTCTCCATCTTGACAGTACATTTGTCTCCGTTTTATTCATACAGATATATATATTACAAAAACTGGCACGGGCTACCCATGCCAGAGGAAAGTGTTAGTTACTTTAGTTTGTACTATTGACAGTCATGTAGCTATATTGACTCATCATTATTGTTTAGCATACTATTGACTTACAGTCAAACTTTCAGCTTCTAATTATAGAATTTTAGTACTATTGTTTTCTGACATTTTTTGCAATCAGCTTCTAATTATAGAATTTTAGTACTATTGTTTTCTGACATTTTTTGCAAGGAAGTAATGGTGGCTTGAGTAATATTGTTTTCTGGCAAACGGGGGAATTTTAGTGCTATTGTTTTCTGACATTTTTTGCAAGTAATGGTGGCTTGAGTACTATTGTTTTCTGGCAAACGGGGGGCTTTTGGCAAACGGGGCCGCCACTCTTCCCATGTCATCAAGTCATCAATGTCAGTGGGCGAAAATCGGTGAGTGAAAATCATCAAGTCATCAATGTCACTGGGCGAAAATCATCAAGTCATCAATGTTACTGGCGAAAATCGGTGAGTGTTGGTGAAAAATAAATGAGAGCCTAGTTCAATCTATGTATAAATCTATGCGTGTGAATGTAATGATTAAGCTCTTCTATAGAGTCTTCAGTGTTTCAGTCATGGTATCAGAGCTTAGGTGAGCTTCAATCATGGTATCAGAGCTTAGGTGAGCTTCAGGGAACAGAACTCGTTGTGAGGAGAGGCCGAGTGGTATCCGCTGCGTGAGGCCAATTGTTGTGCTCTCGCTGAACGATCATGCGAAGAGCCTGAGACAGCGTGAAGGAATTGTTGTGTGAGAGCTGAGTGTTAGCCGAGATCTGTGAGGCTTTGTTGTGTTGCTATGTTGTGCTTGTTGTCCATAATCTTTGTTGGTGATTTTTTTTTTGTTTCTGCCGAGTAGTGAGAACAATTGAGTGTGGGCTGTTTTGAGTTGTGAGACAGTGTGCCCTGTTGTTGGCACTGATTGGTGAGAGTTGTTCGGTGCGGGAAGGTCGTTGTGACAGGTGCAGCATGGTTGTGTGAGCATGTGTTGAGGGTTGTGTGAGCCTTTGCCCATGTGGAGGTCAACCAGAGGTAGTGATGAAGGCTGAGGTGAGTGCCAAGAGGAAGCATTGTTAAAACGAGTGTGTGAGGCCTGGCGACAGTGTGGCTAGGATCTAGTAGAGATCTGTTGGGTGAAAAGCATCGAGGTGAGCTCAAAGAGTTGACGGCCAGGGGGTGAGACGCTGACACAACGTGTAGCGTGGCCGTGGGTGCTTGTGTCGCTGCTAGGGCCAGTGGCCCTGTGTGATTGAGTGGTGAGTAGGAGCCATTGAGGCTTGTGAGCATTGAGAGGACCGAGATTTGTGAGGGTTGTGAGGCTGGAAGCAGAGTAAGTCTATCCAATGTAAACTCTTTGTTCTCTGATGATGTGTTAAGTGTTCTTGAGTGTGGAAGGCCAATTAAAGGCCAATTGAATGCATTCTTCAATCTAGGGAGAGTGTTGTTAGTGAGCACCTATGTAGAGAGCCCCTTAGAAGGTCATTCGCTTGATTGGAGTATAATGAGTGAGATAATGTTCGATATTGATCTTTTTGATGATGCATTTTTAGAGAGCCCATTTGGAAGTATTTTTGGACCTGGTAATATTTTTTATTCATGGAGTATTTTTGAGTCACAAGAATTATTAGATCAACAGAACAATTTTTTTGATGACCATAAATATCCAGAGGTGGAGTCCATTCCACATGAGAGCAAAATTTGCTTGTCCCTGAACCCAACTACTAGTATTGTGATTGGATCCACTTCTAAGATCGTTGTGATAGTGAAGGATACTACTATGGATGTTGTGCAGAGGCGGCTCATGTTCGAAGATGAGTGCATTTTGGTGGCTCCTCATGGAAGGTGGGGAGAACATGAATTAGATTACCTTGTTCGGGATCTTGTATTGCATCCCAATCCAGAAGAGGTTGTTGATGTTAAGTACGTAAGAAAGGAGCAGAGGAAGTTCATAAGGAAAGCCAGAAAGGTGAAGATGAAACTAGGCCAGCGAATGAACAAGCATGGGCCCTTTAGCAAGAAGGTAAAAATGAAATGTTTTGTTGTAAGCCTAGCTGAGACTGAGACTTAGACCAGCAGGCAAGTTAAATTTTAGATCGCCATGATTAAGGGGAGGTGTTAGAACTTAATCACCACTGCGGCAAACGGCACTCCCACTGTTCCCATTTCATCAAGTCATCAATGTCAGTGAGCGAAAATCGACGAATGTTGCTGAAAAATAAATGACAGCCTAGTTCAAGAACTATGTATAAATCTGTGTGTGAATGTAATGATTAAACTCTTCTAAAGATTCTTCACGTTTTTGTCAGCTTGAGCACCTTGTTGATCTTAACAATACAAGAAAGGATATGCATCGCAATTTTAAACTCTGGATTTTTGATCTTAACAATACAAGAAAGGTTATGCATCGCAATTTTAAACTCTGAAATCCAGAATATAGAGTAATTGCTAGCAAACCGTACAGGGTGCAATAGCTTCAATACCACCTCTGGAAATTTAGTCGATCAAATGGCTATAGGCAGTAGCATTAGTTTAAACTGGCAAGCTACGTTAGGGGTGATTCATTGCCTTTCCGTTCTATTTATTTAATATAATATTAAATTATTTCCAGATAATAAACTAATAAAAGTAATCTAGCGATCATTAAACTCAATTCATATCTCAATTCTATGATGCTTAGTTCAGGATGCTTATTGCTCGAGCAATAGATTTTCTAAAGTCTTATTTCAAAATTAGATTGGTGTAATGCAATATTTAATATTTAATATAAAAAATAAATATTTATTTTTTAATATTATTAAAAAAATTATTTTTCAAATATTTCATTGCATCAATATAAAAGTTTTTTTTACAATATAATGCATGTTTATAATTATCTCATATATTTTATGCCAAGATTTATGGACATGGTTACAATATTCATAATGGTGATTTTTTATTGTTAACTTTTACAAGAAAATTATCCCAAAATAAAATCTTTTACTCATATTTAGATAAATAACATATTTACCATCATTTACTTGCCACTATATTTTAAGCAAGTGTTTGCATAAAAAATGGATGGGAATAAGATGAAAGTTGTGTTTAAGTGACACTAAAATCTTTTACCCATATTTAAGTAAATAACATGTTTACCATCATTTACTTCCCGCTATATTTTAAGCAAGTGTTTGTATAACAAGTGGATAGGAATAAGATGAAAGTTGTCTTTAAGTGAGACTTTGTGGAGTTTTCTGGGGCACTTCAATAAGCAAGTGTTTACATAAAAAATGGATGGGAATAAGATGAAAGTTGTGTTTAAGTGAGACTAAAATCTTTTACCCATATTTAAGTAAATAACATGTTTACCATCATTTACTTCCCGCTATATTTTAAGCAAGTGTTTGCATAACAAGTGGATAGGAATAAGATGAAAGTTGTCTTTAAGTGAGACTTTGTGGAGTTTTATGGGGCACTTCAATTCCACAGAGTTCAGGAGTCAAACTTGCGATTATAGACAAATTAGATGGGAAAACTTGTGATTTCAATGAATGGGAAAACCTCTGATTTCAATGAATTCTTGTCAGATTCTAGACAAATTAGATCAGAAACCTTTTAAAGACAACTCGAATAAGATACATATAAATATACTTCCCACCAGTTATTTCCAACTATTATTTATGTTTTCATCACATTTATGTAGGAGTAAAACTATGAATGTGTAATGTAGACTTACTAGTGGTTACTATCCACCAAAATTTGTAAGTCTTTGTACTGGAGCAAACAATTAATTTAGTAGTTCTTGTCAAAACAAGATTATAATATTTTACTTTTCTATTAATCACTATTAATTTAATATTTAAAAAGATTTGATTTTTTTATACAATTTAATATTTTATACTTAGAAAATTACTTTAATTATTTTACTTCCTATTATAAAAATAACTTTACTATTAAAAAATCTCATATATATATATATAATTAATTTTTTTTTTTCCATTTGTTTAGAAATTTTAAAACAAAATCTCTTTATTGTACGTTTTTAATATTGCCTTCCTTTCTTTCCTTTTTTAAAATTCAGCGTCAGAATTTCCTTTTCTGTATATATTTATTTAAAAATGTCCTTGAGATTTTGATTTAGTAGATTTGGAATATATTTTTGTGGTGGTTAGGGGTGAAATTACGGATTTTTAAACAAATTTTCTTCTCTATTCCAACGACCATCTAATCATTTCGTTTTTTTTATTATGGGTTTGATTTAATTCTCTTCCTATATTGGAATCAGTCTCTAATTCATCTCTAGGCATTCTTGTAATTTGAATTTTATTTAAAAAAAATTGGATGGATGGTTGAGTGTTAAGATTTATTTTAAACTATAATTTTATGTATTTTATTCTTTAGAAAATTTAAAAGCTTTTATTTTATGTATTTTATTCTTTAGAAAATTTAAAAGATTTTATTTATATATTTTTTTTAGAAATTTAAAAAATCTAATATAAATGCCTTTTAGTTTCATTTTTTTTGGTTCATTCTTAGTTTTTTCGGTTTACCATTTTATTTCATTTCATTTTATTTCTTTCAACATAATATTCTAATTACAAAGTGGCCTTGTAAGAGGATGACCTTGCTTAGTGAGAAATTTATACTGGAGCTGGTTTTTCGTCGAAAGCCATTGTTGACATTAAAAGAATTGAAGAAATCCATTCCACCTCATTGCTTCTAATGGATCAATTCTCATATCAGGGATATGATTTTGAATTGCTACATTTTTGTTGTATTCCGCAACCACCTATTACTTCACAGCGCCCGACATGGTTGGATGGGAACCATGGTTTGGTTATTAGACAACCCATGGTGCATTCTGATTGGGATATGGGTTATAGTATATGAATGCAGGCATCATGCCTTTAGTGACTATTTGGTGGATGATGAAGTAGGGATTATACTACATTCTATTGGAAAATGTAATTATTACTTGTCTCGGTTGTGATTTTTGCTATGTAAAAGAGTTTGTTCCTATTAGTTAGGAGTTGTTTTTTAAATTGGTGTGTGGTTGAGATATTCTCTCAAGCAAGTGATTGTGTGTCCAAGATAGTTTCCCTATCTTGAGACAACACTTCATATATTTATTTGTAACATTAGTTGATTAATGTGAATATAGATTTCCTTATCGAAATTTAACATGGTATCAAAGTCGTTAAGGGCCTCGACCTCAGCCCCTCCTGGGCTCAAGGAAATAAGAGAGTATAATTTTATTGTTTTAGTTTTTGTTTGTCCATTAGACTATTAAAGTTCTTGAGAAATTGATTCGAGAGAAATCAAGTCGAGTAGGATAGATTAACTTGATAATATACTAGATGCAACATCTACAACTCAGATAGATTCAATTTGTGACAGAAAGAACCTCATACAAAAATCTAATGCAATCTGTCAATTCTACTCACTCACCATCTCCATCGCTATCTCTGTCTCCATCTCCATCTTGATAGTACATTTGTCTCCATTTTATTCATGTATATATATATATATATATATATATATATATATATATATATATATATATATATTACAAACACTAGCACAGGCCACCCATGCCAGAGGAAAGTGTTAGTTACCTTAGTTTGTACTATTGACTTACAGTCAAACTTTCAGCTTCTAATTATAGAATTTTAGTATTATTGTTTTCTGACATTTTTTGCAAGGAAGTAATGGTGGCTTGACTACTATCATTTTCTGACATCTTTTGCGAGGAAGTAACGATTTTTTTGAAGGAATTAATGGTGGCTTGAGTACTATTGTTTTTGGGCATTTTTTGCAAGGAAGTAACGACTTTTTTGTAAGTAATGGTGGCTTGAGTACTATTGTTTTCTAACATTTTTTGCAAAGAAGTAATGCTGGCTTGACTACTATCGTTTTCTGACATTTTTTTGCGAGGAAGTAACGTTTTTTTTTAAGGAAGTAATGGTGGCTTGAGTACTATTGTTTTCTAGCATTTTTTGCAAGGAAGTAACGATTTTTTTGCAAGGAAGTAATGGTGGCTTGAGTACTATTGTTTTCTGACATTTTTTTGAAGGAAGTAATAGTGGCTTGAGTACTATTTTTTTCTGACATTTTTTGCAAGGAAGTAACGGTGGCTTGAGCACCTTGTTGATCTTAACAATATAAGAAAGGATGTTCATCGCAATTTTAAACTCTGAAAATCCAGAATATAGAGTAATTGCTATCAAACAGTACAGGGTGCAATAGCTTCAATACCATCTTTGGAAATTTAGTCGATCAAATGGCTATAGGCAGTAGCATTAGCTCAAACCAATGTTGTGAAAAGCGCGAGCGGGATTAAATCGGCGCGGGGAACGAATCAGAAAAAATCGGAAAAAAATCAGAGAAAAGCGGGAAAAAATCGTTTGGTACAAAAATATTCATTTTTTTTCATTTTTTTTCAATTTTTTTAATATCTAAACCATCTACAACATAAAATAAATACATTGACACATAAATATGATTAGAAAACTAATATATAAGATGTTTAATATCATTTCTAGCGCTAAAATCACACATAACATTGAATCATGTCCTGAATAGTAAGTCCTGACTCCTGAGTCCCAACTCAGCCTCAAAATATCAACAAAAAATATGATAATGTATATCATCATGTCATAACGTCATATACAATAAAATGAGGTCTAATCCTATTGATTTCCTCTGCCCCTCTTGCGAGAAAATGCCACAACTTTCCCTTTCCCTCTAGATGTAGATGTCGGTGCCTGTGCTGGTGGAGATGGCAGTGGAGTCTGATGTGCTCTAGAAGCTGAAGAACTAGAAGTAGGAGCTATAGGAAGTAGACCACGTCCTCTACTGGTGGCAGGGGTAGCCCGAGCAGGTGGTGTCACCTGGAAACATTACAATCTCCCAATCCTGAAATCCTGAAAAACTAATAAGTCTGCTGGATTTTAAATGAAATATAAAATTCTACTTTCTCCATATGAAATCCAATGAGGTTGGAACCACTCTCAAACATCCTGAGTCATTTCATGGTAATGTTAAAAATTTAAGTAAAAGGATGAAAATGAAGATTAAGGAGAATGTCACTTTTACTTTAAGAATTTAACATTACCATGAATAGCATATCCATACTAGGGCCTAGACTTGATCATTAAGCTGCCCCACTCAAAAATTATTTGTTTCTTTCAAAAAAATTGCATGAAAAAACCCAAATGACCAAATGAAAAACCAAAAAAAATTTATAAAATCGTGCTGTCCCGGAAACCCAGTGCTTTTTTCGAAAAAATCGCGCTTTTTTCGAAAAAATCGCGCTTTTTTCGAAAAAAGCGCCCTTTTCTGAAAAAAGCGTGCTTTTTTTTCGGAAAAAAAATCGACAAAAAAATAGCCGATTTTTTCGTGCAAAAGCGCGATTAAATCGGCGCGGGAAAAAAGCACGATTTAATCGCGCTTTTCACAACACTGGTTTAAACTGGTACATTAGGGTGATTCATTGCCTTCCATTCTATTTATTTAATATAGTATTAAATTATTTCCAGATAATAAACTAATAAAATTAATCGAGCGATCATTAAACTCACTTCTATGATGCTTAGTTCAGGATAATTATTGCGGTGCTCAAGCAATAGATTTTCTAAAAAGTCCTAATTAAAAAGTCTTATTTAAAAATTACTCGATAGATTGTTGTAATACAACATATAATATTTAATATAAAAGTTAAATATTTGTTTTTTAATATTATTAAAAATTAATTTTCAAATATTTCATTGCATCAATATAAAGGTTTTATTACAATTTTGCACAATATAATGCATGTTTATAATTACCTCATATATTTTATGTCATAATTTATAGACATGATTATAATATTTATAATAGTGAATTTTTATTCTTAATTTTCACAAGAAAATTATTCAAAAATAAAATCTTTTACTCATATTTAGATAAATAACATATTTACCATCACTTAATTCCCACCATATTTTAAGCGAGTGTTTGCATAAAAAATGAAGAGGAATAAGATGAAAGTTGTGTTTAAGTGAGAGTACCATCACTTACTTCTCACTATATTTTAAGAAGTGTTTGCATAATAAATGGATAGGAATAAGATGAAAGTTGTCTTTAAGTGAGACTTTGTGGAGTTTCATGCTAAAAGGAATTCGTGAAAAAAATTGTGGTCAGATCTTGATTTGTGTTGTTTAAACTGGTTTTTGGGGCACTTCAATTGTGCAAAGTTCACTAACTATTTCAATGAATCCCTACTAGATTATAGACAAATTAGATCGGTTTGAGTTCACCAATCAAACTTGTGATTTCAATTTCATTGAATCCCAACGATTTCAATGAATCCGTGCCAGATTATAGACAAATTAGATCAGTTTGAGTTCACCCATCAAACTTGTGATTTCAATGAATTCTTGCCAGATTCTAAACAAATTAGATCGGAAAGTCACACTACAACTCAAATAAGATGCATATAAATATACTTCCCACCAATTACTTCCAACCATTATTTATGTTTTCATCACATTTATGTAGGAGTAAAACTATAAATTGTAGACTTACTAGTGGTTACTACTCACCAAAATTTATAAGCCTTTGTATCGGAGAAAACAATTAATTTATTAGTTCTTGCCAAAGCAAAATTATAAAATTTGACTTTTCTATTCATCACTATTAATTTAATATTGATCAATATAAAATATAATATTTTATGCCTAAAATACAAAACAATTAATTTATTAGTTCTTGCCGAAACAAAATTATAAAAATTGACTTTTCTATTGATTTAATATTCATCAATATAAAATATAATATTTTATGCCTAAAAACTTACATTAATTAGTCTACTTCAAATAACTCTACTATTAAAAAACCATATATATATATATATATAATTAAATTTTTTCCACATATTTCAAATTTTTAAAACAAAATCCCTTCATTAATTTTTTCCACATATTTCAAAATTTTAAAACAAATGAGAATTTCCCATTTTTTAATATATTTATTTAAAAATATCCTAAAGTTGAGATTTAGATTTAGTAGATTTGGAATATATTTTTGTCGTAGTTAGGGATGAAATTAGGGATTTTTTTAACAAATTTTTAAGTTTCAGAATGGCCTCGCCTTCCACGTCTGCAATCAGGTAGCCTGCAAGATGTTAATTTTGCACCTATGGCCATCCATTTTCTTGATTCGTCCTAGTGAAAAAGCGACCCACACATAATAGTCTGTATAGCCCGTTTAGGTGTCCATGCGTGCATTTGCTAAATGGTGGCTAGTCTGATATGTTTCCTCTGCTCTATTCCAACGATCATCTAATCATTTCTTTTTTATTATGGGTTTGATTTAATTATCTAATAGGTGTTCCTATATTGGAATGAGTGTCTAATTCATCTCTAGGCATGCTTGAAATTTGAATTTTATTTAAAAAAAAATTGGATGGATAGTTGAGTGTTGAGATTTATTCTAAACTATAATATTATGTATTTTATTCTTTAGAAAATTAAAAAATCTTATCTATTTTATTTTTAGAAAATTTAAAAAATCTAATATAAATATCTTTTAGTTTCATTTCTCTTTTTTTCGTTTATTTTTAGTCTTTTCGGTTCACCATTTCATTCCATTTTCTTTGACATAATATGCTAATTACAAAGTCGCTTGGTGAGAGCATGACTTGGTGAGAAGTGAAATTTACACTGGAATGAGTTCTTCGTTGAAAGCCACCATTGACATTAAAAAAATTGAAGAAAGTTATTCCACCTCATTGCTTCTAATGGATCACTGCTCATATCAACAATATGATTTTGCATTGCTACATTTTGTTGTATTCCACAACCACCCGTTGACATTAAAAGAATTGAAGAAAGTCATTCCACCTCATTGCTTCTAATGGATCATTGCTCATATCAACGATATGATTTTGCATTGCTACATTTTTGTTGTATTTCACAACCACCTATTACTTCATCGCCTAACATGGTTGGATGGGAACCATGGTTTGGTTATTGGAGAATCCAGGGTGCATTCTGATTGGGATATGGGTTATAGCATATAGATGCAGGCATCATGCCTTTTATGACTATTTAGTGGATGATAAAATGGGGATTATACTACATTCGATTGGAAAATGTAATTCCTACTTGTCTCACTTGTGATTCTTTCTATGTAAAGGAGTTTGTTCCTATTTTTTTTTTTTTTTGTAAACTTGGTGGTGTTTCCTCTATTTATATTAGTTGTTCAAAATCAGATCTTCCATTTGCTCCAGGTGGCTTACTTGCCTGAAGGAAACCAGATAGCCACCTGTATGCCTTAAACATTGTCCAAAATTTGAAAAGGTCTTTCTATATCCATCTAGCAACATTGTCTTTACTGTCTCTACTACTGTTCAAATTAAACAAGTAAAATATTTTCATCAAAATTTTATCAGAAATGTACTGGACCTCTGCTTCAATCCTCGTCTAAGGATATAACTGGGGCTGGTGCTTTGGCACTGGAGCCAAGCATGTCGTTCCTCGTCATGTCTTGTAGTGTTTGCTCAATTCTTCCTAAAGCCAAGTTGTTTCTATAAGTTTGTATCTAGATTGTTACAATTTCCCTGAGGAGTTCTGCCCTGACAGGATCCTTTTCCTTGGCGTCCTCCTTTACCTCTAGTCCTCTACTGGCTACTTATTCCCAATTAAGGGTCATGGCCCATGCCACCACATTCTTCATGACCCAATACTGTTGTATTGTCTGTCTAAAGAGGGAGTGTTGTCCTCGAGAGTTCCCTGGATCTGGAACCATACTCTCCCAATCCTCCATGGGGATGTCTTGGTTCCCTATATTTTCGTTTAGTTCTCACTCCCATCCAACAATTTGGGCTCTGATGTCCGGCGGGTTCCCTACCATGTAGGCATCAATGAGGGATTTCATATGTTCACAACTTGACTTTCTCCCTTTCCTCCTTGCTCTTTGTTTGAGCCGCTCGCTCCCTCTGCCATATTTTTGTTTCTCTTGCCCTTCCTGGTCGCCATGTTGCCTGCATGCCTACTACTGACTACTTCTTTTTGTTCACAGTCTTCCTCACTTTGTAGGGCATGGTGTGAGGTGAGACCTATCACATAACCATTATGATTATCAGTTTGATAATAATAAAACAAAACAATTTCCATTTTACCTGTGTCCCTTTTCTGTTACAGTGCCAAAACTTGCGCTCTTCGAGATTTCTTTTATAATTTTCCCAATCCTCTCAAAACATGGGTTCTTTCCATTCTTACTACTCTTGAAGTTTTTCCCTCACGGCAACAAACGTCATGCAAACAGCTCGTTTGGGGCATCCACTCAGGTTCGCCACCAGGGTAGGTTGGTTTGTTGTTTCTCGCATTGCAGGGAACCTTGGTCATGGATATGTTTTCCCTCAGAATGTTGACCCTATGTTTTTCCTCCCTTAGAGGTCTTCTGTTTCCTTGTTTCCCTCTTGTCTCAGTTCTACTTGCTCTTCGAGGTTTTTCCTTTTTTTCTTCTGGCTTTCTCTCAATGTTTCCAATGGGGATCATTATAGTCTCACTCTTCTTTGTTTTATTTTGAGAATTTTCCATGGTGGAAACCTTTCCCTTCCTGGAATCTATTCCCTCCCTTCCTAGCTTACTCCCCAGGATTTTCATAGCCCATTCCACAGTTTTTGGCCAACCAGGATCCCAGGAGTTCCTGGGTGCCTCCTATGAAGTAGGAAAGTGTTCCCTCTGCGGACAGAGGCAACCCCTCTAGCCCTAGAGTGGGTCTAGTCACAGCAAAAACAAAACAAAAACTGAATCCCTTAAATAGTCGTCATTGGAGGCCTACCTCAAACCGGTGGTTGATGATGTTCCGTTGCACTGCTCCAGCTTCCGTTTCTTTCTCCTCATTGAGCAATCAACCTAAAATATCACAAGAAAACAACAGAGCATGTAACTAAGAACAACAATGATCTATTTACTTATAAAGTCAAGAAATCATAAGTTATCAAGTAAATTGTACACAAGATATAGGAAATCATCATCGACTGTATTAAAATGAATCAAGAGCAAAGCTTATAACCAAGTCTTGATGTCGCAAGCCTTCTCGGAGGGTCCAGCCAGTATGTTTCTTCAAGCATTCACTCTCAAGAATGGGTCCCCCAAATATACAATATCTCTTTCTCACTCACAAGCTTTAATACAAAGTTAAGCCACTCCACAACCTCTTACCAAACTATTAGCAATTCCACACTTGTCACACTCACACAAAAGCTATCTACTAAACTCAAAAGAACTAGCAGCATTGTCCAACTAAAAGAACTAGCAGATCATAGCAATGGTGAGTGATTTTATAAGAGAAGGAGTCTCCATGAAATGAGGGAGAGGGAGCTTATCCTCAAGGGAGGTTGCACAAAAGACGGAACCACCATCCCAAAGGAGGAAGGGCGACCCAAACTGACCCCACAACTAGCTCTAGAGACATCCACAAGGCCAACTGTTTGAACAAATTCACCCAATCTAGATTGTCTCTAGTCGTGAACTAAGTCTCAGTGACAACATCACAAGGAGGCAATGCATGCAGGCCAATTGTCACAAAAAATAGCTGGGAGCCTCACTCCGTGTCCTAAAATTTGACTGTCGCGGGAAACAGGTGTACACCTGCGATGGTGTCACGATGAGTCTGTTTATGACCAGGGATCGTCGCGTATATTAATGGCTTACTCACGACGAGGCAGAAACGTAGGGAATAAGGGTCAACTTGCAACATCAGAGAGAATTTGCTTAATCTTATTACATGAGTGGGAAGATATGAACATGTTTATTTGATACATAACACAACAGAGGGACTGAGATGAGGACAGTGACAAATTACTCTGTAACAGATGCCCCCTAAAGCATGAAGCCCAAGAGAGTGGGAGGGGTGAAATGCTTTACGAAACCATAATCGAACTAGAACACGACCTTAAAGAACCTGCACACGCAAGTACAACTGATATCTCAGATAGTGAAATACATGTAGTCTAGGCATGGGTGCAACCATCCAAAAGACATATAAATCTTGGTCTATGGTATGGACGTAGCCACCCAGTTGACAAGACCATATATAATGATAAAGGCATAGTCGCAGCCATCCATGAAGACTCAGGTATGGTTGCAGCCATCCAATCCAAGAGTCATGTATGTAATCACGAACCAATCCATGTAGCCCGAACGTATGTAATCTTAGTCCAGGGTCCTCAAACCCTAATCGATCTTAGTACAAATTCTAGCATGCGAACAAATGCACTGAAGTCGAGCATGATATAAAGTCTCTTGATTACCGGTTGTCGGATGGATAAATCGTTCTTGCAGACAAGATCGATCTCCCTAGTATCTAATGATATCTAGCGATAAGCAAGACAAGAAAATTCTATCTTTCTCTAAATATTGCAATTTATAAATAAAATCCAATTGATGTTTTAGACCCTACCTCAAGTCCCATGCCAGTTTGTGGAAGCCACGCTCCGTTTGTCCAAATGAGCTCCCTTTTAAAGAATCTGCAAACACAACAGGCACACATATCAAATAACACCTGCATAGCCAATATAATAAAGCATATTTATCATGATGATCAAGGAATTCATGAAATAAACCATATAAGACAATTTATTGAGAAAAACGAATATGATTGTATTAACTTTAATCAAAGAAGAACTTTACAACCTTGGTGCATTGATGTTGTACAAGCTCCTCCCAAGGTCCACCAAGAATCTCCTCTACTTTGACAAGTTTCACTCTCTTCCCAAAGAAGCCAAAAGGTATGTAATCTCTCCTCTCAATCTTAACTAGGAAGTCTCAATTCCAACAGCATTTACCCTCAAAAATGTTTAGCTTTCAACCACCCTAGCAACTAGCCCAGTGCCTCAATTTATAGTGCAGAGGAGGGAAGTTACCAAGTCCACCTTCAAAGGGATAGAGTCCTCCTTCAAAGGGATAAGCTCCTTTCATCAAAGGGTTAGCTCCTTTAGTTATGGGATGCATGAACCACCTAGGAGCGAACCAACCATGTCAGGATTCCTTCTAGAAGCGTCTAGAATTAACCCAAAGTGAGTTTTTAATAATAAACTTGTGCCTTTTTTACTTTTACAGGGGTCCACCCCCACTCCTTTAGAGACAGAGCGGGCAGGTCTGCAGGTAACATGACCAAGGGGTGCAGGACCGTAGGTAATGGTAAGAGAAAGTGCGGAACTAGAGTTTTATAGATTTTCAAAGACTTTCTCTCATTTTTAAGACTTGACATGAAGAGCTGAGGTTTGAGACTTGCAAAGGAGGATAGTATGAGTGGTGATAGACTCACACTGACTGAAGAAAGTCATGGTGACAATATTTTGTGTAACAGATTGCTCCCTAAAGTGCGAAGTCTGTAGTAGATGAGGATTTCATTTATCATCTAAGAAGAGTGAAGTACTTTATCATTTCGAGGATCATCTTGTGGAGAGCCTGGTTGGAACCTGTAAAAACATTCAATGCAAAATATATATATATGAGATCATATCATCGTTGAGGTAGGCATTCTCATACTTAGATCAAAACTGACTAGAAAACTAACTAAAGTGCTATGATATAGGAATGATCTTGTAATACATCACAAGTATAGATACATGTAGACACAGTATGGGCGCAACCATCTGTTTATGGATAGTCCACTGTATAATGAATACAAAATTCCTTGCAGCCTAGATGATGGAAACTAGATCCAGGGTCTTGATTTCTACTTCCCGAAATAGTACGATTCTATCCATGTGAATGAATGTGTCGAAGTCGAACATGGAAGAAACCACTTGATTACCAGTCAATGATTTAAACTATTAACAAGTGTGAGAGAAACCACCATTAATGTCAATGACTCTCAAAGTACTCAGTACAATCCATGAAATGTGAATAGATGTGTTGATGTCGAACATGTCACGGAATCCTTTGATCGAAGATCAATGATCCAACCTATCTTCGAATGCGAGAAACCTGCCATTGAGGCATGCAGGTCCCAAGGTATTGACGATTTCTAGATCATCTTTATAGATAATGAGCTGAAGTCGATAGAAAGCGATCCGTCGTAGGCAAGCCCACCACACGAAATCATAGATCAAGTTTGAAGAAGTATAGTTGCAAGGACTGACTCAGGGATGGTCAAGATGGATGACAGATATTTTGCAGATGAATGGTTTATTTTCACTGACCTCTTGAACACATAATGACACTGCATATGGTTTGGTGACAATTGACCCAAAGCTAATACCCAGAAACCGGCTGAAGACTTTCAATATGGTTTGATTAACTGTTAGGCAAAGGATTTCCCAACTCAGGTGAACAAAAAGTGTCGTGTTCAAGAGTGGTTAAATGTTTTCCTGAGACACAAAGTATGACAAACAGGTTCATTTTTCTCTCTTTTCCCCCACCATTTCTGGCAAGTACCTCTTTATTTTTGACAAACTTGAGGAGGATAACATTTTCTTGGTTATAAGCTCATCCTTCGGATGAGTCCAACTTAGTTTAAATTCGAACCCTAAGAAGGAGTGGTTTGTTCCTGTTTGTAATTGAACAATTCCTTTGTAGTTTAAATATTAACGAGTCTAGTATAGGAGAAACTCGGCGTTTTTCAATTTTAGGGAGTCTGAAAAAAACTTAAGAAAACTCCATGGTTGTCCTTTTTCATAAATTTATGTCCCCCAAGCCCGAAAAAGTATAAAATAATACTTGAGAGAACCACTTGACCATTACGATCAAGGATTACTTTTCATAATTAGTAGCCCTGATCTAAGAAAGTAAAAAAGCGATCAAAGACACGTCGTTTTATTACCAATATCGAACTTGAAACGACAAAAGTACGGCAATCTTTTCATGTTTATGCGTTCATAAAAGAGCTGTAAGTGGATCGTCCTTTTAATTCCATTTTAACGAGCTTAAAAAGAAAAACTCAGCAATCTTTTCATATTGTATGAGTTAGAAAAGAGCTTAAAGAGGACTCATCCTAGATGAACGAGTGGTATAAAGGGTAGCAGCTGGTTCCGGTGATGGTGGAACTGTTCAAAACATGTAATGGTTAAGAGGCTGGCTAACAAAACCACTCATAGATGCGGTCCCTCTGGAAGGATAAACAACCAAGTGAAAGCATATGATCAGCCAAAGAGATGGTGGTGATGGAATGAAAACAACCAAGGCTCATCTAACATAATTTAGTAGATAAAAAAGGCAATCACGAGATGTAAAACAGGTATGGGTTCATTTTTACACAAGCTTGAACCATAGAGAACTTTTCTTGGATTCGGTTTCATGTTTACACAAGCTTGAAACGAAAAACTATGCTTGTTATAAGTTTGCATGCCCCTAGCATAATGACGCAAAACGAGGTACATGCCCCCCAAGCTTCATTGCATTCAACCAGGTTGATGAAATGAAGGTTTACTTTCAAGATCATGGAAAGACTCGAGGGAGTTGTTTCATTCTTAGTGAGGTTGACACAGGAAAAGAAGTATCCTCAAAACCCTTGTTTCATTTTTTAAACGAGCTTGACACAAGATAAGGAACTATGCTCATGACTCCTTGTTTCATTTTTTAACGAGCTTGACACAAGACAAGGAACTATGCTCATGACTACTCTCTACAATCTGCCTAACAAGGAACTATGCTCTAAAATCCTTGATTCATTTTTTAACGAGCTTGACACAAGACAAGGAACTATGCTGAAGTCTACTCTCTACAATCTACCTAACAAGGAACTATGCTCTAACATCCTTGATCCATTTTTTAACGAGCTTGACACAAGACAAGGAACTATGCTCTAAAATCCTTGATTCATTTTTTAACGAGCTTGACACAAGACAAGGAACTATGCTCTAAAATCCTTGATTCATTTTTTAACGAGCATGACACAAGACAAGGAACTATGCTCTAAAATCCTTGATTCATTTTTTAACGAGCATGATACATGACAGGGAACTATGCTCTAAAATCCTTAATTCATTTTTTAACGAGCATGACACAAGACAAGGAACTATGCTCTAAAATCCTTGATTCATTTTTTAACGAGCATGACACAAGACAAGGAACTATGCTCTAAAATCCTTGATTCATTTTTTAACGAGCATGACACAATACAAGGAACTATGCTCTAAAATCTACTCTCTACAATCTACCTATATAACCTACTGATTCATTTTTTTAATGAGGTTGACATAGGAAAAGAACTGTCCTCATACCTGATTCTTTTTTTTTTAACGAGGTTGACTTAGTAACAAGAACTATCCTCTGACCAACTGATTCATTTTTTAACGAGGTTGACACAGGAAAAGAACTGTCCTCATACCTGATTCTTTTTTGAACGAGGTTGACTCAGTAACAGGAACTATCCTCTGACCAACTAATTCATTTTTTAACGAGGTTGACACAGGAAAAGAACTGTCCTCATACCTGATTCATTTTTTAACGAGGTTGACTCAGTAACAGGAACTATCCTCGAACCAACTGATTCATTTTTTAATGAGGTTGACACAAGAAAAGAACTGTCCTCATACCTGATTCATTTTTTAATGAGGTTGAATCAATAATAGGAACTATCCTTGAACCAACTGATTCATTTTTTAACGAGGTTGACACAGGAAAAGAACTATCCTCATACCTGATTCATTTTTTAACGAGGTTGACTCAATAACAGGAACTATCCTCGAACCAACTGATTCATTTTTTAACGAGGTTGACACAGGAAAAGAACTGTCCTCATACTCACTGATTCATTTTTTAACGAAGTCGACACAGTAAAAGGAACTTTCCTCGAACTCACTGATCATGGCTTCCAACTAGAAGAAAGACATGTCAATGGACACACCTTGATCATGGCTTCCAAGAGGTCTTCACCAGACGAAAGAATAGTTCTCTGGAAGGAACACATGTCAAGGGACTCAAAAGGGATAAGAACATCGTGTTCAAGTAATCCCATAGAGTTTTCCATGTCAATTACTGGATCTAAATCAAAGGAATATGAGCAAATAGTGAGAGGCTCACGTACATCAGTGACTGAAAACATGGGACCAGTTGCCACATAATTAACCCCTGGGGGGGTAGATACCACTTTAGAATCAGGA
Source organism: Pinus tabuliformis (assembly GCA_031772625.1). NCBI lineage: Eukaryota > Viridiplantae > Streptophyta > Pinopsida > Pinales > Pinaceae > Pinus > Pinus tabuliformis. The sequence continues at coordinate 1,084,460,388 of CM062818.1, forward strand.
ACATTTAGGGGTGTCATATTATTGGTAGTTGAAACAAGACTAGGGAATGAAAGTTGGTCTACAGTCACAATATTTCCATTGTGAGGGAAAGACATCATGCGAAAGAGTGTCGATACGACAACTTTCATTGCATAAACATAGTCTCGCCCAAGGAGTAAATTGAAATCCAAGGGACCTCGAACTACCATAAGATCAATATAGATAGTTTTACCTTCCAAGGTAACAGAAAACTTAGAAAGGATCCCTAAAGGTTCACTAATGGTTTTGTTAAAAGCTTTCAGATTCTGTGTAATAGGCGTAAGCTGAGGGGAACCCAAAGCTTTCCAAGAAGTTGAGGATAAAATACTCACAAAAGAACCTGCATCTACCTGTGTGCGGTGTATGTCCATACCACCAACCTTGACAATGATTTGGAAAGGGATGGAGGAAGGGAGACGAGGTTCTGTCAATCTATTCCAATCAAAGGAAAAGACCTCAGTAATTGGAGGGGGTTTTGTAGAAACAGGTGAGATGCCTCCCAGCATAGAAGAATCTGATGTAACAAAAAGAACCTGAGCGGTATGAAGTTCACTCTCTAAAGGGAGAGTGGGATCGACCGAATGTGAAACTGAATTGACCACTTGATCAACTAATGGATCATCAACCTGAGAGATATGAGTTTCACTCTCCAATGGAAGAGTGGGATCGACTGTACTTGAAATTAGATCAATCACTCCGTCAGTTGACGGTAGGTTGGGAGAAAGTTCACGGTAACCAGTTGGAAATTGTGGCTGTGCAACAGTAAGGTTTTCCAACAATTTTGAGGCTTCATCCATGTGAGGGAAAATGTGAGTTTGATGGCTCCCTTTGCATAGCTTACAAGGAAACCTAACTTTACCCTTTTTCCCAGGAACCTGACTATCATTGGTTGATGGATCAATGGAAAGTTGATGAGATTTTTCTGACCATACTTCCAAGACCTTTGGGATACCAGGACAATTGATAAGGAAGTGGTCACCCTTACAAAGCTTGCAAGGGTATTTGGGTTTATGATGCATGTTGGAGGTTTCCTCAACACAACTAACACTTACAGCCATGGTTGGTTGGTTGACTTCTTTCTTATCTTGCTTCTTCTTCTTCTTCTTCTTCTTCCCTTTCTTCTTCTTCTTAGCTACCTGGTTACTAGCGTCAAGGCTTTTACCAAGCGAAGAGGAAGAAATGGAGGAAGAAATATTAGGCGAAGAAGGTAAAGGGTCAACATAAGGTTGGTGATGTTGAGATGGTGAAATTTGTTGAGATGAAGCATTTGGTTGAGGTGGAACAATTGGAGTATTTGGGGCCAACGAAGTTGAAAATAACCATATCAGTAAACCTATTGTAAATCCAGGTAATGAAAAAGTAGCCATATAAGGAGGACCAACATTTCCAAATTAAGGAAAAGTACTAGGATTCTCATTAAGAGGGGTTCCTTGGTTGGTAAATTCTGGAACAATTGCCATTATATTCAACTTCAGTGAATTTTATTAACAATTTAAAACTAAAATTAACAATTCACAGTTCACACCTAACAATTAAAATTCACAATTCACACCTATGGTCTCTAAAAGTAAAAACAAACAAATTAACATGCGCTATCAAATCTAGGAGTCAAACCACACACAAACAGTAACTTTCCATATTGAAAACACTAGTTTTGGATGAAATCCAACGTCACAGAATTCAATACAGAAATGGCGGTTGGAACAGTTACCTCGACAACCTGCTTAATGAAATAGATTGGCACAAGTTTCTCCACTAAACCGTCTCGAGTGAAGAGAACCCCCCAGAGAGTCCAAGTGAGTCTAGTCGACATCTGCTCTAAGTGTAGTGGGACCTTCCCTCTACCATCACCTTAGGAAAGAATCCTATAGATTATGGCCACTAAGGTTACCAACAGAAACAAATATACCTGAGGGAACAGTCTACGATCCGATACACACGCAAGGGAAGAGTAACAATGCTCAATCCCCTTGAAGGCTCCTTGACATAATTCAAGGTTTATCAACAAGTGACCCCAGGCTCCTCGAAAATGGTCAATTTGAGGTTTACTGTTTTTAATACGTGTATATCTGCTATCGTTCCCAATGAGGAAGGATTGATTACCCCACTAGTTCAGATATGATCTCGTGCTTGACTCCTTTAAGAGGAGCTTCCTAGAGCATAAATGTAAGAATTGGAATTTATCTCCTACCGCAAGATCGACTACTTGTTTGTTTTACTGTCTTGGAGAGTTAACTAAAACCTATTCCAAGACACTAGCCTAAGCTAGATTGGCGGAAAGAGCCCCCGAAATGTAAAAATTACTAGATGAATTTTACTTAAGTGTTGTGTTATTTAGGATGTTATTACTCAAAAGGGTAAACGGATATGAAACCAATGGTGTTATGACCCAACCCAAAACTGAATGCAATCGAATATGATAATGTAATCTTTTCAATTCGATGAATCCTAACTAAAGTAAGGAGAGAGTTTCCATTCACTTCCAACCATGCAAAAATTTGATCACTAAGAGAAAATATAACAAATTCTCTAATGCACTAATTTCATCAAGAAAAATTAATGCAAATCAATTCCAAAACAATTTTTTTTTTTTTTTTGTGTTAAAAACAAGCATAAAAATATGTAAATTCAAATCAAAGAAAACTGATCCAAATCTACGATTGATTTTTCAAAATGTAAACTATGCAATTGTAATCTACGCACAATTCACTTGAAAATTATGCAAATGTAATCTATGCACATTTTTCATTCGTATTCTGAAAATGAGAATTCTAATTATGCAAATGTGATCTATGCAAGAGAATTCTCAAACACAAGATGATTCTAATGTAATCTAAGATCCAATCAAGTGCAGGTCAAGAAAATTGGGTGAGAGTTCCAAAGATCAAAAAATAAAAACACTCAAAGGCGATTAACACTCATACAAAATTTAGCCCCCCCCCCCCCCCCCCCTCCGGCGAATGAGGGGGAAATTTTTTTTCAAAAACAAAAGCAAAAAGATGCAAAATTGTGAAAATACTGAGACAAACCACCAAGTAATGACCAAAGGAAATCAAAATTAAGAATTTCTCAAAAAAAAGACTCAAAACACCCAATTAACTTAATGGAGATTGATGAGATGAGGAATTTGCTGAAAGAAACTCATAAACAAGGCTTTTTGACAGAACACATGCAGATCTGGGTAGAGGCTAAAAAACATAAACAAATCCTAAGCTTAAATGGATGAATAGATTTTAAGTTTTTAAAAAATTTGACAGGGTCCGCAGGCTCCCGGTATAACTAGGTGCGGTACTACTTTGTGTAGTAAAGCAACAGTGTGGGGATGTCGGCACTGTGTTACAAACAGAACGTGCAGTCCTCTTTCAAAAGTGTGAAAAACAAAAACAATTCAAAATCTAAAGAAACTACCCAATCCCACACACATCAAGCAAAAACCAAAAACAAAGAAACAGTTTCTTAAGTCAAAGTAAAAGCAAAGGCAAAAACCAAAAATTCAAGTCTCCAGCGGAGTCGCCATTTTGTCGGGCGGACAAATCATTCTTGCGGACAAGACCAATCTCCCTAGTATCTAATGATATCTAGCGACAAGCAAGAAAAACAAATTCTATATTTCTCTAAATATTGCGATTTATAAATAAAAGCCAATAGATGTTTTCGACCCTACCTCAAGTCCAATGCCAGTTTGTGGAAGCCACACTCCGTTCGTCCAAATGAGCTCCCTTTTAAAGAATCTGCAAACACAAACAATCACACATATCAAATAACACCTGCATAGCCAATATAATAAAGCATATTTATCATGATGATCAAGGAATTCGTGAAATAAACCATATAAGACAATTTATTGAGAAAAATGAATCTGATTGTATTAACTTTAATCAAAGAAGAACTTTACAACCTTGGTGCCTTGATGCTATACAGGCTCCTCCCAGGGTCCAGCAAGAATCTCTTCTACATTGACAAGTTTCACTCTCTTCCCAAAGAAGCCAAAAGGTATGTAATCTCCCCTCTCAAGCTTAACTAGGAAGTCTCAATTCCAATAACATTTACCCTAAAAAATGTTTAGCTTTCAACCTCCCTAGCAACTAGCCCAGTGCCTCAATTTATAGTGCAGATGAGGGAAGTTACCAAGTCCACCTTCAAAGGGATAGAGTCCTCCTTTAAAGGGATAAGCTCCTTTCATCAAGGGGTTAGCTCCTTTAGTTATGGGATGCATGAACCACCTAGGAGCGAACCAACCACGTCAAAAATTCCTTCTAGAAGCGTCCAGAATTAACCCAAAGTGAGTTTTTAAGAATAAACTTGCGCCTTTTTTACTTTTACAGGGGTCCGCACCCACTCCTTTAGAGACAGAGCGGGCAGGTCCATAGGTAACATGACCAAGGGGTGCGGGACCGCAGGTAATGGTAAGAGAAATTGCGGAAGCAGAGTTTTATAGATTTTCAAAGACTTTCTCTCATTTTTAAGACTTGACATGAAGAGCTGAGGTTTGAGACTTGCAAAGGAGGACAGTATGAGTGGTGATAGACTCACACTGACTGCAGAAAGTCATGGTGACAATATTTTGTGTAACATTGGTCAATGATGAAAACCATTAACAAGCGCGAGAGAAACCACCAATAATGCCAATGTCTCTCAAGGTACTGTCCAGTACAATCCACTAAGTGTGAAAAATGAGCTGAAGTCACACACTTGTGGAATCACCCAATCGTAGACCAAATGATGAAAGTCTGTCGTCAGGTGCGAAGAACTTGCCATTGAGGCATTCAAGCTCCAAGGTACCGAAGGGGATCTCTAGACCAATCTCCTGGATAATTAGTTGGTGTCGACAGGAGACGATCCGTCATAGGAGGGCCATAATGTTTCCCCCATCAACGATGCGAGATAAGGAACAAGTGGTAGATGGTGAAACAGAGTATCAGAGGAGGAGGTAAGGGTGTGAATTGCAGAAGGATTATACTCTTGAACATATTGTTGACACGACTCCAAAATGTGGCAGCATTTTAGTATTAAGGGATCAGAGGTCTGATGAAGACAACATGGATCAGATGGAATGAGGCAAAATAGCAACCCAAAACCCTGGAAAGCTAATAAAGATGTGAGGATATCCCAACCTGAAAAGAAGCAGAAGTGTGGATGTCCAAGAGTGACTAGCTGCCGTAGAGAACCAATGATGACTTCCAAATTTTCCTCCACCATTGCTGGCGAGTACCCAAATTATTTTTGAAAAACAAGCTTGAAGGGGATAGCATATGCTTGTAATATAAGTTCTACCTTTGGACGAATCCAACCTAGTAATAATTTAACGAGCCCTAGGGAGGAGAAGCTCGAGTCTCGCCATGATGACAAGTCCAATGTTTTCACGGTTTAACGAGTCTGACATAGGGAAAACTCGGAGTCTTTTTCATGTTTAGAGAGTTTGAAAAAGACATGGAAAAGAAAACTCTAGGGGGGGTCCTTTTTCGTAAATTTGTGTCCCTCGAGCCCAAAAAAGTATAAATAATACTCGAGAGAACCGCTTGACCATTACAATCAAGGAGTACTTTTCATAATTAGTGGCCCCGATCCGAAAAAGTAGAAAAGTGATCGAAGACATGTCGTTTCATAACCAGTATCGAACTCGAAACAACAAAAGTCCGACAATCTTTTCATTTTTATACGCTCATAAAAGAGCTGAAAGTGGACCACCTTTTATTCCATTTAACGAGTTAAAAGGGAAAAATCAGCAACCTTTTCGTCTTTTGTAAGTTGGAGAAGGGCTTAAAGAGGACTTTTAGAAAAAATTGGACGAAACATATATGGATCATTACATGTATCTGCCATCCCTGTTTCTGCACAAAAACCACATCATAAGATCCATTTGATACAAATACATTATATACATGGAAATTAGGTAAAAATCCCTAAACAAAACTTAAAATAAACGATGAAACCCTAAACCCTATAGTGCAAAACCTTAAAATTTTGGAAAAAACACTATAAAAGGGGTCCATGGTAATTCATTTTTTACATTTACCCTTTGAGTTTTTACCTTTGGTGATTTTGAGTGCAAACCTACGTGAAGTTCAGAGCTCGATTCCAGCTTCAGTGATCGACCATATCGCCCATGACTCCTACCAAGTAAGTAAACCATCTTTTGCACTGCATTTCCATGGTTTTTTCAGTCAATTTCATGTTTCATAGGTGGTTTTGGGTGGATTTTTAGTTCCAAATCTGCCTCTCAGTCGTCGCAGAAATCCCTCACAGGTTAGCGATGAGCGGGCATGCTAACGCACACCACCATTGGGATCGTCGCTAGAGACAGTTGTACTCTCGTGACGATCAAGGAAGAAATGAACTCCAATCCCGAGCCGTCGCTACTGTTTGAAAAACAGTCACGACGGCGCCGTAAAGATTGAAATTTTTATAAATTGCACATTTAAGCTTATGGAAAAGATTCTAATTATTTTTTCCTTCAATGCAGGGCAATAATGGCATTTGTATGGCAAGAGAGAACCCACGATGACAACGATGAACAAGCATTTAACAATCCTGAGTGCAGAAGAGCCCTACGTGATTGTGGATTATTGAAATTTTTCCTTACACCACACCTTCGGGCACAGCCTGACTTGCTCGAGCTGCCGATCCACTCATGGAACCCAACAGAGGGGAAGTTCATCATCCGTGGCAAGGACATTAAGCTTGACATGACAGACATATATTTCTTGACTGGTTTGTCTCATTGCGGCGAGAGACCAATCATGGAAGGCGTACGGGCTGGTGGTGAGACTCTTGATATGCCGATAGTGCAGGTGTGTTCAGGGGCGTGCAAATCATCCACTAGCGAGAAACTGCAAATCGCAATAGTGGTGGATTTGACCCTTCGCTCAGTACTGTTTATGGTTAAGAGAGTAGCGGGCTCTTAAGCACAACATGAGGCAACAGAGACCCATCTACGGCTGGCCCTTGATTGCCTCAGTCCGACCATGTATAATTGGGCCGATGCAGTGTCCGTTAACATGAAGAGGCAGCTTACTAAGTGTCGACGAGGGGAGACCAAACAGTTTGGATATGGATCCATTCTGATACCGCTCATGCTGGAGCGGGTGCCATCACTTCAGCTACAAGATATGGACCTGTATATGCCTAGACCACGAGAGACTCGCATCACCCGATGGGCACATGTGATGCCACGAGAGGGTGGTGGTCGGCCAGTATCATGGGGATTGTTGTTTCGGGAGTGGCTGAACCGTCAGAAGGTCATCATCGAGGATTGGCCCGTAGGCGGGCATAGATTTTCGAGGAGACCCTAACATGCTGCTCCCACCGGGCGAGCAGTGGGATGAGGGAGGTAAAAAACTTGGTCAAACACCACACTATTTATGTGTTTTTTTTTTTAAGATGTTTTTGGATTTTCTCATGCATATGTCTTAATTATCGTTTCTATGTTACTTGCATATGTGGGACTAGAGAGACCCATGGGACTGGCTCCTGAGGCATGGAGGGAGGGCAACAAAGAGCTGGCTCTGGTTCTCCTTGGTGGTAATGCAGAGGAGGAGATTGCCCGTAACCTGGAGGGCCTGACTGATGGGATCCCTGATCACAAGGGGATCGAGGAGGTCCCGGTGGAGTATCAGAGACATATAGTCGGTGTGACACCTAGGATACATAGGCTCTTGAGATGAGTTTTGCGGGTGGTGGTCTGCTATAGGGAGCATAACCCACCACTGTAGATGGTGAGCCCCAGTATTGCAGCAATAATGCTACAACTCCTGGAACTCCGTTCTTTAATTTTATCAACCCGGTAGTTCGTAACAAACTTAGAAGCAACGGTGCTATATGCACAAGTACTAGCTCTTGTCGCAGCTGTCACTTGGTCAGCTGGTACAAGTCTGCTAGGAGCTTAAGCCAACTTCTATGAGCTCTTAGAAGAAGCTTTTTAACTGATGGATGAAAGCTAACTCAAAGGAAGATAATCTAATTGCGGAAAGAAACTGAAAGCTAAAAAGAAACGCAAACCCTAGCAAACCCTAACTCTACCAGCTAGTCCTACTGATGCAAAGGAGAGAATGCAAACTACTGGAAGGGATGTCATTACTTCTATGAAGGTAAAATACATGTGTCTAGACTACCTCTACCTGAAGAAAACATCTTTTTGTATTTTTGAATAAGTTATTAGAATTATCATGCATATGCCTTTGACCGTTTTTTTACTGTGCAGAGGTGGATTAGCGAGAGGAAATGCTTGGAGGAGGTCAGGAAGGTTCGGAGAGGGCCTAAGGGGTCCCTAACACCCTTCCAGAGAGTTTCACAAAGTTTGGCTATCAAGAAACCTCATTCGTGAGCTTCTACAGGAAATCTGCAGGGGTTCTACAGGATGTTTCAGGAATTTCTACAGGATGTTCAGAAATTTCTACAGGATGTTTAAAAATTGGATTTTGGAGGATGGGTGAGTGAGGGAAGATGCATGAATGGATATGGAGGTAGGATAGGGGTTTGAAGTGACCCATGGACTGGTGAGAGGGTGTAGAAGGCTGACTTGGCTTAAAGAAGGCTAAGGCAATGATGGAGTAATAAGGTAGGGTTACGTGGGCAAAAGGACGGGTGTGAGATGAGGAAACTAGCTAGGAGATGGAACAGCTGGCTCTGATGAAGCTTAGGTAGATGAGAGAGTGGTAGAGATGCCCTACACAGTGTACATTTAACCGAATCAACAAAGTCTTACAAATAATCAAAGTCCTAGCTAATCTAATCTAACTGTCAATAAAACGAATGAACATCAAATTTATTTGGAAAGAAAACCATGTACATCAATCATGCAAAGAAACATTTCAGAGATCTGAACCCATAACTAACTTCTGCAAATGAAAACAGTACACTAAGGATTGCATGGTCAAGCAAACTAGTGTTTTTGTTGGGGCAGCACTGTTTCTTCAATTCCAGCCCCGGATCCAATAAGGATGAGGTGAAACTGAGAGTTTGTTGACCCTTTTCTTGGAGCTTTTTTCTTGTTATTATCCTACCAATCTATTCTAAACATAAGAAGCTACTTTAACCATCAAAAGCAATCTAAATAACAAAGCAAGATTTAAATCTAAATAGCAGATTTTATTCTAAGAATGTGGCAAAAACACATAAAGATAAACAAAGGAGGTATTGGGCACTTGAGATGGGCCCAACCCCAAGAGCTACAGCCTCCTAAGAGAGATTTAGAGCTGGTGCAAAGCTGGATTCATCTTTATTGACCAAAAGAAATGTTACATTGCAAAAACTATCCACAAGGAGAACTTGAAAATTTGCTGAAAGCAAAGCTAATCTACTGCCTAAAAATCGAACTACAAAATGACTACAAAATGAATACAAAATGACTAACTACTGGCTAACCAAAATGAGGCCCTAATCCTTCTTATTTATACAAATTGAGGACCCCAACAGTCCTCGTAAACTTTAGGAACTCGGCTGCCAAAACTTGTAGTTAACAGCACTTTTACTAGCACTTGTTCGGCTGCCCTTGTGATGATTGATTTGGTGGCCCTTGAACTCTGAGCTGATGGTGGAGAATTCGAGGTAAGGGCCCATAAATGAAGGGGACACCTTCCTCCAAATCCTCTCCCTTGTTCTCCCACGAATTTGGCTGCCAAGTGCTCATTAAAACCTTTGATTTTGTCTCCAAATTGACCAAAAAGACTACACAAAGCACACATTAGACTTTTTGGCATAATGACTAACCCAATTCACTCTATTAGCATAAATATAATAAAAAACATGCAATAAACTAATGAGAATGGTGGATTAAGTCAAATTAGGAGGTTGAATGAGCCCATATAATTATCCATTTTTGGGGCTCATCATCACCCCCTACTGAAAGTGTTGTTCATCCTCTGAGCAACCAATCTATCTTCTCATCTTTGATGGCCTTGGTGGCCTCCTTGTCATGATTAGCTTCTGAAGTGATGTCCTCTTCTCGGTCATGAAACTATGTTTTTCTCTCTGCTTCTTCCCACTGCCTGCTCCTTTTCCTAGAGAATTCTCAGCTTTGGTATGATTGTGCAAGTATATTCAATTAGATGGTGGCAATGGTGGTGAAAGGAGATGAAACAAGTGGAGTATGGAAGAAAAGAGTGGTTGCATGCCTCCTCAACAAACTTCAAGCTTCAAATCCCTCTCCATAATCGATTCTGGCCTGCCCAAAGGCTCTACAGGATGTTTCTGGTGGAAATACAGAACTTCCTATAGAAAGTCCTGTAGCTTCCTATAGAAGGTTGAACCATGACTAGATTGTGTCCGAACCCTGAAAAAATGAGTGTTCATGGAGGGGATGGATGTGAGGATGCCTGGTAACTTGGTAGGGACCTTCTGCTTCTGATGGGAGGCCCCCTTTCCGCATGGTGTTCCTGCAACCTGCAACAATTTCCAGGGATTAAACTTGTTTTTTCCTCTTTGTTTCTTCCTTCTTTTCCTTTTTGCTTTTCCTCTTGATTTTCCTATGGCTTTTTTCAATTCGTTGATTGCATGTTTTACCATAGGCCTCAGGAATCAACCGAGTCACCACAATAATTTCAGGTTTGATGTCCAATCCTTGATGTTTTGTTCTCAGCAACATTTCATTCTCCAATGCACGAACTTGATCAAGTATATACACAACCTTTCCACCAGTATCTGACATTCCTAAAACATTTGCTTGGCCAAAATAACCCTAAGGTGAGAGAATCACAACATTAAAGACCATAGGAGTCCTTCCTAGAAATGTTTCTAAAGTTGATGGATCAGGAGCCTGCAGAGTCTCCAAGAGCAAATGAATCATATCCAAGACATGTTCTGCATTGTCTCCCCATCCTTTTTCCAATCCCATTTCTTGTAATTTGTATTCAAACTCTGTATGTGGTGTATTCTTGGGGAACTTTGTAAGATATTCCTCTGCCTTTACCAAGACTGAGCGTAGCTTGGACAAACTTTGTATTCTCTCATTCAGCATCAGCTTCTGGTCTCTGTAGCTGTGTGCTCGAAGAAAATCCAGCAAGGGCTGCATGCTTTCTCTATCATGGAATAATCTTGAGGACAAATGCTGATTGAGAAATTGAACTTCACTACCAATGGAAGATGGCCGTGTTGGGCGAGGAAAAGATTCATTGAAGGGCTCAAGGTCTAGCTTCGATGCATATTTATCCTTGACACTTTCATCCACAAGGTGCTCCTTGAATTCCAAATATTCAGCCACAGAAAGTTGTTCAGCAACAAGTTCATCAACATTGACACGGACATAATCCCACACACCAGGCCTTGGCCGTACTGCAAGAACAATCCATGGTGGAAGAATGATGGCCTCCTGTGTGGACCTTAACACATCTCCAAATAGCCCATCTTTGAGCATTTGAAGTTCATCATTCTCTCCCAGTACCTCTGTTAGTCCATCTAATAAATGACAAGGCTGCAAAATCTTCTTCCCTTGTGCTACATATCTCTCTTCAGGCTCCAAATTTGATGAAGAAAAACTCGGGCTTTTATACTCTGGACGGCTTTGCTATACTTTCCTGTAGGACGTCTTCCTGTAGAAACGCCTGTAGAGTTCCCCTGCACCTCTGAGTGAGCCCGATACGCTGGAGAATTGTGAATCAGGCCACAAAGCTCAATGGAGGACGATGGGTTAATCATTTTGTGGAAGCAGAGGATGCATACTTCAGTTGAAAATGTTGCAAGTGCAAGTTAACAGCAGTCTGTGAGTTTCAGCTGAGTGTTCGTTAATTGTTGCGTGATTTGTGGTGAGGTGGCAAAAACATGTGCTGGAAATGCAGACGGAAGTGCTGCCACAAATTATCATATTTCTTACCTGTGATCACTCCATCAATCACGCTGAAGTTTAACTGGTCATCACTACCTGTTTTCTGATTTCCTCCTTAGATGGCTGAGCGCACGTGTCTTATTCACCCACCGAGCACTGTTGACCTGGATGAGGGTGGCCAATTAGCTGGCCACCGATTTTTGTAATCCCAACCATCTCATTGCTCATGTTGTTTCCGAATTACATTCATGCAATCAGAGGAATGAGTTTTAGTCACTACCTGAAGTCAAATGGTTGTTGTGAGGTGCTTTTTGCTGCTGCATGCATCTGCTTTGGTGGTTGCATGATGGATCCTTTGTGCTATAAGCTCTTTTCTGTCTGATGTGTGGTTATTTTGCTTGTGCAGGTATCCTCTAGCTGGATCTAAGCTGCAGGAGTTTGTTTCCACGTTCAGATCTGCACCCTCAAGCTGCTGCTGCTGAATTTTCTCAAGACCGAAACTTGTTTTCTCCATTGCTCCGGAACGATAGATTGGATCGATCTGAAACTTGCTGAGCATGTTCCTATCATCATTATGCACCTCCCATAGCAAAATTGCGATCAATGGATGCACAGATTCCTGGAAAAATGGAAAATGGCTGAATATTTCAGAGATCAATTTCTCAGAAACCGTGCATTGGAATCGGCTGAAACTGCTTGGGTAGGCTACTATCACCCATGTGCATCTCCCCATGAAACAGGTTTTGAAACGGATGCACGGATATGGAGAAAATGAAAAAATGGCTGATGGTGATGGAGGCTGATTTTTTGGAAGCCATGCATCGGAATGGGCCGAAACTGCTCAGGCATGTTGCCATCATCCCTATACAATTCCCTATAAAACGGTTTTTCAAATGGATGCATGGTTTTCAAGTTAGGGAAAAAACAAATTCTGTTCTATGTATTTTTTCTTCAAAGCATTCTGCAAGTTCTTGCATGGAAAGAAAAGCTAAGCTTGGGCTGTGATGCAGGCATGGAGATGATGGAGGAGGAGTTTTAAGATTGCAGGAGGACTTCTGAACCCTTGCGGAAGCTATCGTGTTCGCCAAACCACCTTTTTGCAATCCATTTTTAGCTTCTTGCAATTTCTACAGGAACTTCCTGTAGAAAACACAATTTTCATAAAAGAAGCACAATGAGGTGGAAAAAATGATGGAAAAGGGTGAGGAATGGAAACATGGATGCTTGCAGGCATAACCAATAGATTCCAAGCTTTAGATTCCCTTCCAAAATCGAATCTGGCTCGCCTGAAGGTTCTACAGGATGTTTCCTGTAGAAATACAGAACTTCCTGTAGAAGGCACAAAAACTCCTTTGTCTTTGTTTTGAGTGACTCTCCTGACCTGCAATGTCCTTCTTTCAACCTGCAATTATCCAATGGAAATTAGGTTTATTTTTTTTTTTTTTTTTTTTTTTTTTTTTTTTTTCTGAAAAACAACTAGGGCGCCTCATGGAGGTTTTCACCCTAATTGCCTGCCCTGGGCGCCTCCAAGGGAGGTTTTCACCCAAATATCTTATTCTCTTTTCTCTTTTTTCCCAAACCATTGACTGCCTCATGGAGGTTTTCAATCAATGAGCCAATCTAAGGCGCCTCAAAGGAGGTTTTCACCTTAGATTTTTATTTTCTTCTTATTTTCATTTTTTTTTTTTCTCTCTACCCTACCCTACTTGAAAAACAAAATCATTTTCAAGTGTAAGAATACTTCCAATGGAGCCATGTGCACATCGTGATTAGAGACAAGATGATGTGAAGGCTCGAAATGCATGCTTTCATAGGTATCCAGATTTTAGTGACCAAATGATCTGACTTTGAAGGGATCAAATATAGCCGAGGAAGATAGTACCGCTGCAACTTAGTGACCGTCTGAAACCATATCTCAATATAGCTCTGATATACTTGGTCCTTTTGTTGATCTGGATCATTCTTCATGTTACCTTCTATCATGACTGTTATAGACATTTTTGTGCCTTACAGCATGAAGCATGAAATGTCAATAATCTAAGGGATCCAAAGTCCCTAAACATGTTGTTCCTACCCCTAGAGGAACAAGGTCAGCAAACCACAGCACTGAATATCAGTTCTCCACCTGAAAACACTAAAAAACAAGCTAATTCTGGATCATGTCAACTGCTCCACTGAGCATCTGCGCTGAATGTCAACTGCTCCACTCTGTACCTGCGCTGAATGTCAACTGTAAAGAAGGCTACCTGCGCTGGGCGAGTTTGGCCAAGTGGCACAGTCATTCCTCAAGGTGTCAATGCCCAGGAAGCTTCCAAAATGACACTTGGATCAGGGAATTCGCCTAGTGATGAGTAAGAGGGTCTAGATCTCCAAGTGGAAGCAAGAACCTCCAAGTGGACTCAAGAACTGAAGAATAACTGAAGTGAGAGAGGACACTAGTCAGCTTCATGCCAGCCTCAGGCTGACTCATCCTTTCTCCAAAACTCCTATATATAGAGCTCTCTCATGAGGTCTAGGGAGGCTGGAATCTTGTGAATGTAAGGAAGTGTTGTTGGTTTGAGTATAGAACTATTGGGTGATTTGCTTGAAGGAGGTGAAGAGGAGATTTCTTTCTACTGGGAGGTGATGCTGGATTGGGCCTTTTATGGTTGTATCACTTCCTGAACTTTACTTCTTCCATTAATAAAGCATTTGAGGTTCTTCTATATGCATGTGTCTCAATGGTGTATTGTTATACTTGTGTATTTGATTTATTCTAATCCTTGAATCAATTATGAATGTATGCTTCTTGTAGTTTCCCTCTCTTGCCATTTTGCAGGATCTTGGTGTAGCTGGGCCAGTGAAAGAGCAAGGAGCTGGGAGCAAGCAGTAAAGAGAGAAGATTGGATCAAGCATTAGCAGAAGACATCGGTTAGTGGATCTCTTCCTCCTCTCTCTTACATCTCATAAAGAAGTAATCTTGAATAGCTTTGCTTTGATTGTTGCTGAGGTACTATCACCCTTAGAGTGGGATAGGGTCATTCCGTATTGGATACTTTTCCCAACAACAAATTGGCGACTCCGCTGGGGATCGTATCTTGTTGGTTGTTTGTGTTTTTGCTATTCATTTCATAAACACAGTGAGTACCGAATCGAACTGCATTTGGATCTTTCAAATGCAAAGTAGAGGGCAACTACTCTAGCTCAGTTTCTGGGCATGTTTATGATTTGAAGAGCTGATTCACAAGGACTCTAAATAGCTCTTAGTGATAGCTTTTCATCCTCCTTTTCATCCCCTAGTGTGTACTTGACTGATAGCTTCTGATTTGGCCAAAAACTGTGAATTTTTTAGCAATCTGTGACCCGGAAACTGAGAAAAACGAAAGTTTGAATCTTCAATGCAGGCACTGTGAAGGCAGTCTGCATTTCAGCGCAGTTCCCGAAGGGGCTACCTGCGCTGAAGGTCAAACTGCCAGTGTACTACCTGCGCTGAACCAAGTTTGCCTAGTGCTGCTAGGGTTCCCTCCTGTTTATTGCCCTGTTTTCACCCTTGTTTTTGCAGCCTGTTACCAGTCAATGTACCTATCTGAAACCAACTTTCCTTGCCACTATTCCACCTCGGTTGTATAAAGAAATTGTGTTTGTTCTTTGTGTATTTCTTGTATCATTTACAGTTTCCCATAACGAAAGTGAACTAGTCTTGCTGTGGCCTCTTAGATCTAGACCTGTGAAAAGTGTCGTTCTGATCTTAAGAGTTAGTTTATTTGCTGTTCATAGCTGATTGAGCTCTCGCTTTCGTCATATGGTTTGAATTTATATATTTCTAGTGTCGAAACAAGTAAATCTTAAGGTGTCTTTTGATTTTGGACAAGCTTGTTTGCTTTCACTTGAAATTGAATTCAAAGTTATACACCAGCTTTCTTCTTGTACTACATCAACATTAAGAAAGAGAAAAGAAATACCTGCATTCTGCATTTTGCATTTGATAAGTTTTCATGTTGATTTAGGAAAAAGTGCATTAGTGTATGCTCTTTGATCTGTGTGAAAAGATGATGTCTTTCTTTTCCCTCAGTAGTTAAGATTTTCATAAGTCGAAAAGATTGAAGAAGCTTGCTTCTCATCTTAGACTGCATTTAGGAACTTGTATCGAACATCTCGTGGTGAACCTTGAAAGGCAAACTTTAAAAAGATCAACTTAAAATATATTGAATGAACCTAACAACGCTTTGAAACATAACGCAAACACATATAGGTCTAAGCTAGAGACGTGTTCCGGCGTCGTTAAACGTAGTGACTGTCGATCTCGAAGAAGGTGGGTGATTCCTCCTAAGAGTCGGTGGCACTAATACGGACTTGTGCTCCCACGTACGTCGCGTATATATTGGGAGACCCCTATAGGCATATATCTTTTATCCATAGGAAGCCGTGTCGGCCGCCCTACTGATCGCAATGCAGTGAACACAGCATTCACGAAGATCGACCACCCGTACCGTAAAACGTATTCTGTGGTTTTGCGAAAGGTTTGGCACACCCTCTGCCTAGATCTCCAAAGCAGTTTCTTTTGGCCTTTTTCAAACTCTATAACTGAAAAAGTCCATCCGAGCATTTGTCACTTCGGGCTCGTTAAAACATCGAAGGAGACTAGAGTCATCTTTAGCTTTTTCTCGACTCTTAAAAAGTGAAAAAGCAAGTTGTGTCTAAAAGCGTCTAATAAAATTCATTCAATTCGGAAACACAAATTTCCCCTTTTAATATTTTGGTTGATCGAGTAATCCGCAATCGTGGAAGAAATTCAATTGAAACCCCGTCGTTCGCGGAGGCTTACGAGTCAACCGTCTTTGTCTCCGGAATCGAAAACAGTACGGACAAAGCGAACTCATTTAACTGGTTCAAAATCTCCTTTAAAAGTTAGAACAAGTGTTCCAGCTACATCTGAGGTTCCGGTTACTCCAAACATTTCTGGAAACCCTGCCTCTATAGAAGAAATTCAATAGCCACAGAAGGATAGTAATACTGATCCTAGTCTGGGGGCAAACACTTGTATAACTGAACCAGTTCCATCTGTAACCGGTCCAGAGAGTTTTGTTCCTCAAACAACTGTCGCTGTCGAAACAACCACTTCTTCGGCACCAGAAATATTTTACGGACCTGACGGTCTTCCTCTTCCACCGGGTTTGATTGCGATAGAGGAAATTGCAGAGGATCCGCAAGCAAGTACTCCAACTCATTTTGGAGTCGGGGTCACTCTATTTCCTTCATCAGAAGTTAATCCACCACAAGTGGAAGTTCCTGTAGAATCGCTAGGCAATCTATTGGACAGACTTAAAATGTCTGAACAAACGTCATCATCTAGGACTGTGTCAAATGACACAGCGACAGCAGAAGCCCCTGCCGTCACTCCGACGATGTTTGCCGGCATACCAGCTGTCCCGACTAGCTCTCAACCACTAGAAGGAGTCCACCAAGGGACTATTTCGACAGTGTGGTCTGTTCCAGTTTGTTCATCCGGAGTAATACCCGGCAACTCTTGTGTTAAGACTCGACAGATTGATCCTCATGGAGGTCAATTTGGGCCATCTAGTCCTCAAGGACTAACAATCCCTCTGAGTTCTGGATTGCTACCGTATGGGGGGCAGTATGCCCTTTCATTACCTCCTCCAGGAGGATATCCATACGGCAGTTCTCAATAGTATTCAGGTTATACTGGAATTGCATCAAGTAGTTGGGTACCTATGCTACCTCAACAACCAAGGGTTGTATATTCTATACAACAGTGTGTACCTATGACGAACATCCCAACCACACCGGCTATTGTAACAGTATCACAAGTTCAAGCGATACCTGTTGCATGTCAACCTCAGATTTCTCAGGTTGTGATGCAACAGCCACTTGACCATGGGTCACAACCACAATCGCCAACTGGTGGGGCGACACAAGTACAAACGGGTACAATTACCCCACACCTCGGTCCAATGGTTAGCATGGCACAACAACCATGGCTTGTGCAATACCAACAACCGCAATTCCAGCAAGTATACCAAGGTTCTGAGCAGCAGATCTTTGCGAATAGTGGACAACCGTATATCCAAAACGGTCAAAATCAACCACTTTACAGTGGCCAAGTCCACCAACCGTATCAGTCGTACCAACATCAATTACATTATGCTGGTATGCAAAGGCCCACTGCTCAAGCGATTCCATCGTACCCTGGTTATGCTTCGCCTAACCTGAATCAACAGTTACCATTCGTGGCGACTTTAGAGTTACCCGATCTACACCGGTTAACCAACGATCCGATTGCTTATGCCCCTTGGTGGCCAGCGATTCCTCATAAACTTCCATCTGACATTCCTAAATTCAATGGAAATCCAGGTGAAGACCCATCGAATCACGTGATGAATTTTCATCTATGGTGTTCGTCGAACACCCTAAACGACGATTCAATAAGGCTTCGCCTTTTTCAGAGGACATTGACAGGTCCAGCGGCTAAATGGTATATTGAATTGCCAAGAGCCTCTTTCGACAATTTTAGTTCCCTAGCCACGACTTTCTTAACCCATTTTCAATTACCGATAAGGTATGAAACGGGAACAGAAATATTAACCAACTTCAAGCAGACAACTGCCACCCATATATCTGATCATATACATGAGTGGCGTCGTCGTCGTAGGATGGTGAAAACATATGTTCCCGATCAGCTATTAGCTGAATGGTTTATAAAGTCGTTACTTCCGGCTATTACGGAAGATGTGGCCAAGGGGGGAGTCGTAACAGAGGAGCAAGTTATTGCTCGTGCACAGTATTTGGACTTAGTTTATACTCAGTCCGGCACGCTCTACGACAAAATACCCGACGCCCCTAGACCAGAATTTTCAATTCCTCCCCCTCCTAAATCCAATAGTGACTCTCATGCCGGTGACGGTGTGATTGGCACGGCAAACACGAAATCGATAAAGGCTTCATCAAAGAAAACCCGTAAGAATTCGGATCAAAATGCAAAAGAAGAAATTCTTGCTTCGGAAGTAAATGTCGTATTAGAAGATAGAGGCAAAGAAACCAATCAACCAGGAAGCAAGAAGAAACAAAACAAAGGGAAGAAGAAGAAACATGGTGAGTCATCCCCTGGGAAAAATTCTTCAAACCCTCCTGGGAAAGGAAAACAAAATTATCCATGTCTAATATGTGATGATAAGGATCATAGCACAAAGAATTGCCCATTCAAAGCTGAGTTAAAGAGGTTCTTTAAAAGTTCCCAAACCTCAGCTGTGTTAACCGATCCATTTCCCAACCCAGGTCAAAATCTGGTTGATAATGGAAATGCTTCCCCGTCGCAAGTACTTATGTTGTCGGTTTCAAAACAGCAGAATGATGCTTTGATCTCGACAAGGAACAAAGATTATGGGAATCCTCAGCCGTCGAACGAAAAAGGTAAAGATCAACCGAGTAGTTCGACAACAACTTCGACAGAAGTTGTACAACCCATCATCCCTGAATTAACAATAAAACCGCCAAAGGGTGTAGTACACAAGTCGACATTTAATCCTCGCGCCAGAGCGGCGCAGCATTATAACATAGTGGAAGATTTGGCACAATCACCATCCGCTATGTCGACTCTTGAAGTACTACAAAATTGTCCAACCCAAAGGCAGGCCTTGTTATCAGCAATTGGTGGGGTTGATCCTAAGGATTCCAATCTTGTATCCTTTGATCACAAGGGATATGATCCTCAGTTACCAGCTCAACTAGCTTTCCTTATTCAAGTGAAAGCCCTCAACAAAACTGTTCACAGAACAATAATTGATGAGGGAGCCTCGACATGTATTATGTCGATGACTTGCTGGAAAACTTTAGGATCTCCAACCTTGTCGCGATCTTCGACAACATTAAAAGCTTTCGACGGAAGGACTTATACCCCATACGGTATCCTTAATAACTTGAAAGTTGAACTAGGGGGAAAAACGGTAGAAATTGATGTTGAGGTCATCGATGGAAATCTCGACTATAACATCCTACTGGGTAGACCATGGACTTATGCCATGGCAGCTGTTGTGTCGACTTATTTTAGGAAGATCGCATTCCCATTTGAAGGAGGGATTACGATCGTCGACCAACAAAATTTCCTCCCTAATGGTTCACAAGTTACAGGAAGCATCCCCATGATCCATGAGAGCAACCATTCAATTCAAGATATCGGAGTAGGATTATTGAAAGACCCCACATTGATGGGAACTTTTGCGCTACCACCTCCTATTTACATAGGAAATGTACCATTTTTAGCAACCTGCAACATGATATCTTCCACGAAGGTCAACATGGATCGTACAATGGTTTGCCCCCAAGTCCTTTAGAAATATTGTAGCAATCAATGTTTCAAGCATGGGAGGCGAACCCAAATCAACGCTCGTCAAGCGTTTGGGTAGATAGGTCTAGAGAATATGGGACCCCATTAGATCCTTGGTCGAAAGTACATGGGACTGACGAAGGAATCTTACAGTCAATGATGATTGAGGGGGCACCATGGAATGATCACCACCATCGTTCCCTTCTTCCTGAATATGAAGAAGATACTCAAAGGGACCTTTATCACCCTTCAGTTTTTAAATTCCTAACAAATACTGTAAACACGGTGGATTCCGAGCGAAACCTATCCAATATTGAAGAGACTATAGCCATAAATATCTCGACTAAAACAGATGTTGTAGAGAATATTTATGCTGGCAAAGGTTGTTCACCTTCAGAACTGGAAATATATAACACTCTTTTTCGCGAATTTAGAGATGTCTTTGCTTGGTCATATGATGAAATGCCAGGCATTGACTCGAGTATCGTTGAACATGAAATTAAAATGTATCCTGATGTCAAACCAGTAAGACAACGACTTCAGCAGGTGCACCCCAAGAAAGCCGCTGCCATTAAGGCGGAAGTTGAAAAACTCCTCCATGCTGGATTCATCTACCCGGTTCCTTTAACCGATTGGGTATCGAATATTGTCCCTGTTATGAAGAAACAAGGGACGATCAGAGTGTGTGTCGATTATAGGGATGTAAACCAAGCTTGTCCGAAGGACAACTACCCTACACCCTTCATCGACCAGATAATTGATGAATGCGCCGGATGTGAAATCTTTTCATTTATGGATGGATTTTCCGGGTATAATCAAATCAATATCCGCCCACAGGACCAGTCAAAGACTGCATTTATTTGTCTGTGGGGCACATTCGCTTATCGAAAATTACCCTTTGGTTTAAAGAACGCAGGGGCGACGTTTCAGAGGGCGATGAATTATGCCTTCCATGACATCAAGAACATTGTTCAACCTTATCTCGATGATCTTCCGGCTCATTCGCGAAAGCGGACTGATCATCTGCAGCATTTAAGAGCGATATTTCTACGTTGTCGACACTACAAGATAAGACTCAATCCACACAAATGTGTGTTTTGCGTTGGTTCTGGTCGTTTACTTGGCTTTGTAGTCTCTAAGGATGGGATTCGTCTCGACCCCTGTAAGGTTCAGGCAATCATTAATTTGCCTCCACCTTCAAATTTGCTTCAGATTCAGAAACTCCAAGGGAAAGCAAACTTTCTAAGGAGGTTCATTCCAAATTACGCAGAACTTGCTAAGGGTTATACTCGTCTTTTGAAAAAGGATGTACCTTTTGTCTGGGACCAGGTGGCGCAAGCTTCCTTTGATGCTCTGAAAGATTGTCTAGTAAAAGCATCATTAATGTACGCCCCGGACTATCAAAGAGATTTTAACCTGTATCTGGCTGCAGCAGATACGACCATTGCGATGGTTTTAGTTCAAGAGGTCGATGGAATTGAACATCCTATATATTATTTAAGTAAAAACTTAAATGATACAGAAAGTAAATATTCTTATGTTGAAAAACTAGCGCTTGCAGCTGTTCAAGCGATTCAAAGGTTTCGACATTATGTCCTCTTTCGGAAAACTACCATCTTGTCAGATTGCAACCCCATGACTTATATACTGTCGCGACAGTTGCTGGGGGAAAATATTCAAAATGGATAGCGATCCTTCAAGAGTTTGATCTGGAATTTGTAAAATCCAAATCAAAGAAAGCTCTAGTTTTCGCAGAATTATTATGTGATTTCCCATCGTCGTCCAACGATGAAACATCGGAAGAGTCAATCGTGGACGAAAGTTTGTTTCTCATATCTGCAAGCGATGAGTGGTATGGAGATATCATAGTTTATCTCCAAACCCAAAAGTTCAGGCTAAACACCTCTTGCTCCGAACAAAAACGTATACGATACCAAGCAAAAGACTACATGATCGTCGGTGATTCACTTTACCGTCGTGGTGTCGATACGGTTCTGAGGAGGTGCCTTACCCATGAGGAGGCCGAAAAAGCCCTGAATGAATGTCATCTAGGCGCGTGTGGGGGGCATCAATCTGGATATGTAACAGCACAAAAAATCTTACGAGCAGGATACTTCTGGCCAACCATGTTCAAAGATTGCATAACCGCAGTCAGAAGTTGCCATGCTTGTCAAATTTTTGATAGCAAAACCAGACGACCACCCGCACCTTTACAGCCAATAGTTGCTGTTGGGCCCTTCGCCAAGTGGGGCATTGATTTCATGCAATGTAACCCCACCTCGACCGGGGGGCATGGGTATATTATAGTCGCTGTTGACTATTTTACCAAATGGGCCGAGGCGATGCCTACATTGGATAACACTGGTGCAACAGCTGCCCTTTTCTTTTTCAATCATGTAGTCGCCAGGTTCGGCGTACCACAGGCTATAGTTACAGATCATGGGTCGCATTTTCGCAATCACATGATGGTCGAATTAGCTGCCAAGCTAGGGCTATCTCACGATAGCTCTACCCCATACTATCCGCAAGCCAACGGACAAGTTGAAGCAATCAACAAGGTCCTGAAGCGTATGTTGCAAAGGATGATCGGGGTTCATAAAAGAAGGTGGCACCTAATCCTGTACTCAGCCTTGTGGGCTTACCGAATGTCGGTAAAGAGCGCAACCGGGTTCACACCTTTTCAACTGGTGTATGGCCTGGAAGCAGTCTTGCCAATCCAGTGCAAAATTTCGTCGCTTAAACTCGCAATTGATCTCCTCCCTGGAACTTCAGAAGAAGAGGCTCGTTTCTTGGAATTAATCCAATTGCATGAAACCCGTCGTGATACCGCTTTGGCTAATGAAGCCCATAAGAAACGAGTCAAGGCTCAGTTCGAAAAAAGTGTCAAACCCCGTGTCTTCTCAGAAGGTGATTTGGTCTTGCTTTATGACCAAGAATCCGATAAATTGGGAGCAGGTAAATTCAAGTCTTTGTGGATGGGCCCCTATATTGTTAAAAGGGTGTTAGCAAAAGGAGCCTACGAGTTAATGGATTACGACGGAATTCCACTGGCGCAGCCCCGCAACGGGCTGTACCTCAAGCGTTACTATGCTTAAATAGTAACCTGCATGCTTTTGTTGTATTTTGTTTTCGCTAAAGTATTTGTTCTGGTCGAGTGATCCACCTTTTTCATTTGTTGCAGATGTCAAACCTTCTGGAGACATGTGTTGGATATGCCGACGGAGCGAGTCGTAGTTCGCGGAACCTATCTTCCGTAGCCTGGGCCATTTTTGATCCAAGCGGCGAGTTAGTAAGTTTCAGAGGTGTGTGTATTGGGCAATCAACGAATAACATCGCTGAGTATAGCGCGTTGATAGAACTACTCTCTGATGCCATCACACGTGGCATACGCTGACTAATTGTCAGACTAGACTCACAGCTCGTAATACTACAACTCAATGGTATATATTCCGTTCGCAATCCAGCTATTTATCGCATGTTCCTAAGGGTTAAGATTTTGGAAAGACAATTTGATTCAATTCAATATCAGCATATTTCCAGAAACTTAAACACATTAACTGACTCATTAGCAAACTATGTGTTAGATAGACATTTGCAACATTTATAAAAAGGACACATCATCAAAGATTGTACATATGGATCATATAACTCAACCAGAATAAAACTAGAAAATCAAAATATATATAAGCTGTTTATAGTTCATACATAATGTTCTGTAACCAAGACAAAATTGGTCACATGACCTAAAACTCAAAAAGATGCTAGGGGGCACCCTAGCCTAGTGGTGCTCATGATAGCACGCCACGGCCTGTGCAATCATGCGCAAGAGACGAGTCCATCGTCTAGGCACACCAGTAGTGTGTCGCTGCAGCAGTAAAGGTAACTCATCAATCCTCACATCGGGAATGCCGAGAGTAAGGCTCTCAACCTGCTCTTGCACAGCTGTAAGGGTCTCAGTATCGTCAAGGTCGCAGAGAATAGCTCTCCTAGCAGGCTCTGCTGCCGGGGCAGCAACTGGCGATCTCGAACGAACTGCTGGAAGAACAGGACCAACATCTGCATGCACCCAAGAGTATGATTAAAAGTCTTGATAGAATAAAGCACAGCAACATTATGAATAAGAACAGTAAACAATAATATGGTCAAAGAATTTACCAATAGCACCCCACTGTTCGCCATCCGGTAACACCAAATCCGGGTCACCTCAGAAATCCATACCCACGTGTGGATACTCAGAGAAGACCATCTCCTGGCGCTCGAACCACCTGAAGAAGGCCTCAGTAAAAGTAATCTGAGGTTGACCAGCATGCCTTGACATGTGATCAACCCACCTCTGCATGCGTGGCTTGGTCGGAGAAGGCAAGTCGAGTATGATGTACTGAGGCTGCATCAGTGGGATTTTCTCCAAGGCAAAGGCAGTCAGAATAGAACCAAATCCAAAGTTCTTCAGCTTCCCATCCTTTACCTTGGTCAATTGACTTTTCATCTGAACAAGTACTGCATCACACCAGTTGAATACTTTCGGTTGGAGACACTCCAAGGCGTGCTGCATATAAGATCTGTTGGCAACATGTAGAGCTGCGCTACCGGCCATCCTACCAATGGTATACAGAATGGACCTGAGAGACCTGTCAGTAATCTCACGGATAACAATCTTGCCGTATCTGCTCGGCTGAGAACCTTCCCTGCAATACTGGCGGACATAATCTCTGGTGGAATCGGTCCCCCGGGCCGTACCTGACAAGGAAATGGGGGCACCTCGTCTTGACAATCCAGTCAAGAAGTACATGTCCTCTATGGTCAAGGGGATGGATTTTCCCCTAATCTGGAATACTTGGTTAACAGGATCCCAAGCATCAAGCATATACTGCAGCAAAGTAATCTGTGCTCTCATGCTAGAGATACGGAAAAACTTCAGCAGGCCACAGTTCCGCAGCGCGTTCACCGTGACCGGGTCATGGAGGGCAATCATGTCCTCCTCTTCATGTTCTCGTTCTCGCCATGTAAGGGACATTTTGTTCAAAGTTCCCTGCAAAGCAAACAAGAGAAGGAGTAAGTTCCTGATTTTGGTGAAAAACTGGCGAAAATTCATCAAAAAATGACCTGAAAACCCAGTTTTCTGAGCCCAGCGCAGGCAGAGAGTGTCCCACCTGCGCTGAAGGTCAGGCTGCCTTAAGGCAGCTTGACATTCAGCGCAGGTTTCGAATGGGGAACCTGCGCTGAAACTAGGGCGCCCTGGCAAAACCCCAGGGGCTCAGAAAGACTGAAAAACAGGCATGAAACTGGAAAAGAAAACCATGAAAAGAAAGAGATAGGGTTTAGCTCCTACCTGGTCCAGACGGCGCCGAAAATCGTCCGTGGAATCTCCCGGAATCAACTGATGAAAATCAAGGGGGAAGAGGCACCTCCAGAGCTCCAACAAACCAAATGCAAATGAAATGGTAAATGAGAGGTAAAAACACCTTTTAATGGCTTTTTACGTAGTTCAAAGTAAAATATTAGGGTTATAATCTCATGATCATGCAAATATTATTCATTTCTAACAAAGTTTGTTGCAGCAATTGAAAATGCAGTACTATCCTTGAAAAGAGAAAAGCTAGTAATGGTGAAAAATCAAAATTTGACCATATAATCGAGCAGTTTTACCGCGGAATTTATGCTCGTTAAAAAATAGAAAAGCGAGATCCGAGCAGTTTTAGTACATAGTTCATGCTCGTTAAAAAATAAACATAAGATTGAGCATTCAAGCTCATTAAAAAATGAACATACCCCGGTAAATAACCATTGTGATCGTAAATTTATTAGCCATAAAAAGCCTTGGTCGTGTTTGCACCTGCCACCTCCATTCCATTTGGCCAATCGTTCACCTCCATATGATTGTTTACCTATTTTGAGGAACAACTGCGAAGAGTGATTTCACCTAGCCATCCTTGTGACACTGCCGTGATTGGAAAATTCCAACCTGTACCTGGAATCTGCTGCTATCCCTGTTTATCACTCGTTCCTCAAAAGACGAGTCTCCTTTGAGCTTTTTTCAACTGACTCGTAAAATATGAAAAGTTTGCCGAGTTTTGGCCTTCCAGCTCGTTAAATTGACCGGAAGAGCTATCCCTCCTCTAGATTTTAATCTTTTTGGACCTGAGGGATTATTACACAAAAAGGTCGAGCGCTTGTTTTATTCGGCTCGTTAAAATTATCGAAAACTCATCCCTTCTGTATTGTTTTATACTTTTTCGGACTTAAGGGATTAGATGACGAAAAAGGAATTTTGGAGTTAACTTTCTGTACCTTTTCAGACTCTCTAAAGATGAAAAGGACCGAGTTTTCCTTGTCGTTAGACTCGTTAAAATGATTAAATAGCGACAAACTTGTCTTTAGACGAGAACGAGTTTCCCTATCGCTAGGCTCGTTAAAACATAGCGATGGGCTTGCCCGAAGGGCAGGTTATAGAACAAGCATATGTTATCCTCCTCAAGCTTGACAAAAATAAAGAGGTACTGGTCAGAAATGACTGGGGAAAAATTGGGAGAACCTCAAAGCTTTAATGGTAGCAAGTCGCTCTTGAACATGACACTTTTCCTCCGTATCACATCGGGTTGGGTTGTTTCATTCACCGGTCTCATCACCATGGTCCTCGCCAAACCATCCACATTTGGGGTAATGCTACCGATCCATCGCATCAGTGTCGTTATATGTTCAAGAGATGTTGTTCAGAAAGAGTCAACCGTGTCCCATCCACTGCCATACATTATCCTTCATCCACCCATGATCGCCACCCTGAATCATATTTCACAGATTGTTTTCACCTCCACTAAAATCATTAGCTCCGTTCCGTGTCACTGATGTGGGATTCATTAAGGCCCTCCTTTGACGGATCGCTTCTTGTCGACTTCAGCTCATTATCCAAGAAGTTGATCTGGGAACAACCCCCTCAGTACTTTGAAGCTTGCATGCCTCAATGGCAAGTTTCTCACTTCCGGCGACAGGTATACATCAATGACCTTCGACCAGAAGATTTTGCGTGGTGTTCGACGCCAAGTCCTATATTCACACCACGTGAATTGTACTGCAGTACCTTGAGGGTCATTATCATTATCGGTGATTCCTCTCGCGCTTGTTAACGGTTTACATCATTGACCGGTAATCAAGCGATGTCTTTCCATGTTCGACTTCAGCGCAATTCTCGCATGGATCGACTTGTACTTAGAGTGAAGATCGAACGAGTTTGAAGACCCCGGATCTAGTTTCATCCATCCGGGCTGCGATATATATTCAGGAAACATAAAGACATTTGACATGTACATCATTGCAGCAGATGATCATCCTACTCAAAGGATGATAATTTCAGCAGAGAATTATCAGTCTACCATCAGACGGTCGTCTGTTCTATGTACCAAAATGAATTTATAAAGCTGAGCATGGGAATGCCCGCCTCAGCTAGATCATGAAAGCAGAATGAAAGAATAATGTATTGTATTGTATTTTATTACAGGTCACCTCTCAGCGATTGAATGAACTTCGGATCCTCCTGATAAAGCATTTCACCCGATAAACGACCTCATACTTTAGGGGGCAACTGTTATAGACATTTTTGTGCCTTACAGCATGAAGCATGAAATGTCAATAATCTAAGGGATCCAAAGTCCCTAAACATGTTGTTCCTACCCCTAGAGGAACAAGGTCAGCAAACCACAGCACTGAATATCAGTTCTCCACCTGAAAACACTCAAAAACAAGCTAATTCTGGATCATGTCAACTGCTCCACTGAGCATCTGCGCTGAATGTCAACTGCTCCACTCTGTACCTGCGCTGAATGTCAACTGTAAAGAAGGCTACCTGCGCTGGGCGAGTTTGGCCAAGTGGCACAGTCATTCCTCAAGGTGTCAATGCCCAGGAAGCTTCCAAAATGACACTTGGATCAGGGAATTCGCCTAGTGATGAGTAAGAGGGTCTAGATCTCCAAGTGGAAGCAAGAACCTCCAAGTGGACTCAAGAACTGAAGAATAACTGAAGTGAGAGAGGACACTAGTCAGCTTCATGCCAGCCTCAGGCTGACTCATCCTTTCTCCAAAACTCCTATATATAGAGCTCTCTCATGAGGTCTAGGGAGGCTGGAATCTTGTGAATGTAAGGAAGTGCTGTTGGTTTGAGTATAGAACTATTGGGTGATTTGCTTGAAGGAGGTGAAGAGGAGATTTCTTTCTGCTGGGAGGTGATGCTGGATTGGGCCTTTTATGGTTGTATCACTTCCTAAACTTTACTTCTTCCATTAATAAAGCATTTGAGGTTCTTCTATATGCATGTGTCTCAATGGTGTATTGTTATACTTGTGTATTTGATTTATTCTAATCCTTGAATCAATTATGAATGTATGCTTCTTGTAGTTTCCCTCTCTTGCCATTTTGCAGGATCTTGGTGTAGCTGGGCCAGTGAAAGAGCAAGGAGCTGGGAGCAAGCAGTAAAGAGAGAACATTGGATCAAGCATTAACGGAAGACATCGGTTAGTGGATCTCTTCCTCCTCTCTCTTACATCTCATAAAGAAGTAATCTTGAATAGCTTTGCTTTGATTGTTGCTGAGGTACTATCACCCTTAGAGTGGGATAGGGTCATTCCGTATTGGATACTTTTCCCAACAACAATGACCTTCTCATCTTCCTTTTTTTTCTGATCTTTCTCTTGAGTACATGGAGGATTTGATGGTAACAATGAGGGAACTCTCTCGATCTCTGATTTTGATCTCTTCTCTTCATCAAGTGCAGCCCATGGTTCTTTGATTTCCTCTTTTGAATCTTCTTTTGCCTTTGGTCCTTCAATGTCGTCAATGTAATCCCTGCTTTGCAACACTCTTCCTGAGCTATGGTGAAGATCATTGAGCTCAAGAGCAGTCATTTGGACATGTTGTGTCTCAACATTGCAATTTTGCTGAGCTACTCCAATGGACAAGTTTGGAAATGGTGGTATGGGTAGCTGAGTGGGGGTGTATATTTGAGATGGATGTGGACGGGGTTGTGGTTGGGCAGGCATTTGGGGTTGCCTTGGTGGAGCAGGAGGCAATGGTTGTGGATGAGCAGGTGGTGGAGGAAAAGAAGCGGGAGGAGTGTTGTATTGGGGCCTCCACCCCTGATGAGGTGCATTCCACTGAGGCTGTGGCTGAGCATAAGAGTGAAACGAATGAGCAGCTGGTTGGGCATAATATGGATCTATTAAGGAACAAGGAGGAGGTGTGAACCAGGAAGGATGAGCAGGGGGACCCCAAAAAGGCATGAAAGTGGCTTGATAGGGGTCATAATAGGTCTTGGATGTCCCTTGCAGTTCCTGCTGATAACATCTAGGTTCATGCGGCCTCCTTTGGTTCATATAGTAGAGTGATTCAGTGGCTCCTTTGGTTCTCTGATATGCATCTTTAATTCTGGGCAAGGAAGGGCATTGATTCGTAGGATGGTATTCTTCACAGATGAAACACACTTCTAGAGAGTGCATTGGACATTCATTCCTAGGATGCTTTCTAGTGCACCTGGGACAAAAGATGACCAAAGCCCTCTTGGCTTCCTCTTGCTTCTTTTGGATCCACAGGGTATCCAATTTGGCAAGAAACTGCCTCATATCACTCTTGAAATATTCCATCTGATCTTCAAAATCGTCTTTGGACAAGGGACTGCTCCCAACATTTCTGCTTGTAGCCATTTGCTCCAGAGGAATGGTTTCTTCTTCTTCTTCCCTTGAGGTTCTTCAAATATGTCTTGTTGTCCACCTAAAGGTTCTTTAATCACAGCCATCGAAGAAGAGAAAATGTTGGTTGTGTGAAGCAGTGGGGGTGTTGTGCAATCATTTTTCTAACTTATCTCTACTCCTACAAGGCATGCAATGAAATATTTTTGGTTGATTTTTGCTTTTTTCTACTTCTACCTACAAAACTGAAATAGATTGAACTGCAGCTAAGTATCTTGCTAAAATGAAAATGCAGAATTGAAATGAAAGCAGGAAAGGACGAATCTATTTTTCTCAAATGAAATTGTAGGAGTGAAATGCTAGTCTACGCTTGCGGAATTGAAATGCTAATCTACGCTTGCAGAAATGAAATTGCGGAATTGAAATGCTAATCTATGAAAGCGGGAAAGGCTAATCTACTTTTGCATAAATGAAATTGCATAATGGAAATGAAATAAACTACTTAGCAGAAGATTGTAGTGGAAAATAGAAGAAAAGCGGCAATCACCAATACTCTGACGCTTCCCCGGCAATGGCGCCAAAAAGATGGTGAGCCCCAGTATTGCAGCAATAATGCTGCAACTCCTGAAACTCCCTTCTTTAATTTTATCAACCCGGTAGTTCGTAACAAACTTGGAAGCGACGGTGCTGTATGCACAAGTACTAGCTCTTGTCGCAGCTGTCACTTGGTCAGCTGGCACAAGTCCGCTAGGAGCTTAAGCCAACTTCTATGAGCTCTTAGAAGAAGCTTTTTAACTGATGGATGGAAGCTAACTCAAAGGAAGCTAATCTACTTGCGGAAAGAAACTGAAAGGCAAAAAGAAATGCAAACCCTAGCAAACCCTAATTCTACCAGCTAGTCCTACTGATGCAAAGGAGAGAATGCAAACTACTGGAAGATATGCCATTGCTTCTATGAAGGTAAAATACATGTGTCTAGACTACCTCTACCTGAAGAAAACATCTTTTTGTAATTTTGAATAAGTTATTAGAATTATCATGCATATGCCTTTGACCGTTTTTTATTGTGCAGAGGTGGATTGGCGAGAGGAAATGCTTGGAGGAGGTCGGGAAGGTTCAGAGAGGGCCTAAGGGGTCCCTAACACCCTTCCAGAGAGTTTCACAAAGTTTGGCTATCAAGAAACCTCATTCGTGAGCTTCTACAGGAAGTCTGCAGGGGTTCTACAGGATGTTTCAGGAATTTCTACAGGATGTTCATAAATTTCTACAGGATGTTTAAAAATTGGATTTTGGAGGATGGGTGAGTGAGGGAAGATGCATGAATGGATATGGAGGTAGGATAGGGGTTTGAAGTGACCCAAGGACTGGTGGATGGAGTGGTGAGAGGGTGTAGAAGGTTGACTTGGCTTAAAGAAGGCTAAAACAATGATGGAGCAAGAAGGTAGGGTTACGTGGGAAAAAGGACACGTGTGAGACGAGGAACCTAGCTAGGAGATGGAACAGCTGGCTCTGATGAAGCTTAGGCGGATGAGGGAGTGGTAGAGATTCCCTGCACAGTGTACATTTAACCGAATCAACAAATTCTTACAAATAATCAAAGTCCTAGCTAATATAATCTAACTGTCAATAAAACGAATGAACAACAACTTTATTTGGAAATAAAACCATGTACATCAATCATGCAAAGAAACATTTCAGAGATCTGAACCCATAACTAACTTCTGCAAATGAAAACAGTACACTAAGGATTGCATGGTCAAGCAAACTAGTGTTTTTGTTGGGGCAGCACTGTTTCTTCAATTCCAGCCCCGGATCCAATAAGGATGAGGTGAAACTGAGAGTGTTGTTGACCCTTTTCTTGGAGCTTTTTTCCAGTTAGTATCCTACCAATCTATTCTAAACATAAGAAGCTACTTTAACCATCAAAAGCAATCTAAATAACAAAGCAAGATTTAAATCTAAATAGCAGATTTTATTCTAAGAATGTGGCAAAAACACATAAAGATAAACAAAGGAGGTATTGGGCACTTGAGATGGGCCCAACCCCAAGAGCTACAGCCTCCTAAGAGAGATTTAGAGCTAGTGCAAAGCTGGATTCATCTTTATTGATCAAAATAAATGTTACATTGCAAAAAATGTCCACAAGGAGAACTTGAAAATGTGCTGAAAGCAAAGCTAATCTACTACCTAAAAATCGAACTACAAAATGACTACAAAATGAATACAAAATGACTAACTACAGACTAACCAAAATGAGGCCCTAAGCCTTCTTATTTATACAAATTGAGGACCCCAACAGTCCTCCTAAACTTTAGGAACTTGGCTACCAAAACTTGTAGTTAAAAACACCTTTACTAGCACTTGCTCGGCTGCCCTTGTGATGATTGATTTGGTGGCCCTTGAACTCCGAGCTGATGGTAGAGAATTTGAGGTAAGGGCCCATAAATGAAGGGGAAACCTTCCTACAAATCCTCTCCCTTGTTCTCCCATGAATTTAGCTGCCAAGTGCTCATTAAAACCTTTGATTTTGCCTCCAAATTGACCAAAAAGACTACACAAAGCACACATTAGACTTGTTGGCATAATGACTAACCCAATTCACTCTATTAGCATAAATATAATAAAAAAACATGCAATAAACTAATGAGAATGGTGGATTAAGTCAAATTAGGAGGTTGAATGAGCCCATATAATTATCCATTTTTGGGGCTCATCAGTAGACACCTAGGTTTTACTTCCTACTATTTTTGAGAGACATGTGTCTTAGATGTATTGTGAACATAGGCTCTATTTTTTGACATACACACTTATTTTTTGAGCACCTCGGTGCGCCACACGATATATATATATATATATATATATATATATATATATATATATATATATATATATATATATATATATATATATATATTTCTACATGCAATCTATGGTTTATTACTGTGTCTAAATGCTTTCATACAATGTTTGATTACATGTTGCGTAAATGTTTGTCTAATACATGAGTTTCTAATGCATCAGTTAATGTGTTTAATCTTCTTGGAATGTGTTGACGTGTGATAAAATAAAAATTTCTTTCCAATAATTTGACACGTAAATGCAACCTTAAAATCTGATGATCTTTGATGGAATAATGCCCGTTAAGTTGGTGGACAACAAGTTGAGAATCTAGATTCACAACCAATGCACGAATATCGAGGTTAACAGCCTCGGTCAATAATTCAATGACAACGCTATATTTAGCGACATTGTTTGTGGTGCAACCCAGACAAACACCTTGAAGGTCTACTAACTCACCGTGAGGATCGTAGATCACCCATGCCGCAGAGGAAAGGTTCCGGGTACTACGGCAGGCACCATCAGCGAAACCAATGTAAGGTGTACTAGACATCTACACAAGAAGTAAAAAGACACAATAAGTGGCAATTATGCCTACACACCAAGCCATACATGCAAACACACACTGAAAACACATGTATGTACATAGAAGATGCATAAAATTCATGCATAATATTTCTTAAGATAAAGCCCATTCCAGGGCTTATCTAGAGGACTCCCTTCATAATCAATCAGCTCATAGGTCCCTTTTTGCAAAACATGTTTCACAATGTAAGGCCCATGCCACATAGTCTAGAATTTCCCTGACCCTAGCTTATCATTTGCTTGATCATAGAGCAGGATTAGGTCTCCTTCAACGAAAGAACGAGGGTTGACAGCTTGGTCGAAGTGAGTTTTCACTCTCTTCTTTTGTGCTTCAATGACTAAAGAGGCTAGTCGACATGTCTCGTCTAACCGCTCTAGGTAAACAAGATGTTCTTCTATCGGAGTAGTGTTTGGGAGAAATTTGATGGCTAATTTAAGAGAATGGATCTCACATTCAATCGTAAGAGTAGCCTCCAGACCATAAACCAATTGAAACGGGGTGAATCCGGTGGCATCTTTCACTGAAGTTCGATAGGCCCATAAGGCAGAAAACAACATCAAATGTCAGTTAGACTTGTGCATGCTGATGGAGCGTTGAAGCATCATGACCAAAATTTTGTTGACAACTTCTACTTGACCATTATCCTGAGGATAATACGACGTTGAACTATCATGATGCAAGCCTAGCTGGGTTGTTAACTCAGTCATCATATCATTACGGAATGAGAACCGTGATCAGTGATAATAGCCTGAGGGACTCCGAATCGAGAAATTACATGATTGAATAAAAATTTTTGTCGCTATCTTACCGTCATTAGATAATGTATGCATCGCCTTGGCCCATTTCGTGAAATAATCGACAACAATGATGATATACCCATACCCCCCAGCCGAGTGAAGGTTACAGGTCATATAATCAATGCCCCATTTAGCAAAAGGGTCGACAATAATGATAGGGTTTAAAGGAGAGGGAGGCGCAGACATCTTCCATTGGTAGATTTGGCACGCATGACAAGAGCAGATGATGAGAATGAAATCCTTAAAAATAGATGGCCAAAAATAACTAGTGCGGAGGATCTTTTTGGCAGTAGCATACCCGGACATATGACCACCATAGGCGCCAGAGTGGCAGTCATTCTAAACTCATTCGACTTCCTCGAAAATCAGACAACGGTGGAGAACAGAGTCAACACCGAGATGGTATAGCATGTCCCCGATAATGCGATAACACTGAGAATGATGGTGAATATGTCGCCAAGCATCCTTGGACAAATCGGGACAAAAGGAGGACGTCTAAAGGTAGACAATAATATCCCCATACCAGGGATCGAGGGTGCTAATCAAGAACAGAGACTCGTCCAGAATATGGTCCTCTAATCGAGAGGGTGCGGTAGCAGATGGTAGGAAGCAGAGAAATTCGGCAAAAACGAGGGATTTTTTAGACTTGGCCATAGTAAACTCCAACTCAAACTCTTGAAGGATGACAATCCATTTCGAGTATTTGCCCCCCAACAACTGATGTGACAAGATGTATGTCATCGGGTTGCAGTTAGAAATCACCGTCGTTGTACGCAATAGTATATAATGGCAGAAACGTTGGACGGCATGAACGACTGCCAATGCAAACTTCTCAACATAGGCATATCAAGTTTCCGTGTCAAGTAGATTGTGACTGAGATAATAGACAACATGCTCGGTACCATCATCATCGTCTTGAACCAAAACCATGCCGATGGTGCTATCGGCGGTGGCCAGATAAAGAGTATAGTCGCGGTGATAATCAGGCAAACGTAACAACGGAGCGAAAACAAGGAGTGCCTTGAGTTTCTCGAATGACTCTTATGCAACGGCATCCCAGAGAAAGGCGGTATCCCACTTTAATAACCGCATATAGCCTTTGGCAACTTCAGCATAGTTTGGAATAAAATGGTGTAAAAAATTTGCTTTACCCTGCAAACTCTGCAATTGTTGCAAAGAAGCAGGAGGAGGAAGATTCAAAATGGCTTCAACCTTGAGGGGATCCAGGTGGATGCCCTCTTTGGAGACGACAAACCCAAGAAGTCTGCTGGATTCAACGCAGAAGACACATTTATGCGGATTAAGATGGATACGGTAGTGTCGACAGTGAAGAAAAAATTCGCGAAGGTGATTTGGATGGTCATGGCGCTTTGCTGAATGGGCCGGAAGGTCATCCAGATAAGGCTGCATAATGTGAGGAATATCATGAAACACTTAAGACATTGCACGTTGGAAGGTAGCACCAGCATTTTTAAGATGGAAAGGGAGCTTCTTATAGGCAAAGGTACCCCATGGGCAGATGAAGGCGATTTTGTGTTGATCCGCAGGTGATATATTGATCTGGTTATAACCAAAAATGCCATCCATAAATGAATAAATTTCACTTCCGGCACAATCATCAATGACCTGGTCAATGGAAGGTGTAGGGTAGTTATCTTTGGGACAGGCACGATTAATGTCACGATAATCAACACAAACCCTAATAGTGCCCTACTTCTTGGTCATAGGGACAATATTAAAAACCCAATCAGTGAGTGGGAAAGGGCAAATAAACCAAGCTTTAAGAAGTTTTTCAACTTCTGCTTTAATAGCTGCAGCCTTTCAGGGGTGCACGGGGCGTAAACGTTGTCGACCAGGTTTAGCACCTAGATATGTAGGTATTTCATGCACCATGATACTAGGATCAATGCCGGGCATCTCTTCATACGACCAAGCAAAAACGTCACAAAATTCTCTAAAATATCAGTATAAAGTTGAATCTCCTCGGGAGTACAGGTTACTTCGATGTGAATATTCTCGACAACTCCTGGTTTAACAGAGATGTCGATAGGTATGGTTTGCGTAATTTTCCCCGTATTTCCTTTAAAGAAAACTTGATGGATTTGAATAGGCGTCTGAAAGGGTTAGGAGGGGACACAGGAAGCAAACTGCTCAAGACAAGTAATCATAGCTCCATGGCTAGGGAGAAACAAGGAACGATGGCGATGATCAAACTAAGGAGGTTCCTCAAAAGACATAGTCTCAATAATTGCTTCATCAGAAGGAAAGATTTCCTGTAAGGGATCTGAAGAAGCACTATCTCCAAGCCAAGGGGATTGTATATACGTGTCGAGAGATCCGCTCAAAGGAGCAGGTTCAGAAGATGAAGCCGATGCAGAAACAATTTCGACATAGTTGAGCTGAGCAGGACTCAACGGCATGACGTCGCCCCAAGATTCTACCTGATCAATGGTAGGAAGGAACCAAGGATCAGAATGGACAGAGATCATATTGATGGGAGTGATGTTGGGAGATGGGAGTGAAAAAACACCCATGAGGGCAGGATCTTTAAAAATTCCAGCACCCACACTCTCATACAGAACATAGGTATGCTCCACAAAAAGCATGTTGCCATCGGAAGAGGAAGAAGCGAAGAAGGAGAACTGGTCTACTGTGAAAAATTTCCCTTGATGGGGAAAACGAAGGACACGAAATAGAGATGAAGCCACGGTTCGCATGGCATATGTCCAACTTCATCCTAAGAGGAGGTTGTAAGTTAAATTCACATCAACAACCTCAACCTCAACTTCAACTGTCTTCCTTTCCAAGGTAATAGGCAGACATGGGAGGATACCATAAGGACAGGAATCTCTCACATCGAAGGCTTCCAAGGTATTGGGAGACTGACTCGGGGTTGGAGAACCAATAGCCTTCCAACAAGCAACAGACATGATGCAAGTGGAAGCACCTTCATCAATAATAGTGTGGTGAATATTCTTAGAATTGATGATGACTTGAGTGAGGAAGGCAATATGGTGAGGCAGTTTCGATACATGATTATCTAGGTCAAAAGTGATCAAATCCAAGTCGTTCAGGTCAATGCCACCAATGGTTGATAGTAGAGACTTCCTCTGGGAGGGACAACTCTGGAGGACTTCTAATGCGAACATAGCTGAAGGAGCTTGGGCTAAGTCCTCAATGATGCTATAGTGCTATGCAGCACGAGCATTAGGGTCGTAGGAAGATTTTCAGAGCACTCCTTTGGGAGGAGGTCAAATCACTGACTCAGTACTAGGTCACTCGATATGGAGCGGACCAGTACTAGACGAAGGAATTCTGGAGGGGACCTTAGTTTCCTTCCCATTGGGTGAAGGATATTCTTTTGACTGCATACTAATATGGATGGGAATCATCCCAACCATGAAGACTTTAGAGACGAAGGTGGAAGAGGATTGAGTCTGATCAGCCATCATTTGAGTCTGTTCCGAGGGAAAAGGCTCTTTGAGCACAGCAAGAGTCCCAGGGGTGCCTTTTAGCAAACGACTAACCTTAGACCGCCTAGGGAAGTCTTTAGTATAGTGATCCTCATCGCAAATGAGACAAGGATACTTAGGCTTGCATTTGGCACCTTCTTCGGATGGAGGCTTAGCGGGATCCTGCTTTGGTTGATCGGCTTTATTATTTCCCTCTCCCTTCTTCTTATCTTTCGAAGTTTTGTCTGCCGCGGTGGACTGCATAGCGTTAACTTTGGAAGTTTTACCAGGATTGGGTGAAGCTTGAGATGCATTTTCATTTGGAGCAGTAGAATTTTGCTTCACAGGGTTTACAGAAGATTTTCTGGAGGACGTGTTAACAGAACCGATGACACCATCAACAGATGTTGTTGATGGAGCTTTGGAAGTTCCGGGTCATGGAGCATCACGCAAATAATCATATAGCATATCGGACTGGGAGTAAACCAAGTCAAGATATTGAGCACACATGATAGCTTTCTCTTCAGTTACACATGCCCCCATAGCAATGTCCCGAGCTATCAGACTGACGAACGAGGTTGTAAACTAGTTAGTTAGAAGCTAATCGGGGATCCAGAACTTAATTAAACAACGACGCCTCCTCCATTCATGGATATGATCAGAGATATGTGTGGCCGTGTCCTGTTTCAAGGATGTCAGGAGGTGTGTGCCCATTTCATATCGAATCGGCAACTGAAAATGAGTTAAAAATGCCATAGCAAGCGAGTTAAAGTCCTGAAAAGTTCCGCGAGCTAGCTCAATATACCATTTTGCGGCAGAGCCAGTGAGAGTCTGTTGGAATAGATGGAGCCAGATGGAATCGTCAAGCCATGAATTAGATGAACACCATAGGTGATAGGTCATGACATGAGCTTGGGGATCTTCTCCAGACTTACTGTCGAATTTGGGACAATCACCGGGAATCTTAGTTGGAACCGGTGGCCAATATGGATTATGAAGAATGGGATCATTTGTCAATTTGGACACATCGGACAGTTCCAACATCGCCAAGAAAGGTAATTGAGGATTGAAGGAAATTTGAGGTCACGGGTAAGAAACAGCGTTAGAGTTCCATCAAGTTCCCGATTGCCCCCATTAATTTTTCCCGGACGGATTTGGCCCATAAGGGTTTTGTCCGTAAGGGTTTGTCCATAGGGATTATAATTGTAATCGAATGGTTGACCATGGTTTTGAACACTAGCAATCCACTGATTACCAACCTGACCAACAAGAGCAACGTTTGGATACTGAAAATTCTAATAAGGGTTAACCTGTGGCTGTTGATAATTTTGGTACGGGGCAATTTGAGGTTGCCCTTGGGGCTGCTGGAAACCATATGGCAGTTGGGCTCCAAACTGTGCCTGGGGTCCAAGTTGCATTTGATAAGTAGGTTGGGTTTGGAAGCCAACTTGAGTTTGAAGACCAGATTGGGTCTGGAGGCCAGACTGGGTCTGAAAACCAGGTGGAGCTTGAGAAGCAACAAGCATTTGAGTGCCTGGTTGAGCGAGTCTAGACGTATGTCCTTGCCAAAACTGAGGCTGACCCATCTGGGTAGAAGTTTGGCCTGGTTGAGACTAAGGTTGACCCATTTTCCCAGAAGGTTGAGCTTGCTGGGTAATGGGTTGACCTTGCAGAACTGAAGGTTGACCTGACTGACGCGATGGTTGAGCAGGCTGAACAATTGGTTGGCCTTGCTAGATTTTAGGCTGACCAAATTGTCCAGAAGGTTGACCAGGTTGGACAGTTGGTTGGCCTTGCTAGACTTGAGGCTGACCTATTTGTCCAGGGGGGTGACCTTTCTGGGTACCATGTTGGCCTTGTTGGAATGTAAGGTTGTCCTGGGTTACCAGAAGGTTCCTCGAAGTAAGTAAAAGAGGAACCAATGAAGGCCGAAGGTTATCCCTATAAGGGTTGTCCTTGTGGGCCAACAGGTTGCCGTGGGTAAGGTTGCCTGTAATACGGCTGTCCGTGAGACGACTGCCCTTAAGACGGCTGAGCTTGATAGGGTGGACCTTGAAAATTTTAATGTTGTGCTTGCCACCATGATAACTAGTCAGGCCTCAAGCAATAGATAACGGAACCGAAACCTCAACCGCAGGTTAAGATGGGATGGGTCCAGGGTGATAAATATGGGCTCCTCGAGAATCATAATAATGAAACAGATTCTGTGGATCTGGATTCTGAAGAGCTTGCAAGTACTGGTCATATGCCCCCCCTACCGGAATGGAACCAGAAGAAGGTGGGGCACTATGGGTGGGATTAACAACTCCAGATGCCGATGCCGACAGACCACCATCAGTAGGACCAACTGAAGGTCCGGCAATAGTGGTCACGACTAAAGATGTAGTGACGGAACTAACAACAGGAGCCGAAGAAGCCACACAAATAGTCAGAATAGTTGGGACAGATGTGATAGTCACATTGTGAATTTGGGGTGTAAAAGGTTCTGAGGTCGGAGTGACGGTACGAGACCACATGGAACTCGTAAGGGGAGATCTAGAACTCATGATATCAGCCAAAGCATGGTAGCGTAAAGGAAATGTGATACCAAGAGGGGTGACACGGAAGGGTGAAGTTTCCATAGGTATAGGGATTTTACCACTTGCCATAAATGTCTCTTCACCAGAGATGGGGTTTGCTTCATCCATGTTGGAGGAAGACATCGAGACCAAAACACTAGAAGGAGTAACGGGAAAGTCTTCTACAGAAGGCTCCCAGATGGGGTTCCAATGGATATCGTAAAACTCGTCTTCCAAAGCGGAAGAGTTAAGCGGTTGGATACTCATAATAACAGGAAGAGTATCACTAACAACTGGTACCTCAGAAGTGACAGAAGATGGAGAGCCCTGGTCACTTGGGACGGGAGATGTGATCGGTGATTCCGCTAGGATGATTTAACTCAAAAGCCCTAGGGAAAAAATAAACGAGTAAGGAAAACAATCCTATGCAAGTTGAAAAGCAATCAAGATTTAATAAGGTAAATGTGAACATGGCCAAATAAATTTTATGAGACAAGAACAGAACTTGACCTTTTCATTTTTAAAGAGTTGAGAAAAGGACAAAAGATGAGTCTAGTCACCTTCGAATATTTAATGAGCTTGAAAGGACAAGTGCTCAGATGGACCTTTTCTTTTAAGGAGATGAAAAGGAACGAAAGTGACTACTCTGGAGAGCTAGGAAAAAGGTTTACCAAACAACCCATAAAATTGCATATACACCTTGGTGATAAAATGAAAAAAAAAATGACCAAGGACTTTCCGTTCAATAATCAATCTTCTTGAATTTTGTGTTCGGTGCATTATAGTTTGTAAGGCAGCAGACACAGCTTCCTATGGATGTAGGATGATAACCTAGTGGGGTCTCCCAATATATACTCGACGGTACTGGGAGCATAAGTCGTACTAGCAGCTATTGAGTCACAGAAGGAGGAATCACCCAACCTTAAGCGAAAGCAATAGTGACTATGTTTAATGACGCTGGAGCACGTCTCTAGCCTAGACCTCTAAATAATGTGCGTTAAGTTCCAATGCTTTGTTAAGTTCATTCAGTTCATTTTAGAGTTGATCTTGAATTAGGTTTCAATTTCTAGGCCTTACCGTATGTATATCAAAAACATTAGGATGCAACTAGAATGAGTAAAGCATCTTTCATTTCGATGAACACCTACTTACAAAAAGGTAGAGAGTTCATTCACAAGCCAAGACAAAACCAAGACAAGAAAATGTAAGCGCTAAGAAACACAATGCATTAACACACCAATCCTACAGTGCATCGATACTACTAATGATAGATTTAAAGTTTGCTTTCCAATTTCTCAAACATGAAAATTTGAAATGAAAATGTACTTTCACTTTCGTATACTATATGAATGAAATCTTTTGATTTCGATTGTTTTGAATTTAAAGAGACAAATAAGCAAGTGTGAACTGATTGATCCCAACAATTGTAATCTATGCTTGGTAGTGAAATATCGAATCAATATCAAAAATTGGTTCAATAACTGACTAAAAATCAACCAGCAAGAAACAAGCAATGAAAAAGCCTCAAGCAAATGAATAAGATGGTTGTGGATGAACCCTGGATAGACAAGAAACCCAGACAAATGATTCAAAAAATTGAAAGAGCTAGGTCACAAGGTCTAAAAACACAAGATTCACTCAATGAAACCAAAGAGACAGTACCTTTAACTAAAAGCAATTAAAACAAGCTGATGGGCAACAGGAAAACAACAAGGGATAAATACGACTGGTGAATCCAAGAGGTGAAGTTGTAAAAACAAATTACACATGAATTGTCGTAGGTATAAAACTAGCAACTAGTGACGATCAGCCAATAGTCACAGCAACAGAGCGACGTTGTCGCAGGAGTACACCTATCTTTTGCGACGTGCTGATTCCAGGAATCGTCACGACTGTACGACAGGATTCAACGACGCATAGGTTTACAAAACGAAGACAGGGCAATGTCATCGCGACTATTAAGATTTTTTCAGCGACGAGCTCGAAAACAAGTGAAAACTCCCAAACAAACACTAGACTATCCTTCTAGACAGTAAGGGGAATTCCCAGATTGACCCAGGCGACCCAAAAATTGATGGTTTAACCCCAAAATTCAAGAGACACTAAATCAAAACCAAACAAAAGCAAATAAGAGAAAAAACATACAAAGGACTCCCCAGTGGAGTCACCAACTTGTGAAGTAGGAAAGTGTTCCCTCTGCAGATAGAGGCAACCCCTCTAGCCCTAGAGGGGGTCTAGTCATAGCAAAAACAAAACAACAATTGCTTCCCTTAAATAGTCATCGTTGGAGGCCTACCTCTAACCAGTGGTTGATAAAGTTTCATTGTGCTACTCCAGCTTCCGTTTCTTTCTCCTCAATGAGCAATCAACCTGAAACACCACAAGAAAACAACAGAGCACGTAAGCGAGAAAAACAATGATCTATTTACTTATAAAGTCAAGAAATCATAAGCTATCAAGTAAATTGTACAAAAGATATAGGAAATCATCATTGATTGTATTAAAATGAATCAATAGCAAAGCTTACAACCAAGTCTTGACATCACAAGCCTTCTCGGAGGGTCCAGCCAGTATGTTTCTTCAAGCATTCACTCTCAAGAATGGGTCTCCAAAATAGAAAATATCTCTCTCTCACTCACAAGATTTAATACAAAGTTAAGGCACTCCACAACCTCTTACCAAACTATTAGCAATCCCACACTTGTCACACTCACACCAAAGCTATCTACTAAACTCAAAGGAACTAGCAGCATTGTCCAACTAAAAGAACTAGCAGATGATAGCAATGGTGAGTGATTTTATAGGAGAAGGAGTCTCCATGAAATGAGGGAGAGGGAGCTTATCCTCAAGGGAGGTTGCAAAAAAGACGGAACCACCATCCCAGAGGATGAAGGGCGACCCAAACTGACCCAACAACCAGTTGTAGAGACATCC
The DNA here is from genome assembly GCA_031772625.1 of Pinus tabuliformis. Classification (NCBI taxonomy): domain Eukaryota; kingdom Viridiplantae; phylum Streptophyta; class Pinopsida; order Pinales; family Pinaceae; genus Pinus; species Pinus tabuliformis. Next base: position 1,084,503,320 of record CM062818.1, read on the forward strand.
AGAAGGTCGACTATTTGAACAAATTCACCCAATCTGAATCGTCACTATTCATGAACTAAGTCTCAGCGACAGCATCGCAAGGAGGTAATGCATGTAGGCCAATCGTCGCGACAAATAGCTGGGAGCCTCGTGCCAGGCCCTAAAATTTGACCGTTGCGGGAAACAGGTGTACACCTGCGATAGTGTCATGATGAGACTGTTTATGACCAGGGATCGTCGCGTATATTAATGGCTTACTCGTGACGAGGCAAAAACTTAGGGAATAAGGGTCAACTTGCAGCATTAGAGAGCATTTGCTTAATCTTCTTACATGAGTGGGAAGACATGAACATGTTTATTTGATACATGACATAACAGAGGGACTGAGATGAGGACAATGACAAATTACTATGTAACACCTCCCTACCAGACTCATACCTCCTCCTGAACAAATTTCCTAGATTACTGCAGAAATTCATCCGATGCCTTATGAAGCTAAGGGCCAGAGGATAAACATACCAACTTACAGGACTAGCTCTGCTTCCGTCCATAGGCTGCAATGTCATTCTTTGGCCACCTTTTCTCTCTCTGGTTCTCGTCTCCTTCCTCTGCATGCATTTTTCTATGGCTTGTTTTCCCTTATGATTTATTCCCCTCCCCTTTATGTCTTTTCCATTTGCTGCCACCTGTCTGTCATCATTCCCTGCACTAATCCCTACACCATCACCTTGGAATGGTGATCCTTTGATCCAGATTTAAACAGGAATGCAACAAATTATAGAGATAACCATAAACATAGAGATGTAGTGGAAATAATACTTCATTTCATTAATGTAAAATACTGAAATATTCTTACAAACAACAATGGAAATAAACCAGCTAGGGCGACGGTAGCTTATCTTTGAGAAGAGATGTGGCGGCTACATGCCTCTGAACTGTGTTACAATGAGGCTCGAAGGCCTATTTATTGTTGAGAAACAATGGAAAACCCTAAACATCCAAAAACATAACCTTAGAAGATGAAACACCAAACTGTGGGCCCCATTCGGGTAAATTGGTACATCAGCTTCCCGGGGTTGTAAATTTGGCATACGGTTTCCGTTTGACGCACACAATATCTTGTTAGAAAGATCTATCCAAAAGCTACAACTTTGGAAAGATCAACATCAATCCATGGACCCATGTTCCTCCTAGTTTTCCCAAAAGACGTCGTTTAGGGCCTCAAAATGGCTCCAGAAGTTCAGGACCCGGAAAGCTACTAAAAATAGTAACTATGCTACAATTAAGGAAACTGAAAAGCTGAAAGAAAAAATGGTGGGGGTCCAAGTGGACTTGGCAGGTGGCCACCAATATCCACCTGGATCACCCTCTATCCTAACTTCCACCTCCTCGCATTAGCCCTCACTTACTCCCGGCCGCTCTTGCCGTATGATTGCGTCCCTCGCCCTGCCAATTGTTAGCGTCCTTCTACCCGCCCTCTTGCCATCTGTGCTGTCCTCCTTATCCATCTCCACCCTTCTTCTCTCAGGGGCTATTCCTTCTCTGCCTTGCCCATCCACTTGCCTTCGCCCCTGTCCTCTCACTCCATTTTCCTCTCCTATTCTTTTGTGCACTTGGATGCTTTCTCCCCCTTCCTGGTCCCATCTCCCTGATCCCTCTTCCTCCCTTGTGTTACACCCTGATCAGGGGATCCCCTCCCCTTCCTTATCTTGTTCCAGGATTTTTACTAAGTTTTCCATCTCCTCCATCTGATGTAGCTCTTCCTCGTTTATGTCTACAGTTCTTCCTACATGGCCACTTCCCCAATTTGCCAGGTTGTCAGCTGCTCCATTGCCTTTACTTCATACATGTGTGGGGAGGATGTAGTCTATCTGTCTAATTAGTTTACTAATCTCCTCGAACCAATTCTCTGTAAGAATATTCTCTCTGATGTTTTGGATTATCTGGTTCCATTTTTCTGTTTTTGCTCTACCTTCATCCTTGAAGATCAGTTTGTTTTGTTCTTTCCATATATTCCATAGGAAAAATCCTAGCGAGCGTCTCTAGGCCCTGTTCAGGATCGTGTTCTGGTATGGTTTTTTCCTCTAGTTTTCTATTGGTGTTTGCATGTTGTTTGGATTCCTGGCACTAATTTCAAAAAGTTGTTGGTGTTGTTTCCACAGGTTATCGTTGAAATTGTAAGCATTGGTAAGGTGCTCCATTGTCTCTTCATGTTCTCGGTAGAGGACACATATCGATGGGCCTTACATTCCCTTTTCTTTGCAGTTGGTCCCATGTTAATGCTTGCCCATGGCTCAAGATCCAGACGAAGAAGGATATCTTCGGCCATGTTTTTACTTTCCATATGCTTTCCCATTTTTTTACTTTTGGGTGTCTGTTGTGTTATGCTTTTAATTGGTAGCCTTCTCCTATTGTAAACATTCCTTTGATTCTATGGCCCCGTCTTAGGATGTCTGATCCTTCTTTTATCATTATTTTCCTTGTTGCCATTTCCTTATCATAAAGCTCCCATTGGGGTATTTCTAGTGCTTCTGGCAAATCCTGTTGTTGTTTCCACTTTCTCCAGTATCCTTCTGGTTCCAAGCACAAGTAGTTTTGTACTGTGTTGCTCCCGTGGAGGTTGGTGAATTGGTGGATTTCTACTAGCTGCGGCTGGTTGTTGAGTTTTCCCCTCTATTGCCACACTTCTTCCCAGAAGATGGCTTTGTCCCCTCCTATGACTTCCCAAAAGCTATGTTTGCTGATCAGATCCCTATCGGCACTGGGTAGATTCCAAATTGCCAATCCTTTCTTATCATTTTAGCTTCTCAGCTTTCCTTCGAGGGACCTGGGCATATCATATTTTCTGTCCCATAGTTTTTTCCAAAGATCTACCCCTCCCTGTATCCATCTCCACCATAACTTTGTTCCCATTAGCTGATTCAGGATGTAGGGGTCTTAGAGTCCAAGGCCTCCTTCTTTTAGGGATCTACTGAGCCAGCTCCAAGAGAGGAGCGCCCATTTGTTTTCCATGTTGGGTCCTTTCCATAAGAATTTTTTTAACCTGTCTACCATTTTCTGGCAGACTATTTTAGGGGTCGCTTGGCTGGTTAGTTGGTATATTGGGATGGACTGTAGCACTGATTTTATCAGTATTATGTGACTTGGGATGTTCAACGTTCTGAATGTCCAATTTTGCGTTTTTCGTTAGATCTTTCCCAGCAAGGTTTTCCAATTGGCCACTCTATTTTTCTAGTCATTTAGCTGGATACCTAGATATTTTGTGGGGAAATTCCCTATTCTGAATCCCATGGATCTTGCTAGGGAAGCTTGGAAGGGTACTGGGGTGTTGAAGAAGTATATATCTGACTTGTCTTTGTTTATCTCTATCCCAGATGCACTTGTGAAGTCTGTGAGAATTTCAGTTAGGCTTCCTTGAGTGTTGCATGTCTGTATAACATTGCGTCATCTACAAATTGTTGGTGGGTTAGTGGAAGGTCATTCCCCCAGAGTCTTAGGCCCGTATATTATTCATTGTAGACTTTTGATTTGATGTATCTTCCTAGACCTTCTGCTGCAAGGATAAACAAGAAGGGCGATAACGGTCACCTTGCCTGAGCCCTCTGGTAGCATTGAAAGCTTCTGTAGGGGATCCGTTAAGCAGAATTGACAAAACTGGAGTGGTTACCATTGACATTACCCAACTTATCCATCTTTCATCGAAGCTGAATTCCTTTAGCATTTTTTGGATATACTCCCAGTTTATTCTATCATAGGCTTTTGCCAAATCTAATTTTACCAGCATCCCTTTGGTTTTTGTTTTTTTAAAGGAGTGGATTGCTACTTGTGCCACCACTATGCCGTCTGTTATTTGTCTGCCTTTGACAAACCTTGTCTGCTCTTGGGATATCAAGCCAGGTAGTATGGGTTTCAGTCGGTTAACCATTATTATAGCTAAGATTTTATATATGACATTGCAAAGAGCTATTGGTCAGAACCCTTGTGGTTCTTCCAAGTGCTTTGTCTTTGGGATCAAGGCTAGGAATGTTGAGTTCAGGGCCGGGTACATTCTTTTGGTGCATCTAGATTTCTCTACTAATTTCACTAAGTCTTCACTCATGGAGGTCCAAGTCGCTTGGAAGAAGTCTGCAGTGAATCCATGAGGCCCTGGTGCTTTGTTCTTTTCCATATTTTTAATTACCTCTTCCACCTCCACTCTAAATATTACTCTTAGTAGATCTAGGTTCTAATCTTTACTTACTAGATTAGGGATATGTTGACTAATTTTGTGAATGTTATCCTCCCTTCTAATATTTGGTTCTGTCAGAAGCCCTTTGAAATGATGAACTAGCAGATTCTCCATTCTTCCTTTTAAGTGAGCTGATTTCCTTGCTGGTCCATTAGGGAGAATATTCTGTTCTACTATCTATGTTGTACTATTGCTTTATGGAAGAACTTCATATTTCTTTCTCCTTCTTTTAACCATTCTATTCTTGATTTTTGTTTCCAAAGGATTTCTTCTGGTTCTTTTGGTTCAAATTATTTCTAGCTTAATAGGCCAATGATTTGACCCTAAACACGGAAGGATTGTTGCTTCATAGAATATATCTTTGCCAATGAAGTGTTCTGTTGCTAAGAATCTGTCTAGCCTAGAGGCTATCTGTCTACTTCCTCCCCTTCTATTGTTCCACGTATATTTTCCATTTATGGTTGGGATATCTACCAATTTTAGTTCTTCTTGAAGATCCCTGAACCTCTCCATCTCTGGCTCTTCTCTTTGCAGACCTCCTTTTTTCTCCTCTATTGATGTTGTCAAATTGAAGTCCCCTGCTATCAGCCAAAGTTTCTCCTCATGGAGTTTTCCTAGTTGTTGTATTTGAAGGAGGAAGTTTCCTTTTTCCACTGGAATATGAGGACCATATACTGCAGAGACTAGAAACCATTCTCTGTTTCTGATTAACCAGAATCGCCCCGTGAGGATTCTTTTCATGCCCACCTAGTAATCTAATGTAATCTCTATTGGGTTCCACGGTATTTGTATGCCTCCCACATTGCCTTTCGCGTCTATAGTCATGATTTTGTACTTTGGTTTTATTTTATTTAAGATTTCCTCCATTCTTCCTCCTATGATTTTTGTTTCTTGTATCAACATGAGTTGAGGTTTTTCTTTTCTTAGCCTATCTGCTAAGTGTCTCTATTTGCCTTTACTATTAAGGCCTCTTATATTCCAGGATGTGATTATCATTGGGTTACTTGGTTAATTTGGTGGAATACCGCCGATAGTGGTACTACCCTCCCTATATTTACTAGAATTTCTCCCATAATTTGTATAGATTCCTGTAGGTTTCTTTGGCCTCTTTTCTTTCCGCCTTTCATTTTTTTTAGGGTAGTCTTGGGCGCTGTCCCGTTGGAGCCCCAGTTGTCCTGCCATCTCGACCTTCCCCTGCACCTGTTTCTCTTGATACTATTGGAATGTTTCTCTGTATAGTCGTTTTTGGTCTTTTGGAATGAATCATTCATCTAGATGTCTCTATTCATTCAGTAGTTTCCTCATCACCTCTTCTTCCATGCTTAGTTCTTCTCCCCTACTTGTATCTATTTCCATTGTATTGTTATCCATCATCTTCCTGTCTTCCTTCTCCTTCTCTATTGGCTTGCTTTGGGTTTTCCTCTTAGTTTTTAGTTTACGTTGGCTCAAGCTGCTTTCCTTTCCTTTTTCCCCCTGATAGTCCATTGTTTGGGCCTCATTGTTTTCTTCTTCTTCTTCTTGTAGTACTTCAAAGCTGTTTGTTCGGCTGGGTTGTGCTTGCTTTTCTATTTCCCCCTCGCTAGTATTCTCTCTTGCTTACCTTCTTTTGCTTTTTACTTCTTGAAACTCGTCCTCGTCTTCTTGATTTTTCCTCTGTTGTTTATGCATGTGCTCTTCCTCTTCTATATTTAGTGGGCACTCCTTAAATAGGTGGCCATACTCATGACATCTTCTACATCTGAATGGAATATGTTCATAGTCTAGGGTTTGCTGCCAGACCTCTTCATGATATTCTAGTTCTACTGTGTCTGCGATGGGGTCAGCTATATTCATGTAGACACATATTCTAGCATATGAGGTGTATCTTCCTTTTTATTTCATTTCTGATATTTTGACAATTCTTCCTATTGTGTTTCCTATGCCTTCTAGAATCTTTGGGTCCCAAAAGTCCATTAGGAGGCCAAATAACCTAACCCACACAGGGGCTGCCATAAATGTTTCCTTTTCTGGGTCATAGCATTCTTCCCAGTATCTCATAAACAATCCAGCATTATAATGAAAGTAAGGACCATTTTCAAATAATTTTTATTTGTCTTGCAGCTTCAAGAATATTGAACAAGCCTCTTGCAACTAGCTTTAGCTTGATATGGCCTCGGGGTTTCCATTTTTGTTGAATCCACTTGGTGAGGTCCTTTTTCGTCGACCATAGTCCAATGAAATTTCATATAAGCGCATGGTCTTTCATATAACTTCTATCGCTCCAGTTTGTTCATTGGTATGATGAATCTTGGTTTCTCCATCGCACATGGTAAACATTTACCTCTACTGCCAGCCTGCCATCTCGCTCCAAGGACTGGTCTTGGCTTTCTTGTTTTTCCTGCTTGCTTTTGGTTACTGGTATTTTGGCATTACTTTGCTGTCGCATCTCGATAGGAGGGGATATCTCCCCCCCTCTCCTCCTTTGTCATTCTCCTTTGATTCCTAGTGTCTGGGTCTGCCACTTTTCAGCGGTTTGCAGTTTTTGGGGCAAAGTACCGCCTAGCTCATGGCCGCCTAACCATTAGCTTTGCAGAGCGTTTTCTCCCCCAAGTGCATTTTTATACCTTCGGTTTAAAGGAGTCTATTCCTATTAGTTAGGAGTTGTTTCCTAAATTGGTGTGTGGTTGAGATATTCTCTCAAGAAAGTGATTGTGTGTCCAAGATAGTTTCCCTATCATGAGACAACACTTCTTATATTTATTTGTAACATTATCTGATTAATATGAATATAGATTTCCTTATGGAAATTTAACATGGTATCAGAGCCCGTAAGGGCCTCGACCTCAGCCCCTCCTAGACTGAGGGAAATAAGAAAGAGTATATTTGTATTGTTTTAGTTTTTATTTGTCCATCAAATTATTAAAGTTGTTGAGAAATTGATTCGAGAGAAATCAAGTTGAGTAGGGTATGAGTGTGGCTTGGTACCTTGTTTGATGTATGCTATGGGGTGTCTAAAGGCTAAGCTAGGGATCAATTTTTCAAATTGGTGAAGCTGAGTAGTAAAGAGATGTGTGAGGTCGAGTTGTTGGAGGTTTCAGTGTTGGATCTGAGAGTTATAAAGTGGTTGAGTCTATCAACACTACTATGTGGCTTTAATATCTGTGGCTAACTATGTGGGATTGGTGTGTTGCTCAACCAACGTGGAACAAAGTGCCCATAGAATTGAAATCCTTATGTTGTGACAAGCGAGCATTGAGCATCAGGGAGTAGTCAGCATGGAGGTTGACCTACTATGAGCGTGGGGCAGAGGGAGTTTTGTTTCTCAGTGCCAATGTGCTCATTTGTTAGTCCAAAGGAATCGGGCAGGCATGTTATATCGGTGACAACGCATTTGAGCAGTGCTCATTGTACCTCGTGATTGAAGTGACAATGTGGTTACTTGTTTATTTTAAATTGGTGGCAGAGGCATTTCTATTGAGATTCATTTTAAATTGGTGGAGAGGTAATAACCCAAACGACTATGGTAGAATTTTTGACCACCTATAGGGTATCTACGTGTAGAACTCCATGCTCTAGCTGAGTAGAGGATTCATGGTGATACATTGGGGTTCTATTTTACCTGTTTAGGTTCAACGAAGCCTCCTTTCTTTCACGAGTCCAATACCACCGGTGTTTTTTTTCGGCTCGAGAAGAAAGCGAAAACGTGAGATTTGGGGCAATTTTTGTTCAATCTCAGCACTATTTGTGTGGACAATTCACGATCAAGCGATATTTTTTTTTCGAAGTAAAATTCATTTGTTGTGTGTTAATTTTCCCACTGAGCAACTTGATGTTTTTTTTCTATTGGTCTTGCATTTGTTGTTATTGCGGTTGAAATGAAGAATGTTGTACCTATTTCTACTGCTGAAATGGGAATCTTGCATCACATGCTAAGGAGAAAACAACCAAGTCGAGGGACAATGGTGTGTCGAAATTGATGGTGGATCGAGTTGTGCTGTATTGGCACCAAAGAAGCCTATGATCCGACTTCTTGTTGTTGAATAAAATTATTGTCTATCTGTTAAAACTGAGATGATGCTTTTTGCACAGATTGTGCTCTATTACTAGTTTGTAATTGAATGTGTTGTTTTCATTCATTTTGATGTGAGCCTATGGAGAGCTCGTGGTTGTTTTTTTGTGACCTGGGTTCTAGCAGAGAAGGGCTCGACTTTTGTGACCATGAGAAAAAGGTAGGGCGTTATTGACACAACCAGGTTAAGGCAAAGGTTAAATTAACTAAGTTGAGGCAGTGATTTACAAGGAGAAAATTCTAGTCCCGATTTAATGAGACATGGTCCCAGTAAAAGCACTCAGATGCTCCACATACCCAATTTTTGTTACTATATCATGCCAATAAAGTTCTTTGCTTATGTTTATTACCCATTGTTTCAATAAATCAAATTCACCATCAAAGGAAAGCATCAAAGAAAAGGTAATTTTCAACTCTTTGAGTTTGTACAAGATACATGTTGAGTCTTGTCAACTCAATATGAGTGTGATTTTGTTAGAATTGACTACTCTAACAATTATCTTGTAAAGAGAAACTTGAAGATTGAATGAATATGCCCATGGTGAATAATAAAGATAAAGATAGTTCATGAAAGAATTAACATATAATTGTTGGATAATTGAGGTTAAGGGATGATGGACAACAAAGAGAAAGTTTGTGTGAATTAGCGTGAGTTTGTGGAACAGACTCATGGTGTATTAAGTGTCACATACATTTATTCGTAAGCAAGTCTAAGATGTTTTGTAGTGGTCTTTGTAAATGTATGTACCTGGTAACTCCAAAAGTTGGAGTGTGTAATGTAATCCTGATAAGCATGCGTACCCCCATAAAGGTCATGGTAATCTTAAAACCACTTTATATTTGTAGTGTTGGTTTGTAACCACGTGCGAGAGTGAAGTGGACAGGGATTCCTGTAGGCATGGTTTTGGGTTAGCCGACAAAACCCTTGGTATGGTTGAGGGTAAACCGAGAAAACCCTGGGCTTGGTTACGTTGGTTATGTGGTGAGCCTTCATGGCTGAATTGAGTGCCTTGGTGGCAGAGTTGAGCCTTGGTGGATGAATTGAGCCTTGGTGGTTGGGAGCCCTTGTTGGCATGGTTGAGGGAAATCTAATAAAACCTAGAGCATGGTTATGGGTAATCCGATAAAATCGATGATGATGATGGAGGAGGATTTGTAGGTATAGGTACATGTATGCAGTTATAATGGTTGACAGAACCATGTATGTGAAGGGCATCTTAGTAGACTAGCGGTTACAATGGTTGGAACCCATGCATTTCGGTGGATGGTTGTCCCTTTATGTGGACGTCGACATATTCTTTTGTTTTGTTTGACCACAATTATACTTTGCATATTGATATCGAGACAAGTAGTCATTAAGGGGGTGTGTTGGAAAATGTAATTCCTACTTGTATCAGTTGCGATTCTTGCTATGTAAAGGAGTATGTTCCTATTAGTTAGGATTTGTTTCCTATATTGGTGTGTGGTTGAGATATTCTCTCAACCAAGTGATTGTGTGTCCGAAATAGTTTCCCTATCTTGAGACAACACTTCATATATTTATTTCTAAAAATATTTGATTAATGTGAATATAGATTTCCTTATGGAAATTTAACACATTCATGCATTTATTATCCATATTGCCCAATTTATAAAAAACAAGAAAGATTTCAGATATTGGTTAGTGACATCGCCTTGTTCCGAGTGGCTACCTCCTGGCCTTTGCTTATGGTTTTTCTTTGGTGATAAAAGTGTATGCAATTCCCCTATTGATTGTGAATGCATTCCTCTTGATGATCATTTCCACTATGATGAATCAGAGTGGAAATGGGTGAGTGGTGCACTCTCAATAGTCGAAAGGGATCACATAATGTTGAATCGTGTATTCCATCACATAACATACACCCATGTGAATCATCATCCATTCTCCGTAATTCCTCATTACCATGCCATGAACACCCATGTGACTCATCATCCGTTCTCCATAATTCCTCATTAGCATGCCATGAACACCCATGTGAATCATAATTCATTCTCCATAATTCCTCATTACCATGCCATGAACACCCATGTGACTCGTCATCTGTTCTCCATAATTCCTCATTACGATGCTATGGAAGCCACCAAGGATATTAAACTGATTTTGGGCAACTATTACTATTATGACAATATGCCTGTCTATAACATCTTATGGTGGGAGTTTAGAGAATGTGTGTATATGTAAATGCTAACTCCCCTAAAAATGTGGGATCCTGTGGTATCGAAGCAAGTTTACATATTTAGATGGACCATGACAATATGCCTGTCTATAACACTTTATTATGGGAGTTTAAAGAATATGTGTATGTAGAGGATAACTCCCATAGAAAAGGTGGGATCTTGTGGTATAGAAGAAAGATTACATATTCATATAGACTATGACAATATGCCTGTTTATAACACCTTATGGTGGGAGTTTAGAGAAGGTGTGTATGTTGAGGTTAACTCCCCTAGAAAAAGTAGGATCTTGTGTTTCTTGTGTTATAGAATTGTGTTTACATATTCATATGGATGATACTAATATGCCTATCTATAACACCTTATAATGGGTGATTAGAGAATGTGTGTATGTAGAGGCTAACTCCCTTGGAAAAAGTGAGATCATGTGCTATAGAATCAAGTTTAAATATTCCGATGGGGATTCCAATTCCATCATCGATATGGAGATCCCAGTTACATCATCAATGGGGTCACTAGGTGGTCCAATTTTTTTCCACCCAATCTATCCAATTGGTTGGACTGCATTGAGATGTTGAAATAGTCTTTTATGGATATCTCATTCAAGCAACTGTACAAAGAATTAAATTTTGTGGCTGATGGATTATTGAAGAGAGGTTTGTTGTTAGATTTTTGTTCTATACATTCCAGGCTCTGTTTTGAGTATCTGGTGGTGGAAGAGGGTGATATTTCCCTCTGTTGATCTACTTGCTATTCCAGTTACAATATTGATTTTATTTACATCTTCTGTCTGTTGGATTATGTTATTCTGGATGGGATGATTTTTGTATATGTACAACCTTTTTAGATCTTGTTTGTATCAATTTTTGATAGAAGGGTGGGCTGGTAGATCCTTCTTATCTCGAGACTTTATGTTTATTTTTTGGGTGGAGATGGTGGATTTAATTTTTAATATAGAGGGTAAATATAGATCATATATGTACTGGATTTTTGTTAATAAAATTCCAACTTTTTTTTCTTCTTCTGTAAAAAAAAAGAAGAAAAGAAAAGAAAAAGAAAAGAAAAGAAAATAAGTTTACCTATTCAGATAAACTACTTTTTTATAAACATAATCTTCAATATATAACCTAAACAGAACGAGAAAAAACTTATACTTGGTTTGAAAGATTAACACCATTCACGATCCCCCAAAATCTCAAAACTCGGTGTGGCCATAACACAAGTTTGTTGGTTTAACATGTTCAAACAATGACTTTAATATTAAATATATTTTAACAATTCACTTATCACCATTTATTCAAAACTGTGTGGGTTTTAACTATGCTCATCAACTACTCAAAATTCCATTCCTTTTTTTACAATTTTTATTGGTTTTATTAATAAAATTTAAGGTTTTAATACTAAAGTTCAATCGAATTTAAGGTTTTATTAATAAGATTTATTACAAGATTAATTTAGGTTTATAATGTGGATCTAAATTTACTAGGTTTACTAGATTGATCTAGGTTTACTAATTTAACCGTGGTTTACTAGATTTACTAGGTTTACCAAGTTGACCTAAGTTCAGTAGGATAACTTAAGTTGATTTTAGTTGACATATGGTTTCTAGGACCTAGGTTTATTGGGTTTACTAGATTTACTAGGTTTACCTGGGTTTACTAAGTTGATCTATGTTTAATAGAATACTAGGTCAACCATAGTCAACCATGGTCAACTAATCAACCATAGTCAACTAGGTCGACCTAAGTTTACATGGTTGACTAGGTTAGCATATGTTTACTAGGTTGACTTAAGTTTACTATGTCAACCATCGTCAACCATTTCCAATTCACCATGGTTGAGTATGGTAAACCTTGATTAACCATTTTCAACCATGATCAAACATAAACAACCATAATGAACCATTATTAATGATAATCCATCATAGTTAACTATACTTAGATGTGCACAACCATGGTAATCCATAGTCAAGTATATGTTGACCATAATAAACCCTCCTCAACCATAACTTTGAACGTATTTATCTATAGTCAACCATGGCCTGTTAATTCTCCTCATAGACACATGTTATCAACTAGCAACCACATTAATAAAGTGGTTGAGATCCATCATTTTTCACCTTCCATATGCTTATCAATAGCATTAAAAGGTGGAAAGTAATGCCTATCCACTTATTTCAACCACTTTATTAATGTGGTTATGCTAGTTACACAATAGATTCCTTTCTGACCATTGATTCCTTTATGTGTTTTATTGCATCATTTTTCATATGCTTATAGCATTAAAAACTATAAAACGTATTTCAACCACTTTATTAATGTTGTTGTGCTAGTTGCATAGTCGATTCCTTTCCTACAATTGATTACTTTACAAGTTTTATTGCATAAGTTTGAATGATATTCAATTGGAAAAATGAGTGGGCCATTACGAAATATATGAATTCTAGCTTCAATCTGATTTTTGTCTAATTTCTAATTTACCTTTTGAATACAAATTAGTTGAACTATGATTTTTAATATATACAGGAGGGGCATGCGGATATTGGATGTCACGATCTCTAGTATGTACAACAAAGCCTATGGTACCAATACAACTCCTTTGAATACTATGTTTTTCAATAATAGATGGAGTCTGCTACAAAATGAAATGTAACGAGGATCCTGAGTGGTATTAGTGAGGAACTATTAAGGTCATAGCCACCAACTTCTGCCCGCCAAACTATTCTCTCCTCAACAAGAATGGCTGATGGTGCAAGCTACCCATCCAACATTTTGATATGGACAAGCTTTCTTATCTGAACATTGGTAAATACAAGAGTGGGATCGTTCCCATTCTTTGCAGAAGGTAAGGTAAATCTTTGACCCATCATTTGTATTTTCTAATTAATGAATTCAAAATCACTTTGCTTTATGGTTTTTAGTTCCATCCACATTTATTTTGCGTTGCATTATTTCCTTGTTTACTTTTCCCATATTTTATATGGATATATTATTTTATTTATTTTTGTAGTGAATGGTGATTATGTAGTAGAAAGTGAATGGTGGTTTCACAATGGATTTATTAAGATGATAGGTGTTTCTCTGTAGGGTTCGGGTGGGTAGGCACTGTTCACCCCAACCAATCGCAAGCCTTCTTTTTTGTCTGCCTTGCTGCAATCAACATATGGCACGTCATGACTCTCTCATTGTTTTCCAACTATGTCATGGGCACTAATGGAACAACCATCCCGACTTGCTACAACGCCTTCATGGCTGTCATCATAAACACAACAATGATCTTACTTTTCCAGTTCCTCAACACTAAGAATCCTTTGGGTTTGTCCATAAAACAAACACAGTTTCTCGCCCTTCTTGTGACATGTAACATTACTACTCCGTCTCTTGGAACCCACTCATCCTTATAAATTTCTTCAATTGAAATCCAACTGGCAACTAAATTATCTACACTGACAAAACCCCAAAAAATAATAGATCCATACATGTATTGCCTCATCCCATGGCCATCTGCATAAACAAAAATCTATACTTAAAAATCTTTCTAAATTTGTATGAAGCCTTGAAGCTACTTCTTTTGTAGGTGTAGGATTCGATTTTTGCTATGGATGAGGCCACACCTATTAAGGCTCCTCTCCCCTATGACTAATATGGTGAAGTGAATGTAGTTATTTACTACCAAGTTGATTCTTCCAAGCTCTTCTTGCCATGCAACCATTATGTCCATTCTACCAATGGTCTGTCCAAGAGGCATGTCCAATCCTAGCTCTGTGATAACTACAAGGATGATTTCGTTAAAATTCACTGTGTGACCGAGGATGTGGTTATTTTTTAAGAATGTGACTGGGACACCTATTGAGGATCCTCCACTAGCCACCACTAGCACCACTCCATCAAAGGTTTCATGGGCTGCTCCTCCGCTAAAATTTTGGCCGCGAAGTAGGGTTTTGATGTCAGTGATATATATTTCAATAATTTTGCTTTTCCACTCAGTCTCTCTAATCCCCAATGTGGGAATTCCCTCGTATGGGCAGCTTGATGATTCTCTTGATTGCGTCGTATCAGGTTGTATGAAATTCGATCTTGTGAATTTATGGCTCTATACACCCTCCTCAAATCTTCAAGGAATCATTTTCCCCACTCCAAACTTGGGGCCCGTCATATTCCTGGCCCTAGGCAAGGTACTGACCAGTCCCCTAAATGTTTTCTCAAACACCCAGATGCGATTTTAGTGTACACATTTCTATTTTATGTGAAACTAAGGTTTTTTATTTTTCAAATTCCCAAATGTGGTTTCAATGTACCCTCTTCAATTTTTTCATTCAACTGACTGCTCGAGTCTGTTTTGGTTACAACAACACAATCATCAACTGTGTGGTAAGAATAAGTAAGTAATATTTGAACAACTACTTGAGATGAGGAATGAGGAAGGAATCATAGAAAAACCTATGGATGATGAAGATGAAGCAAAGCCTATTTCTCGACAAGCCACTCCTAATCTAAATCAACCAATTCATCCATCCCTAGATGTAAATGATGCATGAAAACCGAATCCATCACCAGGCAAACAACATTATACATAAGCAATTCGACATATTCCTTCCTCATCATTACTGATGCTTCCACATAACATACCAATTTGTGGTATTGAGAAAGATATTATCTAGAATCATAGCTTTGGAAGCAAAGTATCCCATGTATGTTTCAAATCTTGGCTTAATCTTGTACAATTAGAAAATATTTCTATAGCTCATTTTGATTTTTGACTTTGGGGCTGGTGAATCTTAGGGAGTTGGCTCGAGCACAACTCCATGCTTCTTAGGCCCATGCATTCTTATCATGGTTTGATAGGTTTGCACTGGCCCTTGTGTGGTCCATATCAATACGCACGATAGTTCAATTTCTGACCAATGTATTATGTTACTATTAACGAACTTGGATTTTTTAGTGCTGGGGTGTTCAAACACATGTCTGGAAAAATTATGAGTTGATTTTAACTAAGCCCTAGGTTTTTTTGTAATATTGTAGTTAAATATATCCAGCCCTTGAGAGATCCATATCCGCATTGAAGATGGTGCAATTGTTGATTAACGTGTTCAGTTCCTATTAATGAGTTTGGATAATTAACCATTGGGGAATTTAAACTATTAGAATATGTTGTCATTGATGGCAAAGACAAAGAATATTATGGGAGATTGTTGCAAATGTTGTTAAACGAGGTGTTAATTGATGTCAAGTATCGATATGTTGTCACTGTCAAAGGTGTTGTTGGCATAAGGAGGATGTTGGACAAATACTGAAAAAGGTGTTGTCATTAGGTCATTAATTTCTTAGGTGTAAATGGTGTAGTATCTAGATCAAAGGTGATGGAAAAAGAAAAAGTGATTCCAAGAAGTATGAAGAACAACTCAAGCATGGCAAAGTTAAAGATGGTTAAGGTGCAGATACTTTGAAGCCATTTTTAGTAGAGAAAATAACCTCAAATGAAGTCATAAACCAGTAGTATATAGAAGTTCCAAAATGGCGTCTTGGATCAGAAATTATTCCCAATCAAAGTCAGGTACCCCAAAAGTCAAACTTGCAGAGTTAAAGTTTTAATAGGCCGAGTTAATATTTTTACTCAAGGGTTTTATAATTAAAGATATTCTCAATTTCTAGAAATGAAAACCTAACTAATTTTTTCCTCAAACAAAAAGTATTTTTTTCCTAAATAAAAAAATGAAATAATTCT
This sequence comes from Pinus tabuliformis, assembly GCA_031772625.1. Taxonomy (NCBI): domain Eukaryota; kingdom Viridiplantae; phylum Streptophyta; class Pinopsida; order Pinales; family Pinaceae; genus Pinus; species Pinus tabuliformis. The sequence continues at coordinate 1,084,519,495 of CM062818.1, forward strand.
TAATTAAATATTAAAGGCTCTTCTTGCTCCATATTCATGCTCCAATTTTTTTCTCAAATTATATGGTACAAATCTCCATATTCATGATCCAAAAATTTTCTCAAAAAATATTGTACAAATCTCCCACCTTGCAAACAAATCTCATCTCATTAGTTTATCCACCCTACCATATCTCAAGGATTCTTATATTCTCCTATAAACCTTAAGATGTAAATATTATATGAAAAAGTGGACAAATAGATTTTTTTTTATGGAATTTGATACTTCCTATGACCAAAAAATTATGTACTTCTCAAAGAGCGAAAATGTAGGATCCACAATTTGGACCTCTCTTCACATATTCTATATATAAATACTACATTATTTTAACTATCTAGCCATAATGTGTTCCTCATGACCACCCCTCATCTAGTAATCATGCACAATGACACATGTTGCTAGATATAATTCATATGTTTCAATATTCACCCACCCACCTTATACTTACTCTTTCCTTAATGTTTTACTCACCCACTTTCCAACTACTTTCCCCTCCAATATTTAAAATCACATATAGGGATGCACATTATATTATGTCTTTTTAATTAAATATACTCTCTTTAAGTAGAAAATGAATGTTTTGATTAATTTAAATGTTTTTAATATATTGCTACTTTTGTAATTATAAAACTAAACTAGTTTTACTCATAAATATTTTTTTTATTTAAATGAATGTATTTTCATCTATATGAATAGTATTATCACTTAACTAAATTTTCCCGCAAGCATGCACATGCGTGCACACACACACATTATATGAACATGATGTATACATTTATGTTAGATTGGGGAATTGAACCAATAACAAGGGTGACTACACGGTCGCTACAACACTTGTACACACATATATCTACATGGAAAAAGTACTAATATTTTGTGAGTTAGGCCATGATCACTCCATCCTATTTTATGATTTTAGAGAGACTTATAGTCCCCTAAAAAATAATGATATTCTTCCCTTGTTGTGTGATCCTTAGTTCATATCATAACCTCACAATGTCATGTGACCTCGCAGGTTAGGATATGCTTGCCACTTTGCATATCCACATAAATGGAGATTCTAATGAGTAGGAATTATCTCCACTTCGTTTGCATACATGTAATGCCTTGTTCGTATAGTTTTTAACCATATGTAGCTAAGCTTGCAATATTATCTCTAATTACGCCGTAAGGTGTTTCCCTCTGAAATGAACTTCCGTAAAATCTACTTGTCATCCCTGTGTGACGTTAGATTATGTGTTAGACGATTGGAGGATTGTTAATCGTTCAATAAAGGGAAGGTAGTTGAGTGGTTGCAACTATTCATGATATTTGAAACAGTTGCAAACCCTCGCCTGAATGCTACTAGATTAGAGCCTGAAAGATTTGCATGGGGTACCCTTTTCCTCTTCTCTACTCTTGATTTCCGTGCTGCCTTGACAGACCTCTAAAACGGGCTCCATCGAATCTCTGGGGAAAATTTCATCCATGGCTTTCCTGAATGTAGAAATGAGATCCGGATCAAATAAGGTCAGAGATGAATCATCGACGATTGCTGCGTCCAAATGGTTTTCGTGATTGAATCTACAGGAGTCGAGGGCGAATCCGCCCTAGAGGAAGAAAAGCCATTGAGAAATCCATTGTCGTTGTCGAAATTTTTCTTCAGATTCGTGTTGGGTGTTGTTGAAGACGCCTGCAAATTTTCATCTGCAATTTTTATGCTAGGGGTAACCTTGTGCCTTTTACTGGACCCATTCCACAGTTTGGAGCTCTTTTGCATCAGAAAAATGATGCTTTTGCTGGTAATCTATGTCTTTGTGGTCACCCACTGACAAATTTATTTTCAATTCCTTCAACACTCTCAGATCCTCCAAAAATCAGCTCACCTTCAGCAATTGCAGCCATGCTTGTTATTAACAAGGGAAAAGGTCTAAGCAAAGGCACCATAGCTGCCATTGTAGTTGGTGATTTTGCAGGGATAAGCCTCCTTTGCGCAGTTTTTATGTACCGTTACTAGGGAACAAGAAGAAAGAAGGAGTCAGAGGATGGGCCTAATACCAGGAATATTCAGTTAGATGACAACAGAGACTGTTCTTCCAGTTCGGGTAGAGTTGGATGGCTCTGCCTTAAAAAAGTTGATGAGAGCTCAGTTGGAAGTGTCTCAGACAATGGAGATCAATAGCAAGGAACTTTTGTGACATTAAATGGAGATCATGACATGGAATTAGATAAGCTACTCAGAGCCTCTGCATATATATTGGGTGCCAGTGGTTATACTATATTGTATAAGGCAGTTCTGGAAGATGGGATGACTTTTGCAGTAAGGCGACTTGGTGATGGTGGTTTGGAAAGGTACAAGGATTTTGAAGCAAAAACTAAAGCAATCACTAGGGTTAAACATCCCAACATTGTTCGCCTCCGAGCTTTCTATTGGGGTATAGAGGAAAAACTGCTGGTTTATGAATACATTCCACATGGAAGCTTGGCAAATGCCTCTTATAGTGGGTTCTCTTGTTCTCTTTTTTTCATTTCATGTATATCTACAGGAAATCTCGTTCAATTCATTTCTGCATGGTTGTTTTTTATTTTTTTACAAAGATAGCCCTTCAATCGCTTGCATATTATGAGTTTCTTATGGATTCCACAATCTCCCCTGTTTAGCTACTGTACCTTCAGCTAATACATAGTCATTAGAAAATTATGTACCTTCAGCTCCTGTATCTATTTTTTCACCATCTTTATGACTGCAATAAGATTAGATAAACAATGAATAGCTATAATTTTCAATTTTAGTCATCCTGTCTTGGGCCAAACTTTTGAACATTATGGCACCTCTTTCATTACAAGCATCAGGGGAATTGACATTATTACAAAGATTTTGGTTGATGTTGTATGTATCACGTTCCATCCCCGTATATTGGTTGATGTAACAAAGGTGGATCTGAGTACCACTGTGTTGGGATTCAAGATATCAATGCCTATTATGATTGCTCCAACTGCCATGCAAAAGATGGCTCATCCCGAAGGTATGCATTAGATTATTGTATTACAGTTAACTTCCTATTTTTATGCATATATTTTCCGAAAGTGAATCCATCATCTTTTAAAGGAGAGTATGCTACTGCAAGAGCCGCGTCAGCTGCTGGAACTATAATGGTTTGGGCATCGGCCTTCTCTTTGTGGGATCGATCTTCTGAATGTTTTAATTTCCTTCTAGCTATTAAGGATTTAAGAAATTATAATGATTTTGTATTTTGAAATAGTTTTTTGTGTTGATAAAAATTGAGGCTTGGACATATTTGTTGTAGACGCTTTCTTCATGGGCTACATCAAGTGTTGAAGAGGTTGCTTCAACTGGACCAAGCATTCGCTTTTTTTCAACTTTATGTAAGTTTATCATTTCCACCCATATGATTGTCTTCCCATGTTTTCTGAGATGTAATTGAGTTCATATCCATCCAATTGTATTATAGGCTCCTAAACCAATGGTAAGATCAGTTATATTACATTGGATTTACTAAATGTTGATGTATGAGTGGTGTTAAAATTCAGATGTCATTGCTGGCAGGTTAACAAGAATAGGAATGTTGTTGCACAACTTGTTAGAAGAGCGGAGAGGGCTGGTTTTAAGGCAATTGCATTGACTGTGGACAGACCTCGACTTGGGCGGAGGGAGTCTGACATTAGAAATAGGTAGTGAAAATTCATTCTATTTTAGATTTGCTGACAGGACTAGGTAGACATGTGGGATAAATCTTATATTCAGAGTATACTCCTCTTTAACATTATGAGTTTGTACCCATGTTTTAACACTTTCTCAACTCTCAATAAAAATTAGAACATTGTGGAATTCTTTTAGGATTAGAAGTGACGCTAGGGTTAGAAAAATCATTTAGCACCTATAATGTATCAAACTTAAAATAAGCCAGAAGTCTCCATTTTATCTGGGATTCCTCTTTGTTCATCCCTTGTCTGACACTAAGGTATCTAATGTTTTGAAAAGTCTCATTATGATATCCACTCATACATGCTAGACAGTAAGGCACACCTCTGTGTTGAGATTCAATTCTGGATCCATAATTGTTTTTTACTTCTATTGATTTTTCTTTGTCAAAAATGTAGATTCGCATTGCCTCCATATCTTACCTTAAAGAATTTTGAAGGTTTGGATCTTGGGAAAATGGAGAAGGTATGTATTCCATTTTAAGGTATCTAATGTTCTGAAAAGTCTCATTGTGATATCCACTCATACATGCTAGACAGTAAGGCACACCTCTGTGTTGAGATTCAATTCTGGATCCATAATTGTTTTTGACTTCTATTGATTTTTATTTGTCAAAAATGTAGATTCGCATTGCCTCCATATATTACCTTAAAGAATTTCGAAGGTTTGGATCTTGGGAAAATGGAGAAGGTATGTATTCCATTTTAAGGTATCTAATGTTCTTAAAAGTCTCATTGTGATATCCACTCATACATGCTAGATAGTAAGGCACACCTCTGTGTTGAGATTCAATTCTGGATGCATAATTGTATTTGACTTCTATTGATTTTTCTTTGTCAAAAAAGTAGATTTGCATTGCCTCCATATCTTACCTTAAATAATTTTGAAGGTTTGGATCTTGGGAAAATGAAGTTATGTATTCCATTTTATGAGTTATTTAAATAGAAGGATGTTGTTTTTTGTTCTTCCTATATTCAAGGTCTAGACTTCTTCCTTAAGTTGGTTTTTTCTTGCAAACAGCGGATTCTGGACTGGCATCATATGTTGCAGGTCAAATTGACAGACCATTGAGTTGGAAGGTTTGTAATAGTACTGGTAGAAAGATATTTCAAATAATTCTTCAGTATTGTGTTTGAATAGAATGAAAATGGATAGAGAAGCACCTGGAGAAATCTTGGGGTTGAGTTCCTGCCTTTGCTTGTAACCTTCTGAATCTTAGAAAAATTATTTGTGATGAGTCATATTATGATCTACATCTTCAAGAAATACTTCGTATCCTTTTTCAAGAAATACTCTGTATCCTTTTTCCAAATTTTAAGCTGAAAATATATTGTCACACCAATGCATTTGATTACCCATTTAACACCAAAACAGAAGGCACGGGTCTAAAAATTGTTTAGTTTGAGTTTGTGAGCTAGATGTGAAATGGTTACAGACAATTACCAGTTTGCCAATAGTTGTGAAGGGGGTTTTGACTGCTGAGGACAGTAAGTGTTTTTGGGCTTTTCGGCATGTAACACATGGGGATCCCTGAGTGATTTTCATAGTGAGTAAAGTTGATAATAATAATTATGAATGTATTATACAACAAGGCTAGCCATCCAAGCAGGCATACAAGGTATAATTGTATCCAACCATGTAGCTTGACAACTTGACTATGTTCCAGCAACAATAAGCTCTTTGGAAGAGGTGTGCACCACAACATTGCATTAGTATATTTTTTCGTAGGAAATTTTGGATACCTGACCTAGTGATGATTTATGGATAGTGTATATGGCAGGTTGTAAAAGCGCCACAAGGTCGAGTTCCTGTGTTTCTGGATGGAGGAATTTGGCGTGGCACAAATGTTTTCAAGGCATTAGCTCTTGGAGCCTCTAGCATATTTGTAAGCATATTATTTAATTGACCTATTTTCCTTGTAGGATTTTGTGGTGACCATTCATTCTAAATATTATTGTTGATCTGTTGTAGCTAGATGGTGGTTGATTTCTATAACATGCAATATATTTCAGAACCTTAGAGCTTATGATGTTGTATTGGGGATTGTAGATTGGGAGGCCTGTAGTTTTTTCTTTGGCTGCAGAGGGAGAAACAGGGGTGAGAAATGTTCTAAAAATGTTGCAAGATGAGTTTGAACTAACGATGGCCTTAACAGGATGCTGTTCAGGGAAGGAGATAAATCGAAATTACATTCAAACTGAGGCCGACATGATTCGATCTATATCAAGGCTCTGAAACGCTCTGCTCTCACATGAGTGATTGTTGATCAACAAAGTGAATATGCAATTGCTTGTGCTTTCTAATTCGATATGTCCTTATGCAGTAGTTCCAGATATTAGCAATATTGTTAAAAGTAGTATATTTTCAGTCTAAGAGCTATGCTGCCAGTAGGATCTATATCTACTGAGAATTTATTCGAATTGTTCTGCAAAGCTCCGGTGCTTTTGCCTAGAGATCATGTTATTCTGATTAAAATAATTGAAACACTGAGGATTATTACCTCTGCCTCTATAGTTTCTTGTGCTTTAAAAGTTAGCTTATTCTTGCAATAACTTTACTGATGATTCGTGGACAAAAAAACACATTACCAACCTAATATTTTGGTAAAATGGTATTGTATGAGTTGGTGCATACAACAAATAATCTCCAGAAAGATGAAATCAGGACAATGGTATGTCAAATGGGAAGGTTACTAAGATCACCTATGACAAGTCCCATTCTTGCCTCATAGCAATATCAAGTTGTTTAACATTATCAGTTTTCCATTTTGTAATTTGGTTATTTATGTGTTGATTGTTGTAATTTTAATTAATGAGATCATAAATTTATATGTAATAGAGCAAATATATCTCCAGAAAGATGAAATTACGACACAGGTATGTCAAATGGGAAAGTTACTAAGATCACCTATGACAAGTCTCATTCTTGGTTGATAGCAATATCAAGTTGTTTATCATTGTCATTTTTCAATTTTGTAATTTGGTTATTTATGTGTTGATTGCTGTAATTTTAATTAATGAGATTATAAATCTATATGTAATAGAGGTTTTTTTTTTTAATTTAAATGTACAATGTGTTAAAATACGGAAGTTAATATACTTATTATTGTAAATATGAACATAGAAATCGGATATATACGTGTGATTGGATAATTTGAAAGAATGTTTCTAATGGTTAAGGCATTTAACTTGTAACTCATTTTTATTATCACTTTGAACATTGAGCATCACATTAGTGTACTTTTTTGTATGTTGTTCTATCATGAGATTCTAAGTATTTGGTTTGTACCAGTTGGTATCAAAGCAAAAGATCCTCAAATTGGCACTTTCAAAAGTGGCATCTTACCATTTCATTAGAACTTTACTTTCGAATAATTGAATTTCATGGAAGTGTAAGGTTAGAAAGATAACAACAAAGTATATATGGTCAAATGTTAGAATCTTGTTTGTGATAATTTGAGAGTTACATTATGTCATGTATGCAGACACACCTCCCATGGTCATAGGGGCACTCCAATTCAAAATTTCTTCTGCTCTCCAATCAGATTTCCTATATGGTTTTTCAATTGTACTCTCCCATAGTAGAACATATTTTGTATGCAAAACATAGGTGAAATTATATTGCATCACTGAAATCAGCAAGCAAACCTAATCAACATCCCACATACATGATATGCAAAGATTCCATAGTAGAGCCAATCATGTGTACAGAATTTAGATGTGAAATCAAATACTAGGATTAAAAGAGATAACTACAATACCTAATCAACATCCACATACATGATATGTGAAGATTCCATAATAGATCCAATCATGTGTATAGAATTTAGATGTGAAATCAAATACTAGGATTAAAAGAAATAACTGCAATTAAATATGCAAACAATGATATTTGCTACTCAAATTTAGTCTCAATAAACTAGAGTCATAGTCTAATGGCAACTAACGAATCTAGGAATGCATTTATATACGAAATTTAGCATGTATACATAGTGATCTTAAATCCATGAGGTGTAGACCATTGGTTTATATGAGATTTAGTCTCCATTAGATCTCAAGTTCAAATCTCATGGGGAGGGGTTGAGGATGGGAGCTACCTACGATGGAAATAAATTATCTTGAGAGACATCCATGGTTGACCAAGTCTCACACAATATCAAAGCCACTCCTAACCCAATTGGAAGGGAGGAAGAAAAAACTCTTAGATGACATTGAGGCAACTTGGAGACTTAAACACTAAGCCATTTGGCTAGAGGGAGATGATAAGAATATTAAATTCTTTCAAAATTACACCAAAGGGAGGAATATGAGAAATACTGTATGGAAGCTAAGGGGCCTAGAAGGGAATACAACCTCCTCCTTCGAGAATATTGCTACAATGGTGACCAACGGTTGAGGTCTCCTTTCAAAGAACCAAGAGAGCCTCTATAGTCGAGGTGGTCAAATTAGCCTTGTTCTTCCCAAGATTTCAGCTCCATAGGACAATGAGATGTTGATGGAACCCATAACTGATAAAGAGCTCAAGAAGGTTTTAAGTGGCTTCGAAAAAGATGAGCTTGGGGCCAGATGGCTAGACAAACAAATTATTTTGGTATTATTTTTTAACTCTTTGGTGATGATCTCTTAAGAGTCATTGCAGAATCTAGTTCTACTGGTCATATGCATGCCTCCTTGAACTCCATCTTCCTTTCTTTAATTCCCAAATCCGATGATCCCTCTTCTTTTGATGATTTTTGCCCTCTCTCTATGTAATTGCATTTACAAAATTATAGCCAAACCATAGCTCTTCACATCAAACCCATCCTATCCAAATCTATCTCTGAGGAACAGTTCACCTTTCTGGAAGGCAAACAAATTCACGAGGCTATTGGTGTTGCCTGGGAAGGCCTCCACGGTCTCAAACAATGGCGTCTAAAAGGAGACATTCTTAAAATTGATCTCTTCAAAGATTTCAATCATGTTAGTTGGCTATATGTTTGAGTTCCTCACCCACATTGGCTTCAAAATAGACTTATCAATTGGATTATGACTTGCATCTCCTTGGCATCCTTTGTAGTCCTCATAAATGGCTTTGATTCTCCTTTCTTTAGAGTTGAACGTGGATTAAGGCAAGGTGGCCCTCTATCTCCCCTCCTCTTTCTCAAAAGTGGGATGTTTATTCCTTTGGGCTTATTTTTCCGGATATTCTTACTTGGAAGCCACCTTCAGATAAGGATTTTGCAGCATGGGGTCAAAACTTTGTTGATGACAAGCATCGCCTTTTGCGCATCATAGATCCTACTCTTTGACCAGAGGTTGAAGGAAGGGAAGAAATCTCAGTGTCTGTGGGGACTGCATTGAATTGTGCTTCTGCTTCCCCTCAAAAGAGACCATCAATGAAGGAGGTATTGCATTTTCTAGAAAAAATTCCATCATCCACAACCGGTTAACCAATTCTTTCTTCCTATGTAGCATCCTTGCTTTGACATAAGTTGGACAGAGATGAGGACTTACACCCACATTCCATATTCAACAGCATAGAAAATTTTAGGGGCGAATGTTCGCCCTTTGGCGAAATTAAGGGGTTTTAAATTTTTAATGGGCGAATATTTTGTATCATAGTACATTTTTACAAATCACCTCAAATAGCCCACCTTATTTTAAGGGAGAGGGTAAAAAAGGTAAATTTAGCCCTTGAAATTAGGAGTTACAACCTTCCATTTGCCCATTTTCAAGAATAGGTTTTATTTAAGTGAATCCATTCGCCCATTTTCAAGAATAGGTTTTATTTAAGTGAATCCTATGGGCCAAAGGCCCAAATACCATATTTATAAAAGAGGTATGGTAAATTAATAAAAATATAAATAAATGAGAGGTATGGTAAATAAATAAAACGTCTTTTTATACTTACTCAAAAGGTATGGTAAATAAATAAAAATATAAATAAACTAGACGCATGGTAAATAAATAAAACCTCTTTTTATATTTAGTCCATAACCCTCATTCTATTTATGAAGACTCAAGAAAGAGGTTTTATTTAAGTGAATCCTATGGGCCAAATACCATATTTGTAAAATAGGTATGGTAAATTAATAAAAATATAAATAAACGAGAGGTATGGTAAACAAAGAAAACATTTTTTTTATATTTACTCCATAAGTCACCTTATATTTACGAACACTAAAAAAAAATCGTTATATTTAGGTGAAACCTATGGGAAAAATTCTATAGGACAAATACCATGGACTAGATTGTTATTAATACCATGAAAAAAAACATTATTAACCCTAATATTAGTATTAATAAAAATAAAAATGGCACATGGTATTGACCCATGGTATTCACCAAAATGGTACATGGTATTGACCCGTGGTATTCACCTGGAATGTAGCCTATTTAAATGGGGGAATTAAACCAGCATAGATCCATCTTTACTCTGGATCTACTAACCCGTATCAAATATCGTGATATGCAAACTAGCATAGAGTGAAAAAATATTTGATCCCATCAAGAGTAAAAATGGATGTTGTAATTTAATGTATGTTAAACATTTTAGCTTGGTTAAAATAATAAAATAAAAATTAATTTTTATAAATTACTAATAGTAATTTTTAAGCTTCAGGTTTATGATAACCCATGGTATTGACCCATGGTAATACCATGGTATTGATGTGAGCATAGACTATTTAAAGGGGAAATTCTATCATCTTAGATCCATCTTAATTCTGGGTCTACCAAGTGCTCAGAGGGATAAATAGATTTTATCCCCCTAAGAGTGGTAGATGTGGAGTTAAGATGGATATAGGTTGGTTTTTATGATAATGAAGATATTAAATAGAATTAGGAAATTATATTGTAAAAACATCTTAAGGTGAATAGTTAAAGCATAGACATTGGACAAGTATATTTGCATACTTTTGTTTTAAACTGAAACAAATCCAGGGCTAAAAGGAATGGATTGATTGCACTAGTCATCCTTCTATAACTTTCCAACATATGCTGGAGTAAACAGATTGTAATTTGGGTAATTTTTCTAATTGCAAATAGGAACATACTTGTGTATTGGCAAGGTGGTTACGAGGTCCCTAGAAGTGATGAATTTGAATTTTTCTTGGTTTTATATATAGTATTAGGTTTTTTCTCATGCTTTCTATGAATGGCACGGGTGAATTTTATCCTACACCCACTAGGTTATCGATATGTAATTTCGGTAATTTTGATTTCAAAAGATATTTTAAAGAAATGCAATGATTTCATTTGTGTATTCAATAAACACAAGATTTTATAATTGAGTAAAATATTTGCCATGCCTGGTGAGAGATTCGCCAAAAAATTATATATACATATCATATTATTGATAAAATCGCCTTCCATTTTTCCTATATACCATGGAGATTCGACCATTTATTATACATGTAAATTTAGGGGGGGTTCTTAAAATTTTCCCTGTTCAACAGCTCTACTTAGACATTGACATAACTCATATAGACACCTCTATGATTGGGACTCAGTAACAGACAAACTCCGCTGTCAACTCAGCTGCTTATGAAATGGCCAGATTAAAATTTTCAATATTTCTACAGTTGAGGATTGTAGCAAAGATCAGGGATCTTATGAGGCATCCGCGTTCTCACAATTTACTTGCAGCTCATTCTCAGTTTTAATGGCAAGGTGATATATGGTGTATTATTGTTGCAATGGCAGGGGATGGATTTTAATTGCTGGTTGGACCAAAAGAAATTGATGCAAATCAATATTAACTAGTTATTGATAATTTTTCCCACTGAGTTCCTTGAGGTCGAGTATAACGCTTTCCTTGCTTATCAAAGAGTATTTCTTATCAAAGAGTATTGATTCCTTTTCAATTTCAACATTAGTGATAACCAAATCCAGTTCTCTGTAATCATTACAAAAGGGAGTCCATTATCATGCAGGGTTTGAATTGTTATTCTCCTCTTGTTGCATGCTAATCTTGATCATCTTGTTCAACTTCTAAGGTTCTTAGTGGCCTATCCTTTTTAGATCCTTTCACATTGACATTGACTAACACTATATCTCTCCAATCTTGTAGGAAGGTCATCAAACTCTCCCTTTTATCTGCCATGGTTGGCCAGGATTAAAATTGCAAAGGGAGTAGCCAGAGGCCTGGCTTATTTACATGAAAGGAAGTTTGTTCATGGAAATATTAAGCCAAGCAACATCCTTTTGGGCTTTGACATGGAGCCATACATAGCAGATTTTGGGCTAGAAAAGCTACTGGACACTGCCAATGTCAAGTATAGTAGCTCTGCTATCCACCTAAGGAACCTTGAAGGTATATTTTCAGGGAGAAAATGCTCCACTGGCTCCCGTGATAGCCTGCAAACAACACCTGATTTGCTGGGCAGTCCAGGCACATCCAAGAACTTTGTATCTCCTTACCAGGCCCCAGAGGCATTGAAAACTCTCAAACCCAACCAAAAGTGGGATGTTTATTCCTTTGGGGTTATTTTTCTGGAGATTCTTACTGGGAAGCCACCTTTAGATAAGGATTTTACATCCTGGGGTCAAAACTTTGTTGATGACAAGCATCGCCTTTTGCGCATCATAGATCCTAGTATTCGACCAGAGGTTGAAGGAAGGGAAGAAATCTCAGTGTCTGTGGGGATTGCATTGAACTGCGCTTTTGCTTCCCCTCAAAAGAGACCATCAATGAAGGAGGTATTTCATTTTTTAGAAAAAATGCCATCATCCACAACTGGTTAACCAATTCTTTCTTCTTATGTAGCATCCTTGCTTTGACATAAGTTGGACAGAGATAAGGACTTACACCCACATTCCATATTCAAAAGCTCTACTTAGACATTGACATAACTCTTATAGACACCTCTATGATTGGGACTCAACAACAGACAAACTCTGCTGTCAACTCAGCTGCTTATGAAATGGCCAGAGTCTTCTTAAAAATTTCAATATTTCTATAGTTGAGGATTGTAGCAAAGCTCAAAGATCAAACTTAACTCCATGCTTATGAGGCATCTGTGTTCTCACAGTTTACTTGCAGCTCATTCTCAGTTTTAATGGGAAGGTGATATATGGTGTATTATTTTTGTAGTGGCAGGGGATGGATTTTAATTGCTGGTTGGACCAAAATAAATTGATGCAAATCAATATTGAAAATTAGATTTATTGGTTCAGCTATAGTTTGCATATACAAAGAAGAAACTACTATTTTTTTAGGTTAGAATATTTATATATATATGTTCATCTTAGCAACAAATGATAATTTATCAAAACCAGGAGAATGCTACATAGCTTCCTTCATAAGCCTTCTTAGAAAGACCATGAAATAAGACAAGTGACCCTGTGCTTGTATTTGTATCTTATTCTACATAATAACTTCTTACTTAGCTGGAGAACAATTGGTTGCAGTATTTATATCAGTTTCTATGGAATGTTTCTGTTGTTATATATTGAACAGGTCCATTATACCATATTACTGGATTCTGCAGATTCTATCCTTGTTTTCTCTTCTTTAGAATATATATCAACCCTTTTGTTTTGTTTCAAGGATATGTTGTTGTTTATTTAATTTCTCTTTTATCTTTAAGATGGATATTTATCTTTTTTATCACCACGTTCTCTGTGGTTCATTTAAATTGGATATTTGTCATTTTGTTCACTGGGTTCTCTGTATTTTGTTATAAATAGTTATCGATAACTTTGCCCACTGAGTTCCTTGAGGTCGAGTATAATTCTTTCCTTGCTTATCAAAGAGTATTGCTTATCAAAGACAATTGATTCCTGTTCAATTTCAACATTCTGGATAACCAAATCCAGTTCTCGGTAATCATTGCAAAAGGGAGTCCATTATCATGTAGGGTTTGAATTGTTACTCCTCTTGTTGCATGCTAATATTGATCATCTTGTTAAGCTTCTAAGGTTCTTAATGGCCTATCCTTTTCAAATCCTTTCACATTGACATTGACTAACACTATTTCTCTCCAATCTTGCAGGAAGGTCATCAAACTCTCCCTTTTATCTGCCATGGTTGGCCAGGATTAAAATTGCAAAGGGAGTAGCCAGAGGCCTGGCTTATTTACATGAAAGGAAGTTTGTTCACGGAAATATTAAGCTAAGAAACATCCTTTTTGGCTTTGACATGGAGCCATACATAGCAGATTTTGGGCTAGAAAAGCTACTGGACACTGCCAATGTCAAGTATAGTAGCTCTGCTATCGACCTAAGAAACCTTGAAGGTATATTTTCAGGGAGAAAATGCTCCACTGGCTTTCATGATAGCCTACAAACAACACCTGTTTGTTAGGCAGTCCAGGCACATCCAAGAACTTTGTATCTCCTTACTAGGCCCTAGAGGCATTGAAAACTCTCAAACCCAACCAAAAGTGGGATGTTTATTACTTTGGGGTTATTTTTCTGGAGATTCTTAATGAGAAGCCACCTTCAGATAAGGATTTTACAGCATGGGGTCAAAACTTTTTTGATGACAAGCATCGCCTTTTGCGCATCATAGATCCTACTCTTCAACCAGTGGTTGAAGGAAGGGAAGAAATCTCAGTGTCTCTGGGGATTGCATTGAATTGTGCTTCTGCTTCCCCTCAAAAGAGACCATCAATGAAGGAGGTATTGCATTTTCTAGAAAAAATGCCATCATCCACAACTGATTAACCAATTCTTTCTTCCTATGTAGCATCCTTGCTTTGACATAAGTTGGACAAAGATAAGGACTTACACCCCCATTCCATATTCAACAGCTCTACGTAGACATTGACATAACTCATATAGACACCTCTATGATTGGGACTCAACAACAAACAAACTCTGCTGTCAACTCAACTGCTTATGAAATGGCCAGAGTCTTCGTAAAAATTTCAATATTTCTATAGTTGAGGATTGTAGCAAAGCTCAGGGATCAAACTTAACTCCATGCTTATGAGGCATCCACGTTCTCATAGTTTACTTGTAGCTCATTCTCAGTTTTAATGGGAAGGTGATATATGGTGTATTATTGTTGCAGTGGTAGGGGATGGATTTTAATTGCTGGTTGGACCAAAAGAAATTGATGCAAATCAATATTAACTAGTTATTGGTGATTTTTCCCACTGAGTTCCCTGAGGTTGAGTATAATTCTTTCCTTGCTTATCAAAGAGTATTGATTCCTTTTCAATTTCAACATTCTAGATAACCAAATCCAGTTCTCTATAATCATTGCAAAAGGGAGTCCATTATCATGTAGGGTTTGAATTGTTATTCTCCTCTTGTTGCATGCTAATCTTGATCATCTTGTTCAGCTTCTAAGTTTCTTAGTGTCCTATCCTTTTCAGATCCTTTCACCTTGACATTGACTAACACTATATCTCTCCAATCTTGCAGGAAGGTCATCAAACTCTCCCTTTTATCTGCCATGGTTGGCCAGGATTAAAATTGCAAAGGGAGTAGCCAGAGGCCTGGCTTATTTACATGAAAGGAAGTTTGTTCATGGAAATTTTAAGCCAAGCAACATCCTTCTAGGCTTTGACATGGAGCCATACATAGCATATTTTGGGCCAGAAAAGCTACTGGATACTGCCAATGTCAAGTATAGTAGCTCTGCTATCCACCTAAGGAACCTTGAAGGTATATTTTCAGGGAGCAAACGCTCGGCTTCTACGATAGCCTACAAACAACGTTTTGATTTAAAAGAGAATTATCATGGTAAATTGGTATAAGAATATTAGTAGAAAAAATCATGTAGTTAAAAGCCTAAATATTGGCAAAGACTAATTCTTCATGTGGCATAATCAATTAGCCATGTGATCTTGCTACATGATGCAAAAAAAATGACCCATGGATCCTAATACTTTTTAGGGTTCTTTTTCAATTCTGTAGGCTTTTCTTCTTCTTCTTCCTCCTGAGATGGTAAAGATAATGACTCAAGAATGACTCTAAGGCTACTAGATAACAAAATTCTCAACATACCTTGCAATTTCCACACTAACCACTTACGAATTTTCAAACATCAATGTTTAGATAATAAATAATGGATGGTCATAAAAAAAACATAAACATTAACACCAAAAATAATAATAATCACATGAACCTACTGAGAAAGCGAAAACACATAAGATATCATCTTCACATTGGATACATTGGAGAAAGGAAATCTTGAGTACCACGATCAAATAAAGAAACACCACGCTACGGGAGAAGTGAGTGTTAATTTTTAAAATTTTGATATAAACATTGGTTTTCAAGGGAAATTGCAATTAACAATGTACAAATTACTGAATAAATAATTACGAATTAAACTTTTAAGTCACGTTTTAATGGGTTATATGCTTAAAATTCTAGGATTTCAATGCATATTTTTTACACCTCTATTATAGACTAAGACAAATGTAACAAATCAATGTACACTAGTGGATCAATATGATTGTTTTCACATAAGGCTTGATCATTAAAAGGAAATTAAGGTTTGTACCTTTTGGGACAATTGCTAGTATAGTCAACATCAGAGAAAATACAAATGACCTAGATCCATTAAAACCTTGAAAGTTTGTTCATGAACTCTCCGAATCTGGTATAAAATGTGTAATGTATTTGAAACTTCAATTTGCCATTAAATTAATGGGCCATGAATTCCCACAAAGGAGTTCAGAAAGGTGCAATTAAGTTGAGCTTTCATCTTGTCATTCAATTGATGGACACTGAATATTAAATATAAGATAAATATATAGGAGTAGCATGTGAGTGTCAGTTTTATAAAGAAGATCCTTTTTATTATTAATAAAAATATAGATAGTTAGCTTCATTTTAAAGGGTTATAAATATGAGTTATAAATACAAGGCTTAAAAGGTTGTAAATATTTAAAGTGTTGTAAATATGAGTTATTCATTGTTTTTACTCAAAACCCGATAAATAGCAATTTAACAACTTCTTTTTCATTGAGTGACTCAAATTCATGTTTCTTTAGGTTGAAGGTAAAGCCACTAAAGTGGAAAAAATTGTGATGCCAATAATTAGAGGGATTGTCATCATGGGGGTGATAAAAAATTTAATATTCCAAGAAGAGGAGGTAGTAGTAGATTATAAATAAATTAGCAATGCAACAAAATAAATGTTTGCAACAAATTTAGAGAGATCCACCTTGTTGAATAATGCACACACTACATGGATAATGGATTTCCGCACTTTATGCCTTACGGCGTTTTCTTTGCAACATCTAGTGCAAATGCTAGTTCCTAAATACAGATAAGAACATAGAGCATTATCTAAATAATCAAAACAACCCATAATCATATCTTCCATCATAGCATTTAAATTAAGGTATCCATTCCCCTCATATCAACTTGATTTTAAATATTTTAACTTATTCTTAAAATCTGTATACTTATCACCACTCCTTATCACACAGGTAAATCATCAATATAATTTTACATATCACGCTCATTAAATCATCAATATCATCTCAACATTAAATGCAATGTGATCGCTCATGTTATATACAGTGACCGTCATTGCAAAATCATAAATTTATATAAAAATGATAATTATTCCATCATATCCATATAAATTTTAGATCATCATAGTAAAACCACACATCTATATAAAAAATGATAATTATTCAATAACATCCACGTAAATCTTGTTCATGAATTATACCTAATTAACACAATGCGTCATTCATATAAAAACCCCATTCATATAAAATATAAAATGATGACCTAGAATAATAATAACTTTAAAAACAAAATTATGAAAAAAAAATTTGAAATTTATATACTTATTAAATGTATAAATAATTATAATCAAATTATATAATAAATAACCATTTCCCTTATAAAGAATAATTAATATCAAATACTCATTAAAAAATAATAATGTACATTAAACACATATAATTAAAAAAAATAAACCTAACGCTCTCTGCATAATCCATAATTATGTTATGGATGACCTGCAAATTAAGCAAACATATTCATGGAGAAAACAAATTCAAGAATTACCCTCTATCGACAAATTAGATATATTGAACATAACGACGAGAAAAAAAAACGTAATAACTAATCAAATAAAAAGTATATAAACATTAATTAAACGCATTTATATATTACAAAGTCAATAATATCATGTAATTTGATATACAAATGTTGCTTTGGCGGTGATTGTTAGGGAAAGAGTTGCGAGCGATGGTATCTATGAACATACATTTCCAAAAACCGTAATCCACGAAACCCATTTAGCTAATCTAACCACTAATAGACTGAGTTTCAGAGTTGTTAGCTGGAGGTTTCGCTATTCAACGGTCTGTTGTATCCACCAATTCTACCGTCATAATCTTTGGTTTTTAGATTTCCTCGTTCAATTTTCTTCCATTAATTGTCATATTTGTCCTTGACTCTATGTATCAGACAGCAATACCAAAATTATTGTTTTTAACTATAAATACCGGGGACTGGGAGATTTACTTCAAACAGAGCAACAACTGCAGTAGAGCACTTTGTGTATAAGGGAACAATGGAGAGAATTGGGATCGAGGAACTAAGTGCATGTTTCATGGCAATTATGATGGTGACGACGTTATACGTTGGCGCAAGCGCAGCAGAAACAGAGATAAAGCCTGTATCCTTTATTTTTGGAGACTCTTTGTCAGATGTTGGAAACAACAATCACCTGCAGAGGAGTCTAGCGAAGTCCAATTATCCATGGTATGGAATTGACTTTGGTAACGGATTGCCCACAGGAAGATACACCAATGGCCGAACCATTTGTGATATAGTTGGTATTTCTTACTTCCCCTTTCACATTTCAACTGTTTCTTTTTCGGAATTGTTTCTTTTTCGAATAATTATTTGTATATTGGGCATTTTCTAGGTATTGATGGATTGGGTGTTGCTAATTTTGCAGCTGAGAAAACAGGTTTGCCAATCCCAGCGCCGATCCTGTCTCCATCCACAGATGAGAACGTCGTGTTGAAACGAGGTGCCAACTATGCTTCGGGTGGAGGCGGCATTCTTAACGAAACAGGATCTCTTTTTGTAATAACTATTCCATACCCACTTCTCTGGTTTTCTTTTTTGTTAATTTTCCTTTTTTCCCATGCTAACTGTATACCCATGTAGATTCAACGACTGTGGCTGTGGAAGCAAATAGAGATGTTTCAAGGCACCAAGATGATCATTGCCAATAAAATCGGGCAAGAAAAAGCGGAGAAATTCTTTAATGAATCCATGTATTTAATGTCCATTGGAAGCAACGACTACATCAACAATTATTTGCTCCCCGTCCAGGCTGATTCCTGGCAATTTGCTCCCGATGATTTCATAAATTATCTTATTTCCACATTACGCCAACAACTCACGGTGAGTTTTTCTCAACTATAAATTTCACTATCATAATCTAGTTTTCTAGTTTTTTCTTCAGCTTCATTGGTGGATTGAGGAGTATCTAATTTGTCAAATTCAACTGAGGGACCAATCAGGATAGCACACTTAGCTTAGCTTAGGGCACACCAGCTCTAATCTAACTAGAATTTTTAACTAGTCTCTTCCCTTAAACACACCCGGAAATTTGATTAAATCATCCTCAACCCGTAATGCTAATAAAACTTCATAGTAAAGGTATGGTTAATAATTAATCTTTTATATATAAAATGGCGCAGACACTACATCAATTAGGCGTACGCAAGTTGCTCTTCACAGGATTGGGACCTCTGGGTTGCATTCCACTGCAGCGGGTACTGACAACAGATGGTAGTTGCCAACAGAATCTCAACGAGTATGCCGTCAATTTTAATGCTGCCACTGGAAACCTCATCGCAGATCTAAATTCAAAACTGCCAGGAGCTCGCTTTATCTTTGCCGATGGTTACACTTTCTTCACCAAACTTATAGAAAATCCCCAAGCTTATGGTGAGGATTCAATACATTCAAAACTTTATCATCAAATTACAGTATTTCTCATAGGTTTATTTTGGATTGGTGATTTTGGTTTTTATTAACGATAATTTACGTCTGCAGGGTTCGAAAATGGTGATACACCTTGCTGCAGTTTTGGAAGATACCGGCCCACATTAAGTTGCGTGGCCGCTGCAAAGCTGTGTCCAGACAGAACCAAATATTTGTTTTGGGATGAATACCATCCTAGTGATGCTGCCAATTTAGTTATTGCACAGAATCTGATTTCTGCTATTAAAATGAATCATGGGAATTCTGCTCCATCGCCATTTCCATCGCCATCTCCTTCTCCATCGGCATTTTGAAAATAAATTTGTCAACATCTTCATTTTTTAGAGTACATGAATCTCCATCAGCATTTTGAAAATAAATTTGTCTACATCTTCATTTTTTTTAAGAGTACATGAATTTGTGTTTGTCTGCTACATAGAGATGCATGTTACAAAAAGTGGCACCAGCTACGTCCATGCCAGAGGAAAGGGTAACTCTGTTCTATCTTTGCAATTCTGCAGCAATGGTGAATGACATTCGGTCTTTTTGCTTCTAATCATAAATTTAATATATTATTATGTTGTGATATTTCCATGGAAGTAATGGTGGTTATATCATAAAATATCACAAAATACTGTTAGACTTAAACAAAGCGCAGCTGAAATAATAGTAACATACACAACACAAAACAACAAACTCATAAAACCATAACACAGAGATTTAACATGGTTCACCCAACCAATCTGGGCTACGTAAAGGAGATTACAACAAATCTAATAATTCACACATGCTCTCAGCTCTCCCCTATTTCCTCTACTTTCTCTTACAATCCTTTACGGATTACATTTCTATATAGCTGGAGCATAAAACTGAATCATAAATTCCCTCACAACAAATATAGGATGCAATAACTCCTTCTCAAAAAATACTGGAGCTAATATAGCGACTAATCCTATCGTTGTCACATACATGAGATTTCTGCCCAATTTAATAAAATCGAAAATCTCAACAATCTCCACCTTGACAACAATTAGCCTGATGCCTTGTTCATTTATTATTTTTATCTTTTCTACAAGCCAAGAGAAGCCAAACACCAACGCAGCTTCTCTAAAAAAACTGGTTTCGTGAACATGTCTGCATAGTTTTCCTTCGTATGCACCTTTTCAAGAGAAACACCCCTTTCAGTGATAACCTGTCTTACAAAATGGTACTTGATTGGTATATGCTTTGATTTACTATGATAGGCTGGATTCTTAGCCAAATGAGTTGCACTTTGACTGTCACAAAATAACTTGATGTTGTCCTGCAACCTACCAAACTCACCAATCAAACCTTTCAACCAAACTGCCTCTTTGCAAGCATGTGAAGCAGCTATGTATTCTGCTTCAGTAGTAGATAAAGCAACAATATTCTGTAGCTTTGACATTCAGCTAATAGCTCCACCTGCAAGAGTAAAGACATACCCTGAAGTTGACCTTCTCTTATCCAAATCACTTGCAAAATCGGAATCAAGATATCCACAAACAAATTCACTGCTTTTATTATAAGTGATACAATAATCACTTGTGCCTCTTAAATACCAAATCACCCATTTCACTGCTCACCAGTGTTCTTTACCTGGATTTGCCATATACCTGCTGACAACCACAACTGCATGTGAAATATTTGGTCGAGTACAAACCATCGCATACATCAAACATCCTACTACATTGGCATATGGAATTCGAGACATATAATCCTTTTCTTCATCTGTATTAGGACATAAACTGGAAGAAAGCTTAAAATGGGAAGCTAAAGGCGCTGACACAGGCTTCACATTGTTCATACCAAACCTTAAGAATATTTTCTCAATATACTTCTGTTGTGATAGCCATAGCTTACCATTGCTCCTGTCTCTGAAAATCTCCATGCCCAAAATCTGTCTTGCTGCTCCCATATCTTTCATATCAAATGTCCTTGCCATCTGAGCCTTTAACTTGTTGATCTCCACTATGCTTTTGTTTGCTAAAAGAATATTGTCAACATATAACACTAAGATAATGAACATGTCATCATTTAATTGCTTAAAATAAAAACAATGATCATATTCACTTCTTATATATTTCTGACTCAACATAAAAGAATCAAACTTCTTGTACCATTGTCGAGGCGACTGCTTCAGACCATACATTGATTTCTTGAGCTTGCAGACAAATTTCTTATTGCGATGTTGAACAAACCCTTTCGGTTGTTCCATATAAATTTCCTCATCTAAGTCTCCATGTAAAAATG
Source organism: Pinus tabuliformis (assembly GCA_031772625.1). Taxonomy (NCBI): domain Eukaryota; kingdom Viridiplantae; phylum Streptophyta; class Pinopsida; order Pinales; family Pinaceae; genus Pinus; species Pinus tabuliformis. The sequence continues at coordinate 1,084,541,413 of CM062818.1, forward strand.
CAGTCTTATCATCTAGTTGCTGCAATTCTCAATCAAGCAAAGCGACTAATGCTAACACAATTCTAATTGAAACTATTTTAACAATTGGTGAAAAAATCTCATGAAAGTCAATGCCTGCTTTCTGAGAAAAACCTTTTGCGACCAGCCTTGCTTTGTACCTATCCTCAGTATCTTTCACACCCCGTTTCAACTTGAAAACCAATTTACATCCCACAGTTTTCCTGTCTTTCGGAAGTTCAACCAGATCCCATGTGCCATTCTTGTGTAATGCCATCATCTCATTCTTCATAGCTTCTTTCCACTTGTCACTTTTCAAACCTTCTACAGCTTCCTGATAACATAAAGGTTCATCATCATTAGCAGTTAAAGCGACTGAAGTAACATAATCATCATACCTTCTAGGAGGACGTTTAATTCTCACGGACCTCCTTAAAGATGTTTCTGGTGCTTCCTCAATTGGCTGACTACCATATGTAGGAACTTCTTCATGATCAACATCAGAGACTTGTTCATGACCTACATCTAAACCGTGTTCATGATCTGATTCTGAAACCTGTTCATGACTAGTATCTGAACTATGGTCATCATGACTATCATTAGAAGTGCTTTCAAATTGAATGTGCTGAAAATCAGATACATCATCCTGTTTCAATCTATTATCTACATCTAACTGTACAAGAGAGGATTCATTAAAATTTACATCTCTGTTGATGATGATCTTGTGGGTAGTAGGATCCCACAATCTATATCGCTTTGTTCCATCACCATATCCAACAAAGATATACCTTTTTGACTTTGGATCTAATTTAGTTCGCTAATGTTTAGGCACTAGAGCATATGCATCACAACCAAACACTCTGAGTTTAGAATAATCACAAGGGTAACCTTTCCATACCTCTTGAGGAATCTTGCAACCTATCGCCGTGGATGGTGATCGATTTATCACATAAAAAATTGTAGCCAACGCTTCTGTCCACAATTCCTTCTGCAAACCGGCGTTACTCAACATACTCCTTGCTCTCTCTAAAAGAGTCCTATTCATGCATTCAACAACTCCGTTTTGCTGAGGAGTATAAATAGTGGTCTTATGTCTCTCGATCCCTGCATCCTTGCAATAGTTTTCAAACTCCTTGGAAGTAAACTCACCACCATTGTTAGTTCTTAAACATTTTATAGTTTTACCAGTGATGTTTTCTACCAATGCTCTAAACTATTTGAAAACTATAAAAACATAAGACTTCCTTTTCAACATGTAAACCCACACTTTCCCAGAGAAATCATCAATAAACGATACAAAATATGACGAGCCACCATATGAAGTTGTAGGGGCTGGACCCCAAACATCTGAATGGATATAATCAAGTATTCCTTTACTAGTATGTTTGCCTGTTTTAAACTTTTTCTTACTTTGTTTTCCAAACAAACAATGTTTACAGAAATCTAAATTTCCAGACTTTATATTAGGAAGTAACTTGCGATCAGCCAAAATCTTTAACCCTCTTTCGCTGATATGGCCCTACCTTTGATGCCATAAGCGAATGGAACTACTGTCATGTTCAAACACCGTAGACACATGATCTGACCCTGTTCTTCCTTCTAACTAAAATAGATTTCCTACCTTCTTAGCTTTCATTACTAGTAAAATACCTTTGTAAATTTTCATTACTCCACCTTGAATTACAGTTTTATATTCATTTGTGTCAAGTGCTCCTAGTGAAATGAGATTTTTCCTTAAATCTGGTACATGTCTTACATCAGTTAACATTTTGGTTGTCCAATCAAACATTTGCAGCTATATACTCCCTATTCCCACAATATTACATGTGACATCATTACCCATGTACACGACTCCATCATTAATTAATCTATATGTCTTAAAACAGTCTCTATGAATACACATGTGGTTTGATGCACCGGAATCTAATAGCCAATGTTGATCATGATTTGACAAATTAACTGATAGCACTTCATCACTCATACCTAAACCAGATGCCAAACCTATATTTGTCGTGTTTGCTTCTTGCTTCATTGTCAAAGAGTCTTCTTTGGATTCTTACTGTCTCTTCCAACAGTCCTTCTTCAAATGTCCAAATTTGCCACAAAACCAACACTTTACCTTACTCTTCTTCCCTTTCGATTTTGATCATGAGTCACTGTGCTTACCAGAGCGTCTTTCTCTCGAACGACCTCTAGCCATCATTGCTTCTGATTTAGAGGTGTCTGCATTTGACCTCTTCCTTGTCTCTTCGGACGACAAAGCTCCAACAACATCATCAAATTCAATGGTTTCTGATGGACTAAGACTTATAGAAGTAACAAAATGATCCCATGACTCGAGCAATGAGCACAATAAAGTTATAGCTTTATCTTTTGATTCAAATGTTACTTCTATACTTTCTAATTGCACCAGGAGAGTATTAAAGACATTTAAATGATCAACAATAACTGTATCTTCCTTCATGCGCAAACTGTACAATTGTCGCTTCAGAAGAATCCTATTAGTCAAGGATTTTGTCATGTACAACTTCTCCAACTTTGTCCACAAACCAGTAGAAGTTTTCTCTGACACGATGTTAAACAAAACATCATCCGCCAGACACAGTCGAATACCACTCAGAGCTCTTCCATCCATTTCATTCCATTCATCATCTGTCATGGGGTAAGGTTGTTTGGCTCTTCCCAACAACGCCTTCGCCACGCCTTGTTGCACAAGCAGATCATGCATCTTCACTTTCCAGATCTCGAAGTTATTTTTGCCATTAAACTTCTCGATCTCAAAACGAGAACTTTGAGTTTTTGCCATGTTATATCAAACAAACAATCTCCAATTCCGAATTACAAAACGCCTCTGTCATACTGGGTAATCACAATTTTAAAAGAAAAACCAAAAAATTGCAAATTTACCAGAGGGAAAATCCACCGGGCGCTCCTGGACAACGAAAAACCGCACCTAAAACACATCCACTGCTTGGTTCTCCACTGACAGTCGATCAACCGCGCCAGAGCAAAATTCGTATAAGTGCCGCTAAATTGGCGCGCTTAATCCCATCGATTCTGCGCGAATCTGAATGTTGGATCTTTGGCGCAAGTACCAGATTCGGATCCACGCCAATTGGTGTGTCTGTTCAAAAACAACACGCGCCAACTCGTTCACTGCTAAAATTGGTGCGATTGTCTCTGCTAAAACTGCGCCAATCACTGAAACTCCACCTTCAGTCAATCTCTCACGCGCACCAACTCCACAACTAGCGACTTGTAGATTATGGGCTCTCCACGCTCCGCTGCGCCGCTCTGATACCACTTGTTAGACTTAAACAAAGCGCAGTTGAAATAATAGTAACATACATAGCACAAAAAACAAACTCATAAAACCATAACACAGAGATTTAACGTGGTTCACCCAACCAATCTGGGCTACGTCCACCAGAACAGAGGCATCGACAATCATATTATTCAAAGGAGATTACAACAAATCTAATGATTTACACATGCTCTCAGCTCTCCCCTATTTCCTCTACTTTCTCTTACAATCCTTTACGGATTACATTTCTATATAGCTGGAGCATAAAACTGAATCATAAATTCCCTCACAACAAATATAGGATGCATTCACTCCTCCTCAAAAAATACTGGAGCTAATATAGCAACTAATCCTATTGTTGTCACATACATGAGATTTCTTCCCAATTTAATAAAACTGAAAATCTCAACAAATACAAAATATTCGAGGTTTCTACATCTCTGTGTAATATAGGCGGATCAAGGGCATGAAGGAAAGCTAAGGTCTCGGCAGTTTGAGTAGCAATCTTGAAGCGGGTATTCCATGGCAATCCCTTGGGGTTTTTGCGATCGCCATGAAGATGATCGGCCAGGGTGCCATTTGGGATAAATTCGTATACGAGCAGCAGCTCTGGACTGTCTAGAGGATTGTAGCCATAAAGATGATTTTTTGCCATCGCCATGAAGATGATCGGCCAGGGTGCCATTTGGGATAAATTCGTATACGAGCAGCAGCTCTGAACTGTCTAGAGGATTGCAGCCATAAAGACGAACTATCTGTGGATGGTTCAAGGTCAAAAATATCTTCACCTCATGGATGAACAACTCGAATCTCCCATAGTTATCCTCATAAAGTCTCTTTACGGCCACAAGTGTTTCGCCCAATGTAAATTTTTTAAAAAACCTGCACAAATGAATCTAGCTAGTAAATGTTGAACGCACACAGCTTTGCAAAGCAAAAACACTAAAAGAAAATCGAAAGAACAAAAAGAATGATTCATTTAGAAAATAGGTTACAATGCTCATAATATAGCATTACTTGGTGAAGATCCCAAGGTAATTCACCATAGTGGTAATCAATGAGAGGACTCAACACCTACAACAAGTTCTGGAGAGAACTAGCCAGCTACGGAGTGAAAGGACGAGCAAATTAGGGAGTAAATCATGCAGAAAGGATCTTGCATGTAATCCCATGCTCTAACTAAGTGTCCGCATGTGCCAGTAATGAATGTCATAGGTGTGTAGTACCTCCAACACCCCCCCTGAACACCACTAGGGGAAAAATAGAAAATGGGCCTTGGCAACTAAGGCCAAAGGTCACCCAAAATACAATGCAACTTGTACTAAATTTGAAGAAATAGGGAAAGCCTCGTGGGAAACCCCCCCTCCCCCCCCTCAAAATACAATGTAATCAAAAGAAAAGAGGAAGAAAAGACAATTGCTAAGCAACTATGTCCTTCACTCCAAGATGATCGCGCAGAGAGCAAAATTTCTGCTCAGTGAATGTCTTGGTGAAGATGTCTGCAATCTGTTCTGTTGAAGGACAGAACTGCAAATAAATGACCCGATCATGTACTAAGTCTCTGATGTAGTGCATATGGATCTTTATGTGCTTCGTCCGCTGCCGCCGTACTTGATCCCTGCAAAATTTGAGAGTGCTCTGGTTGTCACACCAGATGACAGTGGGCTGGTGGAACTGGATGCCCAACTTAGTGAGGAAGTGTTATAGCCACAGAGCCTGAATGGTGATGTTGACTACTCCTCTGTACTCGGCCTCAGTTGAAGAGAGAGTAATAGCAGCCTGCTTCTTGCTCGACCAACAGATAGGGCCAGCCCCTAAACTGAGTGAATATCCAAAGGTGGACTTGCGATCAATGTTGTCGCCCGCCCAATAAGAATCTGTGAAGCCAAGGAGATTCAATGCAGTGCCTATTGCATAGATAATCCCGAAGGTGATGGTGCCCTGCACATATCGGAGGATGCGCTTGGCAGCATTCCAGTGTAGCTCATGTGGCTCCTGTGTGTATTTGGAAACTGCCCCTACTACATATGAGAGATCTGGTCTGGATTGGGTGAGGTATAGTAAGATCCCCACTAGCTGTCGATAGAGAGTACTATCAACTAATGGAGCGTCACCTACATCCTCAAGGCGGACCCTAGACAGAAAAGGAGTCGGTGCTGGCTTGTAGTCAGTCATGTGAAATATCTCGAGGAGATCCCATGCATACTTAGCTTGAGAGAGTTTGATGCTTGTGGCATCCTGGCTGATCTCAAGACCAAGAAAGAAGTGTAATGGACCCATGTCCATCATCAAGAACCTATCATGCAAGGCCCTCTTGACTATAGCAATGGTTGAAGCCAAGTTACCGGTGACTAGGAGATCATCCACATACAAAACTAAGATAAGAAGAGAATCATGTGTCCTGAGCATGTAAACATTCAGATCAGACTTACATCTTTCAAAGTTTTGTGATAAGAGAAAAGAATCCATCTTCACATACCAAGCTCTGAGGGTCTGCTTAAGGCTGTAGAGAGACTTCTTCAGACTGCAGACCAAATATGATTCCTGAATGAAACCATGTGGCTACTCCATGTAGATTTTCTTAGATAGGTCTCTGTGAAGAAAGGCATTCTTCACATCCATCTGATGTACTTCCCACCCTTGGGCAGCCGCAATGGCAAGTGCAAGGCATATGGAATCCATCTTTGCTACTAGAGCAAAGGTCTCATCATAATCAATGCCATGCACTTGCTAGAAGCCTTTGGCTGCTAGCCTAGATTTCTATTTGGTGATTTGCCCATTTGCAACACTCTTGGTCCTGTAGACCCATTTTCATCGGACAAGTTTCCTTCCTGAGGGAAGGGTGACTAGGTCTCACGTCTGGTTCTTGAGGAGGCAGTTATACTCCTCCTCCATGGCAGACTCCCAAGAGGGATGCCCAGCAGCCTGTTGTGGTAAAAACACAACCCCCCCCATTATTGATGTGTTCACTTCAAATAATGGGGACCCTTTCTATAAAATTTTGGCTAAACACCTTTTTTGATTTTTATTTTAGTTGATTGCCCTACGCTTTTGTTAATTTTTAGTTTTCTTTGGATTCTTGTTTTGATTGTTTTCTTAGAATCGATTTTTTACAAGCTTCCCATTGACGCTTGTTTCGCCTCATTTGGTCAACTGGTTTGAAAATGGCACTCCTTTGAAATCTCATCATTTATCTAGCCTGGGTTAAAAATGCATAAAATGTACAATATTGCATTTTGTAAATAAATTAGTTCAATAACGCATTCATTTTAAATATTAACCCATAGCAAGTTTTTACTAACATTTTTCCATTTTTAGTTATGCAGCCAAACCATTAATTATCAGGATTTTAAGAAATTCACTCCAATTTCCAAATCAAATCCTAATCCCAAAAATCCAAACATTCAAGTGGCTGTAGTTTATTTTTCATTTATTTTTCAAGTGGCTGTAGTTTAGTTAATTTCATAACTAAGTTTCATTAAAATAAAATCAAAACAAAACATTAATTTTATATATTAAATCTCAAAATAATTAAATTAATTATTATATAAAATATAATTAATTTAATTAAATTAAAATTTAATATATAAAATTAATATATATAAAATAAAATTAATCGCATCAGGAGTTTGAATCGCATCGGAGGTTTTATTCGGAACACATTTTAAGAACCCCCGATACATACCCCAACCCGATTGCCGATTCCCCGATCATCAAAGCATTCAATGCATCGCATCGGGAGTTTTCATATGTACAAGTTTATTAAACCCCGATACACTCATGCCGCCGATTGCGAATACAACATGTCGCCGATCACCGAATGACTTAAGTCATTTAAGCAAAGGTTCTTATATCGCATCGGGATTTTGGCTTGACACATTTTAATAAGCCCCCGACACCACTCCTCCTCCGATGCGATAAGTCAATCTTTGACTTCAAACTCCATTCATTGTTTTAAAATGGTTCATACATTAACGTATAGTGTGATAGGTTTAATTTAATATATGGTGTGATATGTTTAATTTAATAAGTTTAAATATATTAACGTATGGTAAGGTAGGTATATTAGTTTAAAGATATTATATAATATATTAAATTAATTTTTTTAATATTTTAAATTAGTTAATATATATTAATTAATTAATGAATTTTAATTTAATCAGATTAAATAATTTATGATATTTAATTAATTTGATTAATTTAGATTTAAATATTATTTAGAATTAGTTTTTAATTAGATTAAATTTGTTTATAAATAGTTAATTAGATATTTGTTAGTTAGATTAATGATTAACAATTAAATTAGAAACTAATTTAAGATTAGATTTTTAATTCAAATTCTAATTTTTAGCCCAACAACAGAATTTCCAGATTCATGCCAAATTTGACTCATCAACTTTGGAAGCACATAAAATGAGTTTTACTTGGCCAAATGAGGCCCAGGACGGCGCATTGGAAAGAGAAAATCAAGGAGAACATTTTGGAGAAGGTTTCAATAACAGATTTAATCATTTATTGGGTCAAAAATCAGGCAGAAAATCAAGCTCCGAATTTTGAAAACAAAATCAATTTTCTGAGTTATTCTCTTCATTTTCATTTGTCCAAAACCTCTTCTAATTGCAGATCCATTGGTTAATCATATCTTTGGCCAATTAAACCATCCCAGGCATCAAGAGAAAGTTTATATTTTATTTTCAGTTATTTATTTAAATAGAATTTGATTGGATTTGATTTAAATGGCAGCAATGCCATGATTGATTTTATTGTTGCATTTTAATTTATTTTGATTTCTTTTTGCAGGAAAACAGTGGAAAGAATATGGAGAAAAGGATCTCAATCAATGAGAATGCTCCAGCAATCGGATTTAGCAGATTTCTCTTCACCAAACTTTCCTCTCCAAAATTCCTGCACAAATATTATAAATAACAGATTGTAGAATGGAATAGGGGCGGCTCTCCTCTGCAATGCTAGACTTCTAAAAAGCAATACTGTAATAGGAATTTAAAGTTGTAGGAGAGAGGAGAGAAAATCTCAGATCTGGGGATTATTGAGGATTTTTCCTTTGTATCTTGAATTATGTATGAGGGGCAGAGTTTTCACTATTGTGGCTTTAGCTTTGAAGACAGAAGTTCAAGCAATTGTAAAGGACTGTTGGAGACCAAGATCACAGAAATGGATGCAATAAATTGGTATTTTTAATACTACTGTTTTAAATATCAGTTTCATTTTTATGGTAACAGGAATGTGTCATTTTATTCATGTTTGTGCATTATTGTCAATATGGGTAGTTTGTCTCAATGTTGTTATCATGTATCTCTGTTCTTATGGATTAATTTCTGATTTCTGAGTAACTATTTACTCAGAAATCTGCCTTAATAAAACTGATTTATTAAGTGGTAATATGTTGTGAACTATTTCCACATATTATTGTTTAGTTATTGGATTTGCTGATTTGATAATCAATATCATTTATGTGAACTACTTCCTGAGTGTTCTTGGTTTATTATTTCAGTTAAAAGGTCTCAATAGGATGTGTTTTGATATCCATAATATCAGTTAATTGAACTAATTCATTAACTTGATATTCATTATAAACAAGACATATCTAAATCCCAATACTTTAATTATCTTGCTCTTAGTTGGGTTAGATCTATATCTGCCTAATTAAGATAGGATTTAGATTAATTTCTTTTGCTTGCATCATAGAATAAGCTTGCATTTAGAGTAAATTCTACATTCTTTTAAGTCCTCTCCTCAAAGAGGCAAAACTTTAGTTGTGGCTTGGCTGAACCCAAATCAGCTTAAGGGTCATTCTTTTGCCTGATCAGCAAGAAGAAGTGATCTGATATCTCTGTCTATTGGTATGTAAAGATACATAATAAACCAATAGCGATAGGGAGAAGGTAACTGGACCTAGATAAACAGTCGGAGCCACCACACCAAGCGGAAAAGGAGCTGCTTTTAAGGTCCGGACCGGGTGGTTATCCCCCAATGTTGTTATTGCAGCGATTTTCGAGGCATCAACACAGCCTCAGCATAAGACTGCGGATCAGAAGACTAAACCAAATGACAATGCCAGGATGGCATTGGCTCAATGGCAATGAAGGCAAGAGGAGGATCAATAAACTCTAATCTAGTCCTCCATAGATCAGAATTATCCCCCACAATACCATTTCTAGCCGCTAGGTGGTCTTGTGCATATATCTCACTTAAGCTCCATGTTCTCTGATTTATGACAGGGGAAGTTGATTCACTGCTGGAAGCCTGATCAGGGATTGGATGTGGATCATCCTATGCATGCACTGTATTTATATCTGAAGACTCTGTCTCTGCATCTGCATGCTCTACCTTAACATCTGCATGCTCTATATCTGCATCTGAGTGTACTGAGTCATCATCTCGGACATGAGGTAGATAAAAGGTGTCTACATGCGGCAATTGAGGTGCACGAGAGAGACTTTCCTCAAATTTGACACTTCGCTCAATGATGAGCTTGTTCGTAGAGGAAATCAGGAGTCAGTATCCCTTCACACCATCAGGTTATCCAAAAAATATGCACTCAATGCTTTGTGGATCAAGAGCTTTCCTCTTTTTAGAAGGGATCCTGGCCCATGCTCGGGAGTTGAAAACACGGAAGTGGGTGACCTCTGATTTAGTGCCGCTCCAAGCCTCAAAGGGGGTCTGATACTTGACATACCTAGGAGGAGATATGTTCTGGATGTAGTTAGCACAATTAAGTGCTTCAGCCCATAACTTATGAGGTAGTGACTTAGCATGCAACATGCAGGAAGCCATCTCTTTGAGAGATCGGTTCTTTCTCTCAGCAAATCCGTTCTACTGCGGAGTGTATGGAAGTGGGTGTTGTAACTGTATGCTAGACTCAAGGAAAAGGTTTTGAAGTGCTCTGTTAACATATTCCCCCCCATTTTCTATATGGAGGGCTTTGATCATTCTCTTTGACTATGTCTCAACTAGTGCTTTGAAATCTTCGAAGTGCGCAAAAACTTCAGATTTGGCCCTGAGAAGATACACCCAAGTATACCGTGAGAAATCGTCAATAAATGTAAGCACATACCTTGCTTTGTTGATGGAAGGACGAGGAAAAGGCCCCATGAGATCACTATGGATTAGATCTGGAGGAGAGGATGCTCTGTGAATCTTGCTGGTGTCAAACTTTTCTCTGGGACGTTTGCCAAGGACACACCCTTCAAAAACTCCTTTGGAGAAACTGATATTTGGTAAGCCTTCCACCATCTCATGCTTTCTTATCTACTGCATATACCTGTAATTTATGTGACCAAACCTCTCGTGCCAAAGCCTACTACTATCATCAGCATGTGTAAGCAATAATGAGGATTCAGATTCAATAAATTCAGAAAATGTATACAGTCTGACTCCATTGTTTACCTCATTGGTTGCAATTTTGGAGCTACTATGTAGGTCATATATGTTCATTGCATCTAGAGTGAATTCCACTCTCTTTCCAGTGTCGGAATGAGTGATATGATAAACTGAAAGCAGGTTTACTAAAAGTTTTAGAACATGAAGCAGATCTTCAAAGCTTTCGTGTAAAAGTTCCACTCTACCTTTTCCAGTGACCTCAAAAGGTGAGTCATCTCCCATGAGGATGGGAGGTCCTTTGCAACAGCCATATGATGTGATGCACCAGAATCTATAATCCATGCATCAAGGGAAGAATTAATTGCAACCAAAGCATGAAAATTGTTACCTTTCCCATGTGGCGGATCCTCAGTTTTCTTCTTGGTGCCCTGAGGGATGTGGTCCCTAAGGTTTTGCTTCTGAAGGATTTCTGCCATTTGGTCAATTTGTTTCTTCATGGAGGAGGATTCTGGATGGAATCCTCAGTGATAGTAGGTGCATTTGTCTCCTTTCTTCCCTTTCTCATTTCTCGAGCCAGAGGAGTCATTGAAGGGCTTGGTGTACCCTTCCTTCTTTGGATGGGAATGCGCTTTTACCTTGTCTTTTTGCTGCTGATTTTTTTGATTTGAATTAGATCTATGAGTTTTATTGTGGATGACACCATGCACAACAAATGCATGTGCTTTTGGAGGTTTGATTTTCCCCATGCCAATGACTTTATCTTGCTCAAAAGTAAGGGACTCCATGAACTCTTTGAGAGCAGGCATAGTGTAGGATTTACCTATTGGGAGCCTTACTGAATGAAATGTAGACACAAAGACAGAGTATTCTGGTCTGAGATTTGACATAATAGAGAGAACTTGGCGACTCTCCTCCTTGGATTTGTTAATTCCACAATCCTTGAGTTGCAATAATAGATCATTATATTTGGTGAAAAAGTCTTGAATTTTGTCATAGTTCCGTGGATCCAATGAGAGTAGCTCCACTTTGAGCAGATGTCCTTTCATCTCATCCTGTTTCCTGTAGAGTTCTTCAACCTTCTTCCAAATCTCATTGGGAATATTGCAGGTAGATAAATAAAACTACAACTCTGGGGAGATGCACATGCATATGGATCCATGGGCCTCATCCATGCAGTTGAGGTAATTGGATTTATCTATGGCTGAAGTGGGTTCCACTTCTACAGCCATGGTAATCCTGTACAACCCTTTCTGATGAACGTATCGAACCATTTGGTCCTTCCATTCGTCATAGTTGTACGGTGTTAGGATCGGTTCTTTGGGAAACTCCATTTTTCTGTCGATCTTTGATTTCCAAGCTGTAATACCTGCAAAATAAAGTACTGGTGCACCTTTTATCTAGCAAACTATGGGCTCTGATACCATGTAAATGTGTTAGAAAACCTGCACAGATGAATCTAGCTAGTAAAGGTTGAACACACAACTTTGCAGAGAAAAAACACTAAAAGAAAATCGAAAGAACAAAAAGAATGATTCATTTAGAAAATAGGTTACAATGCTCATGATATAGCATTACTGGGTGAAGATCCCAAGGTAATGCACCATAGTGGTGATCAATGAGAGGACTCAACACCTACAACAAGTTCTAGAGAGAACTAGCCAGTTGCGGAGTGAAAGGAGGAGCAAATTAGGGAGTAAATCATGCAGAAGAACTAGCCAGTTGCGGAGTGAAAGGAGGAGCAAATCATGGAGTAAATCATGCAGAAGAACTAGCCAGTTGCGGAGTTAAAGAAGGAGAAAATCAGGGAGTAAATCATGTAGAAAGGATCTTGCATGTAGTCCCATGCTCTAACTAAGTGTCTACATGTGCCAGTAATGAAGGTCCTAGGTGTGTAGTACCTCCAACACCCAAAAGTTTACTGAGATAGACAAACCCGAACCCTCCAACGCCAAGCTTGTTCTTCTTGTGGAAGCAATTTGTAGTCTGACAAAGTTCTCCATAAGAGAATATTGGTAAATTGCCCATTTATAGCTCACTAAAATCTTTAGGAAGAACGTTGTCGGGAGGAGGTTTTCTATTCTTCAAATAATATACCAACAACATTCTCGCCGTATATGACAAACTGAAAGTAGGTTTACTGAAAGTTTTTGAACATGAAGCAGATCTTCAAAGCTTTCGTGTAAAAGTTCCACTCTACCTTTTCTGGTGACCTCAAAAGGTGAGTCATCTCCCATGAGGATGGGAGGTCCTTTGCAACAGCCATATGATGTGATGCACCAGAATCTATAATCCATGCATCAAGGGAAGAATTAATTGCAACTAAAGCATGAAAATTGTTACCTTTCCCATGTGGTGGATCCTCAGTTTTCTTCTTGGTGCCCTGAGGGATGTGGTCCCCAAGGTTGTGCTTCTGAAGGATTTCTGCCATTTGGTCAATTTGTTTCTTCATGCAGGAGGATTCTGGATGGAATCCTCGGTGATAGTAGGTGCATTTGTCTCCTTTCTTCCCTTTCTCATTTCTGGAGCCAGAGGAGTCATTGAAGGGCTTGGTGTACCCTTCCTTCTTTGGATGGGAATGCGCTTTTCCCTTGTCTTTTTGCTGCTGATTTTTTTGATTTGAATTAGATCTATGAGTTTTATTGTGGATGACACCATGCACAACAAATGCATGTGCTTTTGGAGGTTTGATTTTCCCCATGCCAATGACTTTATCTTGCTCAAAAGTAAGGGACTCCATGAACTCTTTGAGAGCAGGCATAGTGTAGGATTTACCTATTGGGAGCCTTACTGAATGAAATGTAGACACAAAGACGGAGTATTCTGGTCTGAGATTTGACATAATAGAGAGAACTTGGCGACTCTCCTCCTTGGATTTGTTAATTCCACAATCCTTGAGTTGCAATAATAGATCATTATATTTGGTGAAAAAGTCTTGAATTCTGTCATAGTTCCGTGGATCCAATGAGAGTAGCTCCACTTTGAGCAGATGTCCTTTCATCTCATCCTGTTTCCTGTAGAGTTCTTCAACCTTCTTCCAAATCTCATTGGGAATATTGCAGGTAGATAAATAAAACTGCAACTCTGGGGAGATGCACATGCATATGGATCCATGGGCCTCATCCATGCAGTTGAGGTAATTGGATTTATCTATGGCTGAAGTGGGTTCCACTTCTACATCCATGGTAATCCTGTACAACCCTTTCTGATGAACGTATCGAACCATTTGGTCCTTCCATTCGTCATAGTTGTACGGTGTTAGGATCGGTTCTTTGGGAAACTCCATTTTTCTGTCGATCTTTGATTTCCAAGCTATAATACCTGCAAAATAAAGTACTGGTGCACATTTTATCTAGCAAACTATGGGCTCTGATACCATGTAAATGTGTTAGAAAACCTGCACAGATGAATCTAGCTAGTAAAGGTTGAACACACAACTTTGCAGAGAAAAAACACTTAAAGAAAATCGAAAGAACAAAAAGAATGATTCATTTAGAAAATAGGTTAAAATGCTCATGATATAGCATTACTGGGTGAAGTTCCCAAGGTAATGCACCATAGTGGTGATCAATGAGAGGACTCTACACCTACAACAAGTTCGAGAGAGAACTAGCCAGTTGCGGAGTGAAAGGAGGAGCAAATTAGGGAGCAAATCATGCACAAGAACTAGCCAGTTGGGGAGTGAAAGGAGGAGCAAATCATGGAGTAAATCATGCAGAAGAACTAGCCAGTTGCGGAGTTAAAGAAGGAGAAAATTAGGGAGTAAATCATGTAGAAAGGATCTTGCATGTAGTCCCATGCTCTAACTAAGTGTCTACATGTGCCAGTAATGAAGGTCCTAGGTGTGTAGTACCTCCAACACCCAAAAGTTTACTGAGATAGACAAACCCGAACCCTCCAACGCCAAGCTTGTTCTTCTTGTGGAAGCAATTTGTAGTCTGACAAAGTTCTCCATAAGAGAATATTGGTAAATTGCCCATTTATAGCTCACTAAAATCTTTAGGAAGAACGTTGTCGAGAGGAGGTTTTCTATTCTTCAAATAATATACCAACAACATTCTCGCCGTATATGACAAACTGAAAGCAGGTTTACTGAAAGTTTTCGAACATGAAGCAGATCTTCAAAGCTTTCGTGTAAAAGTTCCACTCTACCTTTTCTGGTGACCTCAAAAGGTGAGTCATCTCCCATGAGGATGGGAGGTCCTTTGCAACAGCCATATGATGTGATGCACCAGAATCTATAATCCATGCATCAAGGGAAGAATTAATTGCAACTAAAGCATGAAAATTGTTACCTTTCCCATGTGGTGGATCCTCAGTTTTCTTCTTGGTGCCCTGAGGGATGTGGTCCCCAAGGTTGTGCTTCTGAAGGATTTCTGCCATTTGGTCAATTTGTTTCTTCATGGAGGAGGATTCTGGATGGAATCCTCGGTGATAGTAGGTGCATTTGTCTCCTTTCTTCCCTTTCTCATTTCTCGAGCCAGAGGAGTCATTGAAGGGCTTGGTGTACCCTTCCTTCTTTGGATGAGAATGCGCTTTTCCCTTGTCTTTTTGCTGCTGATTTTTTTGATTTGAACTAGATCTGTGAGTTTTATTTTGGATGGCACCATGCACAACAAGTGCATGTGCTTTTGGAGGTTTGATTTTCCCCATGCCAATGAATTTATCTTGCTCAAAAGTAAGGGACTCCATGAACTCTTTGAGAGCAGGCATAGTGTAGGATTTACCTATTGGGAGCCTTACTGAATGAAATGTAGACACAAAGACGGAGTATTCTGGTCTGAGCTTTGACATAATAGAGAGAACTTGGCGACTCTCCTCCTTGGATTTGTTAATTCCACAATCCTTGAGTTGCAATAATAGATCATTATATTTGGTGAAAAAGTCTTGAATTCTGTCATAGTTCTGTGGATCCAATGAGAGTAGCTCCACTTCGAGCAGATGTCCTTTCATCTCATCCTATTTCCTGTAGAGTTCTTCAACCTTCTTCCAAATCTCATTAGGAGTATTGCAGGTAGATAAATAAAAATGCAACTCTGGGGAGATGCACATGCATATGGATCCATGGGCCTCATCCATGCAGTTGAGGTAATTGGATTTATCTATGGCTGAAGTGGGTTCCACTTCTACAGCCATGGTAATCCTGTATAACCCTTTCTAACGAAGGTATCGAACCATTTGGTCCTTCCATTCGTCATAGTTGTACGGTGTTAGGATCGGTTCTTTGGGAAACTCCATTTTTCTGTCGATCTTTGATTTCCAAGATGTAATACCTGCAAAATAAAGTACTGGTGCACCTTTTATCTAGCAACCTATGGGCTCTGATACCATGTAAATGTGTTGGAAAACCTGCACGGATGAATCTAGCTAGTAAAGGTTGAACACACAACTTTGCAGAGACAAAACACTAAAAGAAAATTGAAAGAACAAAAAGAATGATTCATTTAGAAAATAGGTTAAAATGCTCATGATATAGCATTACTGGGTGAAGTTCCCAAGGTAATGCACCATAGTGGTGATCAATGAGAGGACTCTACACCTACGACAAGTTCCAGAGAGAACTAGCCAGTTGCGGAGTGAAAGGAGGAGAAAATTAGGGAGTAAATCATGCAAAGAACTAGCCAGTTGGGGAGTGAAAGGAGGAGAAAATCATGGAGTAAATCATGTAGAAGAACTAGCCAGTTGCGGAGTTAAAGAAGGAGAAAATTAGGGAGTAAATCGTGTAGAAAGGATCTTGCATGTAGTCCCATGCTCTAACTAAGTGTCCGCATGTGCCCGTAATGAAGGTCCTTGGTGTGTAGTACCTCCAACACCCAAAAGTTTACTGAGATAGACCGACCCGAACCCTCCAACGCCAAGCTTGTTCTTCTTGTGGAAGCAATTTGTAGTCTGACAAAGTTCTCCATAAGAGAATATTGGTAAATTGCCCATTTATAGCTCACTGAAATCTTTAGGAAGAACATTGTCGGGAGGAGGTTTTCTATTCTTCAAATAATATACCAACAACATTCTCGCCATAAGCACAGCTCCTCCAATGAATCAACCTACGGTGGTATGTAGAGATTGATCTATCAATGCAATTATCGGCAAATCCCTTATAAGATAATAACATAAATCAACTCACAGCAGCCACAAAGGGGAGAAATAGAAAAGGAAGAAATAATAGATTTACATATTATTATAATGGCTTTCTTTCGATGACCTGTAAAGCAACCATAACGTGCATTTCTTGCATTTCCCTATATGACACCAAAGCATAACCATGTTTATTTTGTTTGTTTGCTTTTTTGGGTGTTGTTATCTCTTCACATATCATAGTGTAGTCTCTTAGTTCATGCGAATTACCATCTCTGATGAATATCCTGTTGAAGAATCTAGGGCAAATGTAGTTAATGAGATTCTTCTTAGCATGATAACTATTTGTGAGGTATTTTTTTTTATTCTAATAGCATATTCTTTAATATTAGGGTGTGTCTTCTTTAGTTCATCAAATAACTACCAAAACAAAGAGACAAGAATTGAAGATATTAGCTTTCTTCCAGGGCCAAAACCTCTCCCTCTTGGAGAGGAAAACCCAAACAAAATTATTCTTATAGAGATTCCAATTGACAAATACCAAGACCATGACCCTTGACTTGTTATGCCACTCCAAGACCAAGTCACCAATCCTCCTCTTTGTGACAACTGAGATCATCATCATTGCTGCACCATTGAGGCCATCACTATTGCACCACTGAGATATTTATTCTTTTTGCACCATGACTGATTCTTCCTCGAGAGCTTCATCACTGCTACACCATGACCACTCCTTCATCAAGATCTTCATTCATAGGTATATCTATATATATATATATATATATATATATATATATATATATAGATATGACACTTGTATCGAGGTCTTCATCATGATCTTGATTCCATGTCTTGATTAATGCACTTAAATCTTCACTATGACAATGTCTTCATTAGGATTATGACCGAGACCACGGTTTCATTATGCTGAGATATTGATGGCGTTTAGTATGTTAAGAATGCATTACTCGTGAGATCACAATTGTGTCGAGATAGTGAGTGTATCTTCTACATCCAATAAGTCGAGACAGTGATTGGCACTGTGGTCTTTATCATCCCATCTATACCAAGACAATGACTATATTCTTGCATCGAGATCATCATCATAGTTAGGCTGAGATTGTCACCATCGAGAAGGATGAGACTATAATTTGCTCACTGAAATTATCCATGAGATAGTGTCCTGCTGTAATGCCGATTAGATCCATGTACCCATTCGAGAGAATCCGAGTTACTTATCTAAAATGTTTGCACTCTTGTACTTGTTCGAGATTACAGAGGATTTGAGATTTTATCCTATTCTTTTGCAAAGATCAGTAGGGTATGTATAATAGTTATGTCTCCATAATAAGCTGACATGATAGTGAATCATTGTGTAACTTTATTTGAGCCGACATGACTGCTCTTTATATTGTTTTGCTGACCGACTTATTCAAGAGGATTGTGCTTATCTTGGATGGTTGATCTAGACACTAGGTTGAATCATATACATTACATATATGTTCAGGAAGAGCTCTTTAACATTTTCCTTGACTCTTTGACTTTCCTATAGCATTTCAACATGTGCTAGAACTATGTAATGAACAAGAAAATCATTTTATATTTTACAAAAACAATATTTCTTTTCTTTTACAAGTACAAAGATCAAAATTACATTTATGAATACCAAACCTAGTTACATTTTATTCAACATATCCTCCTTCTTCCTTTCCCATCGACACTTTTTTCTCCATCAACCCCCGCGCGGCGATTGCGTGTTGACGACACCATGCAAATCATGAGAAAAGACAAAGGGGGTATGGGTTTGTCCTCCATTTAGGAATCCCATACTCCACCTTCATGCTTACCATGTAGACCATTAAAATCCAGCGGGACGGTTGGTGGCCATTAATGAACAACCTTGTCTTAACCAATTTCTGAATCAACTCCTCCCCAAAACTTTTGAATCTGTGTCCACTCCTCTCATCAAGTCATTATGCTTGCATTTACACAATATTTACATGAATTACAATGCATAAAGATAATTATAAGAGGGATTAAAAAAAAGGGTTGTCACAAAAACACTTTGTAAAAAGTAAAGATTCTTTGAGGTTCATTTCAAAAGATTGAAATGGAGGTGATAATTTTTTAACATAAAGTGATATTTTTTTTAGTGCCAATAGCTTCAATACATAATAAAAGATTTGCAAAAACATTGTAAAGAAAAGGGGAGTTTTTTTTTTTTTTGGCAATAATCAAAAGATGGAATTTCCTCATCTAAAATGGAATATCATATCAATGTAATTCTACGAGATAAATAAGAAGGTGTAATATACTTTGCGTTAGTGTTATTTTGATGTTTGCAATACTACAATTCTAAAAGTCAAGACATTTTAATCACTCGCTTAGTGTGCATGATTGATAGTACCTAACACTCGAAGGTGACATAAAAATGAAGCAAACCTAAGATAAAAGAATTAATGCAAGTGAGCGAGTACAAGTGAGTGTGATAAATATGTGTAAGTAGGAAAGTGTTTCCAATATGCCTCTCAAGGATAAAATATTTGCAAGAGTATAACCATGAACTTCAAAATCAAATTAAAGCAATTGAGTGGGACTTATAATAGAAATAAAACATCATTGATCACACTGTTGATATACTACAGTTGGAAAATGATATTTGAAGTGATCAAGGTATGAAGGAACAATTGATTGATTGATGCACTTTAAATAAAGTTAAGAGAAAAGTAAGATTAACTTTATGATACGTTAGATGCAACATTTACAAATCAGAGAGATTCAATTTGTGATAAAGAGGACCTCATACAGAAAGCTAATGCAATTTGTGATATAGATGAACTCATCGAAAATATTGATGCAAGTTGTTACAAAGAGGAGTTATTAGAGAATATTGATATAACAAATGATACAAAGGATCTTATCTAAAATTTCTATTGCAACATGTGAAATAGATGAAATCTTGTAGATGGTTTATGCTAATTGTGATACAAAATACCTAATGGAGTTACAAAAAATGAATGAAAATGAATTACAATCACACAATGATTGCACTATTAATAGAAGAAGAAAATGTGAAGATGCAGAAGAACAACATCAAGAGCTTTCCAAATGTTTCTTACACCATGGAAAGAGATACCATTCAACATAAATTGACATGGTTTGGGGTATGACAAAGGAAACAACTTGCATACTATGGATTACTCCAAGTTGGTTAAGTTTGTAAGCAAAAGATTTATTGAAGATGTCCAAAATCTTGAAAATAAATACCAACATTGTTAAAGAGTTGGTCACATTGAGAATTAGTGTTTTGATCTCCATTCTTGCCTTCATTGTTGGAAGACAAATCACTAATCAAATAAATGTCAAAAGAAGAATCTTATTAAGAATATCGATAATTATGAATGAATAAATTGTTGAAGATGGAATCCATAGGTGAAACAACTACATCAGTCTTACCACCTAGTCAATACATAGGCAAAGACACAAAAAAAGAAGCAAAGGAAAAATAACATGCTATTGAACAATTATTCCAAATGATTTTGGACATGATTTAGACCCAATTCTATGTGTCCTGTAAATTGAAGGATGGTACTCTCCATGCCTCAAAGGGTGGAGAAAAATGAAAAAATAAACTCTCCAACACCTTTAAAATGGGGAGTAACTTGATGAAATAATGAAGGTTAGTGGACAACAAAAAACCACTGGATTATTCAAAGTACATTGGTTATTGGTCATCTAAAATCCATCACATTGTTCAAAGTAGATTGGTTAGTGGTCATCCAATACCCACCACATTATTCAAAGTAGATTGGTTCATGGTCATCTAAAAATAACTACATTATTCAAAACGGATTGACAACTTAGACCAAACACTCTATGGTGTTCATGCGCTACTTTTGTTCTACATAACATGCTAGCTTCTTCACCATACCTTGACATCATTGACTCCATCTACGTTCTCTCATCCATGTATCTACATAACCTCTCTCTCACTTTATCTCTAGCCCTTGTTGATCTATACCTTGACTTGGCCTTCTAACATCATTTGCACTTGCTAGAATCACACTTCGAGTCCAAACCTGATGTTCCCCTTCTGCCACTTCATTGCAACGAGCATCTCAATCTCGTTTTTGTCTACATCAACTTTAATCCTTTCCTCTGCATCTGCTTGCTAAAACAATGATCCCAAATCATCTCAGGTTGGGTCACCCATGCATTGCTTTTGGCTTTGTAGCATGACCAAAAAATACATTTCTTTCTCCACCATGTAGCAGTTTCTCATTTTTGACCCTTCATTTTTCTTTGATGTGAGCGATTATTAAAAAAATAAAGAGAAATAAATACATGCCAAACACATCTTAAAAATAACACAAAACACCATAATTTAGCAAAACAACACCCTTATTAGAAAAATAACTCTGAATAATAAATCTACAATTCCTAACCTAAAAACATCTTACAACGATTTGTCATACCTTTAAATAAGTTACATAACATAAATATACTATGAACTAACCATAAATTACAAAAACTAAGTTAATTTTATAATAAAATAAAATTCACTCAAACTACCTACCAAAACATCTCTAACTTTCAATAAACTTATCTTAGTTTTTATTTATTTATTTTTATTTTTTATAAAATAAATAAAATTTTCCGCATCGAACTCACTTCTATCAAATTTCCATCCATATGTATATCAGAGTTTCCTAACCATGTCCTAAATAAAAAGTTTTTTTAAATATCTAATCTAAAAATGAACTACATTAAATGGTCATCCAATTAACTACATTAAATGATAGACGAAACAACTAATAATATAATTAAAATGAAAGACACTCTCATAAACCATAAACCATATGAATGACAAAAATTATTAAAAATAAAAATAAAAAACATCAGAGTTGCTACCAAAAGAGAGTTGAAGGTATCGCCAATCCTTCAATGCACACGTCTCCTATTTTTAGCAAGTGCAACCATCCCCGCGTCTGCAACAATCCCTTCCATGTTTATAATGGCCTGCGAGAAACTACGAAACCCCACATACCCAAAATAAAACATACTTCCATGTTTATAATTTACTTATAAGAAACTACGAAACCCTACATATCAAAAAACAGAGGCAGAAACTCTGAGAGCCCAACAGTCCTCAACAACATTACATATTATCTGTGATCACCACACATCTGATGTAGAACTGCTAATGGTGAATTTCAGTTTTTGGGAGTGAATAACTCGCTTTCGAACAGTCCGGTGTATCTACCCACTCTACCACTCAACAATGGATGATTTTAGTATTTAATGGTTCATCACTTCTCATATTTTCCCCTTATGTGCCGAGCTACAATACCAAAATTATTAGCTTATATTATAAAAACTGGGGCCGCGGGATCCCGTTTGGGCAGAGCATTAGGTGTCTCCGAGAACAATTTGAGCAGAGCACTTTGTGTATTAAAAAACAATGGATAGGTTTGGGCCTGAGACACCCATTGCAGGTTTCATGGCGATCTTGATGGTGGTGGCGTTATACATTGGGGCAGGTGCAGCAGAAAGAGAGATAAAGCTGGTATCCTTTATTTTCGGGGATTATGTTGTAAATAACAATCACCAGCAGAGGAGTCTGGCGAAGGCCAATTATCCATGGTATGGCATTGACTATGCCAACGGAACGGCTACTGGCAGATACACCAATGGCCGTACCATTGGTGACATAGTTGGTATTTCTTATTTCCCTCTTCCAGAATTCAACTTATTTTCCTGGAATATAAAGATAATTTGTATATTGGTCATTTTTGCTGAATTTATTTCCATGGCAGATTTTTGGAGAATATTTTGAAATTTATTATCTCCAATTAATTGCTGGACATTTTTATATGAAATAGATTTTGAGAATATTTTAAAATCTGATTATAATAATTGCGAAATCTGCTATCAATATAAATTCAGCAAATTTCATTCCTTCACAGTTAAATTTCAAAATATTCCCAAATCTACAAACATAAAAATACTGGTTATTTTTGTGATATTCATGAATTGGGGTGTTGCTAATTTTGCAGCTGAGAAAACAGGTTTGCCAATCCTGTTGGAATTTTCTGATAAATCCCATAACAAACAGACAAAAATCGCACTCTGTTTTTACACAGAAAAACAGAAAAATTCGCTTGCTGGAAACTGTGTTTCAGCAACACAGTTTTTTTTCAGTTGCTGAAACAGGTGTTTCAGCAACGGTGTTTCAGCAACAGGAAATTTTGTCAGTTGCTGAAACAGGTGTTTCAGCAACGGTGTTTCAGCAACGTAATTTTGACGTCAGGTAATTTTTTGAGTTACGAGCTGTTTCAGCAACGCTGATCGTCGTGTTTCAGCAACGATGACAGTATAACAGCAACAGGAAAAATTTAACTTGTATTTATCAAAATAAACTAACTGTTACAGATTTGTCTTCCTCATACAGAGGGAATTTCAAAAACTTCTATTGCTGAACATCTACTTCAGAAATTCACTAAGGAACGATTCTGTTCCACACAGATGAACATAAAAAAAACAAATTACATTCAAATTTCTGCACTGCTGTGCATTTCACTCTTCTGAAATTATTCTTCTTCCTCTTCACCCTGCTGCGTGCTTTCCTCTGCTCTGTGTGATTCTTCAGCTGCTGCTGCTGCTTCTTCTAACGCTGCTGCTCTCTCTTACTTTTCAGTCCCTGCACTGCTGTGCAAAAGGGCTTCTTTCATGTGAGCTCATGCTGCTGCACATTCTTTCTTCAAAACACATAAATTACATTCCAGCGCTGCTGCGCTATATTGCTAAACTCTTAACACTGCTGTGTGCTGCGTTTCCATATTCACTAATAGAAAACTATACTCACGCTGCTGCGTGCTCTCCTCTGCTCTCTATCTTTCTCTCTAACCTTAAAAACAGAACTGCTGTGCGGTATTTATATGCTGAAAAATATCTGATTAAAACAATAAACTATTACAAAATATCTTCTAATGTTTATCTCAGAATTTATTGCAGCAAGGCGGTGATGCCTTTATCAAAATCAAGTCGGCTGTCTGCAGGGGAAATCAGCTGAAACTTTAATGCATATTTATGTGCAAAAATATCAAAGGCGACTTGGCTGCACCGAACACCTTTAACATTTACTGCAAATCAGATTCCTGTGCAGCTGTTCATTGTTGCAGTTGGAATTAAATTCCAACACTCCCCCTTAATTTCAACTGCTGGGCATTCAATTGTACCCAAACACTTCCTCTCATAGAGGAATTCACCAACTGCTTCTGATGCAGTTCCACAACCAATTAAAATTGTCTTCCTCTTAATAGAGGGGTTTACCTGAGACTATGCTGAAAAGCATCTTCCTCTCAACAGAGGGATTCACCAAGGAACGCTTCAGTTCCACAACCAATTTCTGTTATCTCAGAAAATTACAGTTTCAGCCACACAGGCTGTTGCTGAAACACGTGTTTCAGCATCTGGCAGACAGTTGCTGAAACACGCCTGTAGAATGCATTGTTGCTCCAAAACACAGCGAGAGAATCTTCCTCTTAACAGAGGGATTTCAACATGCCTACTTCAGAGGCACTTCAATCTGTCCAAATTGACACTACTGTGTCTGCCTGATATTTTACACTGTTGTGTGTGAAAATATCTTCATTCGCATTGTTCTTCACAATGGCACTCAGGTTGCAATATGCTCTATACTGCTATTCATTACAGACTCTGTCTTCTCCTGAAAAACATTACACTGCTGTGTGTAAAACTTTCAATACATTTATGCTGCTGCATATACAGCTGTCTTAGCACTGCTATCTCAGCAACTCTCTATCAGCACTCTGTTTCAGCAACTTTGTCTCAGCATTGCTGTCTCAGCAACACTGTCTCATTATGCTGTCTCAGCAACTGCTGTTTCAGCACTGCTGTTTCAGCACTCTCTCTATCACTGCACTGTTGTGCATAAAATAACTTCTCAAATTGCTCTTGCGCTGCTGCGCATTCCTTTCACATTTAACAACAAAAATACGCACTGTGTGCTCCCCTTCATTGATTACACTCGCACTGCTGCTGTGCCACTACCTTTCATTTCTTCAACAAAAAATTTCATGCTGCTGCATTTTCTTATTTGCATTGCTGTGTAAAAACACATTTCTTCATTCTCTCTTAGTTCTGGTTTCATTTTCTTCGCACTACTGTGCTTCTCCTTCTTGCCATCACGCTGTTTTGCGCTGCATTCTCCACACAACAAAAAAAAATTAACATGGGGTGCTGCCTTTTCTTTTTACACCCTTGCTTCACACAATCTTCAGCTTCATTTTTTTTACACAATGCACTACTGTGCAATTCCTTTGGCTTTCTGCTGCCACACACATTCTCATTCATTCAGTGTGCATTAAAAATCTGCTGTTTTATGTTCTGTCTTCCCACTGCTGTGAGGATCTTCTTGCTTTGAATACTTTTCTTCTTGCGCTGCTTCTCTTTACATTTCAACGCTGCCATCTTTTCTTCTTTATGCATTTCTGTGCATATTGCATAAACACAAAGCAAAAACATTGCTGATTTCATCACTGCTGCATATTACCTTTTAGAGGGATTAACAAAAGTTTCATTTGCAACTGCTGCGTTGCAATACATCCTCCATCAAAAAATGACTGTTAATACAGTTCAGCAAACAAAAATTTACAAGCTCCCCTTTAGTGTATGCTTTATCTTCTTTCAGCAGAATCTTCTCAAAAGAAACTTAGATCAGCTAGAGAGCTCAAGGGACTTTCGGACTGTGTTTTCTTCCTCCTCCATACTTGTGTAACTTTCTTCTTTTGCATGGGTTTAGCTTGTGTAAAGGCCCATGTCAAGTTACAGTCACGTGCCATATGCCCAATGTTATGACACTTGAAACATTCAACATTGTTCATGAATAAAAATTCATGATTTCTTCTTGCAAAATTATTTCTTGGAGATTGTCGAGGACCACAACATCTATCTCCATAAAATGCTCTACAGTCTTTTGCCATATGACCAAAGTTTGAACAAGCATAACAATAACCAAGAAATGAACTTTGGTACCTGGGAGATGGAGGTTTCGTTGATGTACTTCTGAAGCCTTGCTGCCTTGAGATCCTTTGTTGATGACCATTGCATCTTGCCTCTTTGACATCAGCTACATTTCTTCTTGTAGCTGGTTTTATGCTTGGAGCAAGATTTCTTCTATTGCAGCCTTCATTTTTCTCCTTGCCTTTGCTGGAACTAGGAGCATCATACCTTCTTTCTGACTTCTTCACATCTCCTTTGCTTAAAGCATCCTCATCCTTCTTTGAGGGTTCACCTACATACCCAAGTCCTGATTTATCATATGGAGATCTGTGATAGCTGAGCATATCATCCAAGGCTTGAGAGCTCTTCATGATCTTGTTCATCCCTTCAACCTTCTTCCTGAGGAGGACAATCTCTTCTTCTAACTTTTCACATTCATTATTTTTCTTTGCTAGTTGTCCCTCAGTTTCTTCCTTGCTACGAGTAGCTTCAGCTGCTACTATTTTAAGGGAGATAATATCAGACTTCATTTTGGAGATTTCTGCTTGACTGCTCTCCATTTTCTTTTCAGCTCCTTTTGCCTTCTTCTTGGCTTCTTGTAGTTCGGACTTAAGGGAGGAGACCTCTGCCTTGTACTGTCCAATCTCTTCTACAAGTTTGTTCACTCTTATGTGCCTTTGTTCAAGTTGACTTGACAAGGCGTCTTCCTGCTTTTTTGCTCTGTTCAACTGATTTGTCATAGACATGACTTCTTCATGATGCTTCCTCTTGCTTTCATCAAGTTCCTTCTTAATCTTGGCAAGCTCTTCATCCCTTTCTTTTACTTGAAGCTTGATGAGGTCAAGCTTTTTATTTTCAGCTCCTATGATGGGTTCTTCTTGACTCATTGTCATGGTCAGTGCTCCCTTTGCATGAAGGTCATGCAGTCTCTCCCATATATCCTTTGCTGATGTATATTTTCCAAGATTCTTCTTCACTGAATCGGGGAGACCATCCAAGATAGTCTTTGCTGCTTGTGCATCATACTCCATGGATTCTTTATCCATATTGCTGTCATCAATCACTGACTCCCAGACTTCAATCCCTTCAAACATTAGGAAAGCCCTCATCTTTACTTCCCATACATCAAAGTTTCCATCAAACTTTGGAACTTCAAATAGACTGTAGTCTAATGGATTGCCTTCTAGTTTAGTAGAAAGGGGGGACACATTTTTAACAGGTCTGGAGGCTTTCTTCTTTGACCTTGCCATTCTTATTCTAGGCTTTAAAATCTCTGACTGTGTTTTTAAAATCACTGACTGTTTCTTCAATAACAACACAGAAAATATTCTTGAAAAATACCTTAGATTCTTTCTTGGCTGAGTCTTCACACTGCTGGAGAAGTTGCTGCTGCAAGAAATCTTCCTTCAGCTTCTTTAACACTTCAAAGAGCCTGAACTTGGCTCTGATACCATGTTGGAATTTTCTGATAAATCCCATAACAAACAGACAAAAATCGCACTCTGTTTTTACACAGAAAAACAGAAAAATTCGCTTGCTGGAAACTGTGTTTCAGCAACACAGTTTTTTTTCAGTTGCTGAAACAGGTGTTTCAGCAACGGTGTTTCAGCAACAGGAAATTTTGTCAGTTGCTGAAACAGGTGTTTCAGCAACGGTGTTTCAGCAACGTAATTTTGACGTCAGGTAATTTTTTGAGTTACGAGCTGTTTCAGCAACGCTGATCGTCGTGTTTCAGCAACGATGACAGTATAACAGCAACAGGAAAAATTTAACTTGTATTTATCAAAATAAACTAACTGTTACAGATTTGTCTTCCTCATACAGAGGGAATTTCAAAAACTTCTATTGCTGAACATCTACTTCAGAAATTCACTAAGGAACGATTCTGTTCCACACAGATGAACATAAAAAAAACAAATTACATTCAAATTTCTGCACTGCTGTGCATTTCACTCTTCTGAAATTATTCTTCTTCCTCTTCACCCTGCTGCGTGCTTTCCTCTGCTCTGTGTGATTCTTCAGCTGCTGCTGCTGCTTCTTCTAACGCTGCTGCTCTCTCTTACTTTTCAGTCCCTGCACTGCTGTGCAAAAGGGCTTCTTTCATGTGAGCTCATGCTGCTGCACATTCTTTCTTCAAAACACATAAATTACATTCCAGCGCTGCTGCGCTATATTGCTAAACTCTTAACACTGCTGTGTGCTGCGTTTCCATATTCACTAATAGAAAACTATACTCACGCTGCTGCGTGCTCTCCTCTGCTCTCTATCTTTCTCTCTAACCTTAAAAACAGAACTGCTGTGCGGTATTTATATGCTGAAAAATATCTGATTAAAACAATAAACTATTACAAAATATCTTCTAATGTTTATCTCAGAATTTATTGCAGCAAGGCGGTGATGCCTTTATCAAAATCAAGTCGGCTGTCTGCAGGGGAAATCAGCTGAAACTTTAATGCATATTTATGTGCAAAAATATCAAAGGCGACTTGGCTGCACCGAACACCTTTAACATTTACTGCAAATCAGATTCCTGTGCAGCTGTTCATTGTTGCAGTTGGAATTAAATTCCAACAATCCCGGCGGCCTACCTGGATCCATCCACTGATGAGAACATTGTGTTGAAACGAGGTGTCAACTATGCTTCGGGTGGAGGCGGCATTCTTAACGAAACAGGATCTCATTTTGGAATCACTTCTCTCGTCAAATTGTCGTCTTTTTTTTTAAAGTTAATTTCATTCTCTGACCTGCTAACTGCATTCCACGTGTAGATACAGCGACTGTGTATGTGGAGACAAATAGAGATGTTTCAAGGCACTAAGATTACTATCGCCAAGAAAATCGGGCATTGGGACCTGTCGGTTGCATTCCTCTGCAGCGGGTAATGACAACAGATGGTAGTTGCCAACAGAATCTCAACGAATATGCCGTCAAGTTTAACGCTGCTGTGAAAAACCTCATCGCTGATCTAAATTCGAAACTCCCAGCAGCCGGCTTTATCTTTACAGATGGTTACGATTTCTTTATGAAGCTTATAAAGGATCCCCAAGCTTATGGTGAGAGTCAAAAACCTTTAATACGTAGCAATTTGCTATTCAAATAACATGTTTCATGGGGTTGGTTTTGGATTGGCGAATGAGTGTATTAACGAGACTTTATGTATACAGGGTTTGATAATTCTGATACTCGTTGCTGCAGTATTGGAGGATACCGGCCCACATTAACATGCGTGTCTGCTGCAAAGCTGTGTCCAGACAGAAACAGATATTTCTTCTGGGATGAATATCATCCTAGTGACGCTGCAAATGTATTGATTACAAAGGATCTTCTGTCTACCGTAAAATTTTTCCTAGTGACGCTGCAAATGTATTGATTACAAAGAATCTTCTGTCTACCGTAAAATTTTTCTCCGCCAATTCTACTCACTCACCATCTCCATCGCCTATCTCCATTGCTATCTCCGTCTCCATCGCCATCCCTATTTCTGTAGTTCTAATAGTTGAATGAATAAAGAATGAAGATTATACAGTGATACATTGACCAAAAAAAGAATATAACTAACAGTAAAATTGAATGCGCATTCATAAGAAACAACACAAGATTTACGTGGTAAAATACTGACAGAGTGTCAACGAAACATCCACGGGGCAAGGGATTGGAATCTCTATTAATTCAACAATGATTCTCCATGATTACATTTCTTGGGGGTTCACTAGTTTTATACAAGCCTCCTCCATTACATAATTGTTGTTTCGGTATAAAACTAACTAGTTACATTTTTACCCAAATTTACATGATTCGTTGTCAAACTTGCAACAAACTCCACCTTGACAGCAATTTTCCTAATCCCTTGCCCATGCCCATTCATCATATTTTCTGCAAGCCAAGAGAAGCTAAACACCATCGTAGCTTCTCTACTGTAACTGGTTTTGTGAATATGTCTGCACAATTCTCCTGCATATGGACTTTTTGAAGAGCTACTTTTCTGCCCTCGATCACATGTCTCAGAAAATGATACCTTACATCAATGTGCCTGGTTCTGCTATGATAAGCAGGATTTGTAGCCAAGTGAATAGCACTTTGACTGTCACAAAGTACATTCACTTTCTCCCACGTCCTTCCAATCTCATCAAGCAAACCCTTTAACCAGATTGCTTCTTTATTGGCATCTGAAGCAGCTATATATTCTGCTTCGGTAGTGGACAATGCAACTGTTTCTTGAAGCTTTGACATCCAACTAATTGCTCCACCTGCAAGAGTAAAAACATAACCTGTAGTAGATCTTCTTTTGTCCAAATCACCTGCATAATCAGCATCTACATATGCATAGACTGATCCTTCACTACCATTAAAGATGATGCAGTGGTCACTTGTGCCTCTTAAATATCGAAGCACCCATTTCACTGCTTGCCAATGTTCTTTACCTAGATTTTCCATGAACCTGCTGACAACTCCAACTGCATGTGAAATGTCAGGGCTTGTAGATACCATCGCATACATTAAGTTGCATACATCATTTTCATATGGTACATGAGACATATACTACTTTTCTTCATCAGTTCTAGGACTCAAAACCGAAGAAATCTTAAAATGGGAAGCTAGTGGAGCATTAACAGGTCTCACATTGTTCATAGAGAACTTTTCAAGTACTTTCTACACATACTTCCTTTGTGATAACCAAAGCTTACCATTTTTCCTGTCTCTATGTATCTCCATGCCCAAGATATGTTTTGTTGCTCCAAGATCCTTCATATCAAACATCCTAGAGAGTTGATCCTTTAACCTGTTGATCTCTTCCATGCTTTTGCTTGAAATAAGCATATCGCCAACATACAAAGCTAAGATAATGAATATGCCATTGAAACTTTTGAAGTATACACAATGATCATACTCACTTCTTATAAAGTTTTGGCTCACCATGAAGGAATCAAACTTCTTGTACCATTGTCTGGGAGACTGCCTCAGACCATACACTGATTTCCTAAGCTTGCAAACTAATCTTCTACTGCGACCTTGTACAAAACCTTCTGGCTGTTCCATATATATCTCTTCAATCAAATCACCATGTAGAAAAGTTGTTTTAACATCTAACTGTTCTAACTCAAGATTAAGTAACGCAGTTAGTGCCAACACAGCAGGAATAGAAACAAGTTTTACAACTGGAGAAAAAAATCTCATGAAAGTCTATACCTTCAACCTGAGAATACCCTTTTGCTACGAGTCTTGTCTTATACCTTTCGATACTTCCATCAACTTTTTGTTTCGGTTTGAAGACCCACTCACATCCAATAACACTTCTCCCTTTAGGAAGCTCTACAAGATCCTAGGTGTTGTTCTTGGCTAAGTAATACATTTCTTTTTCCATAGCCATTTTCCATTTTTTGCTATTAGTATTATCCACTACTTCCTCATAGCAAGAAGACTCCCCATCTTCAATAATCAAAGCAAAAGGTGAAGCAGAATCTTCATAACTTTTGGGAGTTTTTCTTTCCCTTGTAGATCTTCTTAGAGCGACTAGTTGCTGAACTAGTTTAGAAGCTTCAACGGCTTCCTTTGTGTCTTCAACACCTTTTTCTCCAAAAGTCTCTCCTTCCTTTTGACTGTCACCAAAAGGTCTGGCCTCCAACTGAACTCGTTCATTTGGCGATACCTGTTCCTGTTCAATTCTTTCAAGATTTGATTTTAAAAGAGAAGATTCATCAAATGTTACATCTCTACTAATGACTATCTTCTGCAATGTAGGATCCCACAACCTGTATCCTTTCACTGCATAGTCATACCCAACAAAGACATAACATTTCGATTTTGGATCTAATTTTGAACACTGATTTTTAGGAATAAGAGAATAAGCATCACAATCAAATATCCTCAAATGTGAATAATCACAAGACTGACCTGTCCAAACTTCTTTAGGAATTTTACAATTAATTGCTACTGAAGGTGATCTGATGACTAAATAACAAGCAGTAGCTACTGCTTTTGCCCACAACTCCTTTTGCAAGTTAGCATTGCTGATCATGCTTCTGGCTCTTTCCATAAGAGTCTGATTCATACGCTCAGCAACACCATTTTGCTGAGGAGTATAAACAACAATTTTATGTCTAATAATTCCCTCATCCTTACAGTATTGTTCAAATTCAATTGAAGTGAACTCACCACCATTGTCAGTTCTTAAACATTTAATAGATTTGCCTATTCTTTTCTCTACCATTTCTTTAAATTGTTTAAACACATTGAATACATCAGCTTTCTTTTTTAGCACAGAGAACCAAACTTTACAGGAGAAATCATCAATAAACGTTAAAAAAATATAGAGCACCTCCATATGACACAACAGGGGATGGTCCCCACAGATCAGAATGAATATAGTCTAAAATATCTTTACTATTATGATTTCCAACTTTAAATCTCTGTTTACACTATTTTCCATACACACAATGTTTACAGAAATCTAACTTCAAGGATTTCAGATCGGGAAGAGATTTATGTTTCATCAATATCTGAAGACCTTTCTCACTCATATGACCTAATCGCTGATGCCGTAGACGAGTACCTGCTTCTTTCTTTTCTGACGCAACCGCTGCTTCATTGACCTGAGTACTTTCTTTTAACCTATAAAGATTTCCGACCTTTTTTGCTTTCATAACCACTAGGGCTCCTTTAAAGACTTTGAAGATGCCATCCTGAGCTCTAAACTTATAACCATCTGAATCCAACACTCCCAAAGAAATCAATTTTTTCTTCAAATCAGGTACATGTCTAACACTAGTTAATGTTCTAACTGTGCTATCGTACATCTTACTCCTGATATTCCCCATCCCAACAGTCTGACATGAAACATTATTACTAATAAACACAGAACTACCATTTACATTTTCATACGAAGTAAACCAATTTCTGTGTGGACACATGTGATGAGAAGCACCAGAGTCTAACAGCCAATTTTCTAAACCCTAAGAGACATTACATTTAGGTGAAGTTTCATTTATCATACACAATTCTTCAGCAGATAAAACTTTGTCTATCATACCTGAATCGACCTGATTCACTTCCTTCTTTGGATTATTGGATTCTTTCTGTTTCCAACAATATTTCTTCAAGTGTCCAATTTTATTGCAGTGCCAACATTTTGTCTTACACTTCTTTCCCTTCGATTTAGATCTGGAAGACCCCCTTGGTTTTTCTCCTCTTTGTTTTGAGCATCCTCTAGCTACCATGGCTTATGATGCAGCTGTTTCAGTACTGGATTTCCTTCGTACTTCTTCAGATAGGATAGCTCCCATGACTGACTCAAACTTCAAAGAATCACCAGTGCTCAAGCTGATTGAAGTTACGAAGTGATCCCATGATTCGGGCAGAGAACATAGCAAGGTTATGACTTTATGTTCTTCCTGAATTTTAACTTCCATATCTGTTAATTGGCATATAAGTGTATTAAAAACATTCAAATGTTCTGCAACTATTGAACCTTCTTTCATTCGAATATTGTACAACTGTCTTTTCAGATAAATTCTATTGGTTAATGACTTTGTCATATAGAGTTTTTCCAGTTTTTCCCACAATCCTGAAGCTGTACTCTCTTCAACAATGTTGAAGAGAACCTCATCCGCGAGGCATAACCTGATGGTACTGAGAGCTCGGGCATCCAAGTCCTCCCAGTTTGAATCAATGATAGTTGCAGGTTTCTTAGTTTTCCCATCCAATGCCTTGTGCAACCTTTGTTGCACAAACAGATCCCTTACTTTCAATTTCCAAAGAGCAAAATTCTCTTTCCGGTGAATTTCTCTACCTTGAATTTCACATTCGACATCTTGGCCATTTTGTTCTTCACCTAGGGTTTCAATGTTTTCAGCTAGGGTTTATATTTCCTTATTTCTCCAAGATTTTTTTTTTTTTTTTTTCAATTTAAATAGAAAAAACCCTTTAAATTTATTTATTTATTTATTCAATTTAAAAAAAAGCTATCCTTTTTTTTTCTTCAATTTACACTCATCCACCCCTTTATTTTCACAACTTTCTGAGAAAAAAAAAATTCTGAGACAAAATTTCTTTTAAAAAAATACCTGGATTCATGTTTGTTGATCAGGTTTTGGCAACACGTAGGCTCTGCTCTGGTTTGATGGCTCTTCTATGCAGAATGCAGGTCTATGGCCAACAACACGACCTTTGGTTTAATGCCTCTTCCACGTAGAACGCAGGTCTATAGCCAGCAACACGCAAAGGACAATGGTTCGATGGTTCTACGCATAACACAAATCTCACTGCAGTTCGATGGGTCTCTGATGAGCAACTCGCAGAGGGAAATGGTTCAATGGTTCCACGCAGCACGCAGAGACCATTGTGGTAGCGTGCAGTCAACATAGCTTCAAGCCAACAACACGTAGTACACGGAGGGTCTTCAACTCTGATGTTTTACCAAACCAACAACTGGTCCATGCAGAGCACAGACACGCAAAGGGTTTGCTGGATTCCTCTTCATGCTCCTCACGCAGAGATCATGTAGCAATGAGCTTCACGCAGAGCAACTGGTCCACGCAGGGCACAGACACGCAGATTCTGCACTTCACGGTTCTGCACTTCACGCAGAGATGGGGTGTCCACCCTCAGGCATGCAACATGCAGTTCTTTCAAGCAGGGCCTCCTCAACGCAGATAGCAACGTAAAAACACGCTAGTTCCTCAACGGCTCAGAGAAAACCTTCACGCAGCAACACTACACGCTGGTTCGCACGCACTTCAACGCTCAAACACGCTGGCTCTTCAACAGCCTCCCCTCAGAGAAAAACCTTCACGTAGCACCAAACCGGCTTTGATACCATTTGTAGTTCTAATAGGTGAATGAATAAATAATGAAGATTATATAGTTATACATTGACCAAGAAAAGAATATAACTAATAGTAAAATTGAATGCGCACACACAAGAAACAACACAGGATTTATGTGGTAAAAGCTTGACAAAGTGTTAAGGAAACATCCACAGGGAAAGGGATTGGAATATCTATTAATTCAACAACGATTCTCCATGATTACATTTTTCGGGCATTCACTTGTTTTATACAAGCCTCCTCCATTACATAACTATTGTTTCGGTATAAAACTAACTAGTTACATTTTTACCCAAATTTACATAATTCGTTGTCAAACTTCCAACAATCTCCATCTCCATCTCCATCTTGACAGTACATTTGTCTCCATTTTATTCATGCAGATATATATATATTACAAAAACTGGCACGGGCTACCCATGCCAGAGGAAAGTGTTAGTTACCTTAGTTTGTACTATTAACTTACAGTCAAACTTTCAACTTCTAATTATAGAAATTTAGTATTATTGTTTTATGAAATTTTTTGCAAGGAAGTAATGGTGGCTTGACTACTATTGTTTTCTGACATTTTTTTGCAAGGAAGTAATGGTGGCTTGACTACTATCATTTTCTGACACTTTTTTGCGAGGAAGTAATGATCTTTTTGAAGGAAGTAATGGTGGCTTGAGTACTTTTTTTTTCTGGCATTTTGTTTGCAAGGAAGTAATGATCGCTTGAGTAGTATTGTTTTCTGACATTTTTTGCAAGGAAGTAACGATTTTTTTGCAAGGAAGTAATGGTGGCTTGAGTACTATTTTTTTTTTTACATTTTTTGCAAGGAAGTAACGATGGCTTGAGCACCTTGTTGATCTTAACAATACAAGAAAGGATGTGCATCACAATTTAAAACTTTGAAAATCCAGAATATAGAGTAATTGCTAGCAAATAGTACAGGGTGCAATAGCTTCAATACCATCTCTGG
This sequence comes from Pinus tabuliformis, assembly GCA_031772625.1. NCBI lineage: Eukaryota > Viridiplantae > Streptophyta > Pinopsida > Pinales > Pinaceae > Pinus > Pinus tabuliformis. The sequence continues at coordinate 1,084,576,934 of CM062818.1, forward strand.
AAATTTAGTCGATCAAATGGCTATAGGCAATAACATTAGTTTAAACTCGCTATAAGCAGTAGCATTAGTTTAAACTCGCTATAGGCAGTAGCATTAGTTTAAACTAGTAGGCTAGGTTAGGGTGATTCAACTGAGCTTAAGTTGATTGCAAATTCCCGGAATATTCGGGAATTCGACGGACATGGGCGTAGTCAAAAAATTCACTGCTTCCATGTCCGTCGGATTCCAGAATATTCCGAGAATCTGCAATCGACTTAAGGGTGGTTGAGTGATTCATTGCCTTTCCATTCTATTTATTTAGTATAATATTAAATTATTTCCAGATAACAAACTAATAAAAGTAATCGAGCCATCATTAAACTCACTTCTATGATGCTTAGTTTAGGATGCTTATTGCGGTGCTCAGGCAATAGACTTTCTAAAAATTCCTAATTAAAAACTCTTATTTAAAAATTACTCGATAGATTGTGTAATAAAACATAAAATATTTAATATAAAAAATAAATATTTATTTTTCAATATTATTAAAAAAATTATTTTTCAAATATTTCATTGCATCTATATAAAGGTTTTATTACAACTTTGCACAATATAATGCATGTTTATAATTACCTCATATATTTTATGCCATAATTTATGGACATGGTTATAATATTTATAATAGTGATTTTTATGCTTAACTTTTACAAGAAAATTATCCAAAAATAAAATCTTTTACTCATATGTAGATAAATAACATATTTACCATCACTTACTTCCCACTATATTTTAAGCAAGTGTTTGCATAAAAAATGGATAGGAATAAGATGAAAGTTGTGTTTAAGTAAGACTAAAATCTTTTACCCATATTTAAGTAAATAACATATTTACCATCACTTACTTCTAACTATATTTTATGAAAGTGCTTGCATAATAAATGGATAGGAATAAGATGAAATTTGTCTTTGAGTGACACTTTGTGGAGTTTCGTGTCGAACGAAATTTGTGAAAAAAATTGTGGTCAAATCTTGATTTGTGTTGTTTAAACTGGGTTTTTGGGGCACTTCAATTGTGCAGAGTTCACCAACGATTTCAATAGACAAATTAGATTGGTTTGACTTCACCAATCAAACTTGTGATTTCAATTTCAATGAATCTCAATGATTTCAATGAATCCCTCCCAAATTATAGACAAATTAGATCGGTTTGAGTTCACCAATCAAACTTGTGATTTCAATTTCAATGAATCCCTCCCAGATTATATTATAGACAAGTTAGATCGGTTTGAGTTCACCAATCAAACTTGTGATTTCAATTTCAATGAATCCTTGCCAGATTATAGACAAATTAGATCGGTTTGAGTTCATCAGTCAAACATGCGATTTCAATTTCAATGAATTCTTGCGAGATTATAGGCAAATTAGATTGGTTTGAGTTCACCAATAAAACTTGTGATTTCAATGAATTCCTGCGAGATTCTAGACAAATTAGATCGGAAAGTCACAGTTAAGTAAGACACATATAAATATACTTCCCACCAGTTACTTCCAACCATTCACCAAAATTTATAAGTCTTTATACTAGAGAAAACAATTAATTTATTAATTATTGCCAAAGCAAAATTATAAAATTTGACTTTTCTATTTATCAGTATTAATTTAATATTAATCAATATAAGATATAATATTTTATGCCTAGAATACAAAAAAATTAATTTATTAGTTCTTGCCAAACAAAAATTATAAAATTTGACTTTTCTATTAATCACTATTGATTTAATATTGATCAATATAAAATCTTATATTTTATCCCTAGAAAATTACCTTAATTAGTCTACTTCAAGTAACTTTACTATTTAAAAAATTATATATATATATATAATTTTTTCCACATATTTCAAAATTTTAAAACCAAATCCGTTCATTAAATTTTTTCCAAAATTTTAAAAACAAAATCGCTTCATTCTACATTTTTAAAAATTAAGGGTCAGAATTTCCAATTTTTTTTATATACTTATTTAAAAATATCCTAAAGTTGAGATTTAGATTTAGTAGATTTGGAATATATTTTTGTGGTAGTTAGGGATGAAATTAGGGATTTTTTTAACAATTTTTGATTTTGAGAGTGGCCTCACCTTCCACGTCTGCGATTAGGTAGCTTGCAAGATGTTAATTTTGCACCTATGGCCATCAATTATCTTGATTCGTCTTAGTGAAAAAGCGACCCACACATAATAGTCTATATAGCCTGTTTAGGTGTCCATCCGTGGATTTGCTAAACCGTGGCCAGTCTGATATGTTTCCTCTTTTCTATCCAACGACCATCTAATCATTTTTTTTTTGTTATTATGGGTTTGGTTTAATTCTCTGATAGGTGTTCCTATATTGGCATCAGTCTCTAATTCATCCCTAGGCATTCTAGTAATTTGAATTTTATTTTAAAAAAAATTAGATGGATGGTTGAGTGTTGAGATTTATTTTAAACTATAATATTGTATTTTGTTCTTTACATACGAAAATTTTCAAAATCTAATATAAATGTCTTTTAGTTTCCTTAATTCTTTCGTCTCTTCGGTTCACCATTTCATTCCATTTTCTTTGACATAATATGCTAATTACAAAGTGGCTCGGTGAGAAGTGAAATTTATGCTAGAGTGAGTTCTTCGTTGAGAGCCACGGTTGACATTAAAAGAATTGAAGAAAGTCATTCTACTTCATTGCTTCTAATGGATCACTACTCATATCAAGGATATGATTTTGCATTGCTACATTTTTGTTGTATTCCACAACCACTCGTTGACATTAAAAGAATTGAAGAAAGTCATTCCACCTCATTGCTTCTAATGGATCACTGTTCATATCAACGATATGATTTTGCATTGCTACATTTTTGTTGTATTCCACAACCACCTATTACTTCACATCGCGTGACATGGTTGGATGGGAACCATGGTTTGGTTATTTGACAATCCAGGGTGCATTTTGATTGGGATATGGGTTATAGCATATAAATGCAAGCATCATGTCTTCTGTGACTATTTAGTGGATGATAAAATGAGGATTATATTACATTCGGTTGGAAAATGTAATTCCTACTTGTCTCACTTGTGATTCTTGCTATGTAAATGAGTCTGTTCCTATTAGTTAGGAGTTGTTTCCTAAATTGGTGTATGGTTGAGATATTCTCTCAACCAAGTGATTGTGTGTCCAATATAATTTCCCTATCTTGAAACAACACTTCACATATTTATTTGTAACATTATTTGATTAATATGAATATAGATTTCCTTATGGAAATTTAACGTGGTATGAAAGCCGGTAAGGACCTGGACCTCCGCCCCTCTGGATTGAGGGAAATAAAAGAGTATATTTGTATTGTTTTAGTTTTTATTTGTGCATCAAATTATTAAAGTTCTTGAGAAACTGATTTTAGAGAAATCAAGTCGAGTAGGGTATGAGTGTGGCCTGATACCTTGTTTGGTGTATGCTATGGGGTGTCTAAAGGCTAAGCTAGGGATCCATTTTTCAAATTGGTGAAACCGAGTAGTAAAGAGATGCGCGAGGTCGAGTTGTTGGAGGTTTCAGTGTTGGATCTGAGAGCTATAAAGTGGTTGAGTCGATCAACACTACTATGTGGCTTTTAGATCTGTGGCTGGCTATGTGGGACTGGTGCGTTGTTCATCCAACATGGAACAAAGTGCCCATAGAATTGAAATCGTTGTGTTGTGACAAGCGAGCATTGAGCATTGTGGAGCGGTGAGCGTGGAGGTGGAGCTGCTGTGAACGTGGAGCAAAGGGAGTTTTTTTTCTCAGCACCAACATGCTCGTTTGTTAGTCTAAAGGAATCGAGCAGGCATGTTATGTTGGTGACAACTCGTTTGAGCCGTGCTCATTGTACCTCGTGATCGAAGTGGTAGCGTGGTTACCTGTTTATTTTAAATTGGTGGCAGAGGCATTTCTATTGAGATTCATTTTAAATTAGTGGAGAGGTAATAACCCAAACAACTATGGTAGAATTTTCAACCACCCATAGGGCATCTACGTGTAGAACTCCTTGCTCTAGCTGAGCGGAGGATTCATGGTGCTACGTTGGGGTTTTATTTTACCTGTTTAGGTTCAACGGATCCTGCTTTCTTTCACCAGTTCAATACCTCCGGTGGTTTTTTCTAGCTCGATAAGAAATCGAAAACGTGAGAATTGGGGTAATTTTTGTTCAAGCTCAGCGCTATTTGCTGGATAGTTCAGGATCGAGTGATATTTTTTTTGGTTCGATGCAAAATTTGTTGGTTGTGTGTTAATTTTCCCACTGAGCAACTTGATGTTTTTTTCTATTGGTCTTGCATCTGTTGCTGTTGCAGTTGCAACGAAGAATGTTGTACCTATTCCTGTTGCTGAAATGGGGAATCCTTGCATCACATGCTAAGGAGAAAACAACCAAGCCGAGGGACAATGGTGTGTCGAATTTGATGGTGGATCGGGTTTTGCTGCATTAGCACCATAGAAGCCTGTGATCTGACTTCTTATTGTTGAATAACATTATTGTCTATCTGCTAAAACTGAGACGATGCTTTTTGCATAGATTGTGCTCTATTTACTAGTTTGTAATTGAATTTGTTGTTTTCCTTCATTTTGTTGTGAGCCTATGGAGAGCCCATGGCTATTTTTTTGTCACCTGGGTTCTGACGGAGAAGGGCTCGACCTGTGTGACTGTCGGAAAAAGGTAGGGCATTATTGACACAACCAGGTTGAGGCAGAGGTTAAACTAACTAAGTCGACGCAGTGATTTACAAGGAGAAAATTCTAGTCCTGATTTAACGAGGCATGGTCCCAGTAAAAGCACCGAGATGCTCCACGTACCCGATTTTTGTTGCTATATTAAGCCAGTAAAGTTCATTGCTTATGTTTATTACCCATTGTTTCAAGAAATCAAATTCACCATCAAAGGAAAGCATAAAAGAAAATGTAATTTTCAACTCTTTAAATTTGTACAAGATACATATTGAGTTTGGCCAACTCAATACGAGTGTGATTTTGTTAGAATTGACTACTTTAACAATTATCTCATAAAAAGAAACTTGAACATTGAATGAAGATGCCCATGGTGAATAATGAAGATAAAGCTAGTTCATGAAAGCATTAACATATATTTGTTGGAGTAATTGAGGTTAAGGGATGATCGACAACGAAGTGAAAGTTTGTGTGAATTAGTGTGAGTTTGTGAAACAGACTCATGGTGTATTAAGTGTCACATACATTTATTAGTAACCAAGTCTAGGATGTTTTGTAGTGGTCTTTGTAAATGTATGTACCTGGTAACTCCAAAAGTTGGAGTGTGTAATGTAAGCCTAATAAGGCATGCGTACCCCCATAAAGTTCGTGGTAATCTTAAAACCACTTTATATTTGTAGTTTTGATTTGTAACCACGTGAGAGAGTGAAGTGGATATGGATTCCTGTAGGCATGGTTTTGGGTCAACCGACAAAACCCTTGGTATGGTTGAGGGTAAATCAAGAAAACCCTAGGCTTGGTTAAGTTGGGTATGTGGTGAACCTTCGTGGCTGAATTGAGTGCCTTGGTGGCAGAGCTGAGCCTTGGTGGCTGTGTTGAGCCTTGGTAGTTGGGAGCCCTTATTGGCATGGTTGAGGGCAATCTAATGAAACCCAGAGCTTGGTTATGGGTAATCCGATATAACCCATGATGATGATGGAGGGGGATTTGTAGGTATAGGTACATGTATAGAGTTATAATGGTTGACAGAACCATGTATGTGAAGGGCATCCTAGTAGACTAATGGTTGCAACGGTTGGATCCCATGCATTCTAGTGGATAGTTGCCCCTTTATATGGACGTCGACATATTCTTTTGTTTTGTTTGACCAAAACTAGACTTTGTAGATTGATATCGAGACAAGTAGTCATTAAGGGGGTGTGTTGGAAAATGTAATTGCTACTTGTCTCAGTTGTGATTCTTGCTATGTAAAGGAGTCTGTTCCTATTAGTTAGGATTTGTTCCCTATATTGGTGTGTGCTTGAGATATTCTCTCAACCAAGTGATTGTGTGTCCAAGATAGTTTCCCTATCTTGAGACAACACTTCATATATTTATTGGTAACATTATTTGATTATTGTGAATATAGATTTCCTTATGGAAGTTTAACACACTCATGCCTTTTTTAACCATATTCCCCAATTTATAACAAACGAGAAAGATTTCAGACATTGGTTAGTGACATCGCCTTGTTCGGAGTGGCTTATACTTTCTACCTCCTGACCTTTGCTTATGGATTTTCTTTGGCGATAAAAGTGTATGCGATTCCCCTATTGATTGTGAATGCATTCCTGTTGATGACCATTTCCACTATGATGAATCAGAGTGGAAATGGGCGAGTGGTGCACTCTCAACAGTTGAAAGGGATCAAAAAATGTTGAATCATGTATTCCATCTCATAAAATACACGCATGTGAATTATCATCCATTCTCCATAATTCCTCATTACTATGCCATGAACACCCATGTGACTCATCATCCGTTCTCCATAATTCCTTATTACCATGCCATGAACACCCATGTGAATCATCATTCATTCTCCATAATTCCTTATTACCATGCCATGAACACCCATGTGACTCATCATCCATTCTCCATAATTCCTCATTATGATGCCATGGAAGCCACTGAGGATATTAAATTGATTTTGGGAAACTATTACTATTATGACAATATGCCTATCTATAACACCTTATGGTGGGACTTTAGAGAATGTGTGTATGTAAAGGCTAACTCCCCTAAAAATGTGGGATCCTGTGGTATAGAAGCAAGTTTACATATTTAGATGGACCATGACAATATGCCCATCTATAGCACTTTATTATGGGAGTTTAGAGAATGTGTGTATGTAGAGGATAACTCCCTTAGAAAATGTGGGATCTTGTGGTATAAAAGGAATTTTACATATTCAGATGGACTATGACAATATACCTATTTATAATACCTTATGGTGGGAGTTTAGACAAGGTGTGTATGTTGAGGTTAACTCCCCTAGAAAAAGTAGGATCTTGTGGTTCTTGTGTTATATAATCATGTTTACATATTCATATGGACGATGACAATATGCCTATATATAACACCCTATAATGAGATATTAGAGAATGCGTGTATGTAGAGGCTAACTCCTTGGAAAAAGAGATATCTTGTGATATAGAATTAAGTTTACATATTCCGATGGTTATTCCAAGTCCATCATCAATGGGGTAACTAGGTGGTCCAATTTTTCGCCACCCAATCTAGCCAACTGGCTAGACTGCATTGAGATGTTAAAATAGTATTTTACAGACATCTCATTCAAGCAACTATATAAAGAATTAAATTTTGTGGCTGATGGATTATCGAAGAGAGGTTTGAACTGTTAGATTTTGGTTCGGTACATTCTAGGCTCTGTTTTGAGGATATAGTGGTGGAAGAGGGTGATATTTCCCTATGTTGATCTGCTTGCTATTCTAGTTACAATCTTGATTTTAGTTACATCTTCTATCTGTTGGATTATGTTATCCTAGATTGGATGATTTTTGTATATGTACAACCATTTTAGATCTTGTTTGTGTCAATTTCTGATAGAAGGGTGGGTTGGTAGATCCTTCTTATCTCGAGACCTTATGATTATTTTTTGGGTGGAGATGGTGGATTTAATTTTGAATATAGTCGGTAAATATAGATAATATATGTACTATATTTTTGTTAATAAAATTCCAACTTTTTTTTCTTCTTCGAAAAAAAAAAAGAAGAAAAGAAAAGAAAATAAGTTTACCTATTTAGATAAACTACTTTCTTATAAATATAATCTTCAATATATAACATAAACAGAACAAGAAAAAACTTATACTTGGTTTGAATGAATAACACCATTCACGACTCCCCGAAATCTCAAAACTCGGTGTGGCCATAACAAAAGTTTGTTGGTTTAACATGTTCAAACAATGACTTTAATATTAAATATATTTTAACAATTCACTTATCACCATTTATTCAAAACTGTGTGGTTTTTAACTATACTCATCAACTACTCAAAATTCCATTCCTTTTTTTACAATTTTAATTGGTTTTATTAATAAAATTTAAGGTTTTAATACTAAAGTTGAATCAAATTTAAGGTTTTATTAATAAGATTTATTACAAGATTAATTTAGGTTTATTATGTGGATCTACATTTACTAGGTTTACTAGATTGATCTAGGTTTACTAATTTAACCATGGTTTACTAGATTTACTAGGTTGACCTAAGTTTACTAGGTTTACTATTTGATCTACGTTCAGTAGGATAAATTAAGTTGACATACGATTTACTAGGTTGACCTAGGTTTATTAGGTTGACATATGGTTACTAGGACCTAGGTTTATTGGGTTTACTAGGTTTACTTGGGTTTACTAAGTCGATCTATGTTTAATGGATTACTAGGTCAACGATAGTCAACCATGGTCAACTAATCAACCATAGTCAACTAGGTCGACCTAAGTTTACATGGTTGACTAGGTTAGCATATGTTTACTAGGTTGACTCAAGTTCAACAATCATCAACCATTGCCAACTCACCATAGTTGAGTATGGTAAACCTTGATTGACTATTTTCAACCATGATCAAACATAAGCAACCATGATGAACCATAATTAATGATAATCCATTATAGTTAACTATACTTAGATGTGCACAACCATGGTAATCCATAGTCAACTATATGTTGACCATAATAAACCCTCCTCAACCATAAATTTGAACATATTTATCTATAGTCAACCACGGCCTATTAATTCTCCTCATACACACATGTTATCAACTAGCAACCACATTAATAAAGTGGTTGAGATCCATCATTTTTCACCTTCCATTTGTTGATCAATAGCATTAAAAGGTGGAAAGTAATGCCTATCCACTTATTTCAACAACTTTATTCATTTGGTTATGCTAATTACACAATATATTCCTTTCTGACCATTGATTCCTTTATGTGTTTTATTGCATCATTTTTCATATTCTTATAGAATTAAAAAGTAGAAAACGTATGTCAACCACTTTATTAATGTGGTTGTGCTAGTTACATAGTCGATTCCTTTCCTACAATTGATTACTTGACAAGTTTTATTGCATAAGTTTAAATGACATTCAATTGGAAAGATGAGTGGGCCGTTACGAAATATATGAATTCTAACTTCAATCTGATTTTTGTCTAATTTCTGATTTACCTTTTGAATACAAATTAGCTGAACTTTGATTCTTAATATATACAGGAGGGGCATGCGGATGTTGGATGTGAGGATCTCTAGTATGTACAACCAAGCCTATGGTACCAATACAACTCCTTTGAATACTATGTTTTTCAATAATAGATGGAGTCTACTAGAAAATGAAATGTAACGAGGATCCTGAGTGGTATTAGCAAGGAACTATTAAGGTCATAGACACCAGCGTCTGCTCGCCAAAATATTCCCTCCTCAACAAGAATGGTTGATGGTGCAAGCCACCCCTCCAACATTTTGATATGGCTGAGCTTGCTTATCTGAAGATTGCTAAATACAAGAGTGGGATCATTCCCATTCTCTGTAGAAGGTAAGGTAATTATTTGACCCATCATTATATTTTCTAATTAATGAATTCAAAATCACTTTGCTTTATGGCTTTTAGTTCCATCCACGTTTATTTTGCGTTGCATTATTTTCTTGTTTACTTTTCCCATATTTTATATGGATGTATTATTTTATTTATTTTTGTAGTGAATGGTGATTATGGAGGAGAAAGTGAATGGTGGTTTCACAATGGTTTTATTATGATGATAGGTGTTTCTCTGTAGGGTTGGGGTGGGTAGGCACTGTTCACCCAAACCAATCGCAAGCCTTCATTTTCGTCTTCCTTGCTGTAATCAAAATATGGCACATCATGACTCTGTGATTGTTTTCCAACTATGTCATGGGGATTAATGGAACAACCATCTCGACTTGCTGCAACGCCTTCATGGCTGTCATCATAAACACAACAATGATCTTACTTTTCCATTTCCTCAACACTAATAATCCTCTGGGTTTGTCCATAAACCAAACACATTTTCTTGCCCTTCTTGCGACATGTAACATTATTGCTTCGTCTCTTGCAACCCACTCACCTGTATAAATTTCTTCAATCGAAATCCAACCAGAAATTAAATTATCTACATTGACAAAACCCCAAAAAATAACAGATCCTTACATGGATTGCCTCATCCCATGGCCATCTGCATACACAAAATTCTATACTTAAAAATCCTTCTAAATTTGTGTGGAACCTTGAAGCTACTTCTTTTGTAGGTGTAGGATGCGATTTCCGCTATGGATGAGGTTGCACCTATCAAGGCTCCTCTCCCCTATGACTACTATGGTGAAGTGAATGCAATTATTTACTACTGACTTGACTCTTCCAAGCTCTTCTTGCCATGCGGCCACTACGTCCATTCTACCAATGGTCTGTCCAAGAAGCATGTCCAATCCTAGCTCTGTGATAACTATGAGGACGATTATGTTACAATTTACTGTGTGACCGATGATGTGGTTTTTTCTTAAGAATGTGACTGGGACACCAATTGAGGATCCTCCACTGGCCACCACCAGCGCCACTCCATCAAAGGTTTCATGGGCTGCTCCTCCGCTAAAATTTTGGCCACCAAGTAGGGTTTTGATGTCAGTGATAAATATCTCAATAATTTTGCTTTTCCACTCAGTCTCTCTGATCCCCAATGCGTGAATTCCCTCGTATGTGGATCTTGATGATTCTCATGATTGCATCGTATTAGATCATATGAAATTCGATCTTGTGGATTTTTGGCTCTATACACCATCCTCAACTCTTCAAGGAATCCTTTTCCCCACTCCAAACTCGGGGCCCGTAATATTCCTGGCCCTAGGCAAGGTACTGACCATTCCCCTAAATGTTTTCTCAAACACCCATATGCGATTTTAGTGTACACACTTCTATTTTCTGTGAAACTAAGGTTTTTTATTTTTCAAACAATGTACCCGCTTCAATATTTTCATTCAACTGACTGCTCTAGTCTGGTTTGGATACAACAACAAAATCATCAAGTGTATGGTAAGCATCCGTAAGTAGTATTTTGAAAACTGCTTGAGCTGAGGAAGCAGGAAGGAATCATAGAAAAACCTACAGATGATGAAGAAGAAGCAAAGCCTATTTCCAGACAAGGCACTCCTAATCAAAATCAACCAATTCATCCATCCCTAGATGTAAATGATGCACGGAACTCGAATACATCACAAGGAAAACAACACTATACATAAGCAATTTGACATATTCCTTCCTCATCATTATTGATGCTTCCACATAACATACCAATTTGTGGTATTGAGCAATATATTATCTGTAATCGTAGCTTTGGAAGCAAAGCATCCCATGTATGTTTTAAAGCTTTGCTTAGTCTTGTACAATTAGAAAATATTTCAATAGCTCATTTTGATTTTTGACTTTGGAGTTGGTGAATCTTAGGGAGTTGGCTCGAGCACAACTCCATACTTCTTAGGCCCCCACATTCTTATCATGGTTTGATAGGTTTGCACTAGCCCTTGTGTGGTCCATATCAATATGCATGATAGTTCAGTTTCCAACCAATGTATTATGTTACTATTAATGAGCTTGGATCTTTTAGTGCTTGGGTGTTCAAACAAATGTCTGGAAGAATTATGAGTTGATTTTAACTAAGCCCTAAGTTTTTGGTAATAGTGTAGTTAAACATATCCAGCCCTTGAGAGATCCATATCCATATTGAAGATGGTGCAATTGTTGAATAACGTGATCAGTTCCTATCAATGAGTTTGGATAACTAACCATTGGGGAGTTCAAACTATTAGAATATGTTGTCATTGATGGCAAAGGAAAAGACTATTATCAGATGTTGTTGCAAATTTTGTTAAAGGAGGTGTTAATTGATGTCAAGTATCAATATGTTGTCACCGTCAAAGGTGTTGTTAGCATAAGGAGGATGTTGGACAAATACTGAAAAAGGTGTTGTCATTAGGTCATTAATTTCTCAGGTGTCAATGGTGTAGTATCTAGATCAAAGGTGATGGAAAAAGAAAATGTCATTCCAAGAAGTATGAAGAACAACTCAAGCATGACAAAGTTAAACATGGTTAAGGTGTAGATACTTTGAAGCCATTTATAGTAGAGAAGATAACTTCAAATGCAGTCATAACGCACTTAGATGGAAAGAGCTAAGAAAGAGATTTCCAGTGGTATATAGAAGTTCCAAAATGGCGTCTTGGATCACAACTTATTCCCAATCAAAGTGACGTACCCCAAAAGTCAAACTTGCAAAGTTAAAGTTTTAATAGGATGAGTTAATATTTATACTCAAGGGTTATATAATTAAATATATTCTCAATTTTTAGAAATGAAAACTTAACTTATTTTTTCCTAAAACAAAAAATACTAAATAAAAATTGAAATAATTCTTAATTAAATATTAAAGGCTCTTCTTGCTCCATATTCATGCTCCAATTTTTTTCTCAAAATATATGGTACAAATCTCCATATTCATGCTCCAAAATTTTTCTCAAAATATATTGTACAAATCGCCTACCTTGCCAACCAATCTCATCTCATTAGTTTATCCACCCTACCATATCTCAAGGATACTTATATTCCCCTATAACCCGTAAGATGTAAATATTATATGAAAACGCGTACAAATAGATTTCTTTTTATGGAATTTGATACTTCCTACGACCAAAAAATTATGTACTTCTCAAAGAGAGAAAATGTAAGATCGACAATTTGGACCTCTCTTCACACATTCTCTATATAAATACTACATTATTTTAATTGTCTAGCCATAATGTGTTCCTCATGACCACCCCTCATCTAGTAATCATGCACAATGGCACATGTTACTAGATATAATTCATATGTTTCAATATTCACTCACCCACCTTATACTTACTCTTTCCTTAATGTTTTACTCACCCACTTTCCAACTACTTTCCCCTCCAATATTTAAAATCACATATAGGGATGCACATTATATTATGTTTTTTTAATTAAATATACTCTCTTTAAGTAGAAAATGAATGTTTCACTTAATTTAAATGTTTTTAATATATTATTACTTTAATTTTCTCTACTTGATACTTTTGTAATTATAAAAATAAATCTAGTTTTACTCATAAATATTTGTTTATTTAAATGAATGCATTTTTATCTAAATGAATAATATTATCACTTAACTAAATTTTCCCACAAGCATGCACATGCGTGCACACACACAGATTATATGAACATGATGTATACCTTTATGTTAGATTGGGGAATTGAACCACTAACAAGGGTGACTACATGGTCGCTACAACACTTGTACACATATATCTCCATGTTATTTTATGATTTGAGAGAGACTTATAGTCCCCTAAAAAATAATGATATTCTTCCCTTGTTTTGTGATCCTTAGTTCATATCATAGCCTCACAATGTCATATGACCTCGTAGGTTAGGATATGCTTGCCACTTCGAATATCCACATAAATGGAGATTCTAATGGTAGGAATTATCTCCACTTCGCTTGCATACATGTCATTCCTTCTTCCTATAATGTTTAACCATATGTAGCTAGACTTGCAATATTATCTCTTATTCCTAAATACACATAGAGCATTATCTAAATAATCAAAGCAACCCATAATCATATCTTACATCATAACATTTAAAAATTGAGGTATCTATTCCCCTAATCTCAACTTGATTTTAAATATTTTAGCTTATTCTTAAAGTCTATATACATATGACGACTCCTTATCACACCGTTAATTCATCAATATCATCTCAACATTAAATGTAATGCGATCGCTCATGTTTTTTTTTTTTTTTTCCGAAGGTGGCAAAACCTATCAAACTCAGGTGTCTAACCAACAGTGAGGACAACCATCTCTGGCTGCTATCCGCGAATGTCGATTTGACTCATCACCGTTATCAAGGAAAACCACGCCACCTGTAATAACCCGCTGGTGGTCCGTAAGGGAGCAGGCTTTCACTCCTGCCAGATGCCTCTGGGTCTTGGGCCATTAACCTGTTTCCTTACGTCCGAGGAAGACGAGCTCTTAGCCAAATCATAAATCTATATAAAAATGATAATCATTCCATTATATCCATATAAATTTTAGATCGTCATAATAAAATCACAATTCTATATAAATAAATGATAATTATTCAATAACATCCCTGCAAATCTTGTTCATGAGTTATGCCTAATTAACACGATGCGTCATAAAATGATGACATAAAATAATAATAACTTTAAAAAGAAAATTATGAAAAAGAAATATTTTTTTGAAAAGTAATATACTTATTAAATGTATAAATAATTATATTCAAATTATATAATAAATAACCATTTTCCTTATAAAGAATAATTAATATCAAATACTCATTAAAAAATAATAATTTACATTAAACACATAATTAAAAATAAATAAACCAACCGCTCTCTGCATAATCCGTAATCCACGAAACCCATTCAGCTAATCTAACCACTAATACACTGAGTTTCAGGGTTGTTAGTTGGAGGTTTCGCTCTTCAACTGTCTGGTGTGTCCACCAATTCTACCGTAAAAAAAAATTGGTTTTTAGATTTCCTCGTTCAATTTTCTTCCCTTACTTGTCATATTTGTCCTTGACTCTTTCTGTCAGACAACAATACCAAATTATTGTTTTTCACTATAAATACCGGGGACTGGGAGATTTACTTCAAACAGAGCAACAACTGCAGTAGAGCACTTTGTGTATGAGGGAACAATGGAGCGAATTGGGATCGAGGAACTAAGTGCATGTTTCATGGCAATTATGATGGTGGTGACGTTATACGTTGGCGCAACCACAGCAGAGGGAGAGATAAAGCCTGTATTCTTTATTTTCGGGGATTCTTTGTCAGATGTTGGAAATAACAATCATCTGCAGACGAGTCTGGCGAAGGCCAATTATCCATGGTATGGCATTGACTTTGGTAACGGATTGCCCACAGGAAGATACACCAATGGCCGAACCATTTGTGATATAGTTGGTATTTTTTACTTCCCGGCCCCTTCCTCAATTCAATTGTTTCTTCTTCGAATAATTATTTGTACATTGGGCATTTTCTAGGTATTGATGGATTGGGTGTTGCTAATTTTGCAGCTGAGGCAACGGGTTTTCCAATCCCAGCGCCGATCCTATCTCCATCCACGGATGAGAACGTCGTGTTGAAACAAGGTGCCAACTATGCTTCCGGTGGAGGCGGCATTCTTAACGAAACAGGATCTCTTTTTGTAATAACTATTCCATACCCACTTCTCTGGTTTTTTTGTTTTGTTGTCGTTAATTTTCTTTTTTTTCCCCTGCTGACTGTCTACTCGTGTAGATTCAACGACTGTGCCTGTGGAAGCAAATAGAGATATTTCAACGCACCAAGATGATGATTGCCAATAAAATCGGGCAAGAAAAAGCGGAGAAATTCTTTAGTGAATCCATCTATTTAATGTCGATCGGAAGCAACGACTACATCAACAATTATTTGCTCCCCGCCCAGGCTGATTACTGGCAATTTGCTCCCGATGATTTCATAAATTATCTTATTTCCACATTGCGCCAACAACTCACGGTGAGTTTTTCTCAACTATAAATTTGACTATAATAATTTATTGTTTTTTGTTTGTTAAGTTATCTGTATTGATTCTTCAAGCTTGAAGCTTGATTTGTGGATTGAATTGAGAAGCATCTTATTATAAAAACGCCTATCCCCAACCAGTTATGCTAATAAAATTTCATATTCATCTTATTATAAAAATGCCTATCCCCAACCAGTTATGCTAATAAAATTTCATAATAAAAATATGGTTAATAATTAATTTTTTATAAAATTTCATAGTAAAAATATGGTTAATAATTAATCTTTTATATATAAAATGGCGCAGACACTCCATCAATTAGGCGTACGCAAGTTGCTCTTCACAGGGTCGGGACCTCTGGGTTGCATTCCACTGCAGCGGGTACTGACAACAGATGGTAGTTGCCAACAGAATCTCAACGAGTATGTCGTCAAGCTTAATGCTGCCACTGATAACCTCATCGCAGATCTAAATTTAAAACTGCCAGGAACTCGCTTTGTCTTTGCCGATAGTTACACTTTCTTCACCCAACTTATAGAAAATCCCCGAGCTTATGGTGAGGATTCAATACATTTAACGCTATCATCAAATTATAGTCTGTTTCATGGGTTTATTTTGGATTGTTGATTTGGGTTTTTTATTAACGAGAATTTACGTCTGCAGGGTTCGAAAATGGTGATACTCCTTGCTGCAGTTTTGGAATATACCGGCCCACATTAAGTTGCGTGCCTGCTGCAACGCTGTGTCCAGACAGAACCAAATATTTGTTTTGGGATGAATACCATCCTACTGATGCTGCCAATTTACTTATGGCACAGAATGCGATTCCTGCTATTTTATATTTGTTGTGGGATGAATACCATCCTAGTGATGCTGCCAATTTAATTATTGCACAGAGTCTGATTTCTGCTATTAAAATGAATCGTGGGAATTCTGCTCATTCACCATCTCCATCGCCATTTCCATCGCCATCTCCTTCTCCATCAGCATTTTGAAAATAAATTTGTCTACATGTTCATTTTTGAGAGTACATGAATTTGTGTTCGTCTGCTACATATAGATGCATGCTACAATAAGTGGCACCAGCTACGTCCATGCCAGCGGAAAGGGTAACTCTGTTCTATCTTTGTAATTCTGCAGCAATGGTGAATGACATTCGGTCTTTCTGCTTCTCATTATAAATTTAATATAATATTGTTTTGTGATATTTCCATGGAAGTAATGGTGGTTTGAGGACTGTGTTGATGTTAACAACACAGACTGTGATGTGCGTCTCAATTTTGAACTGAATATCCATAATGTAGAGCAATTGTCATTAATACGTATTAATAGTCTGCAATAACTCGAATACTATCTCTGGATCCTTAAGCCAACCAAATGGAAATAAGCATGGCCGAGCTAAAACAGGATACGCATTTAGAAACTCCGGAAAGGCGGCACACAATGAATGAAACAGGAACAGAGTACAATTAAGAAGAAAATGACTGTGGAAACCATGGACATTTCATATATTGAATCAGAAATGGAAAAAAATGTTGATTAGCAATAAAAACACACACCTTTTGAATACACTGTTCAGTAAATCACAATTTTGTGGATTAGACTAACAATGTGTCCGTGGCTCTCATGGAGTGCATTTTCTGGTTTTGGCGGCACCCTATACTTTCGAAAAGTTAGGGAAGCCACCATTTGCTGAGAAGGATTATCCACAACGTGATAATATTTCGATTCCAATGAATCGTAAATCTTACGCTTTTTTGACACACCAATTCACTATAAGATTTGAAAAATTCATACCAATTCACTATATTTATCATATTTGAAACGTTCTTCAAAAGAGTCTAACTAACACGAGTCACGTGAAGATGCGAATTTAATAAACATGATTATCATTATTTTAATATGGCAGGTAAAGCCATGTTTTTTTCATTGAAAAAAACATAGTCGTTAAGGCTTTTTATTTCATTTTTATTCCAACTTAGAGTGGAAAACGAGTAAGATGCGAATTTAATAAACATGATTATCATTATTTTAATATGGCAGGTACAGCCATGTTTTTTTCATTGAAAAAAACATAGTCGTTGAGGCTTTTTATTTCATTTTTATTCCAACTTAGAGTGGAGGTAGGTCGCATGGTTCGACAGGAGGGTATCACTTAGCTCTGGACAGGGTCATCCTTAACGGTTGGGCGATGATCGTAACGGCCTCGCAGTTGGCCTCGTACAATCAAATCAAGGAGATCATCATCTCCCATGACATTATGAAAGACGGTCTAGGCAGACATGTAACAACTAGCTTCAGTGCGGGATTTGTGGTTGTCGTGGCTTAGAATTCCATCGATGTTATCAAGACTCGGATTATGAATATGAACCCTAAACTAGGACAACCGACACCTTATTCCGGAGCCCTGGATTGTGCCATGAAGACCATAAAGGCAGAAGGCCCTATGCCTCTTTACAAGGGACTTTTTTCCCAACATCGTTAGGAAGATTTTCAAGGATTTCGATTTTTAGATTCTATTTTCCATCATTTGCCTCTCCGTCTTTCAGTCTGCTTACCTACGCCTACCCAGAATTATGTGTGCTGCAAGCCTGTAACTCTGCTACCTACCTAGCGAGAATTAAGGCTGCTAACTACTCTTTTATTGAAAGCGACAACTAAGATCAGTGGAAGAAAGGGCCACACCAGTTGGGTTTCAAACGATCTGAATGCATCCCGTATTTCCTACTATTATGCTTTTATGGCTACTCTTAGCTTTGTAAATTTTATGTCTCTCTCTTGTAAACGTACAAGGGAGAAACCAACGAAGCATTTAACAACCAAAACCATGTCCATCCAGTTAAACGTTGTCCACTGCCTGCGGACATCAAAGGTGGTGCAGACGAAATAGAGATGGGGAATGTAGTAAACGATGTTGTTGTTTGATTCATCAAGGAAAGTATAAAAGCCATTGGCTGGATGACGCGGAAATTTATGATATATATCTATTGAACAATAACATTTTATCACTTCCATGGTGATCCTTTAATGTTTTTAAATTATAACCTATTTAACGTTTAAGGTTTTCTGAAGTCATTGTTATTGATATGCCATTGCTGGTTAGAAATTTAGCTAGAGGCTTTATTTTTTTTTTGTATTTAATTGGAACCCTATAATAATAACAGATAGAATTTAATAAACTCTTGAACGACATGGGTTGTAATTGCAGAGCAACCTAACTTGGACAACAAGGAATGGTTTCTTTTTAAATGGAATATGGTTATCATTTGAATTAAAATGAAGCTTACACTCACATTTATAGCGATGTTTGAATTAAAATGAAGCTTACACTCACATTTATAGCGATGTCTTCGTATGGTTTTAGGATTAAGAGGATTTCAAAGCAAGTCATTAATTAATGTGGAAAGGAATTTTTTTTTTTTTGCACATTGTATGATTGAGCCGAGATATTCATTTTATAGCTTAGCTTAGTTGGTAGGTGCTTTTTTAAAATAAAAATAAAAATAAAAATTATGTTTGAGATGAGAGTCTCATATTTGTAAATGTGTTTGTTTATACCCTTTAAAATAAAAAATAAAAAATAAAATTTATGTTTTAAATAGAAAAATATTGTTGGCAATAATAAAAAAAATGATGTGTAAGTGTGTCTCCATACCCTAAAAATTATGTTCTAAATAGAAAAATAATGGCTATAATTTAAGAAAAATATATGTTGTAAAATTATTCGAAGTAAAAAAATTGTGTGAATAAGATATTAAAATCTTATACTTTTCAAAAAATATTTCAACAAAAGATTTAAATAAGCTATTTGAAGATTTATGTTAACTAATTTATGTCAATATCAATTTCATATATATTTATCTATGTTGCCAGGAAACGTGGGTGCGGAGAGGCGGACGGGGACGGGACGGCATTTTTGGAAACAGGGTGCATGGGTCCGTCGGGTAATATAATAATATTAAATTTTAATAATTATATTTTATAAATTATAAATTTATAATTAATAATATATATGAAATTTGAATTTGTATATTTTTTCAACTTTAAACAAGAAAAGTTTAATGATAATCATTTAAACATGCACATCATTGAACATTCAACATTGACATTGAAATTTCAAAATTTACCACCAAAAAACTGTTCTTTTGAATCTTTTCCGTGTAACCATGACACTGTGACAGCTATGTGAGAGAGCTCAAGGCTACTACTAAAACTGAAAATTCAAAATACATACTAGGATAAATGCTAGACTCAGCTATTTTGGTGAAACTTGGGACAGATTTTGTCACACACAGTCTTTAAAATAACTATGCAGCTTAGGTTCATTTGCAAGGATGACTATCAATGAATCAGGTTGTGGTTGTACAGACCCTTCCTCCTACACAGCCAAGGAGTGTTAGCATTTCTGCCTCCTGCTCTAATTTCAAGACAGCTTCTCTCCTTATTGAAATTACTCATTCTGGCTGGAGCTTGAGCTTGTAACTTTGCTTTGAATGTTTAGTCTCTCCCATATAAAAACACATTTTTTTCATAGGAGATTCTTCTAAACCTGATAGTGGTCTAGAATTTTCTTGATGTCTAATCATCCACCTACCCCATGCATGGTGTGCTCTAGAATTTTCTTGATGTCTAATCATCCACCTGCCTCATGCATGGTGTGCTCTGTGGTAAAGCAATCCCAAAAACAGTGGCAGCCTTACCCTTCCACAAAACACGCTTACCAGTCTTTGTTTCCCAATAAAATGCACAACAGCCATGTGATGGCTTGAGGGATAGTTTGTCTTTGAGTGCGAAGCTCTGCCTGAATATTAATTATATAAACATAAAACATCTTCACAGTTTTTAGAGATTACTTGGTGTACAAGTCTGTAGAGACCATATATGATTTAGGCATATTTTCCTAGTTTAATCTTAATATGATGTTATCAGAATGCTGTGAGAAATTGGCAGATTTTGATACTTTAATTTAGCCATTGTCCAAAATAGCCCCTCGCCATTTAACAACATCAGCTGATTACAGCTTATGGCTGGTCTCAATCCTACTTTCTATTTGACCGAAAATGTCTGAACTTGTATGTGTGCATTTACAGTTTATAATTTGATGGTTATTTGGCTCGGGAATGAATGTTTCATTCCAAATTGATTTACAAGAATTCTTAAAAAACAAGACTTGTAAAAAACTTAAAAAACCAGGTGCGGGTACCCGTGCAACACAGGTTTTGATGGTAAGGACTGTGGAAGAATGTTTCATTCCAAATTGATTTACAAGAATTGATTTACTATTTTTTAGGTTTTGTTATAAGTTTTACCTTTGTTATAAGTTATTTTTTAAATTTCAATAAAAAAAATTATTTGAAAATTAAATTTTTAATATAGTTTTTTATGAAGAACCCAAAGAACTCGAAGAACCCAAAGAACCCAACCCGAAGAACCGGAAGAACCCAAGAACCCAAGCACCCGAAGAACCCAAGAACCCGTTAAAGGAAAAGAACACAATTTTTTTTTGAAGAACCCGATTCCTCATGGAAGAACCGGTTCTTCTGGGTTCATCTGGGAAGAACCCGTACCTGAATCCGGTACTTGGGTGCGGGAACCCGGGACGGGTTCGAGAACCCCACCCTCGGGTGCGGGTACCCATGCAACACAGATATTTATATATAGAAAAAAATTAAGTTTATTTTTAAAATTTACTTTATATATAGAAAAAAATTGAAATTTATTTTTAAAATTTTTATTTGGTCCTATATATACTATATTTAACATTCAAAAATACAATTCAAACAATGAAAAATAACACATTGTATTTTTCACTCTAAAGAAGTTTGCACCTGAACAAATTTGATCACTCTAGGCTCATGTTTGATGCGTACTTAAGATAGATTTATGTTGCTTGATCCTAGAGGCCCATTCTACAATCCCAACCAAATAAAAGGGGATGTGTAAGTTTGCCTCTTTAAAATAAAAATAAAATTGTGTTTTAAATAGAAAAATAATGCTGGCTATAATTAAAAAAATGAATATGTTGTAAAATTATTAGAAGTAAAAATATTGTGTGAATATTAAATCTTATACTTTAAAAAAATATTTCAACAAGAAATTTAAATAAACCATTTGAAGATCTATGTTACCTAATTTATGTGGATATGAGCTTCATATATATTTATATATAGAAAAAATAGTTAAGTTTTTTACGGTTAAAATTTTTATTTGGTCCTATATATACTCTATTTAGTATTCAAAAATACAATTTAAACAATGAAAAATAACACATTGTATTTTGCACTCTAGAAAAGTTTGCACATGAAGAAATACTTAAGATAGATCTATGTTGCTTGCATTTAGAGGCCCAATCTACAACATAGTATAAGGGGATGTGTAAGTTTGTCCGTCTCTGTGTGCCCTTTTAAAATAAAAAATAAAAATTAAAAATATGTTCTAAATAGAAAAATAATGTTTGCTACAATTAAAAAAGATGAATATGTTGTAAAATTATTAGAAGTAAAAAAATAGTGTGAATCCCATATTTAAATCTTATACTTTCCAAAAATATTTCAACAAGAGATTTAAATAAACTATTTGAAGATCTATGTTAACTAATTTATGTCTATATCAAATTCATATATATTTATATATAGATTTTTTTTTGTTAAGTTTTATGGTTAAAATTTTTATTTGATCCTATATATACCCATTTTAACATTCAAAAATACAATTTAAACAATGAAAAATAACACATTGTATTTTTCACTCTAAAAAAGTTTGCACGTGAAGAAATTTGATCCCTCTTGGCTCATGTTAGCTTGAGCCTAGAGGCTCATTCTATTCTACAACCTCGTACGAGAGGATGTGAGATAAATTTTGATAGGGCAAACTAATTCTATATTCACATCAAATAAGGTTATATATAAATACATTTAATATTGTCTCAAGATAGGTAGACTATCTTAGACACACAATCACTTGGTTGAGAGAATATCTCAACCACACACCAATCTACGAACATCTAGATATAACAACCCTAATGAATAAGAACAAGCTCTTGTAGATAGAATGAATCACAACTGAGACAAGTAGGAATTACAATTTCCAAGTCATCCCCTTAATGACTACTTGTCTCGATTTCAAAAAGCAAAGTCTAGTTGTAGTCAAACATAACAAAAGAATATGTCAACGTCGATATAAAGGAGAAACTATCCACTAGAATGCATGGGTGCCAACCGCTCCAATCACTAGTCTACTAGGATGTCCTTCGTATACATGGCTCTGTCAACCATTATCTACATACATGTACTTGTACCTACAAATCCCCCTCCATCATCATCATGGGTTTTATCGGATTAACCATAACCATGCTTTGGGTTTTATCATATTACCCTCAACCATGCCAACAAGGGCTCTCATCCACCAAGGCTTAACTCAGCCACCAAGGCTCAACACATCCACCAAGGCTCAACTCTGCAACTAAGGCACTCAATTCAACCATGAAGGTTCAACTAAGCCACAAGGGCTTGAATCTGCTGCTAAGACACTCAATTCAACCACTAAGGCTTATCATAGACCCAACTTAACCAAACCCAGGGTTTTCTTGGCTCACCCTCAACCATACCAAAGGTTTTGTCGGTTGACCCTAAACCATGCCTACAGGAATTCCTTACCAGTTCACTTCACACATGGTTTATGGCTTACCACAAGCCAACAATGAAAAGTGGTTTATGTCTTACCACAAACCTGTAATTACAAAGTGGTTTTAAGATTATCACGAACTTTTTGGGGGTACACATTTCTCATCAGGTTTACATTACACACTCCAATTCTTGGATTTACCAGGTACATACTTTACAAAGACCATTACAAAACATCTTAAACTTACTTAATAATAAATGTGTGTGACACATAATACACCATCATCATGAGTCTATTCCAAAAACTCACACAAAATTTAACTTAGTTTTCCATCATCCTTTAATCTATGATGTAGCTCCTTTGATGCCACCTTCAATGTCATGCATTCATCATATCTGGTAATCACTAGTTCCTACAAATTTGTGTATTTTTGGAATGACCAATTCCAACACACACTCATTATTGTGACAATAGTTGGTAAGACCAATGCCGATACAACAAACATCCAATTTCTTCAACCAGATCTAAATGAATGCATTTACATGTTAATTTGATCATGCTCAACATGTTTTAGTTAAAAAACAAAAAAAATTCATGAAGAAAATTCATTTCATCAAAGCATATATTAATTTGAGGCATATTGGAGGTTTTGGTTTCATCTTCACCCTCTCTCCCTCCTTAACAACACTCAATAAAGGAGGCATTTTACCTATAGTTGGGTACTAAATCAGTCCATCTCTTACTCTTCCATGAGAGGTTGATGATGGGAGAATATGACTCCAATATCTGCCAACCCTGTGGTGAGACTTCATCATGTTGGGTACCTTCAAATGCTCCTCAAACTCAAAAAAACGTTTGAAAAATTGATTTGTTCAAAGATCACTCCAAATGGGTGTCAACTAACAATAATTTCTAGAATGGATTGCACAATATTTTTATCACAACACTTTGATCACCTTCAACAACATCTGCAATATGCCTCTTGCACATAGCTCCATGTCCTAGACAAACTTTTCGGTTTCCTCCACAATCTGTAGCCAAATTTTGATGGGCTTCATCTCATGCATTGAATTGCAACCTTCAGGGTTAGCCACCACTGATTGGTCCCTCCATGCTTCCGCTGCACATATCCACTCTTTCCGATTTGCACCAGCACCCATGTTGCCGCCCTTTCTCGGTTCGTTGTGGACCGCAGGCACAAATAGGTTGCTCCATGCTTCTACACTACCAATAGATGGAACCACGATATCTCACTTACCGCAGTGACACTCGCAGAAATTAATATGCCCTTGATGACCTCTGCCAAAGACAACATCGACAAATATGATTGGAACAACAAAATGTTGGCTCCACGCTTTAAAGTGTGATTTTCCTATGCTCTCCAATAGCTATACGAACAGTTCTTGTCTGAAATGTCTTCAAATAACACTCTAATGGTTGCATCTGAAGAAAACCTTGTGGTAAGAAACTCCATCTGTGGACAGTTGATCCACAAAATAAATTGTTTTGTCACAAGCTTTGCACTTCTATTGCATTCCGGTGAAAGCCATAGCGACGATCTGAGTAATTTTATTGCAATATAATGGTTCTCGATCCCTCGATTCCTAAATGGCCATCAAAATATTTCTCGCCCCAGTTTTTCCTTAGAATACATGATCTGGAAACTTTAATATAGATTCAGATAGGCTCTGTGCCTTTTCGACAATGAATAATCAATTGCATACTTCTAAAACTCCATTCCAACTCGTTTTGTTATTGCATTCGCTAATTCACACTTCCACCAACTCATGCATGCTCCACTCCAAAATGTCATTGCCACTGTTCAGATCTAGAGGCATGCCTGGCTGCAATCATGCAACTCCAAACTAATCCATGATCTCCCTTCAAATTATCATGCAACCATTAGCGGGAAGATCCATACAACAATAACAATCTTCCAACTGCTCACTTAATCGATGGTATGAATCAAACTAGATGCGAGAGGAGGCTGCAAAATTTTCACACAGAGTGTTGTACCTATGATGGATGGACATACAAAATCTTTATTTCTCTCGGCCTAGGAGGGGCCCAGGCCTAGGCCCAAAAGGGATTTGATACCAAGATAAATTTTTATGGTTGAAAGTAATTCTATATTCACATCAAATAAGGTTACATATAAATACATTTTTGTTATCTCAAGATAGGTAGACTATCTTAGACACACAATCACCTGGTTGATAGAATATCTCAACCACACGCCAATCTAGGAACATCTAGATATAACAACCCCAAGGAATAGGAACATAGTCCTCCTGTAGATGGAATGAATCACAATTGAGGCAAGTAGGAATTACAATTTCCAAGTATGTGTAAGTTTTTGTGTGAACGTGTGCTCCTTTAAAATTAAATTTAAAATTTAAAATTATGTTCTAAATAGAAAAATAATGCTGGCTATAATTAAAAAAAATGAATATGTTCTAAAGTAATTAGAAGTAAAAAAATTACTTTTCAAAAATATTTCAACAAGTGATTTAAATAAACTATTTGAAGATCTATGTTAACTAACATATGTTAAATTAAGTTTTTCTGCTTAAAATTTTTATTTGGTCCTATATATACTCTATTTAGAATTCAAAAATACAATTTCAACAATGAAAAATAACACATTGTATTTTTCACTCTAAAAAAGTTTGGAGGTGAAGAAATTTGATCCCTCTCAGTTCATGTTAGATCTATACTCAGGATGGATCTATGCTGGTTCTACAACCAGTATAAGGGGGATGTGTACATTTTTCACTCCATCCGTTTAGTTGACACGTGCTCTAAATAGAAAAATAATGTCAACTAGAAAAAATATCATGTAAAGTAATTAGAAGTAAAAAAAATGTGTCAGTAAGATGTTTAAGCCTTATACTTTTCAAAAATATTTCAATAGGACATTTAAATAAATTATTTAAGATATATATATATATATATATATATATATATATATATATATATATATATATATATATATAGGACCAAATAAAAATCTTAACCATAAAAACCTAATTTTTTTCTATATATAGATATATATGAAGTTGATATTGACATAAATTAGTTTATTTAAATCTCTTGTTGAAATATTTTTGAAAAGTATAAGATTTAAACTCTTTTTACTTCTAAATAGTTTAGAAGATATTCATTTTTTTAAAACTATAGTTGACATTATTTTTCTATTTAGAACATAATTTTTATTTACAACATATTCATTTCTTTTAATTATAGCCCACATTATTTTTGAGTTCGAACATAATTTATAATCTTTATTTTTATTTTAAAGGTGCATAGACGTACCAATAAACTTACACATCCCCTCATACTGGGTTGTAGAATGAGCCCGATATGAGGGGGATGTGTAAGTTTGTCCATCCATTCGTTCATTTGACACTCGCTCTAAACATAAACATAATCTTGTTTATAAACAAAAATGAATATTTTGTAACTTACACATCCTTTCATACTGGGCTATAGAATGAGCGCAATATGAGGGGGATGTGTAAGTTTGTCCATTTCTCTGTTCAATTGACACGTGCTCTAAAAAGAAAAATAATCTCAGCTATAAAAAAATTGAATATGTTGTAAAATAATTAGAAGTAAAAAAAATGTGAGTAAGATGTTTAAACTTATACTTTCCAAAAATATTTCAATAGAAGATTTAAATAAACTATTTAAGATCTATGTTAACTAATTTTCACTAATAAAATGTCTCTTTGTACATGTTATGTAAAATATTTTAATGTGAATCAAGTATATATTATATATCATTAAAAAAAAAATGTATGTATCTTGAAAAGATTAGTTTTTATGGTTAAAATGTTTATTTGGTCCTATATATACTCTATTTAGCATTCAAAAATACAATCTAAATAATAAAAAATTACATATTGTATTTAGCCGTCTAAAGAAGTTTGTAGGTGAAGAAATTTGATCTACTCATGCCATACTTAAAATGGATCTATGCCGGTGGTATAGTATTGAGATAGTGTAACATGTAAATCACATGATTTTAACCTACAATAAACATAAACATAAAAATAAAAAAAATCTTTACCATATTCTTTACAAGCAATACCTGTATACATTAATCTGACTGGCAAGGTGTTCATATGTAATATTTCTGCTGATTAGCATAATCAATGTTTAAGAATGCTTTATGTTAGGCAGTCGAATACTTAATCAGTGCTTAAACAAGAATTATTAGAGATCACTCGAGGGTTCCCAAATCCATCATGACTAGAATCTGTCGGTCACGAGAATGAAAAACTAGAATAATATAGACCATCGCTCACCGAGGCCTCTTCTAATGGTTCTCCTACTCCAGCGAGTAGTTAGGGTAACCTAACCCTACATCCTCTGTGCTCAGTTTCGCTCATTCTCTTAGCACAACCATCCAAGGCCAAGCTCTGCAACTTACATTAGATTGACTCCAATTTCTTGGCAACACTTCGCACTAACCAGGTGAGTGTAGCTATCCGGCTTATGTTGTTACCCAGTTGCATAGTCAGGTTTATGCCCTTAGTTAATTGCACAGTCGACTGGGGTTTGTCATTTTCTTTCTAACACTACAAGCCGTCAATTTTGTGTGAGAGCGTATCATTTAGATTGGCTCTGTTTATTCCAATTTGATAGTGGCGATACTTTCTCGGACTTGTGCTCTCCTTCCAACAAGAATGGGGTCTTAGGTAACCCTGCAGCATGAGATCTAACCCTTCTTGGGATTTTTTTTACCTCAATACTTTCTTGGGATTATTCAGTCTTGGTTTCACTCAAATTTTGTAGGGTTCGGTGCTAGGATTAAGAGAAAGTATTTTTCCCACGTTACAGGTGAGAGTTGATGGGCTTCTTTGTACATGGTGAGCCACCAAAACACCACTGTTTCCAGCCCTTCATTTACAAATTTCCTTTTTTATTATTGCACAAGTTTCTTTGTTGTTTTGTGTACTCCTCCACATATACCTTGGGCAAAGACAGAATGACTCCAACCATATCCTTCCGGTTAAACAAGCATTGAACCACTATTTCACAAGATTTTATATGTTAAGAGTTATGGGCTTCATCTGTATATTTCTGAAGGGTTCCATTGTTTAATTCCTATAGGTTTATTGTATCTATTTAACAATATATATATATATATATATATATATATATATATATCATTCTTCATGCAAGAATTTGTGCTCTTTATTTTTGTTAATTTATTGAATGTATATAGTTTATGTGTTCTTGATACTTGTGAGGATGATGTTGGAATTTTATTCTTAGTTTGTTTACACCTCAAAAGAGGCATGAGGCATAATAGACCTAGTAGCTGGGTTACTTGGAAGCCTGGGTCTTGTTGGTAGGCAGATGCACAGTGTAATCAAATAAACACACAGCAAAATAAATCAAGCACATAAAACACAAGAATTTAACGTGGTTCACCCAACCAATCTGGGCTACGTCCACACAACATAGGCATCAGGAATTTATTAATCAAATTGGAGATTACATAATGAAAACCTCATAAAACTCTCACCCTCTCAGCAAACCATCCGAATGGTTGCCTGTTATATAGCACAGAGAATCTAACAGCCTCATTAACTCACTCACATCAAATATAGGAGGCATTAACTCCCTCCCAACAACCTGGAGCTAATCTAGGACCTAAATTCTATTGTTGTCATCAGCTGAGCTTTTTCCTATTTTGCTCCAAACAGAAAATCTCAACAATCTCCACCTTGACAAAAATTCGCCTGATGCCCTGTTATTATTATTTTATCTTTTCTGCAAGCCAAGAGAAGCCAAACACCAGCGTAGCTTCTCTAACAAAACTGGTTTCGTGAACATGTCTGCACAGTTCTCCTTTGTATGCACCTTGTCAAGAGAGACTCCCCTTTCAGTGATAACCTGTCTTAAAAAACGATACTTGATTGGAATATGCTTTGATTTACTATGATAGGCCGGATTCTTAGCCAAATGTATTGCACTTTGACTGTCACAAAGTAACCTGATGTTGTCCTGTAACCTACCAAACTCACCAAGCAATCCTTTCAACCAAACCGCCTCTTTGCAAGCATGCGAAGCAGCAATGTATTATGCTTCAGTAGTGGATAACGCGACAATGTTCTGTAGCTTCGACATCCAACTTATAGCTCCACCTGCTAGAGTAAAGACGTACCCTGAAGTTGATCTTCTCTTATCCAAATCACCTGCAAAATCAGAATCAACATATCCGCAAACAAATTCACTACTCTTATTGTAAGAAATACAATAACTACTTGTGCCTCTCAAGTACCGAAGCACCCATTTCACTGCTGACCATTGTTCTTTACCCGGATTTGCCATGTACCTGCTGACAACCCCAACTGCATGTGAAATATCTGGTCGAGTACAAACCATCGCATACATTAAACACCCTACTACATTGGCATATGGAATTCGAGACATATAATCCTTTTCTTCATCTATATTAGGACATAAACTCGAAGAAAGCTTAAAATGGGAAGCTAAAGGGACTGACACATGCTTCACATTATTCATACCAAACCTCAAAAGTATTTTCTCAACATACTTCTGTTGTGATAGCCACAGCTTACCATCGCCCCTGTCTCTGAAAATCTCCATGCCTAAAATCTGTCTTGCCGCTCCTAGATCTTTCATATCAAACGTCCTTGCCATCTGAGTCTTCAACCTGTTGATTTATTCAATGCTTTTGCTTGCTAAAATCATATCATCAACATACAACACTAAGATAATGAACATGCCATTATTCAACTGTTTAAAGTAAACACAATGATCATATTCACTTCTTACATATTTCTGACTCAACATGAAAGAATCAAACTTCTTATACCACTGCCGAGGCGACTGCTTCAGGCCATATAATGACTTTTTGAGCCTGCAGACAAATTTCTCATTGCGATGGTGAACAAACCCTTCCGGTTGTTCCATATATATTTCCTCATCTAAATAACCATGTAGAAATGCAGTCTTAACATCTAACTGCTGCAACTCTAAATCAAGCAAAGCCACTAATGCTAACACAATTCTAATTGAAACAATTTTAACCACTGGTGAAAATATCTCATGAAAGTCTATGCCAACTTTCTGAGAAAACCCTTTTGCAACCAGTCTCGCTTTGTACCTGTCTTCCGTATCATTCACACCCCGTTTCACCTTGAACACCCACTTGCATCCCACAGTTTTCCTGCCTTTGGGAAGTTCAACCAGATCCCACGTGCCATTCTTACCTAAGGCCATCATTTCTTCCTTCATGGCTGCTTTCCATTTGTCACTATTTGAACCTTCTACAGCTTCCTGATAACAAAAAGGTTCATCATCATTAGCGATCAAAGCAACTGAAGTAACATGATCATCATACCTTCTCGGAGGGCGTTTGATCCTTGTAGACCTCCTTAAGAATGTTTCTGGTGCTTCCACAATTGGTTGTCTATCAATTGTAGGAATTTCTTCATGATCGCCATCTGAGACCTGTTCATGTCCTCCATCTGAACCCTGTTCATAATCTGATTCTGAAACCTGTTCATGACTAGAATCTGAACTATGGTCGTTATGACTATCATTAGAAATGCTATCAAACTGAATATGCTGGAAATCAGATACATCATCCTGTTTCAATCTTCTATCTACATCTAACTATACAAGAGAGCATTCATTAAACTTTACATCTCTTTTGATGATGATTTTGCGGGTAGTAGGATCCCACAATCTAAATCCCTTTGTTCCATCACCATACCCAACAAAGACATACCTTTTCGATTTCGGATCTAACTTAGTTCGCTGATGTTTAGGCACTAGAGCATATGCATCACAACCAAACACTCTGAGTTTAGAATAATCACAAGGGTGTCCTTTCCATACCTCTTGCGGAACCTTGCAGCCTATTGTCGTTGATGGAGATCGGTTTATCACATAACAAGCTGTGGCCACCGCTTCCGTCCACAACTCCTTCGGCAACCCGATGTTACTCAGCATACACCTTGCTCTCTCTAGAAGAGTCCTGTTCATGCGTTCAGCAACTCCATTCTGCTGAGGAGTATAAACCGTGGTCTTATGTCTCTCGATCCCTGCATCCTTGCAATAGCTGTCAAACTCCTTGGAGGAAAACTCACCACCATTGTCAGTTCTTAAACATTTTATAGTTCTACCAGTGCTGTTTTCTACCAATGCTCTAAACTACTTGAAAACTGTAAAAACATCAGACTTCCGTTTCAACATGTAGACCCACACTTTTCTAGAAAAGTCATCAATAAATGATACAAAATATGACGAGCCACCATATGACGCTGTAGGGGCTGGACCCCAAACATCTGAATGGATATAATCAAGTATGCCTTTACTAATATGTTTGCCTGTTTTAAACTTTTGTTTACTTTGTTTACCAAACAGACAATGTTTACAAAAATCCAATTTTCCAGATCTTAGATTAGGAAGTAACTTTCGGTCAGCCAAAATTTTCAATCCTCTTTCACTCATATGCCCCAATCTTTGATGCCATAAGTGAATGGAACTATTGTCATGTTTAGACACGGACACATGATCTGACCCAGTTCTACCTTCTAATTGAAAAAGATTTCCTACCTTCTTAGCCTTCATCACTAGTAAGATACCTTTATAAATTTTCATTACTCCACCTTGAATTACAGTTTTATATCCATTTGAATCAAGTGCTCCTAATGAAATCAAATTTTTCCTTAAATCTGGTACATGCCTCACATCAGTTAACATTTTGGTTGTGCCATCAAACATTTGTAGTTGTACACTTCCTATGCCAACAATACTGCAAGTGACATCATTACCCATGTACACGACTCCATCATCAACCGATCTATATGTTTTAAACCAATCTTTATGAATACACATGTGGTTAGATGCCCCAGAATCTAACAACCAATGTTGATCATGTTTTGAAACATTAACTGACAATACTTCATCACTCATACCTGAACCGGATACTGAGCCTGTATCTGTGGTGTTGCCTTCCTTCTTTTCTGTCGAAGAGCCTTCTTTAGCATCCTCCTTTCGCTTTCAGCAATCCTTTTTCAGATGTCCAGCCTTACCACAATGCCAGCACTTCATCTTTGGCTTCTTTCCTTTGGACTTCGAACGAGAGTCGCTATGCTTTCCCCCGGAGTGTCTCTCTCGTGAGCGACCTCTGGCCATCATTACCTCTGATGTAGAGGTGTCTGCATTTGACCTCTTCCTCGTCTCCTCAGCCAACAAGGCTCCAACAACATCGTCAAACTCAAGGATGTCTGATGTACTAAAGCTTATGGAAGTAACAAAATGATCCCAGGATTCAGGCAATGAACATAATAGAGTTATTGCCTTATCCTCTTAATCAAATTTCACATCTAGACTGTCTAATTGCACCAATAAGGTATTAAAAACATTCAGGTGATCAGCAATTGAGGTACCTTCTTTCATCCACAAACCATAAAGCTGCCGCTTCAGGAGAATCCGATTTGTCAAAGATTTCGTCATATAGAGCTTCTCAAGTTTCGTCCACAGGCCTGCGGCGGTTTTCTCTGACACAATGTTGAACAGAACATCGTCCGCCAGACATAACCGAATTGCGCTCAGAGCTCTATCGTCCATCTCATCCCAATCATCCTCCGTCATGGAAGGAGGTCTTTTGTTTTTCCCCAACAATGCTTTCGCCACACCTTATTGAACCAGCAGATCGTGCATCTTTACCTTCCAGATCTCAAAATTATTCTTGCCATTAAATTTCTCAATTTCAAACCGGGCACTTTATGTTTTCGCCATTTTGTATCAACAAAAAAACACAATAATCTTCAAAACCAACGTTTAAATACCAGCAATTTAAAAAACCAAACTGCCTATGCCTCAAAAAATATCTTTCGTTTGCACTTCACACAAAAAATTTCTGCCTATGCCACTGTACTTTGGCCTTTAAAAAAAACTGCCCTTTGCACTGGTATTACTTTGATGTCTTTATTTTTTTTTTAATACTATGCCCCTCTAAAACAATCTGTAACAATCCTTTACTAATCCTATCGAATAAGCTTCCCAAAATATATTCGAAGGATAGTTTTCAATACACGCAAAACACCAAACCACTGTTTTTGAATCATCGACCTTTGACTTGGCTTTAAGGAAATGTTAAGATTAGGGACAGGACACATTAACAGCATGCTGATGAGGAAAACTGTCGAGCATGTAGAAATTCCAGGTATCCAATATTGTTACTCTCCGACCCAAAAAAAAAAAATTGCAGCATTGTATTACAACTGGTTTAAAATAATGATCCGCGCGCATTATTATTTATTTAAAGGAGATATAATTCACAGCGCAGCACCATTTAATCCACTACGCACGCAGCATATAACATACCTCCAATACTTATCAGCAACGCTGGCTTAAGAATGAATTAGAGGCATAGCAAACCATAAAAAAACTTCACGGAGGTTTTATGTAACACGCACCAGCATTCAATTACAAATTCGCTTTGCAGTTTTAAAAAAAAAAATTATTGTTCTGTGTACGCACCAGCATTCAATTAGCTATCCCACACTGCCTGGAGTACGCACCAACAGTTCCAGCGCCCAGCAACGTGCTCTCCAATTTCTGTAACTCAAGACAGCGTGCTCAATCCATGAAAAAAGATCCACGCAACAGCTCTGGCAACAGCTCTTCACGCCGAAATTCACCAGGTGACTGTATCTCTCCACGCAGGTTTTGATCAGCTCCAGCAACCAACTCCGTGCTCCACCTCCAGCAGTTCCAGCCGCTCCTCCAACGTGCTCTGATACCACTTGTTGGTAGGCAGATGCACAGTGTAATCAAATAAACACACAGCAGAATAAATCAAGCACATAAAACACAAGAATTTAACGTGGTTCACCCAACCAATCTGGGCTACGTCTACACAACATAGGCATCAGGAATTTATTAATCAAATTGGAGATTACATAATGAAAACCTCATAAAACTCTCACCCTCTCAGCAAACCATCCGAATGGTTGCCTGTTATATAGCACAGAGAATCTAATAGCCTCATTAACTCACTCACATCAAATATAGGAGGCATTAACTCCCTCCCAACAACCTGGAGCTAATCTAGGACCTGGATTTTATTGTTGTCATCAGCTGAGATTTTTCCTATTTTGCTCCAAACAGAAAATCTCAACAGGTCTCAACCCAATCGGCAACATAATTCCACTTAATGAGGGTTTTTCTTCTGCAAATATTGTTTAGAAATAGCTACTATAGTTTTCAGAATTGATTATAATTATGAATAGTTCTTATTTGATTATGACCGTGAATGCCAATTTTGAATCTAGAATTACTAGAAAGATATTTTATTTTGTTTCATGGAACACTTTCATAAAAATGCTTACGAACTAAGTAAATTCTAATGCTTACATCCACCTCAGGACCTAATGTTCTCCCTCTCCACCATAGAAGGTACACCATAGCTCCACATATGTCTTTCTTTTTCTAATTTCCCTGCTGGTCTAACCTTTACTAGTTTCAAAGGTTTTGATAATTCATCCCACAGATTATAATCTCTATTCTTCGACTAATCCTCCAAAAATCTACTATATTAGATGACTAGTAGTGAGGGGCTTGGACAGAAAGGTTCCATGTTCTGGAACTAACATTTCTACCGAGTCACCTCCTATGCAAGTCTAGATTTTACTTCTCACTTCCACGGGTAGTAACAGGACTGAACTCCATTCCTCCTCACATTTAATATTTCATTACCCTAAGATATAATGAGCAACAGGCATGTGCTCAGGGACAGTTCTCTGGCCATTATTTGAACCATATTAACCCTGCAAATTGTAGAGGTCCCATGTCTCTCTTTTTTCTTAAAACATTACAATTTACTCCTACGACAATTAATTCTTATCTAATACTATTCATTGGCATACACCAACACCGATAACAATATTCGGAAAATGAATACAGAAATTTAGTTATGAAAAGGGAGACATTTCATAATCTAGAACAACATTCAACTTGACCATTTTTTAGCAGATTGATTTAAAAAATCTATTGTAGTTTATTACAATACATTGAAAGAAAAAACAAATTTCCTTTCAACAGAAAATTGATCTAAAGCATATAATCATATAGAGGTGAAAATGTGACGTTGGGTTACACTTTTTGTGCTTTTTTGAGAAAAAATATCATTTTTAGAAGTTCTAACTACATCAAGGTTGGAATTCATTTTTCGGTCTATCCTCTTGAATTATGAGATTTCATAATAGTAAAATAACATTAATATATATTTAAATATTAACAAAAGTATCACTAGGCTTCCATGAGCCTTATTTATGATAGTCTCAATATTGCAAGTAATGTAAATGTCGTAATTTCAAATATCATCCTGGGGTGTTACATCTTCTCCCCTTGGAAAAACACTGTCGTTGGTGTTTACTATAGCCCATGGAATAAATCAGGGTAAGCCTGTCACATAAGACTTTCGTCTTCCCAAGTGGGATCCTCTCCACTGCACTTTAACCTCGATGATAACTTGCCTCTACAACATTGTTTCTCTCCAATCATGAATACAAAGAGGTTCTACCAGAAATTCCTCATCTCGTTTGACTTGCCAACATCATTATCATCATTAGTTAATTTATTCCTTGACTGATAATACACATTTTAAAATATAGCTTATACTTGTACATCCTGCTAGCTAATAATGTGTCTGGAGTCATACACATACTTCTTTAATAGTGAAACGTGAAATACATTATGAACCTTTATGTGATGTGGAAGGGTAAGCTAATAAGCTACTGATCCTATTCTTTCCAAGACTTGGAAAGGTCCATAGTAACGAGGTGCCAACTTAGCACAACTGCCCCACTATAAGGTGCTATTTCTGGGTATTATCTGAACATAAAAATGATCTCCTATTTGGAATTCTTTATTAGTTCTATTTTTATCTGCGTATGCCTTTTGTATATCTTGGGCCTCTTTTAAGTTCTGTGGCACTTTCCTCACTTCTTGCTCCATTTCTACCAACATTTCAGGTCCTAAAATCATCTTGTCTTCTGGGCTACACCAATTAGCGGGGGTTCTACACTTTCTTCCATACAACACCTCATATGGACTCATTTTTAATGATTCATGGTAGTTGTTATTATAAGAAAACTCAACCAAATGAATATATTCTTCCCATTTGGTTGGTTGTTGCATTACATACATTCGTAACATGTCTTCCAATACTTGGTTTAACCATTTTTTTATCCCATCCGTCTCTGGGTGATAAGCGGTACTAAATTTAATCTAGGTACCTAGCGCTATGAAAAGAGATTTCTAGAGTACAGAAATGAATTTTACATCTCTATCTGAAATTACTACCTTTGGCATGCCATGCAACCGAAATATTTCCTTCATAAAGATATTTGCGATTTCCACCATTTTATAGGTGGATTTAACAGGGATGAAATGAGAAGTTTTACTTAACTTATCCACCACTACCATGATGGAATCATGTTGTTTTCAGGTTTTGGGTAGTCCAGTTATAAAATCCAATGTAATCACTTCCCATTTCCATTCAGGTATAGGAAGTAGTTGGAGTAAACTAGTGGGGTGTTGATGCTCAGCCTTAACCTTCTAACACTTGGATAAATACACCATGATATCCTTTCTCATTCTAGGCCAAAAATAATCCCTCTTAATTATAGAAAATAATTTCTAATACCCAGAATGGACAACATAAGGACTACGGTGAAATTCATCCAACAACATCTGTTTAATAACCACTTGATTAGGAACATAAACCCTTCCTTTGAAAGTTAACAAATTTCTATCATTTATACCATACTCAGATGGTTTTCTAGAATCTTGTATTTTTTTAGTTTGCTTCCATAAGAACTCAGATTCGGGATCCTTAATGGCAACTTCCTTAAGTTGTTCTGTCACATCAAATTCTATGCAATGACACAAATTTCATAAACACATTGCACTTTTCTACTTAAGGCATCAACTACATGGTTTTTCTTCCCTTTAAGGTGTCTTATATCAAAGTCAAACTCACTCAGGAATGCAGTCCACCGCGCTTGTCATGCATTTAAATTAGGTTGTTTGAAGAAACTGGTTAAGCTACTATGGTCTATCATAAGCATACTAGTTAGGCTACTATGATCTGTCATTAGCATGAATTTCTTCCCTAGTAAGTAATGGTGCCATACTTTTAAAGCATGCACCACTGCAGTAAGTTCTAAATTGTATGCCAAATACCTCTTCCCATGCTCCTTAAGCTTCCTGGTTTCATAGGCTACCACTTTACCATCCCATATCAAAACACCTCCCACCCCTTCCTCTCAAGCATACATTCATACAATAAATTCCTTTTCTAGATCAACCACTTTTAATATTGGAGAGGATGTTAGTAAATGTTTCAATTGCTTGAAACTTAGTTGACACTCAGTTTTCCATTTAAAAATTCTCGCTTTCTTTTGTAGAGATGTTATGGGGTAAGAAATCCTAGAAAAACCCTCAACAAAACGATGATAATAACATGCCAATCCCATAAAATATCGAATATTTGCAACATTTATAGGAACAAGCCAGTCTAGGATAGTTTTGATATTTTATGGGTCAACAACAATGCCTTCAAAAGATATCACATGCCCCATATATTGAATCTATTCCTTAAAAAAGTCACATTTACTAAATTTGGCATAGAGCTGATTTTCTCTTAAGGTCTAGAGGACTATCCTCAAATGCTCCTTATGCTCCTCTACATTCTTTGAGAAAATTAAAATATCATCAATGAAAATTAAAAGAAACTTATATAAATAGGGGTGGAAAATCCCATTAATTTAACTCGTGAATGTTGCGGGAGCGTTTGTAAGACCAAAAGGAAACACAATATATTCATAATGGCCATAGTGTGTTCTAAATGCAGTTTTACAAAAATCCTCATCCTTAATTTGAATTTAGTGATACCCCAATTGCAGATTGATGTTAGAGAATACTGTGGCATCCTTGACTTGGTCAAACAAGTCATATATCCTTAGAAAATGATATTTATTTTTGATGGTTAGCTTGTTTAACTCTCTATAGTCAATACACAATCTCATCATTCCATATTTCATCTTTAGGAACAACACCAACGCCCCTCAAGGCAACACCTGTGTTGCACGGGTACCCGCACCCGGGGGTGGGGTTCTCGAACCCGTCCCGGGTTCCCGCACCCAAGTACCGGATTCGAGTACGGGTTCTTCCCAGACGAACCCAGAAGAACCGGATTCTTCCATGAAGAATCAGGTTCTTCAAAAAAAAATTGGGTTCTTTTCCTTTAACGGGTTCTTGGGTTCTTGGGTTCTTCGGGTTCTTCGGGTGCTTGGGTTCTTGGGTTCTTTGGGTTCTTCGGGTTGGGTTCTTTGGGTTCTTCGGGTTCTTCGGGTTGGGTTCTTCGGGTTCTTCATAAAAAAACTATATTAAAAATTTAATTTTCAAATAATTTTTTTTTATTGAAATTTAATAAATAACTTATAACAAAGGTAAACTTAAGAAACCCTAAATCTATTAACTCTTGAGTCTTTACACAAGCAAATATACTGATACCGTGATACGTGATTATTCTTGGAACAAACACCGTGATACTGATCACTGATTTGAGGCTTGAGCCGTCCCCGTTTACCATTTCCGGCGGCAGTGGGCAGCTTCAGCAGCAGTGGGCAGTGGGCAGCTTCAGCGGCAGTGGACAGAGCAGCTTCAACGGTAGTGGACCGTGGTATTTACAAGTTTTCCTTTGCAATTTTATTATTTCAATTTTCCTTAAAAGTTTAAAACCAAAAACCCAGGCCTGTAGACCCGTGTTCTCTGTTCTCTGTAGACCCGTGTTCTCATTTCCAAAGATTACTGTTTCCAAAGACTGTCTTTGTTCACATGCCTTAGCATTGCTCTGTGGGCATGACGTGCTGCTCAAGGGTAATTACTAATGAATCATTGTAAAAATTTGTCAACAGTGATAAGTTTTTCAAAACTTATGAGCGACACAGTATTATGAAATCATATATGATTATGATATCTCAATATTATAAAAGGAACATTATGGGTGTACAATCCCACAAGCAGAATATTATATCATATTGCCTGTAGCTTTGTGGAAATATCTAATAAGGTGATGACCATAGTTGGAAAAAAATGGGTAGCTGTTTGCACATTCATGAGTCCCTTCCTACCGCAGGAGACTCTTATGACCAGTCTCTCCATTAGTCTTATGCTATAAAAACAATTTCAAAACCTATGCCCAAGGTTTGTTAGAGTCTCAATGTAAATTATGAATCTCCTGTATTTGTGGATCTTCAATGCCTTTAATATTATATGGCATCGAAACCAGAACTGGAAAAGAGACCTCTTACTCTGTAATTTGAGCCTATAGATTCTTGTAAATCAATTTGGAATGAATTTAATAATTTATGAAACATTCATTCCCGAGCCAAATAAGTTAATAACTTAATAACCATCAAATTATAAATTGTAAATGCACACATACAGGTTCAGATATTTTCGGTCAAATAGAAAGTAGGATTGAGAGTCAATACCAGCCATAAGCTGTAATCAGCTGATGTTGTTAAATGGCGAAGGGCTATTTTGGACAATGGCTAAATTAAGTATCAAAATCTGCCAATTTCTCACAACATTCTGATAACATCATGTTAAGATTAAAACTAGGAAAATATGCCTAAATGAATAAGCGTGTTTTGTGGAAGGGTAAGGCTGCCACTGTTTTAACTTTGAACTTTTTGGGATTGCTTTACCACAGAGCACACAATGCATGGGGCATTTCCTTCTAATGATGTGCATGCTCAAATTTCATATATATTATTAATTATAAATTATAAATTTATAAAATATAATTATTAAAATTTAATATTATTATATTACCCGACGAACCCACGCACCCTGTTTCCAAAAATGCCGTCCTCGTCCCCATCCCCGCACCCATGTTTCCTGGCAACTAGGGCA
Organism: Pinus tabuliformis; assembly: GCA_031772625.1. Lineage (NCBI taxonomy): Eukaryota > Viridiplantae > Streptophyta > Pinopsida > Pinales > Pinaceae > Pinus > Pinus tabuliformis. The sequence goes on from CM062818.1 coordinate 1,084,617,179, forward strand.
ACACACTTGGTCGTATGTAGTCTTTATTAAGTAGTTCCTGCAACTGTATCTTGAGTTCAATTAACTCAGGAATACTCATACGATATGGTTCTTTTGACACCGGGGCAACTCTAGGAATAAGTTCTATGGTAAAGTCAATGCTTCTTTTTGGGGGCAATCTCGATATCTCTTCAGAAAACACATCTACAAACTCTTGAATGATAGGTATATTTTCTAACACTGTTAATTTATCTTTAGAGTTGGCATAACCCACTTGCACTACATAAACTTGGAAACCTTTTCTGACACATTTCTTTCACTCATTAGTGGTAATGGATCAGAACTTAACATTTCTTTTAATGCCTTGAATTTCTCATCTATTTCCTTCATCCATGAGCAAACTGATAGTTTTACCTTTACAGTTTACTAGGGACCAATGTCCTTCTAGCCAGTCCATTCCAATCAATATGTCATATGATCCTAAAGGTAATATGTTTAAATTTACTTTAGTTTGTTGGCCTCTAATCTCCACATGACAACCTTCTACTTTGGCTATCACCTTACATTTTTCCCCTGTGGCCAATTACACTAGCCATGAATTTTTAAATTTCATACTTGACATGTGACACAATTCAGCTATTTTTGGACTAACATAACCAAGACTTGCTCCTGGGTCAATCAAAATAGACACAGTTTGGTTAGCTATCTTACCTTAGAACACCACCATAGCGGGCTGATACTTTTCCTGGTGATCCTCTAAGGAAACATTAATCATTGTTATGTTTCTGCCCACATCCCCGATCGTAGAGGATTCTTGAACACGTTTCGTGATCCTGATTCTAGTGCAATGAGGGAAATTCTTGTAATAGTGGGGTTCCCCAAAACCCCAACATTGCAGACGAGGTTTTTGCAACTGTCCAAGTTCTGTTTATTTGAGGCTTCAGCTAGCTTGGGTTCACTAGAATTTTTTTTAGTTGCTGACTCTTTCCTAGGGTTCCTCCCATAGGTTTTCTAGGTACAAATTTTTTCCCCACCTAATTTGGTGCTCTTATTATTACTGAAGAAAATCCTTTGCCCCTTTTTTACCTGGCCAAATTTTTATTATTTTCTCCTTTCTTCCGCATCTGCTAATAGCAAATATGGGCCTTCCTGATGGTCTCATCCATTGTCTTAGGATTATCAAACTACAACCATTCATTCATGTAAGTTTGTAGACTGCTTACAAAACGCTGCACTTTTTCCTTCTCCTCTTGTATGTAAGGGACATAACGCAACAAAGAGGTAAACTTGGTTATAAATTCATCCATGGATTGTTGTCCCAACTTCAGATCATGAAATTCCTTTGCCTTCTCATCATAAAATCTCTCAATCAGGTATTTGTCCTTAAAATATTTTTGGAAGGTATCCCAAGTCACCTCTTGTTCATCAATGTTGCGAACTATTTTAATTTCTTCCCTTCAGAGTGTGGCTTTACCTTGCAATTGATAGACTACTAGTCAAGCTTTTAAATTATCATCATATTCATAAATCTAGAAGTACTTATTCATATTAATCAGCCAGGCTTTAGCAGCATCTTCCGCTTATCCTCCAAACGATGGGGGCTTTATTTTCTTGAATTCCCCTTGTAATTCAATCTTTGGCCTCTTGACCCCTCTGCCTGTGGAAGTATTGCCCGAACCTTCCTCATTATCCATATGAGTTCCTTCTACTTCTAGATGATCAACTTGTTGCTGCCTTTTCTCTTCCCCGTTCCCATTATTTGGACTAGGATTTGGATTTCCCGGGTTCTGTCTATCTGAGAGACTTTTAATGATTCTCTCTTGCTCCAATCTCAACCTCTCATTATTATCTTGCAGATTTGTCATTTCTACTCGTAATTGCTAAACAGTCTATAACAACATAACATTCACATATGCAGCATCTTCTCCCAACTAGACCCACATCTTTGGGTTAGATTCAGCTCCAGTGAGTGGGGTGGTTCCTATTCCCCTCGTCGTATTGTTACAACTCTGTGCATTATAAACACTTTGGTTAATCACAACATTTCCTGCACAAGGCCACAATGCTTTACCCTGTGGCTCTTATACCACTTGTAACATGTAAAGCAAATGATTTTAACATAGAATAAACATATAATTTTTTCTTTACCATATGCTTTACAACCAATACCTATATACATTAATCTAATTGGCAAGGTGTCAATACGTAATATTTCTGTTGATTAGCATAATCAAGGTTTAAGAATGGTTTATGTTAGGCAGTGGACTAATTAATTAGTGCTTAACAAAGAGCTATTAGAGATCACTCGAGGGTTCCCTAAGCCATCGTGACTGGCATCTGTCGGTCAAGGCAACAGACAGTTGGAATAATATAGATCGTCGCTCACCCGAGGCCTCATCTAACAGTTCTCCTACTTCGATAAGTAGTTAGGGTAATCAAACCCTGCATCCTCCATGCTTAGTTTGGATCATTCGCTTGGCACAATCATCCAAGGCCGAGCTCTGCAACTCACATCAGAACGACTCCATTTTCTTGGAAACCATTCACGCTAAACATGTGAGTGAAGATATTCGGTTTATGTTTTTACCTAGTTGCACAATCAGTTTTATGCCCTTACTTAATTGCACAATCGACCGGTTTTTGTCCTTTTTTTATAATACTCGAAGCCATCAGTTTTGCAGGAGAGTGTATCATTTAGATTGGATTTGGTTATTCCAATTTGATAGTGGCGATACCTGTTCGTACTTGTGCTTTCCTTCCAACACAAAAAAAGTCTCAGGTAACCCTGCAGCATGAGATTAAACCCTTTTTGGGATTTTATTTACCTCGCTGCTTTCTTGGGCTTATTCAGTCTTGGTTTCACTCAATTTTTGCAGGGTTCGGTGCTAGGGTTAAGAGAAAGTATTTTTCCCAGGTTACAGGTGAGAGTTGCTGGGCTACTTTATACACGGTGAGCCACCGGAGCACCCTTGTTGCCACCCTTCCATTTACAGCTTTTCCTTTTTTATTATTGCACTAATTTATTTTTTGTTTTGTGGCAGGTAATCCTCCACATATACCTTGGGCAATGACAATACAACTACAACCATATCGTTCTGATTAAATAGGTGTTGAACTATTATTTTGCAGGATTTTCTATGTTAAGAGTTGTGGGTTTCATTTGTATATTTCAGAAGGGTTCCATTGTTTAATTCTTGTAGGTTTAGTGTATCTATTTAAGCACATATATATATATATATCATTCTTCATGCATGAATCCGTGATCTTTAGTTTTGTTAATTTATTGTCTGTATACAGTTTTTATGTTCTTGATAGCTGCGAGGATGATGTTGTAATTTTATTCTTAGTTGATTTATACCTCAAAAGAGGCACAAGGGGGAACAAACCCGGTAGCTGGGTTACTTGGCAGCCTGGGTCTCAAACCCCTCGACAACATAATTCCACTTAATGAGGGTTTTTCATGTGCGAGTATTCTTTACAACTAGTTATTGTAGTTTTCAGAATTGATTATAGCTGTGAATAATTCTTATTTCATTATGACTATGAATGCCGACTTTGCACCTAGAATTATTGGACAGTTTGTTTTTCATCGAACATTGTTGTAAAAATGCCTAAGAATGGAGTAACTTCTCATGCTTACATCCACCTCGGGACCCGCTGTTCTCACTCTCGGACATAAAAGGCACACCACAGTTCCACATATGTCTTTCTTTTTCTAATTTCCTTGTTGGTCTAACCTTTACCAGTGTCAAAGGTTTCAGTAATGTGTCCTATAAATTATAATATTGATTCTTCGACCAATCCTCTGAAATGCTTCTACAGCAGATGACTGGTTGTGAGGGGCTTGGACATAAAGGTTCCTGGCGGCTGTTTTTTCTTTTAGTTTGGTTTGGAACTAACATTTCTGCCCGGTCACCTCCTACGCATGTTTAGATTTTACTCATAACTTCCCCGGGTAGTAACTTGCTCCTCACATTTAATCTTTCATTTCCCTAATTTGCAATGAGCAATAGACATATGGTCAGGGACAATTTTTTGGTTCCATTAATTGAACCATATTAACCCTACAAAGTGTAGATGCCCCGTGTCTCTTTTTTTTCTTTAAGAATTACAGTTTATTCCTACCACAGTTCATTCTTATCTAGTATTATTCACTCGCAGCGACAACAGTCTTCGAAAAGTGAATACATAATTTTAGTTATGAAAAGGGAGACATTTCATAATCCAGAACTAGCATTAACCTCGACCATTTTTTAGCAGATTGATCTAAAAACTCCACTGTAGTTTATTACAATACAATCAAAGCAAACAAAACTTCCCTTTCAACAGAAAATTGATCCAAAGCATATAATCACAGATACGATATGAATACAGGCACATATACTTATATGTTCTCTTATATGTTCTCGTTTATCTCATGAATTCAATAGGTTAGGTTTGAGACCTTTTCCACCCAACCTTGAGAAGGGAAATTACCTCTGTTTCTCCCCCTGAGCGTCCGCTCTAGGACAGTAAATAACATTGTTTTTCTTTCGAGTCAGGTAATAGACATTAAGATTACAATCCAATCTAATACTTACCGATCTCTATCTGTAGTGGAGCTATCCACTCGCTCCGATCTCTATCTGTAGTGGAGCTATCCACTCGCTCAAGTCCAGCTCAAGATATCCCTCCTTGACAACGTTCTGTAAATTTTACAGACTCTTCTTTCCTTCCATTCAAAACAACAAAAGATAAACCCCTTCTTTCCACTGAAATCTCCCATTATCTCCAGAAAAAAGAGATGTAACTGTTTCTCACTGCCTAGAAGTTAGAATTCACTTTCCAGCCTAGAAGTTAGAATTCACTTTCCAATCTATCCTCTTGAATTCTGAAATTTCGTAATAGTAAAATAACATTGCTATATATTTAAATATTAACAAAATATCACTAAGCTTCCACGTGATAGTCTCAATATTACAAGTAATGTAAATATCGTAATTTCAAATATCATCCTAAGGTGTTACAGATAGTATAATATAGTATTCAGATGAACATTTTTATTTTTAGGATAGATTAAAAAGCATTCACTCAAAATAGTTTAGAATAACATTTTACTAATTGCGTTATTAATCCGTTCATGTTAGATAGCAAAATGATATATTTTGTCATTTTCTAGAAATATTTCATTGTATGGTTTTAAAATATGCCAGCATATAAACTATGGCCAGTTATACAATATGTAACATTTAATTGGCTCAAAAACAACTAAACCGTGGCACATTTTCTTTGAATTAAATATCCTCTCAATAATCCTAGATCGTCCTCATCTAAAATTAATTAGGAATTATTTATTTCAATAATATAATAAAATGTGTCTATAGACGATGTGTAAAATTAGCATTAACTATAAATGTCAACTAAAATGTTTTATTGTTAATTTTAAATGAGTGAAAGAGCAATTTAATTTTTTTTATTATTATTTTAATTATAAGTTCTTTAATATATATATATGCATTATATTTATGGATTCATATGTATATATGTGAGGATTAATAAATCATAGTAAAAGATACTTTTTATTACGATAAAATAATTTGAATATAGTTTATTATTATTAACCTTTACTTTATTATAAAGAATAATATATATATATATATATATATATATATATATATATATATATATATATATATATATATATTTCTTATTTATATTATATAGTATATAAATTAATTTTCATTTTAAATTGAAATTAATATTTATAAATTACTTTTGATCGGGATGCGATGTGGTGTCAGGGGCGACAAATCTTGATTGGATATGGTTAGTACCAAAATTTTTATGACAACCGCCCTCCACATGCTTAAGGCAAGGGGTGCGGTGTATTCACTCATGAATGCATAGGATGTGGGTTGGCAGGGTGACAGAGGGAGAGATAAGGGAGGGTGGCAGAGACGGGGAAGGTATTCGACGTGCCGAGCAAGTGAATTCTGTAGAGGAGAAGGGAGGAAGCTCAGAGCAGAAGAGAGAAGGCGGAACCGCATCTACGGGCTAGCGACGACTTTCGGGTATGTAGTCTGGTCTCACTCTTGGTCAATTTCTAAGCTTTGGTCGAATTTCTGCGGCAATTTCATACGTTGGTGGGGGTTCTGCTGGGGGAAGGGAGAGGAAAAGGGTCATCCCAATGGGGCTTAGCCCAGTCAGGAAGGAACCAGGGGAGGAAAGCGAGGGCCATGGCATGGCTTTACGTACCAACCCTCTGGATTTTGAGCCAAAATTTTGGCAATAGCATGGATTTGGTGGGGTTGAGCCAAGCTACAAGCCCATACATGTTAACCCAGTCTGGGGAAATTGGTGATAGCGGGCAAGGCATGTTAGGGGGGTTGAGTGAAGCTGAGAGAGGTAAGCGTGAATCGCGGGTAGGGGGACAGGATACCGGAAATGCCAGCACTTTGCTGAGAAATCCCTGGCAATTGCATTTCCATGGCATAAAAAGTGCTATAGGGGACCCTGGGGGGCACAATTGGCAAAGAGGCAAGCAATAGCATTCCCATGGTAGGAAGTTGCAAGCTGAGGAAGGGGCATGCGGGTATGGCAGCAATTGTAAAGACTAGGTCCAGAAGGGCCTAAATGTCGGGTTCCAAATTCAGGGGGTGACCAGCTTCTGAGCCAGGGTAAGGGGGAGTGGCACGGGGAAAAGACTGAGGACCCGAGCTTGGAACGCAATCCCCCAGGCCACCTATGGCCACATGGATTCCCTAACTCGCTACAGGCTAGGCAGTGAAGAGACGTAAGGTATGACTAGTTGCGATGGATTGATGTGAACGACATCAGGGATCTAACAGTTTTTGAATGTTTACAGGGCATCAAGGAATAAGATATGGCTCCAACTAAACGTGGACGTTGTCATGGAAGTAAATGCCCGGCTCCTCAGGCAGCCAAGGGACCCAACCTGATGAAAGGCCGCAAAGGCCGAAAGTTAGCTGAGCACCTCATAGTGGAAGCCGTTGTGGCATATAGAGAGGAAACAAACGACAACATTCAAAAGCTGATCGATGACTGGGAGGAAGAGATAAACCACGAGCTAGAACCAGACGATGAGATAGAAATCTGGAGGACAATGGTTCCCAACCCAGGGAACACGAGGTAGAATCACACAATTCAAACACACCCTGTACCTGTATTCCTTGATGAAAAGTTCACTTGGTAAAGCAATGGAACAAATTTCTGTGGGGATGACAGTCACACTGTCGGGCTAGCGTAGTTACAAGAAAGACATGGAGAAAATCCTATTCCAGTTGCACAAACATGATGTCAGGATGGACCGTATTGATCGTCACATCCCTTGCATTGTGGAGTTGATTTGAATGCCAAAGGCAACTGCTGATGATCTCGCTCCTGTTGCCTCAGAGTCTGAGGAGAAGAATGCCCAGAAGGATTATTTCTTCTAGGCTTAGTTTTTGTTTATGCGGATAGCATTTACATTTCCTGTTATTTATGTTAGAAGTTATATAGTATTTGGATAGGAGACTAAGAACTACGTAGCCTTAGAAGAAAGATTGAAGAAATTTTGTTCTTGGATGGTGTATAATGCTGAGCGGTGGCTAACAGACTCGATTTCCCCTCGGGGTGAGTTGAGGTCACCAAGTAAAAATGTGTGATGTAAATTTGCCTTACATATATAATAGAGAATGGAAGTCCTACCAAATATTACAAAAAAAATAAAAATATTTATAAATTATATATATTTAGTTTGTTTTAAAATAGTATTTAAAATATTTTAGAATTTTAAAATTTTAATATTAGAAATCAGGGAAACAACAAAAAATTCTTTTTAATAATAAAAATAATTACAAACTCACACAAAAAAATATTATTTTTATCAAATTTTAGATATACACACAAAAACTTTGAAATCTACTCTCCAATATAAACACACATTAAAATAATTATAATTTTTATTTTAGTAATTAATATATATTTAAAAGATTTATTTATTTATTTTTATTATTTTAAATAAATTAATAGTTCTTCTTTTAGCTAGAGTGAGATTACAAACTTTTAACTATTACTTTAAATTATTTTTAGATATATTTAAAAAAATAACTTTTACTAAAATAAATAGTCAGGATACCGATACCTGTAAGTCAGGATTCAGATAAACCCGGGCTTCCGAGAGTGGGTCCATTTTGTAATTGAAAATTCGCCGAGTTAAACCTTTGAAGTTTGTTATTATTACTCACACTTATATAAAAGTGGGTTGATTCAGAATTAACAATTAGTTAAAATATTTTAAATTAATTAAATTATATTTTAAAATTTATAATCAATTTATTATATTGATTTTTTTAATTGAGTATAATCGATTCATAATTGACAATTAGTTAAAATATTTTAAATTAATTAAATTATATTGTTCAGAAACTCTTCGGCAAAATCACATAACCAATCTTTTGTCGATGCGTTTCGAACCAACCAGTGTGGTTCATCGTCAGGACAAGTTGAAGAACTGATCCGGCTTAGCTTGATTAAATAGAGCGTGCAGAGACTCCAACGGCTATTTAGACTTTTGTTATGGATCACAGAAGTCTAAATTCCTTAATAATTAAATTATATTTTTAAATGTATAATTCATTTATTATATTAAGTTTTTTAATGGTGTAGAATTTAATTAATAGATATTTAATTAAATTAAATAATTAATATATATTTCCAAGATATATTGTTTACAATTTTTTAATGGGGTATAATCGATTCAAAATTAACTATTAGTTAAAATATTTTAAATTAATTTAATTATATCTTTAAATGTATAATTAATTTATTATGTTGAATTTTTTAATTGTGTATAATTTTATTGATGATGATGATGATGGTTAACGTTCACTGAGATCAAATTGGTCTATCGGACCTATAATTTTCTTAGTTTTTAGTTATCTGGCTCCTCGTCTTTCTTGGTGAGATTGGTGCTGTAGCTTTTTTTTTTTTCTCTACGGTCTTCCAACTTCCTTTATCTTGCATCTCTTTCATCTCTTCTGGTTCTTGGGACATTGGTGTTTTAGCTTCGCGATCTATTGTGTTCGTCCTTTTGAGGATAGTTGGAGAAGAAGTTTGGTCTAGGAGATCTGCTTTGCTGTTAAATGAAGATTTATTTTGTGCGGTATTCGAATCTTCATAACTGTTGATCTGTTGGGCGGGACTTTCTCCCCGCTTGTGTTGAGAGTTGTTTCTTTCTTGCCCGATTTCTAGTGATTCAGAGTTTTCTCTAGAGTATTCTTCTTTGATGACAGTGTAGTGTTCTTTTTCTGCTCCTTCCCACCATGTAGATCTGTGGTGGTTTTTTCTAGCAGAATTTTTCTGGGAGGCTTTTGGGCAATTTTTGGCTAGATGGCCTGTCTCAAAGCAGGATCGACATCTGAAGAGGACACTTTCATAATCAAGTTTCTGGTTCCACACATAGTCTTTACTTGTTAGGTTTATTTCAGCTAGGAATCTGGCGCTGAAGTTCATTTCCACATAGATGTGTGCATAGGTGGTTCTGGCATATTCCTTGTTTCTGAGCACCTGCAGTAAAATTTCCCAATTGCATTTCCAATGGCTTTTAGCGAGGAGAGATTCCAGAGATCCAAGGGTAGGCTTGGCAATCTCACTCAAACTGGTGCCGAGGTTATGGTTGCTGTAGAGGGATCAGATGATGGGTTCCATGGCTTCTTGAATAGCCCTGATTTTTCCCAAAACCAAGGGCCGGAATCTAGAATACATTGTCTACTTTCAGGATTTTCAAAATCTACTATAAAGAAACCCCTAGCACAGGGGTAGATATTAATTTCATCAGAAATAATAGGCTTCCATACCTCCGAGATCCAATTGTGGAGAGCTAGCAGCCGCGGCCAAAACCCATTAAACCGGCAGATTAAGACACTTTTGAAAAACATTTAATTAATAAACATTAATTAATTATTTAATTTAATTAATATATATTTTTAAGATATATCGTTTAAAACCTAGTTGGTGTGCCCTTTCTTCCCATCATACGACACAAAGTTAGTATATGAGATAATTTAAGATAACTATAATAATGATTTAAATTATTATTATAATAAATCATTATTATAATTTTTTTGAAGTTAATTGTTATTTATTTTAATAGAATATAAAATGGAATATAGTTAAGTATGTAATTTTTTTTTTTTTTTAAATAAAGGATTTAGATATCATATATAGGTTGCTAGTGGTTGTATGATTAAGTATGATTCATTAGGTCATGTATAGAAAAATTTTTGTATAGATTTTTTTCATTTAAAAAGAAATTATAATTTTAAGTTATTTACTTGATATAAATGTATTGAAAATTTGAAAGATGTTGAATCGTTTTTAATATATTTTTTTCTAGTTAAGACTAACCTAAGTACCCACAGGGGATTTGAACCAGTGACCTATCACAAGGAGTGCCTTAACAACGCACCTATTCACCGTCAATCCAAAACCTCGTGGGCAAATTGTTTTTAATATTAGTACTAGGGTTCAATATTATTTTTTTGTGTTTATAATCTTTTGGGCTTATTAATCTTTTGGGCTTACAATATTAATGTTCACGTTTATAATATTAATGTTAGGGTTTAATATTTATTTTAGGGTTCATAATATTTATCTAAGGGTTTGTATCCCTTGGGTTTATAATATTAATCCCTTTTGTTTGTGACAAATGTTTTCTCAATATGGAAATCAATTATGGTCAATCATGGTCAACATTGGTCAAACACAGTTGACCATGGTCAATTATGGTCAACCATTGTCCAATGCCACATTGTGACAATGATTGTCTCAATTTGAAAATCAATCATGGTTAACTATGGTCAACAATGGTCGAAAGTCGTATTGCAATAAAGATTGTCTTAGTATGAAAATCAACAATGGTAAACCATGGTCAACCATGTTTATTTTAGGGTTTATAATATTTAACTTAGGGTTTTTATACCTTGGGTTTAATCATGTTCTGCGATAAAGATTGTCTTAGTATGAAAATCAACAATGGTAAACCATGGTCAACCATGTTTATTTTAGGGTTTATAATATTTAACTTAGGGTTTTTATACCTTGGGTTTAATCATGTTCGCTTGGGTTTTTAGTATTAATCCCTTGGGTTTATAATATCAATCCCTTGGGTTTATTAATCTAAGAGTTCATATTTCTAGGGTATAATATTATCATAGGAATTATAATATTAATGTTTGCGTTTAATATAAATACATTGAGTTTATAATCATTGTCAACCATGGTCCAACATCACATTGTGACAATGATTTTCTCAATATGAAAATCAACCAATGTCACATTGTGACAAGGATTGTCTCAATATGAAAATCAACCATGGTCAACCATGTTCCAATGCCTCATTATGACAAATATTGTCTCTATATGAAAATAATCCATGGTAAATCATGGTCAAGCATGGTCAATAACGATCGTCACATTGTGACAAACACTGTCTCTTGGTCCAACATCACATTATGACAACCATGGTCATCCATGGTCAACCATGGTCCAATGTCGCATTGTAACAAAGATTGTCTTAATACGAAAATCGACCATGGTCAACCATGAACAACCATTGTCCAACGTCGCATTCTGACAAATGTTGTCTCAATATGAAAATCAATCATGGTCAACCATAGTCGAATGTCACATTGTGACAAAGATTGTGTCAATATGAAAATCAATCATGGTCAACCATGTTTATTTTAGGGTTTATAATATTTATCTTAGGGTTTATATACCTTGGGTTTATAATATTTATCCCTTAGATTTAATATTATTCCCTTGAGTGTTTAGTAATAATCTCTTGGTATTATTATTCCCCTGGGTTTATAATATCAATCCCTTGGGTTTATTAATCTAAGGGATAATATTCCTAGAGTATAATATTATTCATAACATTTATAATATTAATCTTTGGGTTTAATATAAATCCATTGGGTTTATAATCATGGTCTACCATGGTCTAACATTACATCATGACAAGGATTTTCTCAATATAAAAATAAACCATGCTCCAACGTCACAATTTTAAAAATATTATCTCCATATGATAATCAATCATGGTCAAGCAATGCCAATGATGGTTCCATATCGCATTGTGACAAAGATTGTCTCAATATGAAAATCAACCATGGTCCATCGTGTTTGTTTTAGGATTTATAATATTTATCTTAGGGTTTATAAGCCTTGAGTTTATAATATTGATACCTTAGGTTAATATTATTTCATTGGGTTTATAATCCCTTGCGTTTTTAGTATAAATCCCTTAGGTTTATTATTTCCTTAGGTTTATAATATTAATCCATTGGGTTTATTAATCTAAAAGTTCATATTCTTAGGGTATAATGTTATTCACAATGTTTATAATATTAGTCCCTGGGTTAAATATAATCTTTCAAGTTTAATTAATTAACAATAATTAATACAAATTATAAAGAAAATAATAATAATAATAATAAAAACTATTTTTATAATATTTTTATTATTACATATTTATCAATATGAATATGAATATTATCATTAATATTAGATCTATATCATTAAGGTCTATTAGCATCAACCATATTTACTAATGTGGTTGTGCATATGATTGATATACGCCTTAATAATAAAACACATTTTCCAAGGGATCAATCCATCTATTAATGGGCATATATCAAATCTTGAAGGTGGTTACCACATTTCTTGATATTATTAAATAATCATAAATAAAATTGAATATTAAATAATTATAATTATAAATTAATAATAATAATAATAATAAGTAGATCTAGCAGAAATCAATAATATTTGTACAACCTATCAATCCCAGGCAATCATTTGCAGGTTCAATGGTTTCTAGCAAAAACCTGTGGATCTTTTTCAGTGGATCTTTATGACTTGGACGATAAATTGTGAGATTCACTTATGCTCCAAGGGCTTCATCATAGTAAAATTCGAATCATCAGAGATCAAAGACCAAGTTTTACATGAGGGTCCATGGTTTTGGGGAAATGCGAGACTATTTATCATCCCATGGTTCCCATATTTTGATGCTAATTCAATGACAGTCTCCAAAATACCGGTCTGGGTAAGACTGCATAACTTACCCCTTCATTTCTTGCATCCAAAATTTCTAGAAGGAATTAGTAACATGTTGGGGAGATACATTAAGATGGATACATAAAGAATTGAAGAAGCAATTTATACCTTTTCTAGGGTATTTGTTGAGGTAGACCTTAGCAGAGGACTACCTAACCGTATCTTCTTGAAACACAACAACTAGTCCTGGACCTAGTTCTTAGATTATGAGAACACAACATTTAGGTGTCATCTTTGTCTTCAAACTGGACATCTACAATCCACATGTCCTTTGGAAAAGAAAAACCCCAGGAAGAAAAATAAATTAGTCAAAAGGGCCAAGGGATGGAAATTATTAGCACCACAACATGAGAATGAAGAGGAAGAGGAGGACTTGGGACCACCCACCATCGAGGACAACCGAAATCCACAGACATCTTTAGCAAATGAATATTTTAACTAGGAAGGAACAGTGGTATCAATTTCACAAAATCCAAGAGATGAAGGACACACAGGCCAAGAAATGTCTAAGGAGAAGGAGATAGGAGGTTTCAAGTGTCCTTATACACCTGAGAGCTCAGACTCAGATAAGGCTCATCTGAGGAAGATATAAGAGAATCAACTAATTATTGTAACAACTACTCCTAATCAAGGAGGATGGTGAAAAGTATAAAAGAAGAAAAGGCAAAAAGGGTGACTAAGCTTATTTTCTTAGGCCAAATTTTATTTTTTGTTTTTGGTTTTGATTATATGGGCATCAACTTCTTGAGTGGTGTTGTTTGCGACAGTAAAGGAATGCACTATTTACATCTACATATGTAACATTTTATAATTAATAAAAAGTTACGATTTTTCCATGGAAAAAAAGAATGATAATAATAATAATAATAATAATAATTATTATTATTATTATTATTATTAAGTATAAAAGAAGAAAAGGCAAAAACGGTGACTAAGCTTATTTTCTTAGGCCCAATTTTATTTTTTGTTTTTGGTTTTGATTATATGGGCACCAACTTCTTGAGTGGTGTTGTTTGGGACAGTAAAGGAATGCACTATGTGCATCTACATATGTAACATTTTATAATTAATAGAAAGTTACGATTTTTCCATGGAAAAAAAGAATGATAATAATAATAATAATAATAATAATAATAATAATTATTATTATTATTATTATTATTATTGTCTTTTTGTATTATTATTTCTATTATTATATATTTATCAATGGTAGATAAAAATGAAACCTTTGGCTATATCAACCACATTAATATTTTTTATGTGGTTATGCTAGTAAAAGTAGATACATGTGCAAAAAATTCTCAAAATCTGAAAAGTTTAACTTATGTTGGCATCCCAATAAGATTAGAGCACAAAAAAATACTCTGTTTGGATTATAGCACAACATATTTGTTTCTACTTGATCTCTTGTGAAACTAAAACAACGAAACACGACTTTTATAAATAATTTGATATCACTTATAGGTGGAACAACTGAGGATAAAATTGTTGCATGCAAACAGAGAAAACAACACAAAAAGCTAGGACATCTATGGAGGGATTACCATAGAAATTTGACTAGAGAGTCTTAAAAGGATGAAGGACCAAGAGCTGAGGAGAAGGTCATTATTGAAGGATAAGTAAAACATTTTTCTTGGTGGGAGGTTGCATCCCGCAGGTGCCTATCACTTCCGTCATTAATTGTTCAAATATTTTAGTGTTTTTGCTTCTCCAGATGCTGTAGTGAGGTAAAGTTTGATTTGAACTATATTTTTGGAACCACAAGGATAAACATCCTTCAATTGACCTTAAGTTCCATTATGCTTGGATATTGAGGATGTGTAGCACCCGTCTCCAAACCGAGACTGCAAATGGGAAATTTAAAAAGAGATGTACAATGTCTTCACCACTTTTATTGCATAAAGCACACATATTAGGCCTTATAATCCTCTTTTAGCTTCATTGGAAGGTCCCATTTCCATGATTTGTGTAGCCAAGGAGCATTGTCCAACAAGCATCGCCCCTAAGAAATGTAATTATAAATCTCAACCTCTTGTTGAGTCTAATTTTTGGTATCTGTGATCACATTATTTTACCTTATTTTATCCTTTATTTCAATTTTGATTGAAGAAATGGCATAAAAAGATAAAATTGAAGGTAAAATATTTTTTCTTTTTAATTTATAAATATGAATAAAATGCATTTTTAGTTTATTTAATAATGGGGTAAATAGTGATCCACATCAACAGAGACAATCGTTGGGTGTGGAGCCTAATTATCTTCTTTATTCAGAGGTATCACTGCATTAGACCAAAGTTCGTAATGGAGCGACAAGGCTCCCTGTTGTTTCGCTGCTAGGGGGGACGACAATAATTTTTAGAGCCCTTGCCAGTAGGGGTTTGGGGGCAGCGCCCCTGAACTTGAAAATAGATGTAAAAATTGCCTTGTAAAATATTATAATTTTGTAGTCAATTTGAGCCATTCTTTAGGCAGATGATCTAATGGTAGAAGTTATGTTTAATTTAGGGTTTTTTCCCTAGAAGGAAACCCCTCACTATATATGAGGGAATTGTACTGCAACTATGTATATGTGTATTTTGAGCGAGAAAGAGAGAGGATACTGTGTGAGAGTGGAGGAAATTAAAACAAATTGAATGTAGGTTGCATCTCTCATTTTGTTGAATAATATGAAAGGAAGGATTGGTTGTTTCTCCATGGATGTAGCCCAAATTGGGTGAACCATGCATATCTGTGTCTTTCTCTTGTTTCATGCATTTTCTGTTTTTGTGTTTCTGCAATATTTTATGTGTTCCATTGATCTGTAATATATAATTTTCTAACAACAATCTTGCTACATGGAAGATTATCTACGTACTATTTTGACTACTTCATCATTGCGCAACTTAGAAGGTAAGAAATAACAAAGCATATCAAGATCAACAATTCTTACAAGATGTTATGGAAAACCACCTTAGTCTTTTCCAACAACTCGAGAGCAATCAACTGAACCCTGTTTACAACATATGAATTTAGAAAACAAAGAATACTATGCATCTTTCTTATATGTCGCTTTATTTTTAGTATGCGATATTGAAGTGACCCTTCTTTTGGGAAACAATGTTAAACTTGAGTATTTTGTATAAAAGCATATGTAAAGGCGGGAGAGAGAGGGGGCACGAATTATGTGTCACAAATATTATTTCATGAACAAATGATGCTTATGTACTGAACTGCTTATTATGGTTAATATAAGAAGTGTTTTTATGGCATAGTAAATAATTTTCTGTAGTTTCTGAGCATTTTTGGTACCATACACCAAGAGGGCCCCTTGGTATATGTAGTTTATTCATTTTTTTGTATTTTATTCAAGTGTGATGTTATTTTGTATTATTTCCATGTGTGAATGTTGTCATATATTTGAAACTTGCAGATACTCTATTTCTTGTAATTATTAAATAATTCCTGTAATTGTTGTCATAACTTCCTATAGTGATAATGTAATTGGACATGCATTCTTGTAATACTTATTGTATTTCCTGTAGTGATCTTGTAACCACATAGGAATTCCTGTAATGCTTACTGAATTTCATGTAGCGATCTTGCAATCACACAAGACTTTACAATTTTTTTGTAGAATCTCTTTTATTTTTCCATAGCAATATAGTTAACTGATAATGTTCATTTGGATCAATTTATTCCATTACAACCATTGTTAAATCATTAAAATAATTAGACCTTCTATGCCTAAAAACAACAATTAGTAAATTGGATCAATTTCCATTTTTAGAGTAGAAGGGTTGTTATTGTACTTAATTGAATTTCCTTATAAAACTTTGACCATTGATTTCATTTATATTATTTTTTCATTACCATCTTAAATTGGTCTTGACCAACAATTAATTGAGACAAAGTATCTAGTGAGAGAGTGTGATACATATTTATGAGTCTACAAATTTTGTGTCAACAAGTCAAAATTGAATTTGAGAGTTTGAAAACCAGTGTAAGTTGAAGTCAAATATGAGATCTACCGATACTTTCTTTATGTTAGATTTTGCATAAGAAAGTAGTTAAAAATATAGTTCACACATATTGTGTTTCACCTCGAAGTTTACCTACCTGGATTGAAAAAATAATTGTTAATTCATGTATCCCACTTTATGTCGTGAAACCTCTATTTGATCTTTTTCATGTTGTCACCCATGACATTTTATCTTCTTTATATGAAAAAACAATACCAACTTGACTTAAATGTGTAATGTACTCGAACCATTATATCACAAGATTTTCTTGCATTCCCATATTAGAGGCTTTGAGCCATAATCTTGTGGAAGATGGAGAGTTCCGATCAGTAGAGATTTGGTTCATAAAGTATATGCCTTTGAAGTGTATGAATTCTATAATAGAATTAAAAGTGTGAGGATGCCATCTATCCCTTTAATAGCATCTAGGTTGATTTCTATTTTTCCCCTCTCCCAAGATTCCATCTCAAGTCACTGAGAAGCTAATGCTTGCTTCTCATAATACATTCCAAATATGGGAGGCCTCCTTATACTCCTTGGCCCCCTCCTTGATATAGTCCTTCACATTCTTATTTTTTAAGTATTTTTTTTTTATGATTTGTTTCTAGATGTATTTTTCTTTGAGATCTCTTTAGAGGTTCTTGGATACGAGGGCCATATAAAATCTTTCAATTTCCTTAATACCCTAACCATCATCCTTTTCGTGATGAGCAAGTGATTTTCAATTGACAAGAAGGATTTTTTTTGTGTAGTCTAGGCCCAACCCATAAGAATATGAGAATGATGGAATTTATTTTATTAATAATATTTTTCAGTGGGTAGTATAGGTGCATCCAATATAATGAGATATTTTGAAGGATTAATTTAATCATTATCAACCTCCCCACTACAGAGAGACATTTGTTGGTCCATAAAGAAATCTTGCGCTCAAATTTGTTTATCATCCATTCCTAGTCATAAATTTTGTATTTATTTGGCTTCAAATGGAATCCTAAATATTTGAAACCTCTCTCCATGGAAGTTTGGGCCACTTCAAATATGCTTGATATTTCTTTGGTTATGCCTTCCTCTTTTAAGCTTGAAATGAGAATTTGTTTTACTTTGTTCATGAAGAGGCCCAATGTTGTTCCAAAATAAGATAGGATCTTATGAAAAGATTTCGATTATGTTGTGGAGATCAGACCAAGAAATATTAGATTGCAAAAAAACATTGAGTGGGAAATGTAAATATTTTTGGAGATCCTGCAACTTGTTATAATTCCATTTGATTTAGCATTGTTAATGAAATCCATCTATAACCAATAGAAAGAGTAGGGGAGAGAGAGGACATCCTAGTATAATGCCTCATGAGGCCTTGAATAATTCAAAATGGAATCTATCTGATGATGACATCGTAGTTCACTGTTGTGATACAAGCCATGATCCAGTTCGCCATCTTAATGCCTAATGCAATCCCACGGTGAATGAGCCGAATGAATTAACAATCAATGCTATCAAAGGCTTTGTACAATTATATTTTTATGAGGAACACATCTTGATTTCTAGATTTGATTATGTGTAGACAATCTTAGATTATGGCCACTATGTCTTGGATTTGCCTATTCTCCAAGCCTTCAAATTGTTGCATAGTGATGTGCTTGGATAGAGATTATTTGATCCAGTTGGCTATAATTTTTGAAATCAGTTTGTAGATGAAGTTGCATAAAGAAATCGATTTGTATTTTATGAAGGAGGATAGATGTGTCACCTTAGAGATGAAGGATATGATAGTAGTGTTTAATGAACCTGAAATCGAATAGGTTATTCCTAAATCTTCAAATACCACTAACAAATATATCTCCATGATGTCCAAAAAATAAATAAATAGTTCGATTATCCATTCATTTGGCCTAGGACTTTTGTCCCTAGCCATGGATTTTAGGAATCTAGAAAATTCTTCCTTATTGATTGGTGTTTCCGAGTGGGTGCTTTCAACTAGGTCAATAATTATTGGATACAGGTTGATAAAATTTATTTGGGAAGGAAAGGGAACATCCTCTCTAGATTTATACTATCTTCTAAAGTGCCTTACAACATCCTTATGAATATCTTCGAGGGAAGTGAAGGTATTCCCCTCTTCATCCTTAATACTCCAAATATAATTATCTTGCCTTCATTTATTGGCTTGCATGTGGAAGTATCAAGTGTTCTTGTCCCTGAATGAGACCTATATGGCCCAGATTTTCAAACACCAGGCCTCCTCCTGTTGTTTAAGAATCTTCACCATTCTTGTTACGAAAGATAACAAGTTATTTTTATTATCTTTTGCGAGGAAATCCAAATCCAAAGGGTTGTTTAGTTCTTTAATATTCTTATCTATGGACAATATATATCTGTTGTGGGACTTCTTTTTTCATTTTTCCCATTGTTTTACATGCTACTTCAAGAGTTTTAATTTGAAGCTAAAGGATTCCATACATGAAGAGATCGAGGCTAGAGCCAATGTGTTCCAATAATTCATTACCAATGCATTAAAGTCATTTTATATTAACCATGAGTGGTTACATTTGAAAGGGAATTTTTTCCTCACATTAATCTCATTCCATTCGAGAAAAATAGGATTGTGGTATATTCAAGTGTTATATGACCATGAGTGTATACCTTCTAGTCTAGAAGACAATCCTTAGTTTACCAAGAAACAATCAAGCCTCTTCGAGATTCCTTCTAACCCCGTGCAATTATTCCACCAAGCAGGTAGAATGAGATTCAGAGTGATTTCCTAAAGCATATAGTGGTCGAAAATCTCTTTAGAAAAGTCTTCTAAGTTGTCATTTTTTCCTTTTGGGCCCCAAATTTGTATAGAGATCATTGTAATATTCAGATCCCCCTCCACCAGCAAGGAGCTAAAATCTAACGGGTCACATTCATCAATTCCATCCAAAGACATTTTTATGTCTGAGAAAGGGGTGTATAAATTGATGATATGAAGTGTAGAGCTAGGTCCTCTTAGAAAACCATAAAGGAAAATCCCTGCGAAGGAGTTGTATGTGTTGAGCTTAAGGATCTTAGGATCCCACATGGCCATTAGCCATTCAGAGTGACCTGTGACATTTGTGGCATAGAAAACCTAGTCAGGATAAAGTTTTGGTAAGGATTCCCAAGTTTTCTCTTTTTTTACCATAGTCTCTAGAAAGATGACAAGATTAGGCTTCTTCATGAGGATGATGTTACGAAGGATTCTTATTTTTGGGGCAAAACCTAGTCCCCTCACATTAAAGGACATCACAATCATTAGAGGGGAAGGGAGCTGAGTTTATCCCCTTTAAGGACCTAGGAAACAAGAGAGTTGACATCCTCCTTGGAAGGGAGAGGGCCTGAGTCTACAAGAGACAATGGAGGGATTAAATCCTCTATTTCAGGGAGAGAAGAATGAGGGTTCGAAGAGGTCATTGTGACATTCAAGGTCTTTTAAAATTTTTGACCTTTCACATTCTTTCTGGAGCCAAGGCTAATAAGATGCCTTTCTAACTCAAATAAAGAATTATTGATGGTTAAGGGTTTGAGAGTAACATAATTTTTAAGGGATAATAAACCCATTTCTCGGTCCTTAGAGGGTAGAGAAGAGTGGAAGCCTAAAAAGGATCTAAAAAGAATAGGTGAGGAGAGAGGAATATTGGGGCTAGGAGGGGATCCAAAGAGATGAGAGCCATTATATTTTTATAGGAGAAGATTCAGGGTGACCCAAAGCTTGAATCAAATTATGGGAAGGGGTGGAAAAAATCACGGAGGATCTCCCTTTGTCATGGGATCACATGACTAGGTTGACACAGATCGAAGGGGAGAGGTTATGTTTAATAGGGGGAACATTAGGAGACTTTAAGAGGGCATTGGGCAAGTGAAAAATTCGGGGAGATTTCTTCAAATTGTTCAGTGGAGCTAGCCAGTTTCATGGTGTCAGAATTCAAAAGGGAAGAATCGGGAATATATTGGTTAATAGGATATCTATTCCCTTTGAGACATTCTGCATGTGCATGGGAGGAGGTTGTGGGGTCTTTCCCGGATTGATATAATCTTTTTCAGATCAATATTTAGATTTATGTTCGAGCCCAAGCCTTCTCAAGAATTTAACGGTGAAATTTATAGTGTCATGGTAGCACATACATCTAAAGGGGACTCCCAAGAAATATATGATTTTCTTGTGGTGCAAGGGGTCCCAATATAGATCTAGTGCTACTAGTAGACCTCCACTAAAGTTGACCTCAACCAAATCCCAGACAACCCATTTTTCCAACTATCCTATAATTCCTTCTTCCACATAGAGGAATTTCCCCACCTTATTGGCATCTCTAAGATGAATGCTTTTATCCGTAGTTCTAGGGGTAAACCAGGTAGCATCATCCATATGTTTTTTCTACATGGCACTTCCATGAGAGGATTGAATCACACAGACCATCTTTGTAGTGACAGGAATCCCCTTCCTTTGACCCATGACATGGAGGCTATCTTGTCTGCATCCTTCGAACTAAGGAATTGGAAGTAGTACCATCTGTTTATCATAATGTTAGTCTTTGGTTGATAGTTGAGAAGGGTACCCCATGGGGGATTCACTGAATGAACCTCTCACCTATCACGTGTGTTCGTGGCATACTAAACAATACCCTTAATTTGACTACAAAAAATACCTCTAAAAATCATTTTATTTAACCCCCTACCAATACAAACCCAATATAACTTCCCAATTAGAAAAACCCTTATGTTCACTAGATATTGTAGGTATCCATTTTTCATTAACATTTTTTATACCCCTTTATATTTTTTCATTAACTTTGAGATCCATTTTTTATACTTACCAATATAAAAACCGTTTAGCCCCTACATATCCCCTAATATGTTATGCCATTTTTTCCTCAGTATATATCCTCCAATATGAATGCATGTGGTATGGTATTTTTCCCTGGTAAAACCCTCGTGGAGATCCCAAATACATTCAACCCATCTTTTTAAAGCTTCTCATATCATTTTTGTGAACTCCCACCTCCTAACAAGTGTTCAAAGCTTGAGCATTTCGATACTGTCCCAATAAACATCCACACTGAACATTAGGCTTTGGATGTGCGGGCCAACCTTAAGGGCCTTCTGTTTGTGCCATTTTTCCTTCAGGGGGAGGAAGAGGTGATAGGTAGATTAATACACACACTAGTATAGTCTACCAAATCCAATAGGCAATATTTATTATGAGTTATAGGCAATCGAGACTCTGGAATTATCATAGTCAATCTATAGGCATAGTTTTATACTTCTACCATTATTTCTATCGGTGCTTCCAAGTCTAACAAGAAATCACTTAATAAGTCTTTAAGATACTAACTTGATAAACATTATTGTGATTAATTTAATATTAATTATAATTACTAAGGTATCCTTGTATTTTCACATTAAAAAGATGATTTATTTTTTATTTCCTATTATTTTAATATGCATTTTATACCATATATTTCATTCTTCGAATTTTTTATATATATTTTTATTAATTTTTTATTTTAATTTTATTATACGATTTTTTTTAATATCAAATATTTTACTATATTATACCAATGTAAAGTATGAAACTATAATATTTCTTTAAAAATATATGTTTTAATAATTTAGAATCTTAAAATTAAAAATAAAAAACCTATCATATTTATAAATAAAAATAATGTTTCTTTAAGAAATATATGTTTTAATAATTTAGAATCTTAAAATTAAAAATAATAAAACCTATCATATTGCCTTTATAAAAGCAATCCTTCTCTTCTTTAAAAGCATGGATATAACTGCAAACTTTATGTACGAGATGAATAATAAAATAAGTAATATAGAAGATAATGTAGGATTTTGAATATTCCTTCCAACCCTAACCAAAATCAAGAGAGATTATTTGTAAAAAATATTTTTATATTTAAATTTAAAGAGAATATATAGTGTAATAAAGAATTAGAGATAAAATTAAGAGGTAATTAATGCTAATTTAAAATATAAAAGTATTTTTTTCTAAGTAGTATAAGAAAAAAATCAGTGTTCCAAAAATAAGGATGAGCCCTCATGAGTTATATGATGAAACAAGACCTTGAACAATTTCTAAAACACTATGAATAAAAAGAATGTATCATCATTTCTGGCACTAAAAGAGTTGAAGATGAAAATATTTTCTTCTATAATATATTATTTATACTTAAATTAAACATCAATTTCAAGATATTTATTTCTATACTAACTTTTTTTAACTTATAAAATCCCATTTTAATATTTTTACAACACAAATAAAAATTTAAATAAATTTGATAATTTCTTACCTTTCTCACCATGTAATTTATTACCTTTCTAAAAATTCATTTAAAATAAATTATATAATTTTTTAACTTTCTCACCATATAATTTCTTACCTTTCTAAAAATCATGTAATTTCTTACTTTTCTAAAACTTCATTTAAAATAAATGATATAATTTCTTACCTTTCTCATCGTGTAATTTCTTACCTTTCTAAAAGTTCTAAGAGTTAAATAACATCTTTAAATAAAATTTATAATTTTTATTAATAAATTTTATTTATATATTTAATAAAATTTCAAAATTAAAACTATGAAAAAAATCTAAAAATATTTTAAACCAAGAACATACAATTTATTAAAATGGTATAAATTTATAATACATAATTTTAACATATTATAATTTTGAATAAATTATATTTATACATTTAATAAATTTCAATATTAAAACTATGCAAAAAAATCTAAAAATATTTTAAACCAAGCACATACAATTTATTAAAATGGTATAAATTTATAATACATAATTTTAACCTACTATAATTTTAAAGATTTTTTGTTAAACACCCTTGAACAGTAAAGAACATTTTACCCTGGTCTAAATTAGAGAGAGAGTCTTTACCCTTGTCTAAATTAGAGAGAAGGACACATGGTTACCTGAAAGACAACGTCTTTACCTCTTATTTCTCAATATATTTTAAAATTTATGATGTTAATAAATGTCCAACACATAAATTGGCTAATTAAAATATTGATATGTTGATATCAATATATGGTTGCAATAAAAATGGGCTGGGGTTGATTAGAAAAGCTTACATTCTGTGCTGTTTGCGAGGCTTTTAGTGATTAGCCTTGTGTTGATATTTGTAGGTGGCTTAATGCGATATATATGTATATATATATATTTTAAAATTTTAAAGAAGTTAATACTGAATATATTAGACTGTGTGGTGAATTATCTATATTTTTGTGAAAATAATTTTTTTACTGTTTTCATGTCTTCTGTTTGCGCCATTCAATTTGGCAGCGCCTAACCAGTCATATATCGCGCATTCAATGCACTCGGAGATGCACGGGACATAGCCCGTTAACACGCAAATTACCTTTTTTTATTTAGTGACGAGTTTTCAAATTCGTGTGTTAACGGATTATCTCGCGTGAATCTCCGGGTGCCGGGTGCATTGAATGCGCGATATATGGCTGGTTAGGCGCTGCCATTCAATTTCATGTTAGAGGATTAGAAGACGATTAGATTCTGGTAAGCCGTTGATTTGAATTACAAACCGCTTTGACCAGGTGGCAATGGATCCATCATCTGACCTTAGTTAATAAGGCATGAATCCAACGGCCCTCATCGACAAAAGTTCATTTTGGGTCGCCGCCGTATTCCACAACTGTTCCATTCTGGTGCGCCCCTGTTACCTTAAATCAAAGTCTAGTGAGATGGAGACGGATCCCAAAACAACGCGCGGTGGGACGGACCCTGCTCAGTTAACATGGTTGGTCATTGACAAAAGTTCATTATGGGCCGCCGCGGTATTCCACCACTGTTCCATTCTTGTGCGCCCCTGTTAGCTGAAATCAAAGTCTAGTGAGATGGAGATGGATCCCATCCGCCGCGGTATTCCACCACTGTTCCATTCTTGTGCGCCCCTGTTAGCTGAAATCAAAGTCTAGTGAGATGGAGATGGATCCCATAACAACGCGCGGTGGGACGGACCCTGCTCAGTTAACATGGTTGGTCTTCCAACACTGCAGAGTGGATGGAACCAAAGAATACATGAGGGATTTCAATTCCAATTTGGATGTTCATAGAGTGTATCTGGGCAGATTGTGGAAGATGTATCCAAGAACAATTTTGTTGAATTCTTATTTCGAAAAACTCATCGGAACCGAGGGGTTGGACGCCCTGCAACAGATCCTTTTCTCTCGATACTCTGGCAAACGTAGTGAGAAAGAAGGCATAGGTTTTGTTGAATAATAATAGTTATTGTCAAGTTTTTCTGTTTGTCTCCCCCTAACTGTTTTTAAGATTGGACAAATTACACAATTTTGGTAAAATGGCTATCTTAATTGGCTAAATTACTGCGCAACCTATGGTTATAAAATGGCTATCTTAACTGGCTAAATTACTTCGCAACCTATGGTTATGGTTATTTAAGAATTTAGTTTAGCATGGTAATTGTTTGAATTCCACCTGCCATCTCTTCACAGTGCTAGAAGAAGCTGCCTCCTTCGCTTGAAAGTTCATTGGGTAGTAGCATCCGCCTAGTTTTTCATTTTCGACAACTTTCATATTCTCTCTCCTTAGAAGCATTGTAAACTATTGTAACCAGAAATCATGGGCACACAAATATCCTGTCTGCCCAACAATTTAATAAAAAATATAATGGTGAAGGCATGTCGTTCATGTGTTTTAGGCATTCCTTCGTAAACTTGCCGCGCGTTTTCTAAAACCCATCCATCTATATATTTTAATGTCAAGAAAGGAACATTTACAAAAGCATTCATTGAAAATTTTCATTTGTGAATTTTTCATCTGTTGAAATTTGTTGATATTTATAATTTTTTTTTTTTTTTTGTAAGAGGAGAGTATTTACGTACATCACTGGGTTGTCACATCAGTTTATATGATTATTATTTAGCGAAACGAATTACCAGCATTGTTAAACCAAAATCAGAAAGCGAATTTCGCTTTCAAATGTAAATTGGGTTCAGTTATTATATCCGGTTTAAGAAGCATTTTATTTATAGTTATTTACATACATTATAGCATCTCCATTATATGTAGTCTTGAAAAATCTTCAAACATATAGCAATTTTTATTTACTGCACTATATTTTGAAATGAGTTGTTAATATAAATATTTGAAAATGGTCATAACATCGGTTTATCTGTTTATGTTATAATTTATTTTTATTAAATACTATTTTTTTAATGTACATGCATTAACTTTTCATAATAATAATTATAATAATTAAACTCATATGCATGTTTATTTTACCATTTTTCTAAATTTTTAATTTAATTATGAGTAATTATTAAGTAACTTAACAAGTTTGGCAAGTTTAGCTGATAATAGAGTTGGATGAGTAAAATTCCTAATTTGAGTGAAATAAAATGAATAAAAGGTAATTGAGAGATTGACTTCAAAGATAACAAAATGCTCCTCTTTGTCTTCTTCTTCTGCAAGGGTGTTGCACGACTTACCCCAACTTTCTGTGTTACTAACCCAGTTGGGTTTATGTCTCAATGGATGATATTAATTACGGTTAGGTTTTTTTTCTTGTTAAGGTCAATGTGTCATAATTGACAAGGGACTTTGGCATAACGATACAAAAACACTAGTTCGGTTCATGTCTGGTTCGCTGATATTAATTACCGTTAGGTTACTTTTTTCCTAAGGTCAATGCGTCATAATAGAGAAGGTACTTTGACATAATGATACAAATAGACGACAGGAAAGATAATTGATTCAGGACTACATCGTAAGTATAAGTGATAATTTTATAGAAAAACCTTTATATCAAAGTAAAAGATCAGCCCAAAATGATATTGTGGTTGGGTATAAGTATGGAGTTATTTTTGGGCCCCAACTTTGCCCATTCAAAGTTATTTGCTAATATTTTAGTGGGAAATAAGTGCATCAAATTTTGTATTATGCTATTTGCAACCCTTGGTTGCTTCAATAATTAAGATTCTAATTTTTCTTTTGTAAGTTTTTTCTGAACTTTCATCTTTGTAGGAAACTTTTCAAACAATATGTACATAACAAGGGCCTTTATCTTGTCTTGAAATATCTCTTTTGTATCATTTTGATGGTGTGTGAGGAATAAATGTTGGGAATTTATTAAAATATTAATGTTTTCTTGACAAATTTCAAGTCTAAAAACTGATTTCATTAAAAGAGAATCAAGGCATGGTTCTATGTTGGGGTTTATGTTGTTTGCAAGCATAAACATTTTGTATGATTAAAAATTTTCTTACCCAATTTTCAATTGCATTTTGCATTGGTGCTATACAATCCATGCCTTCACCTCTTGCTTGGGTTTAAGGTTGTTTATGAAAGTAAAGATTCTGTAGGATTTCAATTTTTTCTTCCAAAGTAATCTTCTGTTTGTATTTATTTTTTATACTTCAATGCCATCTAGAGTGCCTTTGCGCATTTAGCCTCTTGAGTGGGAGAGATTGTTTGTATTGTATTTATGCAATTGAGTGTATAGAACAAGGGCCTTTATCTTGTCTTGAAATCTCTCTTCTGTATCATTTGGATGGTGTGTGAGGAATAAATGTTGGGAATTTATTAAAAGATTAATGTTTTCTTGACAAATTTCAAGTCTTGAAACTTAGTCTTGTTGTTTTTGCTTTGTATCCAGTATGGGTTGAATTGGAGACAAGAGAAGTTTGCATATTTCATTAAAAGAGAATCAAGGCAAGACATGCTTTTGTGTTGGGGTTTCTATTTTTTGCAAGCATAAACATTCTTTATGATTGAAAATTTTCCTACCTGGTTTTCAATTTCATTTTGCATCAATGCTATACAACCCATGCCTTCACCTCTTAGTTGGGGTTTAAGGTTGTTTATGAAAGTAAATATTCTGCAGGATTTCAATTCTTTCTTCCAAAGTAATCTTTTGTTTGTATTTATTTTTTATACTTCAATTCCATCTAGAGTGCCTTTCCTTGTTTATCCCCTTGAGTGGGAGAGATTGCTTATATTGTCTTTATGTAGTTGAGTGTCCAAACATATTGGTAATGGAGTTATGGTGTATAACATGAGCTATTTTCGCTTAGAGGTAAGGGGTTGTGGTGCACAACATGAGTTGTATTTGGCTTATGTGCTAGATCATAGGGGTATCTATTTTTCCAAAATCGTCCAGGAATTTCTCTCAGCATCATTCCTTTTCCTTGTTTGAAATATTCCATTTTGGTTGAATTTATATTATTAATGCTAAAATCTACGCGGAATTCACAAACGCTTCTGTGGCTTTGGTTATGAAAGTGAGGGGTGAAAGTTTGCATCTTAAAAAAACATTAACACTAGAGAACCATCACATTCAATCAAGGATCCATACCTACATTCACCAACCATCCATTTCCAAATTACCAGGCTAGCCAGTTCCCTAGAAGGGTATAAAACAAAACTAAAGTTGCAAGTACAATGTTGAAATTGCTAAGCATTCCCTCAATTGACATATTGCAACTCAAATAAATAAGATAGATAAAGAGGAGTTCACTTTACTTTTAACACCATGTTATTTCTCTCACTCAAATTGTAACATATCACGCATGTCTCCATCTATGCTCTTTCTCCACATGCTATTGCCTTACGACGTTCCTTTGCAACATTTGGTGCAATTGCTAGTATTATGGACCAATTAACGGTGATAATGGTTGAGGATGATTGGAAAATGGTTAATGGCGGTATGGGTGAGTGTAAGTTAATTATGATTTTTTTGTGTTAACAACAATAAAAGATTATTGGAAGCATTTTTATGATGGATTTGAAAATGGTGTAAAAGGATGAAATGTATGAGATTGAATTAGGTTTTTGAATATACCAACGTAGATCCATCTTAACTCTGGATCTTTGCCTTGAGAGGGATGAAATTTATTTTCACTTTAAAATAGGTTTGGGTCTCAAGAAATTTGATCCCTCTGGGCCCTTGGTAAATTAGGAATTAAGATGGATCTAGGCTGGTTTAATTATTAATTATAATTAATTATAAATATAATTATTAAATTTGTGTTTTTATTTTATTTTGACTGAGTCAAAATGTTAAACATTACAACATATCTATCAAACTAGATCAAATGTTTACACAGGAGTTAAGCTTATTGATAAACCTCAAATATAAATATTTTTTTAATAAAATGTGGATCTCAAGAGGCAAATCTTGGATAAAATATAATTTATTATAGTAATATATTTTACCTAATATTTATTAATACCCCCACCGAATAAAACATGGTCAAGCGTGGGGGAATACTAATTAAATGTAATATTACAGGCTTCTGTGGTTCACAATTTTGTATAAAATATCTACTGAACAAATCACATAAAATATTTTTATGTAGAGAACCACCAACTATGGTTCAACATGCCCTATCTCTGATGATGAACCACAACAAGTGGTTTGAAACGCGTCTAAATAAAAACATTTATGTCATCTGCTTGGAAGATATTTTACATAAAATGTAATATTATTACATTTTACCTAATATTTCATGTCACCCCCAACTTAAATATTACATTTTACTCAATATTTCCCCTCACCCCTGAGAATTTTATAGTTGAATTTGTTTAGTTTTAAACTTCAAATATAAAGAAAAATTTTAATAAAAAGTTAGCCACTTGAGGGGAAATAATGGGTAAAATGTAATATTTTAGTATTATATTTTACCCAATATTTCTTGCAATCTAGTAAGAAGTTGATGGAGGAAGGTAGAAATATTAGATAAAATGTAATAATTATATTTTACTTAATATTTCCCTCACCTCCTCCCCTTAGCCCAACTCACTTTGATAGTTAAGCTTATTCATTTCTAAACTTACCACCCTAGACTCATCAGAGTTATATTTATATAGCACATTTTCACACATAAATTAAGAGAATGTATTACCTATATTATATTAAATTGATTATCAAAGAAGCCATTAGAATGAAGAAGCAACTATAGTTTTGTACACTCCCCAGTCCTCCTTAACCCTACACTTCTTAAAAACATCTTCTTGAATCACATAATAACCTCTCAGATAGCCTCTTAGAGTGTGATAAAGCACAACCCTCAATCCTCTCTTCACTTATCACAGTCATGTGGGAAACATGGGAGTTGGGATTAGATCCTTGCCATGCAACAGCTACATCAAACAATGTACAAACAACTCACATTCTCATGGACAACATAGGGATATACAATAACACAATTTTATATAAAACATTATATACTATTCTTGTCAGTGAATCAATTCCCTAAAATTGGAGGGTATATTTTATTAAAAACATATCAATCACCTTGAACAAAACCCCAATAATCAAAAAATTCAAAACATTATTTCGAATTGCTCATGTACTGCTCTCATCAAGGGAACGACAACCCTTGCAAGGATTTTTTTATGTATGCTCTCATCTCACCTATTGCTAATGCATAAAATAAAAGCTCTCGATCCTAATCCACTACTCAATACCCTACATATCTTAAAATAATGAATCTGATGAAGAACCTTGAGGTTGCAACCGTAAACCCTAAGACCTTACTGTGAAACCTAAATCGAATATATATATATATATATATATATATATATATATATATATATATATATATATATATACTTTAATTTTTAATTTTTTTGTGAGTTGTGAGGATGGGGGTTTCTAGAGGTTTTAGGTCTTCTATAGTGTATTTGTTCTCTAGACATTCAAACTGTTATCATAAGTTTAGCACATGAAGGTTGAATTGGTGGATTACGTAGTGAACCCCACATAAGAGGTGAAAATTTGGTTAGATCCATGTGGTCACCATCAAACCATTTCTTAGGTGTCTATAGCCCCCATTCTATCCTTATAGCCTAATCACATGGAGTTTGTTTCCCCAACAATGTCATCATTATTCCATGAGGAGGATTTGGAGATTGGACTTGACCATTATGTCAAAACCTTCTCGAGAGTGGGTATCCCATTTGGTTGTCTTTATCCCCCCAATGGTGAAGTATTTTCCTCTCCCTACTGACCATCAGACCCTATTTTAAGTTTCTTTGAGTCTTTCCATGTCTCCATAATTAGCTTTCACCTCTCCTATTTCCTTTCCTTCCTAGGTTATTGCTCCATCTCCATAATAGCTCTTACCTATCTCCCATTGCATTGGTTAAAATGTTACATTATTTTTTTCCTCACTCTCGATATATTAAACATCGATTGTCCTTTATCATTATATTCTACTTCCCATGATCCACTTGTGAAGGAAATTTATAGAAAAAAAGGAAATGTGAAAATTATGAAATGAAGGAGCCAAGGCTCTTTATGGGAAAGAATGTTCACCTATATAACATTCATGAAATGGAGGAGGAAACTATAATGGGTTGTTTAGTGAGTACACAAATTTCCATGGATGTTATAAAAAATGGACTAATAAATTTTCTTATGTCATGTTAGGATACTCTCTAGATTATATATTGGTAGAAAAATGATGGATGGGTTGGGTCATGAACATTGATGAAAATTCTCAAAGGATTATAGAGAATCATTTGCACTAGGGATCTTAGGTTCTATACACTAAAATTTGGTCCATATATTTTGATGCCAAATTGAAAAATATTTTAGACATTTTTGTCTAGGTATGATGTCTTTAGAGAGATTGGGAATGTGACCACTTTTATTATGATGTCTTTAGAGAGATTGGGAATGTGATCACTTTTATTATGATGTTGATTTTTCATGCCTGTAATCTAATTATATGGGAATGGAAAGAATCTTGAATGGATTCAATTTATCCAAAGCATTGGCCAATTCCATCACTATCTGGTTTAGAAATATAGCCTTCTGACAAGCTCTAAATTATGAATGCAAACCTCCCACAAAAATATATGAATCTAGGCATGGAATCTCTTATCTCTCGAAGACAAAACAATGGGTTTAGAAAGAACCTTAGGGATCAACTCCTCCACCCCCAATTAACTTGGTTCAATCAATGGTTTAGCCAATGGAACCTCACTCACTAGTGGACCATCCTCACCCTTCTTTGAAATAAGATTTAGCAACTATAGTAACAATGGATCCCGGGGAAATCTCCTCAGAGGATCCTCCCTCCATGGGTATGAGTTCCTCTTACTCTCATATTCTTGATCCTTTGCTTGGTATCTCTAAGTTTTGGGTTAATCATTTTAGTTCCTTTCTCCCATTTTGTATTGGCCCTTTATTTTATTCTCACATCCTAGAATATCCTTCCCAACCTCCTCTCCCCTCTTCTCTATTTTTTCTCCATTTCTACCTATCCTATATTATTTCTCTTTCATACTGAATGAAAAATAATATTGATATAGTTAAGGTCGAATCTCTTCTCAACGTTTATTTCTTGCATTATAATTTATGATCCAAATTGAATCCCTCCATCCCCTCAGATTCATATTCTTTTGGATATTTTATTACATAAAATCTTCCAAATTGTATATTGAGATCTTTGGGGGATGGTGGCACAATGACTTCCATTAAAGGCTACAAATCTCTCCCATCCATTGCATAGAGGAAATAAAATTTAGATATCAAGATAAGAAAACAAAACTCTATCATTTGGGCCCTGTTGTAGTAGCTACAACCACCCTCCAAAATTTTGTCTTGCGTGCAAATTTTCGAGCCTACCTTGGATCCTGCAATTGATCATCCTTAGTAACTTGTTTGTAAGTTGATGATTTCGAGCTCCCCTCCTTGATCTTAAGAATTTTTCATGTTCACATATTTATGCAACATGTGTCATTGGGCATAGAGATTGTTGTTTGTCATGCAAAGGGAATGTTGTTCGCTTGAAGGGAAATCTTGTGCATAGGAGTTGTTTTCATTACATAGATATGTTTCACACTCA
Source organism: Pinus tabuliformis (assembly GCA_031772625.1). Classification (NCBI taxonomy): domain Eukaryota; kingdom Viridiplantae; phylum Streptophyta; class Pinopsida; order Pinales; family Pinaceae; genus Pinus; species Pinus tabuliformis. Next base: position 1,084,650,120 of record CM062818.1, read on the forward strand.
CTTCACACACTCTTGTGACGAAGGTTGTTGCATCAAGAAAAGTATGTCTTATACATACTGGATGGTTTATGTTGTATCACTAAGTGTTCGTCTATGATCATGGTCAAGTCCTATCACTGTTTACATCTATTTCACTGGTCGCACACTTAACCAATTTCCCAAAAAACCTAGCCTCATCTAGCTTCTCGAAACTATACACTTTTCTAGTGCAACCATCAAGATTCCTCCCTTGCCTACTGAAAATTCATAGTGTGTAGAGGCCCCAACATCCCGTGGCATCGAAAACTGCACAGTGGCTTCCTATAGTGTCCTTCCACCAACTGGAATCCAATGTCATCAGAGATTGCGTAGTATTTCCTCCTAGATGCTCAAACTACAATACACACAAAAATTGTGCAGAGGTTTCCTCCCACGACCTCATCCCACAACAATGTCTTGTGCCTCAAAATTGGGTAGTGTTTTCCAAGTTTCCTTGTCTATCTTGCATTTAGAAACTGCATAATTGGGCCTCCTAGGGCTTCGTCTTGACAATAGTCACTGCTTGCTGAAATGACATTGATATATCTCTTAGTGATTACATGAAAATGTGACATTATAAGATCACCCCCAAGGAGTTGAGGAGAAGGACCAAGAGAATAAGTGATGGTAAAGGTCAGGACCACATGCAAACTCCGTCGGATGCATGATCATCTTGAGGGTAATTATGGTAAGTAAAGAAAACATTTTTAAGTTAATTATATTAGTTGAGTTTGCAAGATTGCTTGTCATTGTCATATCATCATGTCTTCAGTAACATGCTTGTGCAAAAACACAAAAACTCATTTCATGTGTTTCCTCTACATGTCTTGCTTCCTTTTCGCTTGTTTTACCAACTGTCATCTTCAACATGTTGATTGTTATGTCATGCTTATGACCTTGTTTTGTTGATGTTGAAGGTTTTTATATGAGGCATGTTTGCTATCTAAACATCTATCGCACTCACACATGATGTTGTAATCACTATCATGCAAGTGTCATCATGATCGTCCAAAGGTCTATTTGAAGTGTTGCAGTTGTCGCTTTCACCTTAGACAGTCCCGCAGTCAGTCACACTGAGCATATGTTGTCTTGTGGTTTGGGGTGTCTTATCATCGAGTCATGTTGAGTGTGTGTTTGCAAGGTCATGTATACACAAGTTCACTCGCTCACACACACAACCATTTTTTCTAAAAGTCTATTGACCAGACCACCCTCCATTAACCAGGCCTCCACTGAGCTACACTGTGCAGTATCAGCCCTCAATGACTAAGCATTGTTGCCCAAAAATGTGGAGAGCTTGAGGTTTCCCTCCACGCAGTCTACATTGTGTAATTCTAGAATCAACCCGTTTGACTATCATGCAGAACAATGCAAAAGTTTCCCAAGAAGCTATCTCAGTTTGTGCTTCTCGCAAGCCTACCCATCAAGCCTCCTAATGGTCAACCAAAGAATTTGACTTGGGCAGTGACCAGGGCCACACTCCCAAAAAAAGCAAAAAAGTTGCCAACCTGCCTATTTTCACTGCTTGAGTAAATTATGTAGACAAGAGGGACATGCACCTATTGCCTGTCGCTGCACTATCTCTTGAAATTGTGAAGTTTTGTCAGTTATTCCCCCTGCTAGCCTGCTTGCTACTCCTGAAAATTATGTAGCTTTCATGGAAAATCCACCTACTACCCGACACCTAGCTTAGCCCGAAAACTGCGCAGACATTTCCTACATGATTGCCTCCCAGATCTACGCATTTCTGGCTAGTAAGCTCCCACAACTTGATCCCAACCTCCTCTAAATATCTATGCAGTTTTCACTGCCAATGCCTCCTGTTGCCCGCCCTGCCTTCCCCAAAAAAATTGCATAATTTTGCCTTAGAGCTGAGCCAAATCGTGCAGATATCATTGTTGTCCCAGACTACTTAACCCATCCTCTCAGTGTCCTCTCTACAAATTTTCTTGATAGTATCCTGGAGCCTCGCATCCTAGCCTGACATGTGCTTTGTGCTATTCAGAGCCTTGTCCTCTCTCCCAGTCACCTGCACTAGAAAACAAAAGACAATGCATCATGGTAGACTAGGGGATTTTTGTATTTGATGTCATCTCATCATGAGTGATTGCAGAAACAGGTACATGGATGAGACATGGCACAATGACAAATAAGATCAACAAGGAGCACATGCTAGAAGACTTGTTCATGGTTGGATGAACACATGAAGCATACCAAATAGAAAGCGAAGGATACATATGCACATGCATGGCCCATCAAGTGAACACCACGACGATTGAAGACTCCACGCACTTTGGCATGTAGAGGTGAAGCTATGGTACACCATGGGCACACTCATCATTTAGCAACACAACAACTCAACACGAACAACAAAACCAACATGTGTATACCAGTAGTGTCATGTCGAGTTGTTTCACGAGTCGCCTCGGCCACATCACTATTTGAGTCATACTTTTGTAATCAATGTAATGTAAAGTGGAAGTCTAAGAGACCCACGGATGAAGTTAAAGAGTCATGTAAATCGAAGAGTCATGTAAGTCGAACAGTCATGAGGGAAGTCGAACAGTTACAAGGGTCACCCTTGGCTATATATACCCCTCGTTGGTACATGCATAGGACTTTTCACCTTGGCTCCTCCCACATAGCCTTGAGAGTCTGTAGTATTTTCTTTGAGGAGCGAGTAGTGGCTCCAACGCCCAGCTATCGAGGTTAGTGATGTATGGTGAATGGATGTGTCTTAAAACTTTCGCTTATTCGGAAGCTAGTTAATAGGCCACCATGTTTTTACACATGTATTGTATTCATTTGTAAGACTATTCTTTGCATGCTTGTAATGCATGTTGCTTTAACCTGTACTAATATAGTTGAACTATTTCGTTTAGTGAATATGTTGTTGGAAATGTGTTGTATCATTTATTATCATTGTGTCGCCCATGTGGACTAATCTGTCGGACAATAGACAAATTAATTCTTCTAAAATTGTTATAATGACCATTGCACTTGTGTGGACTACTCCGTTGGGTGTTGTACGTGCTATTTTTTCACTTTTTGTTTGTGACATCCACATCTGTGTGGACTACTCCACCGGAAGCTACACAGATCCTGATGTGTTGTGTGTCTCTAACTGAGTCGGGACTATTCCCTTTCGACTTGAGAATCAATTTCACCCTCTCCCTCTGCAATGAAAGAACTTAGACACAAGTTACACTAATCACTCACTAGGAATGTGAACCTTGTTGTTTGAAGGCAAAGTATACCACTCTAATGTGCTGACAAGAAAGAGCTAAGGAATATATTTAAGATAATGGTAACCGAGCCATCATACCAGATGGGACTCCTACACCAAACGGTGTGAGGTCTAGTTGGGACTTCATACTGGGGAGATCCCCTGAATGTTGGTGGGTCCAACATTATCAGCATTTTTTGCGCTAGAAAGAGGACCGAATGATAATATGAGTCCTCTCACTATTTTGGATCTTTGTGCATCTATCATGGAGTTTGTTATAGTTCACCCTATGAAATTTCTATCCAATGGATGTATCTTTGATGTCGAGAGGGAGTTCTCGGATAACTTGCTAGAAATCACGTATGATTGTGAAGGTGAAGTGGCTTGGCCTAAACACTTAGATGAATTCCATGCACTCATGGAGAATGTGGAAGGTTTTAATGAAACATAGGTTTGTACGCTACTTAAACACACACTTAACGACTACCCATTTCTATGGTGTAGCATACTGCCTCATAATTCCGTGCACTCATTCAAATAGTTCAGTGATCTAATAGACTCTGTTTCTCACCATTTTGATCTTGAAGCACATGATAAAAAAAAGTTACAACATTGGAAGGCCCCGCATGAATCTCTACTAGAATTTTGGGAGCACTTTCGTCGTGTCCCTTTTGAAGCTCCAAAAAGTCATATGAATTTCCAATACCTTTGGCATAGATATGAATGTATGTATGAAATAGGTCTCTCCTAAAAGGAAGAAAAATCTCAAACCCCAATCAACATACTTCGGTGATGGAGTTCTGCAATCTCAAGCGAACATGGTCGTTATCACAAGTGACTATCTGCCTTCCCCTCATCAAATAGCTCCACCCCACAAAGTGATGTGGGAGAGCATGCACACAAGTCTATTCAACTGTCACATCCTCCCACCCTCACTACTCTCAATTTTTGCATAGAGTTGGTTGGCAAGCCCATGGCTTGTCATATGCACTCATTACCTCAACCTCCGTCGCTTTGTTCTATTGATCCTTTGGATTGTACTATCCTATGTTCTTCCATTCCGGACTCCACACTTATTGTGAATGAGGATCAAGCCATCGACAGAGTTGATGTTGTGCAACCAACCTAGATGCACGTGTGTGGGAATCTGAGGAAGAACCCACGGTGAAGGATGACTCCCTCCCATCCATGCCTCATCCAATCTATCCTAACATCTCTCGTGATTCTACCACTCTTGATTTTCCCTATGAAAACTCATCTCTGGATGTTTACACTTCTAATCATTCACAGGACACACCGGACGTTAGCTTGACATTACATTACGGAGAGGATACATCTTCCTCTTAAAACCCATCCCATCTATCATCTATCATTTCTAAAAACACAGAGGGTGAGCATCCTTGTTTGTCATCTACCCCTCTACATCATTCATCAAATCATGAGGATGCCGACGAACATCCCGAATTTTTTAATCGTGGTTTTCATGATCTTTGTACTTCTTCATTTGATCACAATGTTGATTCACTTGTTAATATTTTTAAGCCACTGCTCTTCAATGATCTATCTATTGATGAAGTGGAAACCCCGCAGGCTGTCGAGGCACTTCAGCCTGAGTTGATGGTTATGTCAGGCCCTCACTATCCTGAGGTTAGTTCCACTTCCGATCAGAAAATTTTTGAAACACCCAAGGCTCCTCATCACTCATCTGTATGCACTGAAGATCAATCCAACACACATATTTTGCTTCCTCCATCGGAATCACATGATCCCTTCACTTATGCACTAGAGGAATCAAACACAACAAGCACACTTGCAAAGCGTAATTTGTTTCTCTTTCTCATGTTTGCTCGCCTGTCACAGTCAAAAGAGTATTCATGCTTATCATCTGCACACAGTGTGTCACAACACCATGTTAAGTTCACATAATGCTTGTCTTGCTCTTTTACTATTTTCTTTTCTATGGATGGATTTAAACTCAAAGTGTGTTGGTCTTCATTGCTAAATATTTCTTGTTCACTGGTTTACATGCATATCTTTTTTTTTACCATGCCTTTGCCAACATGGGCCAACCAATGCGCTGATGGCTACATTGGAAATATCACTTCACGTGAGTAGGCCCATGCAATTTTTAGCGTAGGAATAAGAGTAGTCTTTGCTTTACTTTATGGTCTGCATGTTTGTTTTCTTGCTTTCTTGCCTTGCTTACTTGTTTTTTCTTTTGATTTCATTCTACCTTTTCTTTTTGCTTTCTTTTCTTTCTCGTGTCTGTAGGTTATCTTTACATGTAGCCGCGTTTGGCTCTCGAGACAATCCGGGCAAATCTAAGAGGAATTTTACAGCTATCAACATCTGGTTATCTATTTTCCTCTCTCTTTATGAAGATCTTGTTGTCTTCAATCGATGATTCCTTGATGGAAAATACTTTCTGTTCAAAGTTAGTCCTGGTGAAAACACAACGCTTGCATTGATAACTAGTACGCCCTACTTTAATCGGTTATTTTGGGTTAACTGTTGTCAGGTCAGTGAAGTAGAGTAAGGTGAGGGGGGAAAGTTTAACAAGTATGTTAGAGGTATATATAAGATACTTCTCTAAAGGAACAACCTCTTCTTCTCTCAATAAGTTGGGATTCCTCTTCTCTCTCTAAAATAAATAAGTGTCTATGCACAATTCTTTGAAAAATGAAAAAAGTGAAAAAATGAAAAATGAATAAGGCGAAAGAAGAGAAAGGCTTCTTGTGTAGAAAGGTGATGCAAGTAACTCCGCGAGGTACTAACCAGGCTCATTGGAAGTGGAGCGATTCTTGTGTTCCTGCATGACTCCGCCGAGCTACTGTCTAGGCCTGTTGATAGCAGAGCAACACCAGAGATGAAACTTAAACTCTGATAGTTATAGTACTTGTGCATCGATATACTCCTCATCCCCGAACAAAACAACTAAGTTGACTTGGCTTGGAATGTGTGCTGACCAGTCAAGAGAATGACAGGGCCTACATCTTTCACACAAGCTAGTGTGAAAGCCATCATGATCAAAGAATCTAATAATACTTCCAGAAGGGTTAGAATCATTTTTCATGAAACAAGATCCATACAAAGAGCTGGGGTCCTACCAGTGTGTCACCAATGTTGTAGCGGCTACAACCACCCTCCAAAATTTTGGCTCAAATGCAAATTTCAGAGCCTACCTTGGATCCCGTGATCGATCATCCTTGATCACTTGTTGGTAAGCTGACGATTTCAAGCTCCCCTTTTTAATCTTAAGAGTTGATCATGTTTCACATATTTATGCAACATGTGTCTGTTAGGGTCCTAGAATTTTTATAGGAATGCTTGATTATAGTTGATATTATTATGATTGAGATGTTGTAAATAATATTTCCTCCACCAAATTATTTCCAAAGAGACACCAAGTACCAAGATTTAAGGAGATTTTTCCATGTAAATGTTTGGATCAGATCCTGGACTGCAGGTATTTTCATCAGAAAGAGCTCAGAAGTAGCTTTTCAACAATATATCATGCACTCAAATCCAATTCCTAGATCAAAGGCAAGAGCAGGTTGAAGTCTGCACCCCAAAAAGAAGAAGAAGGCAAAAGTGAGAAATCATTTATTTTTGAAGTATTAAAATTAATTAACAAAATAAATGAATAAACATAAACTCTAAAAAGCATGAAAATTCCTTTATTCATTATAAATCCAAAGGTCAAGGCCTATGGCCCACCTTGCACTCATGCGTTATCTCCCCCCAAAGTTAAAATCATCAAGATGTGTGTGTATTATAATCTATGGTTGTGCTTATGTTCAGGATCCCCCAACCCCTCAGACATTTAACCAAAGCAGGGGTCGAGAAAGTGGTTTTCACTTTTACCATTATTTACAGATGTCACCCACATGTAATTTTGGACCCCCTACCCCCGAAACCTCTTACTGCCTACCCCCTCTAGAATCCATTAACTGTTTTGGTTTGAATTTTATAAATATGGCGGGAATGGATTTCATGCCATTATGAAACAAATACTGTGTGGATGGGAGACTGAATGTAATTCAATTCGATTATGAAATAAATGCTTTGTGGATCGAAAACTAAGTTCAAGATATTAGGTGAGACAGTTCAGGGATGTAAGGTTAAGTGGGTAAAATGAAATGACAGGAAGAGGAGTAAAATAATTCATGGTTGCAGGAAAATAAATACATGAGGGAAAATGAGAGGGAGATTTTGCAATAACATGTTCATGAAAGTAATGTACAGGTGAGGAAAAATAGGGAGCTTCATGTCAACCAATTTTAGGCATAAAAGGACAAGTAAAAATGAGTTTTTACAAGAAGCAAAATATTTTTGTTTTTACAAGGATAAAAGCCAAAACAAAAATGTTTTACCAGCCATGGATTTACATAAAAAACAGCACATGGTTTTGGAAATTCATCCAAAGATTTACAAGAGTAAAAGGAAATTTACAGGGGAAGGTAAAAGGAGAAACATGACATGCTTTTTATAAAGAACCCATGGATTTTTGAAACATTATTTATAAATCATTATAATAAATACTTTGAATTATAAATTTCATTTAAATATTTGGAAATATTAATTTAAATATATTATTTACATAAAAATATTTTGTGACAAAACAAAATATTTTAAAGATGATGGAAAAGACAAGACACATGACAACAACAAGATAAGCACAGACAATAGTGCATATTCAGCCCAACATTTCATAACAAAATGCAATAGGAAGAGGGACATCACAACAAACAAAATTTCTAATTCAAAGGCCCAGTCACCACTAAAATACCCAGAAACAACAGATTTCAAGCAGTCAGTAAACCAATTCCAGATTGGATGCACATTACTTGTAGGGAACTTAGTGTTATTATCTTATCTTTAGTTTATTATGCAAGATTTCTCCAGAAATAGTCGCAATCAGCAACAATTCACTTTAAAGGTTGAACATAAGATCAAGAATAGTATAGACTTCCTATTACTTAGTTGTATTTTGGGAAATATCTACAGGTTTTTGGTAGATATTGTTTGTAATAATTTTTATTCATTTTACTGAGATTATTAGAGAATATTTTGTAGATCAATTCCTCTTTGGGATTTGATATTAGTTTAGCATAGGATCTTAGGATATTTTGTACTTATCAGTATATATACTTCATTGTTTGAAGTATTAAGGGTTGATTAATGTAATTTCCTTCTGCATATTTTAATTTTCAAATCACTAGAGCATCTGTAATACAAGGACCTTTCACAGGAATCATGTGCTATAATAAATGGTGATGTTTCTATTACGTATATTTTTTTAAACGTTGTTTTTCCTTTTTTTTGTTATTGTGAATTTCTGAATTAATCAACATAAACTGTGATAAATAGGTTTCTTTACTCACAGGGCCATATTTTGGCTGTTTATAGTTTTAATGTTTTCCACTGAAGTAAGATCAAGGAATTTTTAATTTCTCCATGTTTTGGCTGTTGATAGTTTTAATGTTTTCCACTAAAGTAAGATCAAGGAATTTTTAATTTCTCCTTGGTTTCTACTAAACCTTACACTTCTGCTTTTCTACAAATTCATTTAATTTCTGAAAAGATCCAGTTAGTGCAACCTAGCTTGTTTGCGAGAACTCCTCTAAAAATTGATGCAAAACTCAAGTTTAGTTTGTAGACTCCATAGCCCAATGGAATTATAACACTCAAATAAACCAAACCAATAAAACAAAACAAACAAATACAATCATGGCTAGCCTAAAATTTACATAAAGAAAAGCTAAATTAAATAGAGAGATCCCTCTCTGAAGGCTAGATCCTAGCTTCAAAAGTGGTTTTGGTGTTATCCAATGTGTTTAATCCCTCAACCTCAAACATACAAAACAACAACATAGTGGCGACTTGAAAATTTCAGGTTCCTAAGAAAAGTATATAAAGTTCCATATTTGATTACTAATGGTAGGGAGTGATCCGACACAAGAAGGTTGAATCATCCACCTGGTGACTCCACATAGTTTCAGCTCAATCGAAAGACTCCACTGGCAAAAGAATCTAGAAATCAGGACATTCATGGCGACTCCACTGCTTATTGATCAAGTTGTTTCCTAAAAACAAGATGACAGGGTATGTGGCAAACCCTATATCTTGTGAAGTTATAAAAGAAATCAGGGATCAATTAGCAGATTTTCAAATAGATGAAGTCTTTTCAACGACCGTGCTTCATTGTTTGAGATCTCTCAAGTCTTCTCCTAAAGGTAAAACCTGTTTTTTCGAATTAGTTGTTGAAAGGTTTGAAAAGGAGATTGAGATTTTAGATGTTCAAATCCAATCATATAACTTCCAAAATCCAAAACAGTTCTTGGAAATTCTACCTCCTCTTAAACAAGAAATAGTAGTGCTACATGTTGATGTTGAAAATGTGCATTGTTTTGAGAGTAAATTAGATGAATCATATCAGAAACTGTATAATGATATAGAAAGCATATGTGGAATACCCAATCATGACCATAAATTTGAAAAATACATGGAAAGCATATGTGGAATACCCAATCATGAACGTAAATTTGCAAAATACTTTGGGCATCAAGTAATAGGTCATGTCTTTCATGATCCCATATATATCTATATGGAGAAGTTTTTCACTACAGTGTCCCAATCAATTTCTAGTGCCTCCCTTGTTTTCCATGATTCCAGAGCTCTCTGTCATGAAGATCAAGCTGATAATCAGTTTCTAGTGCCCTTACAAGCTCTAGTTCTGATTCTTCTTAAAGACAGTGAAGGAACCAAGGTATTGGATTAGATTTTTGATTGGCTATATTGGATATTTTACATTGCGTAAAGTCAAGAATTTGGTGTTAGAATAGGATTGTATATACATAAATAAGCTTACCAGGTAAGCATCTTTTCAGCATTTAGATTTTCAGTGTGCAGCAGTGATTTCAGTTGTTAGTTTGCAGTTTTACAATTTACAGTACAGAGTTCAGTTCGTAGTTTTAGTTCATATTTTAGTACACAGATCAGATTTCTATTTAAAGTTTAGAAAAAATGACTAAGGTTTTTAGTTGCAGAGGTTTTTTATGATAGAGCAAGTTGCAGATTCGGGATCAACCCAATGGATCAGGCTACTAGTCTACGGTGTTCTTGACACTTCACCAGGAAGTGCCATCCCTAGTTGGAGCCACTTTTAGGGTCCTATAATTTTTATAGGATTGCTTGATTATAGCTGATCATTATTATGTTTGAGATGTTGTAAATAATATTTCCTCCTACAAATTATTTCCAAAGAGACACCAAGTACCAATATTTAAGGAGATTTTTGCATGTAAATGTTTGGATCAGATCAGACTGCAGGTATTTTCATCAGAAAGAGCTCAGAAGCAATTTTCCAACAATATATCATGCACTCAAATCCAATTCCTGGATCAAAGGAAAGAGCAAGTTGAAGTCTGCACCACAAAACAAAGAAGAAGGCATAAGTGAGAAATCATTTATTTTTGAAGTATTAAAATTAATTCAAAAAATAAATGAATAAATATAAACTCTAAAAAGCATGAAAATTCCTTTATTCATTATAAATCCAAAGGTCAAGGCCTATGGCCCACCCCACACTCATGCATTATTTCCCCCCAAAGTTAAAAGCATCAAGATGTGTGCGTATTATAATCTATGGTTGTGCATATGTTTTGGATCCCCAGCCCCTCCACCATTTAACCAAAGGGGCATCGGGAAAGTGTTTTTCACTTTTACCATTATTGACAGATGTTACCCTCAAGTAATTTTAGACCCCCCTCCCCCTAAACCTCTTACTACCTACACACTTTTACCATTATATGCATATGTCACCCTCACCTCCACCACTTAACCAAAGGGGGTGTCGGGAAAGTGGTTTTCACTTTTACCATTATTTACACATGTCACCCTCACGTAATTTTAGACCACCCTCCCCCTAAACCTCTTACTCCCTACACAATTTTACCATTATTTACAGGTGTCACCTTCACTTAATTTCAAACCCTCCTCTCGGAATTGGTTTGAATTTTATAAATATGGTGAGAATGGATTTCATGAGATTATGAAAAAAATACTGTGTGGATGGGAGGCTGAATGGAATTCAATGCGAATATGAAATAAATGCTTCATGGATGGGAAACTAAGTTAAAGATATCAGTGAGATAGGTTGAGGGATGGAAGGCTAAGTGTCATGTCTCCATTCTATTATACAATGAAAATACCATAATATACATACAAAATAATTTTTTTGTTTACAAACATATAAAACTGAGGTTATCGACTATAGCATTACTACAAAGCTTACCATTATTTCATATCATTAATAAGACCTGTCCATTATCTGGGTTTAATAACTACAAAATTAATACAAAGTGCGGAGCATGGATATCCTACTATACCACAAGGCTATCAATAACTGGGACACTGTCAGTCCTCTGTCTGTTGCATTTAATAGATAGTCATACCAAACTTGGATGACTTATCTTGCACTCTGAACTTAGCTACCACTAGTCATTGCGAAATTTAATACTTTTCTCTACCGTATGGTTGCATGGCAGCCATATCAGGACACCTCGGGATCATTCCTCGCATCAACGATGGAGGTTATGAGCCTCAAATCTAATGGTTGTAATCTGTCCGGGTGGCTTTTCCATCCATCATGCTGGATTGTGCGTTCCATTTGCACCCTTCTCCCTTGGCGCTATGCTCTGCCTCTCTGCTTACAGGTTGCTAGGCCTAAAGGGTTTGAGCACAATGTGCTTGACTGGTCTCAGAAGCGACTGAAGGTTTCATGACCATCATTTACACATTCATGAACATGTATTATTTTTCCTTGGCTATACTGCTATGTAAAATTTGTTTCCTCTAGACTAGATTTAGGTTGCTTCTGATACGTTTTATTTTTGCAGATTCGGAGGAGATGGATATGCAATTCACTATTGTTTCGAAGGTGAAGCAGCTTTCTTGCCTGTCAAGGGAGTTCAATGGGTTTCGAGTAAGTTCTTGGCTTCCTGCCTGGTACCTTTCTTGTTTAGCCGAGAGGGTATAGTTCTTCGGTTATTGTTTGGAGTTCTAGCTTTAACTCCTTTCCAGAAGAGCCAGTTTTGGCTTCTGCCCTGGTTTAACATGGATTTACCGTGACAGGTGCTCACAGTTCTTTGATGCCCGGAGGGGGTCTTTCTAATAGTACAACTGGGAATGTAGCTCATTACTCAAGTATATTCAAGGATTTTGAAGGCTAGGGTTTTGATATTAAGCTGTGAATCAAGCCGGTTTTTACTCAGGACTTGTCCATCATGTACTGTAATTAAGAACAGAGGATTTTAAGTTAATGTTTAAGGATTTTCGACCTTTTGGTGGATGTATTTATCTTGGTCCATGTCTAAGCATTCATTTTGCTTGCTCTTTCCAGGGCTTAGTAATATATGTAATACTTTGTTTAAGTTAAGAGTGATACATGGCACTATTTTATATTCACTGTGCTATCTTTGCTCCTGTTCTGCAGTAGAGTTATCATGGAAATGTTTACTTTGAGTTCTTTAAACTCCTGGATTATTTATCGTTCCTGCTAGTTTTCCCATTATCTGTACAATTTTTATATGGAAATAATTTATTCAAATGTATTTGTCGATAAATGCATACTTAGATAGAATGACTGCATTGGTTCGTTGTCTTATGCTCTTGTTTGTTTTTTTTTCATTGTTCTCTTGCGCAAATAAAAATCCTCTGCTATGGTGAAGTCTCTTGTCATACAAGAGTCAGGCGCGAGCGCGAACACTGATTTATAATTATAATTTAGGGCCTCAAATTTTCAGAGGTAGGGTTTTCCTGGGTTTTGAGCTTGCTAACAGTGGCTTTCCATTCGCCTTGCTACACTTGCATACTACTGTGTTTCCACTACATTTCTTTTTTTTTGTTTTCTTAGATCACACAGGTTCGAATTATCTGAGTTCCTAATTTCTACAGGCTCTTATCTACTCAGTTTACCCTTAAACAAAGTTTATACCTGCTCTTATTGTTGGGTTTGCAAGTGTATTTTGTACAGGCCCCTCTTGAAGGCCTCGTCACTATCTATAACCAATGTCATCTATGCATGTCTGTTTGTGCAGACTCCTTTGTCTCAGCTGGTATCGGACTGACTGAACCCACCGGTTCCGGTCATTATGTCCTTCTCACTGCTTGTCTCACAGTACTAAATCTGTTGTGCCCTCCAGTTATTTTCTAAAGTACTTCCTCATCAAGGATTTCTCGGTGAAAAGAACTTCCATTCCATTCATAATCAAGACCCTCATTTTTCTGTTAACTACGAGTAAATCCTTATAGTTCTACGGACAATACAATCTCAGAATAAAATCTACATTATAAGCCTTTATAATTCTACTGACATTAAATTCTCTGATAGAATGTAAATTACAGAATTCTTATATTTCTACAGACAATGAATTCTCTGATAGAATATAAATTACAAAACTCTTATATTTCTACAAACAATGAATTCTCTGATGGAATATAAATTACAAAACTCTTATAATTCTACTAACAATGAGATTACAAATAATCCATAAATTGAAGAAAAGACTCTCACTGTAACACTCACGATTAATCAAACATACAACTTTCCTTACAGAATAAATGTCGAAAGGTACTGCTTACCTGTGTTCGTGTACAAAAGATCCCAATGATTTCAGTCACCTTACCACTTTAGCTTGTCATCCTCTCGTCCATGAGATTCGTCTTCGAGACCAAATATCCCCCCAAGCCTGCTTGCAAGACTACGGTCTTTAGCAAGACTTTCGCACATAGTGCTATTGCTATCTGGTCATCACCAAATGACCAAAATTAGCATTCTTTTCCCCATTCTTACTTTCTGTCTCTACAGCATGGCTTTTTCCTATCCCCCACCCCTTTCTTGGAGTGTTCTTCGTTAGGGTAGACAATTAGGTTTTTTCCCTTTCTTTCTTTTTTTTACTCGCAACTGCCTTTTTCCAACTTCTTTATGAGAAGTTACAATCTATTATACTCAATAATTCTCTAACTTCAGAAATTAACAATATTATTAACCAAACAGAAAAATAACAATAACAATATTATCCAGTTTTTCTTACAGTGGTAAATAAAATATTTACAACTTTTCTGGGGACATTACACTAAGTGGGTAAAATGAAATGACAGCTAAGTGGGTAAAATGAAATGACAGGAAAATGAGTAAAATAATTTTACAACTGGAGCAAAAGAAATTCATGGGTGCACGAAAATAAATACATGAGAGAAAATAAGAGGGAGGTTTTGCAATAATATGTTTATGAAAGTAATGTACAAGTGAAGAAAAATAGGGAGTTTCATGTAAATTAATTTTACGCATAAGAGGACAAGTAAAAATGAGTTTTTACAAGAAGAAAGATATTTTTGTTTTTATAGGGAAGGAAATTTACATGGGAAGGTAAAAGGAGAAACATGAAATGGTTGTTTAAAACAACCCATGGATTTTTGAAACATTATTTATAAATCATTCTAATAAATACTTTGAATTATGATTTTCATTTAAATATTTGGAAATATTAATTTAAATATATTATTTATATCCAAATATTTTGTGACAAAACAAATTATTTAAAATATGATGGATAAGACAAGACGCATGACAACAACAAGATAAGTAGGGACAACAATGCATATTCAACCCAACATTTCAGAACAGAAAGCAGTAGAAAGAGGGACATCAGTGCATATTCCGCCCAACATTTAAGAACATAATGCAGTAGAAAGAGGGACAACACAAACATCTGCCACCGAGACAAACAACATTGCTCATTCAAATGCCCATTTCGGAACAGAATGCAGTAGAAAGAGGGACATCGGTGCATATTCCACACAACATTTAAGAACATCATGTAGTAGAAAGAGGGACAACACAAACATTTGCTAGCAAGACAAATAACATTGCTCATTCAAAGGCCCAATCACTACCAAAATGCCCAAAAACAACAGATTTCAAGCAGTTAGTAAACCAATTCCAGATTGGAATGCACATTACTTGCAGGAAAATTAGACATAATCTTATATTTAGTTTATTATTCAGGATTTCTCCAAAAATAGCCATAATCAGCAAAAATTCACTTTAAAGGCTGAACATAAGATCATAAATAGTATAGAATTCCTATCACTTAGTTGTATTTTGGGAAATATATACAGGTTTTTGGTAGATATTTTTTCTAATAAATTTTATTTAGATTTTCTTGAGATTATTAGAGAATATTTTGTAAATAAATTCCTTTTTGGGATTTGATATTAGTTTAGCAAAAGATCTCAGGATATTTTTTGATTATCAGTATACATACTTCATTGTTTGAAGCATTAAGGGTTGATTTCCAAATGTAATTTCCTTCTGCATATTGTAATTTTCAAAGCACTAGAGCATCAATAATACAAGGACCATTCACAGGATTCATGTGGTGTAATAAATGGTGATATGTATTTTCTGCATATTTGTTTAAACATTGTTTTTCCTTTCTCTCTTATTCTGAATTAATCAATAGAAACTGTGATAAATAGAATTCGTTACTCAGAGCACCCTATTTTGGTTGTTGATAATTTTAATGTTTTACACTGAATTCAAATCAAGGAATTATCAATTTCTCCTTGGTTTCTACTGAACCTCACACTTCTGCTTTTCCACAAATTCATTTAATTTCTGAAAAGATCTAGTTAGTGCAAGCTATCTTACCATGTGAGAACTCCTCTAAAAATTGATGCAATACTCCAGTTTAGTTCATAGACTCCATAGCCCAATGGAATTATAACACTCAAATCAACCAAACCAATCAAACAAAACAAACAAGTACAATCATATCTAGCCTAAAATTTACATAAAGACAAAGCTAAATTAAAGAGAGAGATCCCTCTCTGAAGTTGGCAGGGCTAGATCCAAGCTTCCAAAGTGGTTTTGATGTTATCCAATGTGTTTACTCCCCCAAACTCAAAAATACAGAATGAAAAACATGTCATATTGGGCTTAGGGATTATTGTTTGTCATGCAAAGGGAATGTGCTTTCACTTCAAGGGAAATCTTGTGCATAGGAGTTGTTTTCATTACATAGATATGTTTCACACTCACTTCACACAATACTGTCATGAACATTATTGCATCAAGAAAAGTATGTCTTATACATTCCGGATGTTATATTTTGTATCACTAAGTGTTCATGTCCGATCATAGTCGAGTCCTATCACTATTTACATATGTTTCATTGATCCTAGCCTCATCCTGCTTCCCGAAACTGTGCACTTTTCTTTTGCAACCATCAATATTCCTTCCTTTCCTATTGAAACTCCACAGTGTGCAGATACCCCAACATCCCTTGGCACCCGAAACTGTGTAGTGGTTTCATCTAGTGTCCTTCCCCCAGCTGGAATCCACTGTCATTAGAGACTGCACAATATTTTCTCCCAGCTGCCCAAGGTGCACTGCACTCAGAAATTGCACAGAGGTGTCCTCCCAGGACCCCATCCCACAATAGTGTCTTATGCCTCAAAATTACGCAGTGTTGTCCAAGCTTCCCTATATGTCTTGCATTCAAAAAGTACAGAGTTAGGCCTCGCATGGCTTCGTCTCGGCAACAATCACTGCTCGCTGAAACTGCACTGATATATCTCTCAGTGACAATAGGAAAAGGTGAAATGCTAAGATCACCCCGAAGGAGTTGAGGAGAAAGACGAAGAGACTAAGTGATGGTAAAGTTTAGGACTGCATGCAAACTCCATCGGATGCGTGATCATCTTGAGGCTAAGTATGGTAAGTAAAGAAAACCTTTCGAAGTACATCTCTTAGTTGAGTTTGCAAAACTGCTTTCCATTGTCATATCATCATGTCTTCAATAGCATGCTTATGTGAAAACTCCAAAAAAGTCATTTCAAGTGTTTCCTCTACATGTCTTGCTTCCTTTTCACTTGTTTGACCAACTGTGGTCTTCAACATGTTGATTGCTATGTCATTCTCGTGACCTTTTTCTAGTGATGTTGAAGGTTTGTGTATGAGTTGTGTTCATTATGTAAACATATATTGCACTCACACATGATGTTATAAGCACTATCATGAAAGTGTTGTTACGGTCATTCGAAGGTCTATCCGAAGTGTCACACTTGTTTCTTTCACCTTAGACATTCTCGTAGTCAGTCACATTGAGAATATGTTGTCTTGTGGTTTGGCATGTCTTGTTTTCGAGTCATTTTGAGTGTGTGTTCATAAGGTCATGTATACATGAGTTCACTCGCTGACACACTTAGTTATTTTTTTCCGAAATTCTATCATCTAGCTGAAGTCTATCGACCAAACCACCCTCCATCACCTGGACCTCCACTAAGCTGCACTATGCAGTCTCAGCCCTCAATGGCCAAGCACTATTGCCAAGAACTGTGTAGAGCTTGAGACTACCCTCTAGGTACTCTGCACTGGGCAATTCTAGAATCAACTCGGCTAACTGTCACCCATAACAACAGAAAAGTTTCCCAAGAAGCTATCTCAGTCTATGCTTCCCACAGGCCTATCCATCAAGCCTCCCACTCATCAACTAGAGAATTTAGCTTGGGAAGTGACCCAGGGCTGCACTCCTCCCACAAATTGTACAGAAGATGCCAACCTGCCTACTTACATTTCCTGAAGAAATTGCGCATACAAGAGGGACAGGAACCCACTGCCTGTCACTTCACTGTATTTGGAAATTGCGTCATTCTGTCAGTCAGTCCTGTTGCCAGCTTGCTTGCTACTCCTCCTGAAAATTGCACAGTTTTCATGGATAGGTCACCTGCTGCCCAACACCCCGCTCAGCCCAGAAACTGTGCAGACATGTCCTGCATGACTGCCTCCGAAATCTACGGAGTTATTTCCAACAATCTCCCGTAGCCTAATCCTAGCCTCCTCTGAAAATATGTGTAGTTTTCATTTGTAGTACCTCCTGCTGCCTGCACTGCCTTCCCAGAAAAAATGCACATTTCTACCTCCGAGCTAAGCCAGATCCCACAGATGTCGCTGTTGTACCAGACTTCTGAACCTAGCCTCTTAGTGACCTCTGCGTAGTTTTTCCTAACAGTGTCTCGGAGCCTCACATCCTAGCCTGACATGTGCTCTCTGCTATTTCAGAGCCTTGTCCTCTCTCTTGGTCACCTGCACTTGGAAACGAAATGCAATGCATCATGGTAGACTAGGGGATTTCTTGATTTGATGTCGTCTCATCATGAGTGATTGCAGAACCAAGTACATGGATGAGACATGGCACAATGATGAATGGAATGAACAAGGAGTGCATGCTAGAAGACTTGCTCACAGTTGGACGAACACACGAAGCATACTAAGTAGCAAGTGAAGGAGACACATGCACATGCATGGACCATCAAGCAAACACCATGACCAGTCAAGACTCTGCCCACTTTGCCATGTGGAAGTGAAGCTATGGTACACTAGAGGCACACTCAACACTCAACAGCACAACAGCTCAACTCGAACAACATAGCCATCATGTGCATACCAGCAATGTCATGTCAAGTTGTGTCATGAGTCACCTCGGCCACAACACTATTTTGGGTCATACTTATGTAATCAATGTAATGTAACGTGGAAGTCTAAGAGACCCATGGATGAAGTTAAAAATTCATGTAAATCGAGGAGTCATGTAAGTCGAACAGTCATGAGGGAAGTCAAATAGTCACAAGGATCACCCTTGGCTATATATACCCCTAATTTGTACATGCAAGGAGTTTTCACCTTAGATCCTCCCACATAGCCTTGAGAGTCTGTAGTCTCTTCTTTGAGGAGCAAGGAATGGATTTAATGCCCTGCTATCGAGGTTACTGATGTATGGTGTACGAATGTGTCTTGGAACTTTCACTGAATTCAGAAGCCTGTTAACATGCGAGCATAGTTTCACACATGTATTGTATTCGTTTGTAAGACTATTCCTTCGATGCTTGTAATGCATGTTTTTTTATCCTGTACTAAGATAGTTGAACTATTTCAGTTGTTTTAGTGCATATGTTGTTGGAAATGTGTTGTATCAGTTGTTATCATTGTCATGCCCGTGTGGAATACTCCGTCAGACACTAGACATATTTATTCTTGCAAAATTGTTATAACAACCATCACACCCGTGTGGACTACTCTGTTGGGTGTTGTATCTGCTATCTATTCACTTTTTGTTTGTGACTGTCGCATCTGTGTGGACTACTGTGTCAGACACTAGACATATTCATTATTGTAAAATTGTTATAATGACGTCGCACTTGTGTGGACTACTTTGTTGGGTGTTGTACGTGCTATCTGTTCACTTTGTGTTCATGCATTGCTGCATCTGTGTGGACTACTCTGCTAGAAGTTACGCAAATCTTGATGTGTTGTGTGTATCTAGCTAAGTTGGGACTATTCCCTTTCAACTTGAGACTCACTTTCACTGTCTCCCTATGCAGTGAAATAAATTAGACACAAGTTACACTAAGCACTCACTAGGCACATGAACCTCACTGTTTCAAGAGTAAGTATACCACTCTAATGTGATGACAAGAAATAGCTAAGGCATATATTTAAGATAACAGCAACCAGGCCATCATACTGGATGGGACTCCTACACCAAATGGTGTGAGGTCTAGTTGGGACTTCATACCGGGGAGATACTCTAAATGTTGGCGGGTCCAACACCGTTAATAGGCCCTTAGAGAAACATCCTCATTATGGGCCTTCCAATGATGATTCCTTCTTTAAAATGAAGGGGTATATCGCATCCCCCAAAAAAAAAGAATATAAAGCACCTAGTGGAAACCCATTCTCGCCAGATACGTTTTCTATAAGAAACTATGAAGGAAGCTAACACAAAATTAAAACTAGTTCAAGATTCTTTCCTTACCTGGAGATTCTTAGAAAATTATGCTTTATGTAGATCAAGAGGTCTTATTTCAAGATGGAAAGTGGATGAAATTCAATTATTATTTGCTTGGTTAACAAATTCATATTTTACTCTATAGCTACTCTTAAAATCTTGATACTTGTTTCATGTTTTTTTTGTATGTTTAAACATAAATGGCCCTTACACAAACAAGAAATAATATTCTGAAATACACTATGTAAAGTTATCTCTTCTAATTTCATTATATCAGAATGATAGGAGACGTAAATTTTACAATACGATCAAATGAAATTTGGGGGTCTTTTGTACTCATAACACCCATTTCAAATTTATTTATAGATCATCTAGAAGAAATGGTCCTAGTGATATTCAAACTCCCAAGCTTATGCTTTCTTAGAGAAATAATAGATACAAGGGGGATTGCATAGATAAATAGTTGATAGGTTCCTCATTTTAGAGTCATTTTTTGAATTATATCTATGATTTCAAAAATAGATCTTGATGGCCTTTTATCATTGATGTGGATTCCTCTCAATTGAGCCCCCTTAGCTCAATTGAATTAAACCGTCACTAGTTGAAGGATCTCTACCTTTTTTCAAGCTATTAAATATGTTTGGACTCCGATAACAATGAAAGCTAGAGAGTCTCCTCTTATAAAATTTCAAAGAAACTTAAAAATATCAAAAGAAAAATTATTACTTGGGAAAAGAAAAAGAGAGAAAAAGACTCAAATTGTTTAGATGAAATAGATGCAGTTATTAAGGATTGTCTAAATTAAGAGACCTCCAATCCTCTCTTTGAGAATATAAGAGGGTATATTAGATACTTAGAGGAGAAAACAAGGAACATTATCCTAGACTAAGAAATAGAGTGGAAAATGAAAAGCATGTACCTTTGGTTATTGATAGGAGATTATAACAAACATTTTTCATAGAATTGAAATTTTTGGAAAGGATATAAACATTATCCGGGAACTCTCTAAACTAGATGGATCTCAGGCTTACTCCTTCAAGGAGTTAGCTAAATAAGAATGTATACATTTCAAATCTATTTTAAAAAGGACATAAGAGCAACAATAGATCACATTTTGAAGGTCACTGACCTTTTCTGTAGATTCATTAATAGGGAAGGAAACAACCATTTTATGGTAGAGGTATTCAAAATATCAACTCAAAAATGTCTTTCATCGTTTTCAAAAAGGAAAAAGCCGTAGACCAACCTGCCTCCCTATATTATTATATTTCAAATGTTATAGCTTTATAATAGAGTATTTGATAAAGGTCATTGAATAATCTAGGACATTGGGTCACGACGTGGTCCCTTTCAATTCCATGTTCATTACTCTTACCCCAAAGTTTGACCTTCCTTTTTCCTTTGGGAATTCCAAGCCCATTTCCTACTTAACTCCATCTACAAAATCATCTTCAAAATCGTATCCCACAACATAAAATATATCCTATTGTAGCATATATCCCATGAACAATTTTGTTTCCTAATGGGAAGAAAAAATCATTTAGCCATTGGTCTCACTCAAGAGGATCTACACTCTATCCAAACTTGACATCATAAAGTAGTAATTTATAAAGTGGACGTTTCCAAATATTTTGACATGGTAAGTTATTTATATATTTATCTTCTATTTATCCATTTAGGATTCATCCATGCCTTTGTGACCCGGGTCCTTGATTATATAAGTTATCCTTACTTCACCCTTTTGATATATGAAGCTGCCTCACCTTTATTTAATGAAAAAAGGGGATTGTGTTAATGGTGATCTCTCTCCCCCCATTTCTCTTATTAGTTTCAAAGGTCTTAGTAGACTCCTCAAGGATGTACAATTCATAATTTTTTTCGAAGGTATCATTATTACTCACCAATGATATCTAATACATCTTTTGCTTGTTGGTGACATATTAATGTTCTCTAAAAGGAATATTAAATATTTGTAAAATATAAAAATTCCTTTGAACTCCTTTACTTTGGTCACTAGCATGATCATGAACCAAGAAAAATATTCTATGTATTTGTGGGGCCTCTGTGGTTAACAAATTGAACATATAAAACACCTTATTTCCCTCCAACTTGAAAAAATTGAGGGGGATTTAAATATTTATATTTCATCCTCAAGCCAAACAATTACTTAATAACACACTAGAGTTTCATCCTTACAAAAATTGATAAATTCATCCATGTATGATGTAATAAATGGCTTTCCTAGGCTGGAAGATGGGTTCTTATAAAATTAGTCATTCATGTGATTACAGACAACTAGACATCACTAAAATGCATTCTTGAAGGGATCCTACACAAAATCAAACAACTATACCTCTAATTTTTATGGGGAGGGAAAGAAGAAAAAATAACCTTCACCCTCACTTCCTGGAACTCTATAATGACTTCTAAAACATAAGGGATTTGGGGTCTGGAAATCCTTCATAGGTTTTTGAAATGATTAATATAAAAGTAAGTATGGAAAATGATTTAGGGGGATGGACATTGGGCTCAAGCCATATGTAAAAAATATATCATCATTTCCTCATTGACAAATCAGATTAGATCCCTAGTGAAGTCATATGGGTTTGGATCCATCATATGAAAGGTCCTCATTAACACTTCCCAAATTATTGGTTAAGGCTTAAGGTGGAAAATTGGAGATGGTAATCAAAACCTCATTTGGAAATATTCTTGGATAGGGAGCCAACAAAATCATATTTTTCCTGATCAATTAGTTTAATAATCGAATGCAAAAGGATTCTTTTATATAATTCAAATATCAAATAGGGACTTCACTCTTGTTCAACAATAATGGCTCTCTTCATATGTTATATTGTTGGAAGGGGATCACAATAGCCTTGGAAAATTATATGTGCTCTCTATAGCAATCCTTTGCCTCCCTAAAAAATTATCATGACTAGATTATTTGGGGTCCAAAATCATTTACAATATACCCTCCAAAGCAAGGTTACCTTTGTTTAGGTCAAGAAAACCAACCCCCTATTGATCCCTAGTGGGGGAAGATATGGAACATAAAAATTCCCTTAAAAAACAAAAGTTGGCTCCTTCTAAAAGGCAAGGCTTCATCCTAGGACATCCTCCAAAAGTGTTCCTTTCATGGACCAATAAAATGTGTATTATTTTCCCAATATTTCGAATATACAAAATATATTTTCATTAGTTTTCTATTCATTCAATCATTATGGAAGGAAAATCAAAATTTAAAAAATGAATCCTATACCTAGAGAGGAAACTCTTTTGAGGAAGGCTTAATAAATCGATTCTCTTCACATCATAAAATACAACATAAAGGCTTTATGTTGATAGTAACATGGAGAGCTTGGATGGATAGAGATTAAACCATTTTTAAAATTTATAGCTTTCCTTTATAAAAATTGGTATATACAATTTAGATATTTCACATTCCTACAATACACTCCTAGCACACCAGCCTTGTTCACTTAATTTAGATCCTATAATTTAGAAATAATTCCATTGGAATTTCTTTGATAGGTCAGCCCAATATAATGTTACAATAGGTGGAACTATAAGTTTCCCTCTCTCCTCTTCACATAAAATATCTTTCTCTACAAATATTGGTTAACCCACAAACAACTGTGTTGAGCTATTTCTCTTGAACTTCTTCTACAAACTTCACAATATCAGAATATCACAAATCTTCATATTCATGGGGAATCATTAATTTTTATTAGTTGGATGAAAGGTGCTTCTTGACTCCATAAACATATTTTGTAGCTTTCAACATCATTTTCTAATATATCCTTTGACCATGTCTGTAGGAGCATAAATCAAGAAGCAAATATCGTCTCAAAATTTGGCTTGGAATTGGACCACGACACATGAAATTTACAATAAATAAAGAAGCAAGAAAATATAAGATTTTCATGCCTATTAGACCTAACTAAACAATTTTTTTTTTAATTTATATTTTGTTTTACTTTCTATGTTTATTTGTGAGTATAAATATCTAGTATGTATAGTTTTATTGAAAATGTAAAGATCCTAATTTATTATAGAGCCATACATAGTCACTACTTGTACTAAACTAAGGGCTCATCTTTAGATGTACTACCATTTTGTAAATGAAAATTTCTTATGGATGTATCCTTCTTAACTCCATCGGTCCTACAAGAATTCCTCCTAGCATATATGGATGCAATATTAAAGTTTTTTGTAAGCTAAAATTTCATTAAACAAAGGAAGTTACAATTGTCTCATAATTGTACCTAATAGTGGCTCGAAATCAACACTTTGACCATACCAAGTGATGGGCCTCAAAATTAGATACAAATTAATGCCCATATAAACTTTCTTAGGAACCTTAAACCTTTCCTTCTGCACTTAATAATGTATCTTTTAGCTTTAATACATTCTTAAGAAGTTTTAGAGATTATTTTCTTAATATTATTTTATTTGTAGAATATTGCGAGAATATTGGATAAATTCTGAAGATCTACAGCATGAGATAATTTAGGGACTTTCTCCTTACTACAAGATGGACTAGGATTGAATAATAAAAAAATAAAATATTATGAAAGTATAGAACAAAATTGAATATCCACTAATTGAGAAAATCTAGCGATGTGTTCCCCCCTACAAGAGAAGCTATAGCTCAATATTTAATGAAGATTCATATTGTTGGGGACCAGATCCACTATTTGAGGGATTTTGGATGGTAAATCAACCCTCGTTTCAAGGAGGTTTCTTCCCCCATCAATGTGTATACGTGAAATTCAAATTAACCTCTAGGGGAGAGGAATTTTTGGTGTTCTTGTGAAGAAAGCTTATTATTTAGCAATTCTAGTTTCCTTTCTAGGAGGGATATACTTGAATTGATTCTAATAATGAAGTTTGGTTTCATTTTCAACTTCCAAGGCTTTTTTTTCCATATAAATTTGAGTATCCTTGGGATTGACCATCCTAGGACTATTTCTATTCTTTCCAACATTTTTTTGCTTAGTTACGTTTATCATTTTTTCACTTAGTGTTCATGCTTCATTTGTTTTAGGTTATATTGATTAAATTATTGAAATGATTTTTTTTTAGGTTATTTAAATAATATATAGTGTGTTACATCGCTAACGTATTTTATTGAAGTGATTTCCATCATTGGATTACCTAGATTAGCTTACTAGTTTTGAATGTTTTGGTTTTAGTAGTAAATTTCTGTTCAATTTTAGCATGTGTTAATGAACTTATTTTGAGTTGATTCCACTTGTATTGAAGTGTCAAAAAATTAAAATTAATAACACAATTCACCCCATAACATTGTTATTTGATTATCTTAGTAATTTGGGTATTTAGATCAGCTTACTAGTTCACTATTCTAAACTTTCTGGTTTTTAGTAGTAAATTTCTGTTGAATTTTAGCATGTTTTCATTAATATATTTTGAGTTGATTTCGCTTGTATTGAAGTATTAAAACATTCAAATTAATAAACAAAATTATCCCACCACATTTTTACTTGATTAGCTTAGGCATTTGGTAGGTTAACTTGAAAAACAAACTTGCTAGATGTTTCCTATAGCAAAAGAGAGTTTACTATAGTAGTTCATTTTCAAGCTCTTCCCTTACCCATATTCACTACAAATTCATGTTATAAGTAGATTTATGTATTATCATATCCCATGAACACTCTAATAACAATTTGGTTGAGATAAGGTTTGGTTATGTCACCATTTAGCTTCTGCATTGTTTTCCTCTTGAATGTTATTTTTTGCTAGTCAAGATTTCCTTTCCCACAATTACTTTAAGCAAAGTGCGATTTCTTTCCTACAAGAGTAATATAGGAATTTCCTTTACTACAAATCAGAATAGATTTCCTTTACTATTATTTAATTTCAAAAACTAGATTAGATTTTCTTTGTTTCATTTTATTATGTGTATTTTACATTTTTGCAAATAGAATAGATTTCCTTTTTGTCATTTACTTTTCAACAAAAAGTGAATAGGTTTTCTTATTTCTATTTACCTTCTGAAACATAGAATTGATGTCTTATCTAGATATTTTCTCTTTTGAAGTGGTTTCATTGCCTCTTTTCACTTGCATCAAAGGGAGTTAGACTAGGAAGAGGAAGGCGTCTGCTGCACATAGAGTGCAGACCTCTCTTAAGTTTGTATGAACCCCGTATTGATAATTAAAGTTGAGCCCTTAGGAGTTCCAAAGTTCTTGTTTTAATACTAAGGGTCATCACTAAGTATTCAAAACCATATATTTTTCAATAAGGATTTGAATACAGAAATAATGATGCACATGGAAAGCTACATAATTAATATGAACTAGACTACTCAAACCAACAATCAGAGGCCTAAAAAAACCTAGATAATCAAATAAAAATAGAAATTAAATTCATATGAGAACTATGTAGAAGTGGATATCTCCACCATGATTAGGTTGGTGTCCCCTTGAATGCAACCACTTAGTCCCAGAGTAGCAGCAAATTTAGCTTCAATCCTTTTGAGACATGCCCCGATTTCTTTGCAGTGGAGCACTAACTTGTCTACCATCAGAAAAATATCTTCTTTGACATCATTTATATCCATAATTGTATTCCATATTGTTGTATCCTTGAGATAGATTTTGGATAGAAAAATATGCTAAGTTACTGGTAAAAGTTTTTAAAGAAAGGTTTTAATTCAATTTAACTTCTTTTTTATGAACTATGGGATAATACCTTGTGGATGTCTAATCAACAAGCTAGCTTCCAACTAAGGCAAACAACTAATTCAGATGATTGTGGTTATAGAAGAATTGAGAAAATATTATAACATATTTTATAACATTCAATGAATACTTAAATGCATATAAATGAAGAAAACACACATAAATAATATTCCGTTTGTTCTGAAACATAACAAAACTTTAATTATATGAAATAATGGACAATAATCTAACCATTCCATCATAGGTATGATAAAAGAAAATAGATTCTATCATAAATCCCTGTGTATAGCATAACATTTCCATAATATAAGGAAATTTGTCTTTAATTTAGCATCTTAAGATATATCATATAACTTCAAATAATTTCACATATGAAACCAAGATGCAAAACTTACAAGAGAAAAAATATAACAAAAGAGTGCACATTACCAATAGTTGAAAGAAGAATCTTTTGATTAAAAATTGTAGTAATATTTTCCCCACATACAAAAATATAATTTATCTCTAAGAATCTGAGCCCTTTTCTTGAGGTCTTCTTGAGTTTTTATATAAAATAACTATAATATATTATTTTTGTAGATGCAACCTTTTAGAAACTAACTAATAAAAATAGAAATAATTTACAAACATCAAATAGTTTTTGTCCACTTATCCATTCCTCTGACTGAATTCTATTATTGAATAAAGAAGATTTATGAGGCAAATTTAGCCAACCACTCCCAATTTGACATGACTAGATAGTTGTATGATATCATATTCCTATAGGCAATATCCAAATATGTATACTTTTGATAGGTTGGAGTAGTTAAGAACAACATTTAAACTTGATAGTGAATGTAAAAGTCATTCATTAACTTTATCCACTATAGTTGGTCTCTTTAATGTTCCACTCATATCTAAAAAGTTGTTTGAATTTTCTTTGGTTCTTAATAAAGCTTCTATATATGCATACAATGACATCAACCTGCCACTATGATCCCAACAAGAAGGCATATCTATTTCTTTCAAAACACTACAAGCAAAATACTTTTTGGTAGAGGTTTTTGTGGAGGCCCCTATAAAAATAGCCCAAAAATCGGTTTGTAGCGGAGGTCACTAGCAGAGGTGGGCAGGAAGATGTTTTAGTGAATGATTCTTTGATGGGGCGTCTAAATTATTCAAGTGCACGAGTGGTTTATTATCCATACATGCACCAGATTTTCATATAACATGGTGCACGATATATTTTTTTTTGAAAAATAAAAAACCACAGTGCTCTAAATACCCAAATGCGCCAGTGCTTGAATATTTTGTAGCACTAGGCTCCTTCATATAGTGAAACATACCAGTGTTATTCGATAATGTCGTCCTGGTGTGGTAAACGCATAACAACACCCCACGGAATCTTATAAAGTGTACCGATACACGATTTCTAATTTATAAAAAAGTATCGGTTCTATTTTGTAACGACAACACCAGTGTGTTACTAGTAACGTAGATCCTTGGGGCATATCGATAAAGTACCACAATAATTTTGAATTAAAATAAATAAATAGGTGCTTTTGGATATAGCTCGCCTCGGTGTACTTTGTGAAATGCACCAGAGGATGGTTAAATAAGAAAATCCTCCTGACCATAATTTTCATTTTTACTATCTGTAGTGAGGGAGAGCTTGAAGAATCAGTGCCACTCTTGCCATCCGCAAGCACCCTAATGTTAGTGCTTCTCTTTCTCACCACCTTTCAGTACCGTTCTCACTCTTTGAGTTTCCATTTTTTTCAAACGGTGTGAAAATTTGTTTTTCTCCATTACATGTTTATGGTAATATTTATGTTTCTTTCTAATTTAAGTTTTTAGTAGATTAGAATTGCAAATTAGATTGAATTTTTCATTGCTTTTGCAATTTTTTTATTTTTATTTTATGCATGGTGCAATCAATATGTTTGGCTTGCGCTAGGAGTGGTGCACCCTGAAAATTTATTGGGTGCACCACATTTCGGTGCATGAACATAATGCACCGCCATTGTGGCAGTGCGTTTTGTAAATACAAACGCACTAGGAAATATGTGACATATTTTCTCTTAGTGCATCACTCCTAGTGTTTTTATATTTACAAAACACACCACAAATAAATATTTAAAAATATTCTTGTAGCTTGGCACGTTTGATAACCTGAACATATCATACTAGTGCCAACAAGTTATACGTGTTCGTCGGTGCACAAGTATGTCACACCATTATGAGAAGTTAAATTTATGAAACACCGACGGTGTGTCATACTTATGTGTACACTGTTACTAGTGCAATTATAGTTGAAAGCGCACCGTATTGGTGCATGAATGTCTTTTGAGTGCATCAGTATTTTTTTTTTTAAATTGAAGTTTATGTTTCGATAGTCATAAATATATGTTTCATTTAATAAAAAATATTGCATTTTATTTATTAGGCTAATGTATTTTATATGTCAATCATGTAGGAGACATGTCAATAGAAGGCGCAACAGGTAGATCCATACAATATGGTCTAACCATGGCAGGAAGAGAGATGGAGAGGGATTTATACCCTTGCCCTATTACTCTAGCAACCTGAGCGCTCTTAAGGAATATAGGCCTCCTCAAGTACTATGAGGAGGGTACATCCTTGGAGGTGCACTATGTCTTATTAGTGAATCTCATCTGTCGATGGAATGGCTAGAAAAAAGCTTTCCATGTCTATCCTAAGTTGTGGTATAGGCCCACTGAGGAGGACATATACTTTATCACAAGCCTATCGAGGAGAGGGGAGGATTTCCCTAGTTCTGTGATGTTCCCCATTGTGTTACAGTTGAGAGTCAGCATGCATACACTCAGAGATATTTCTGACCTCATGTGATCCTCCATCATATTTTTAGGTCCAAGGTGGACAACTACAAATTTCTTCTTTTCCTATAGAGGAGGCTAGGTGCCTCTCATTATTAGTCAACACCATTGCAAATTATTGTGGTGGTGGGAAGCTCATTAGTTTCCCTCTTCTGTATTATGTTCATTATTTTATTTAGGTGTCACATTGCATCAGATGGTCTGCCATTTTTTTGAGGTTGTTTTTCACGACTTTAGATAGATGTCGTGCATCGTCGAGACAGGGAAGGGAGACCTTCTTTCGATATATTTTGTTTATTTTTTGAGAGGTTTCTGAAGACGAGGCTTACATTTGATCATCACCCTCGTAGGCCGATCATTGAGGCCCAGATGTGCATGTGGGGGAAGACGATGCCAAAGAGGGGCATGCCAGAGTTTTTTGCCAGGATTTTGGATGAGGTTGTGACACTATTAGCTAGTGTGGATGACAATTCATTTTGCATGTTGGGGTATCCATACACAGGGATTTATTAGAGAAGGTATCCCAACATCTTCTTCACAGTGGATGACCGTCCAAATTATAGAGGTAATATTAGTGTTTTCTTTAAATGAATCTAGTTTCATTTTCTTGTTTTAATGAATTAGAATAAAATTTGTTCTAACACACTATTTAACTTGTTTTATTAAATTGTTTAATGAAATTGTCTAATTATTTTTGTGTACTATATATTTTGTAGACATAGGCTCATATGTTGGGGACTTTTCTCGCTCCCCCACTGCCATATGGATGAGATGAGGAGATGGGCGAGGTCCGGTAGTGTGAGGTGCATCCTCAAAGGCATGTGGGCGTTCGGGGGCAGAGGACTGCTATGTGATTTTGGATGGACTACTGTGATAGATTGGCCAGAGTTTTGGTTCGACAGAGAGTTCACACTGTAAGGCCTCAAGATATCAGCACAGATGCAATGTTCATGGATCTTTATAGGTATTGTCAGCTAGATTTGATGTCTCTTATGCGACATGTCATCGGAGCTAGTAATTTACTAGCAACGATGAGGGTTACAGGGCATCATGCAGTAACACATCCATCAGATGAGGGTGGTCATGATGATGATGAGGGTAATGATCATGATCATGATTATGAGGATGGTGATGATGATTCTTCTGGTGGTGCGAGCGCATCATATGATGATCGTCATAGTGTCGATGATCCTTTTGGTAGTACACATGCTCATTAGTCGCTTGATGATGAGCAAATGCTAGAGCTAGAGGATGTGTCGTATGTTTCTCCTAACAAAGAAGAATGACCACCTTCTCCTGTACACTAGCCACCTTGTAATACATACCAACCACGTATTGGCCTTCCACCTCAGTTGAGTTTGACATATGTACTTGATCACGCAGTAGTTGACCATCCATTGTCTTTTACTGTAGAGCAGGCTACAAGCACTAATAATTCTATTTTATCATATATGTGATTGCACTTATCTGACTTTATGATGTAGTTATTTGACTTTTATCTCTCTCTCTCTCTCTTTCTCTCTCTCTCTCTCTCTCTCTCTCTCTCTCTCTCTCTCTCTCTCTCTCTCTATATATATATATATATATATATATCTATATCTATATATATATATATATATATATATATATATATATATATATATATATATATATGGTGCATTTTTTTGTTCATGTTTATGTACTTACTTTATATGTCAGTGTTGATGTGTATATTGTTAGGTCATGTTCGATATGTTCATTTAATGTGATTGCAGATAGATGTGTACGTGGCAGTAATTATTTGACATGAGATTTATATTAATTTTAGGATGTGTGTGGTGATGATTTTAGATTACAATCATTTTCTTTTGTTACATTTGATCATGATGATGTTTCCCTGTTACGTTATTACATTTGTGTGCTAGCTAATTATCTTTATATGTGCTCCTAAAAGTGTATATAATTAGATGATGGTAGTGAATTCGAATGTGTATCTTAGATGATGTTTATGTTTGTTAGATGATTATCATCATTATGTTTATTTTTATGAAATAATATTTATTATAGATTATGTATTAGTTAATTTATAACAAACTTTTATATATGAAACGTTGGCAAAGGGAGCAACAACAATTGGAACTACTTAGCAAAATAATGAAAACAAAAACATACAAAAATAGTAGAAATGATGAAATAACACAAGTACATATCACTCTCCATTGTCATCACCTTGATTATTTTCCTCGACACTTGGCATGATAACATTGCTGTTCTCAAAATTATGTTTTGATCTAGGGACGTGTCTTAATACGAGCCACCAATCCCTTTCTAACACATCTAGGTAAAAAACCACTTGGTCGCAATGTTTTTGGAAAACAAAAGTCTCCCTAGCTTCCTGCCACATCTTTCTAGAGTTGATAGATATCATCCCACTATCACAATCTTCCTTTACATTATTTTGATCAAATGTGTCCCACCACTTGCACCTAAAAATAACACATTGGAATGAAGGTAAGTCCACTTCAATGATCTCTTGTATCTTTCCAATGTAAC
Source organism: Pinus tabuliformis (assembly GCA_031772625.1). Taxonomy (NCBI): domain Eukaryota; kingdom Viridiplantae; phylum Streptophyta; class Pinopsida; order Pinales; family Pinaceae; genus Pinus; species Pinus tabuliformis. Next base: position 1,084,682,293 of record CM062818.1, read on the forward strand.
CTAATGTCCCCTGCATTAGGTTTTGATCATGGAGGCTAGCATGACTAGATTGATCGAACTTGATTTCCACTTCACAGTCTTGTATCATGCATTATTCATCGACATCCTCCATGTGAAATTGATGTCCATATTCCCACATAGATGGGAACAAATGCACCTATAAAAAAGTCAAAAGATCATAATTTCATGTGTCTAATAACCCAAACATAATTAAAATATAAAATATATATAGATGTTACAATTGAAAGGTGCAATATGAAGTTCAAATTGTACAGAAAGATATTATAATTACCGAATTTATGCAGCCAATCCCTATGTTTAGCGCATCCTCTTAAACACGTGGGTAATGACTAGATGCACCATATTTCTTTCTGACTTGATCAACAACCCAACTGTTAGGGCATGTCATTGACATATTTTAATTTAAATGATTAGGATAATGCATGCTTCTACCATTCAAATTTTGAATCCTTTCCTGTCACTTTCCCATTTCCTCCTCTTCTCTTCATGCAATGTGACCCACAGTTGTGTCCCTTCTACATTGTAAAGAATGAATTTGTTTATGGCTTCAATTTCTGAATTCGCTGATGAAATCAAACCAGCATGCATATATATATATATATATATATATATATATATATATATATATATATATATATATATATATATATATATATATATATATATATATATATATATATATATATATCAATATATATAGATATATCTATAGTACCTATGAGTTCAAAATATACATTAATATGAATTTCAATGTGAATATTTATTGTCTAGTAATTTGAAAAATGATAAGCCTACACTTACTCTTTATCACGCACCTTTTTCCATTCATTTTTTGAGAAGCTACCCTTCTCTTTTGTCTTCATCCCTTTCATCGTCCCAAATTTCTACACCTGGTGTTTTTCAATCTGCTTGATGTACTCATTGACATAATAGAAATACTCATACAATATATACCCGTCTGCCATAGACCCCTCGGGTTTTTCCCCTTTTCGAACAAAACCTTTCAATTTCTTCATGTACCTCTATAAGAAGAACGTCCAATGACAAGAAATGACCCCAACTAGTTCAACCTCATCTACTAGGTGAATTAGGACATGAACCTACAAGTCCATGAAACTCGACAGTTCATTCTCAAACTTACAAACAATCTCAGTTATCTCTTGACGCCACCATGGAATGCTAACTAGATGAATCTCCTTTGATGTGATCCAATGTACAAATGTAGATAATCTAGGTATGACACGTCATACGTCATGGAGGAAGTCACAGTTCACACACCCACGCACGAGTAGAGGATAATTACAATGCATAGTAAATAGTACATTATACAAAAAATAATTATAAAATATCCCATTACATAAAAATAGAAATAATATTAAAATCATGTTTTTGACATACATACTCTTAGAAGGTTCAAATAGTCATGTGAATTGAACCTTGACAAATGGTCATCCATGGTCAAGCAACATTGTAGTGAACACCCATATAAATAAGGTACCCTCACATAAATTTTAACTTCCTTTGCCAAAGAAAGATCATATTTCTTTAAAATCCATGGGACATCACCTTCTTTGAAAGACTAATAGGGGCCAACCTCTCCTCTAATTTCTTGTCTTGGCCAATGTTTCTTTTTAGGTTTTGAAGAAATAAGATCTCTCTAACAACCAATGTGTCACTTTATTTTGATTATATGTGCCTCCATAAAGAATATGAAGCATTTTTAAATATATGCATGGGATCTTGTAACTAGGAAATCTCAAGATGCTCCCAATATGGGAGCTCATAAAAGAAAGATTTCCTTTTCATCCCAATGGGACATTTATCAACATGGGTGTCAAAGTAATATGGATCATCAAACATAGGCTCCCTAATTGAATCAAACATTTATGAAGAATCTTTTTCCTTCTCTATCTCATATGCTCTAAGCTATCCAGTTGGTGTCATTATTGTAGGCCTTTGGGTTCTCTTTGGTTTACCATTGAAAGTGAATGTTTCTCTTCTATAAGTGTGTTCTTCTGGGAGGAATACCCTAGAGGAATCATACACTATATTTCATAGGTGGTCGTACCACTTGGCCTTCAGAGAAGGTCCACAATATTTACATCCATGATACCTTTTTGTTACAAGACCCGCGAAATTATTATATATAGGCTGACACATTAGCAAAAATGAAGATCTCAATAATTGTAATTAATTAAATTAATATGTGAAACAATATTGTTACTAAACAGATCAATAAGAATGTAACTTACCAGAGAAAACTCCTAAGCCTAGATAATCAAGTATGGTGTAAGCACATATGCCATACAATGTAAAATTCCTCTCTATTGTGATGGGTATTGATACATCATACACATTTATCCCTTCCCATAATTCCTTAAATTCATCTACCAATGGTTGTAAGTAGATATCCATATTCATCACTTCTCTTCTACCATGTACTATAAGAGCCAACATAAGATGTCCATTCTTCACGGAAAACCATCGAGGGATATTGTTATTGATCACTACTATAGACCAAATAGAAAATATGGTGTTTTGAAGGAAATATGATTTGACACCATCCATGGATATGCTAAGTTGTAGACTTCATACTTCATCCGTGATTTTTTCAACCCATGTATCCTCTATATGCTTCATGGGTATTGAATCTGTTCGGATTCACATAACTCCTAAATCACTTCTATACGAGGCATTCCATCCTTGAAACATAGCTAATTCTTTGCAACGAAAGAGTCTTTGAATCCTTGGAATTATATGGATGTGATTCAATATCTTATGAGGAGGACCATGTGCTTTGACCCCTTTTTTTATTTACGATACCTGCCCACATTTCAGACATATCTCTTTGTCTCCATCTTCTTCTCTATATAGGATATAATCATTCAGATGTGCATGACATGATATGTACTAAAAGCCCACTGGGGCTTAACTCAATGAACCTCTGACATAGCATGCATTCATGGCAAACTAAACAATACCCTTAATTTAAATACATATTGGAAAATACCTTTAAAAATCACTTTATTTAACCCCTTACGAATACGAACTTAATACACCTTCCCAATTTAATAAACACCTACTTTCATTAGATATTATAGGTATGATTTTTTCACTAACATTTTTTATACCCCTTTATATTTTTTCATTAACTTTGAGCTCTATTTTTTATACACAACATATAAAACACCTTTAACCCTATTATATGTTCAATATAATATGTCATTTTCCCCTCAATATATATCCCCAAATATGAATACATGTGGTATGGTATTTCTCTCGCAGTGAAGCCCCCATGTCAACACACAACATTTTCAATGACTAGTTTGCCTCTTTGCCTCAATGAGAAGAACCTTATCTTTGAATATCCTGCAGTTGGTGGGAAATATAATTGTAAAATGTCAATATTTAACATTCATAAAACTGACCATTTTTAAATTTGATTGTGTGACAAAATATAAGGAACTTGATCAATCATGTAAGTCAATTATCTAAATATTGCCAAGAAACATGCACTCGACATGCCAAACTTTGCTTTCATATTGTTTAACAACATCATTGTCCCCAGTTGAGTATAATTTGACTTCCTGCCAAGTCCAAAGAGACGAGTGGTGGAAGCAGATTACAGGCATTCAAATAAGGTATCAATGATACGAGCATCATCCCCTAGGTTATCGTTCTGGAATGCATCTGACAACATTGAATTCATGATAGTCGTATCCCATAAGTAATCTTCCATACCAACCACCATTTGATTTCCTCCATTTCTGACTTATTATGAAGAACTACTATTGTTTTAGTCATTCTTAATTGGTGAATCTAAATGTAGTAGGAACTGAATAGGTGGTTGATTCAACCATTCTTTGTATGCTTCCTCTATGAGTCTTGCCCTTAATTAAACATTCTCTCCATTTGACATTGCAGTGGGGTGCACCAGAAGATGGTAGGTGGGTCACTCATCATCACTAGAATCCTAATTTAAAAAAATGTTGAACGTCATTAGTACAATATCAATGATATTAGTAAGCAGGACAAAGCAATTGGCTTGTTGAAATTTCAGTATACCAAACAATTATTACCATCATTGATCTAAGATTGTGGCTAGAATATGCCATGTTCCAATTAAAAGGGTGAAGAGGTTGCCCATTTTCATTTACCAACTTCTTGTGATATGTTTCTCCTGATAAGAGCTTACGAAGTTTTTGAAAATAATATGGAGTAATATTGTCTGGATTTAAACTCGAATATGAATCTGGATCCTGCAAATAATTTTCATACATTTTTATTTAAATTGACATGGATTATAAAAATAAATTAGATAATTGAAATATAAATAAAATCTAAACTTACTCGAGATGGAAAGGGAGAACTTTGTGAAGGTTTTTGATTAGGAATATGGAATGAGATGGATTTTGAAGAATTGACCATTGAAATTATTGAGATCTTTTCCCTATATTTGAGAAAAATAAGAAATAAAATTTTGTGTGAATATCTAAAATTAATCTCGAGGACCATATAACCACAATCTAAATTTCAACGTAGTTTTGAAACCATTTTTCAAGAACAAGACAACTTTAAGCGGAAAATGTATACTATGAACTATTGTAATTCATGTGGATGTATCCTAAAGGATAATTTGAGACTGATATGCCATTTTATGTGAAAATAAAATTTCAGATAGCTTTTAAACCCCACTCGTGCACTAATAAAAATCAACCACACCGGTGCTTTGAAATAATAAGAGCACCGGGGGGTTCAAATAATACCCGCACTGGTTTTCAGCATCCCGAAAAAAATAAAAAATAAGTTATCATATCAGTGCTCTTTCACATAAAAATGCAATAGTATGTCTAAATAAAAAACAACATCGGTACACAACTATATCATGAATTTAGAAAAAGAATGAATTAAACCATCTCAATGCTCTTTTAAATATAGACCACACCATTTAATTAAAAATAATAATAGCACTCTTTTGGGATTTTGAAAATTAAAAAAAGATTGAATCATGTCGGTGCATTGAAAAATATGGCGCCTTGGAAATTTCAATGTGTTTTTTATATATACGCACTGGTGCACTTGACTATCGAACACACTAATGTGTGAAGAAATTCAACAAAAATCGTTTTCTCTAAATTAAAAACCAGCTGTAACGGATTTTTCGAAATCTAATTTCATAAAGACTTTTAAATAGTAAAAAGTTATTCACTATTTCATTATTTAACCTAAAATTTCAAGGGAGTGATTTGCAAGAGAGGTATACCAGGAGCATTGTGCAACAACAATAAAATAATTTGGAGCAACATAGCTATTTAGAAGGTCAAAAGATAAAAGGTACTTTGATTAAGTCAAAAACTTGCACAGTAAGTTTTAAATTTTATTGTTTATTTTACTAATAAAAAAAATTACAATTTTTGTTAGGGTTTAATTAAAAGAGAGACCAGGTGTAAGAGAATATCATATCAAAGCTGCAAAATATATTGGATCCATCGAAAGATTAGAAGTTGAAAGGTATGATTCACTCAAAATTCTGGATAGCAAGAATCTTAAATTTTACTTCGAAAATAATTTACAATTTCTGTTAGAGTTATTCACAATTAAGAAAAAACTAATTAAAAACTTGTATAATAAAAAAAATACTATAGATTTTACTAGTAAAATTTTTTATGATCTCTGTTCTTATTTAAATTTAATTAAAATTTAGAAAAAGAAAGAAAAGGGAGAAAAAAAATCAATACTTACCTTAAACCCTTTCTTATTCCTACAAAATTTCACATTAGGGTTTAACTTTTTCTACCACTTCACAATTAGGGTTTTTCTTTAGGCATTTTAGATTTAATGGGTTTGTGTACTTACTATATATATGATGTTTGATATATAAAGTAGGGGAATCACTTATTGAATTAGATCCAAACCTTGTTGGCCCTCTTCGTCTTTTTTTTAAATGGTTATATGTTGCATGATGCACACTCTGTAACATAACACATTGGTGCTACCTGAGTAATACAACGCACCAGGAGATTATAACACTTTTTATTTTGTCTAGTTCATTGATCGTTCCTCCTGTGTAATATAACACGCCGACGTGCTTGTTCCTAAAAGCAATGTTAAATCATTGTGGTGCATTGATCCTTACAAATCACACCATCATCCCTCTTCGAGTTTTAAGAAACAACTATGTGTTTCGTGGTGCACCCTATGTAACGTAACGCATCGATGCTACCTGAGTACTTCAACACACCATCATATTATAACACTTTTGATTATGTCAAGTCTTCTCATTGTTGCTTTTGGTGTAATATAACACACCTAGGTGCCTATTCCTAATAACACCGTTAAATATGTGCAATTTGTTTAATCTTACAAATCACACCATCCTAATTTAAAATTATTTTTAAAAAATAATTTTCCATGACAGAGTTGAAAAAATAAAATTCTGGTGCGTTTAATCTTATAAACACACTCACGCACTTATTTAGATAAACACACCGGTTACTAGAGTTATTTTTGGATGAATTTTATTTGATTTATTTGTAAAATATATCTAATGGATTTTGTATTGAATGGTATAGGTTGTATATTAATAGAAAAAATGTCTCAGAAGGTCTCAAGTAACAAAAATATTGATTGACACAATGAAAACACACCAAAAAAATTTAGAGAAGGTGAGTTCTTTGTAAATTCTTTACAAAATTAATATGTTGAACTATATGTAAGTTTAACTAATATGTATTAGTTGGTGTGTGTCATGCAAATGCACAAAATGAACAAGGTTGATAATATTATTTCTAATCTAAGTGCAGAAGAGTGTAAAAGTCTGATAGAAAAATTGCAGAATGATGAATCAAATAAATGGAAAAATATTATTCAATATGAGTTTTTCTTTTAATTTTCATTAATAATATACTTAAGAATATTATATAACTTGTTTCAAACAATCTAGTAATTCATATATATTTAATGTCCTACAAAGAACCAAAATGAAGGAAAATATCATTGTTGTTCTAAGAAAAGAAAAATTATGGAACATGTAAATCACGATGAATTGGTCCTTAGCTCATCTGGAGTGGTGCTGGAGGTTAATGAAAGGGGGGATGTTTTTTATAGAACAATGAGGGATCTAGTGGAATGAACGTATAAATGTACTTTCCACTTACAATACAAAAATCAATGCAATGATTATAAGAAAAGAATTATATCTAAACTACAGGAAGCATTTCTAGATAAATGGTCAATGCGATATGCGAGACTTGCAATATAAAAAACATACAACAACAAAAGAGAATCATTCAAAAGGTAGTATTCCTAATTGTATAAAATGAATTTTTAGAATTATATGTATATATTATTACAAACCATTAATTTATGAACATCAAATTTTTTATATGTAGTTTTCATATATCATTATGAAAATAGTTTATTACTTTCTTCAAAAAGATTATGAAAATCCCAAATGATCAACGCACTAATATACGAAACATGCCAGTAGGAATGTCCAAAAAAGTGTATAAGGAGATGGTCAAAGAAATGGACATAATTGAATCAATGGAGTATCCATCTCAACAAAAACGTGCTTCAAATGTATGTAATCATGATTGCATTTGTACATATAAAAAATAATTTAGCATTAAATATTAATTTTAAAGTATTCTGTTGTAGAAAAGAAAACAATATGGAACTCATTCAACACATAAAACACGGCGACAAGGAAGAAAACAATTGATTTCAAAGTTTGTGAGTAATTTTAAATATTTCTTTTTACAACTTAAGCTTTCAGTTTAGTATATTTTAAGTTGTTTTACAACTGCCATCCTTGAATGTCTTCAAAACAGTGTTAACATACAAAGAAGAGCCATCAGAAGAATTGATTGACATTGGGTTAAATAATAGTTGCGAGTATATGTTGGCATTTAAAAAACTAATTGTGGAATTTGTAAGTATCTATGTTGTTTTACTTCTGTGACTATAATTAATAGAAAACAAAATATTTTGTATTAAATATATGATTTATTATGGGGTATCAAACTTGCAGGAAACAAAGAATGGAACTATGCCAAAAAAAGAATTGTTGAAAAAAGGCATGAGATTTGGTTTTGAAAGAATGTGTATAATTCATGAGTCACTTCATGTTATGGTACATTAATTTTTTTATTTACATTGATGTATATTATTTATTTCAATTTCCATTATTCTCACCAATGTAGATACACTCGTTGCACTTTATTTTTATTTTTACATATGGAAAAGGATCAAGAAAATGAAAACAATTGATGCAATCAACAAAACGTTCCCCCAAATCAATTCATGAAAGTAGCTCGATCACTGCCTACAATTCCAAAGAATAATGATGATCTACGTGGATATCAATGCAACCTGTTGTATTTTTTTAAATAATTGTATGTGCAAATCATAAATTTCGTTTAACGTAATCATGGACATAGTGTCCCAATTGAAAGACAAGGGGATACCAATAACGATCCCATTTTGTATGACAAAGAGCTTCTTATTGGTATATTATAAAATTCATTGTAATGTATTCTATCTTATTATCCAATGTCGCTATGAAATGTTACACCACTTATTAAATATATGGATGATTAAATATTATAATGAAGAGATGTGAAATGCGCTAATATAATAAATTAATCCAAACATCATATACAAATTCACTAATCAAATATTAATTTATATGAATATTTTTATAAGACATATATTGATTTCTCATTGAACAACGAATTTAAAAAATTAAAATAATTGCATTTTTACTAGTCGATGTCTCCAAAAAAGAGAAAATATCGTACAAAAACATTGGCGTGTCCATAACATAACAACGCACTGGTGCTTTTATTTAAATAAAATCACTGTGACATCATATTTTTGCATAATTGACGCATTTTCAGAAAACAACAACACTAGGGATTTAGAGTGTTATGAAACCAACTCAAAAAAGGATAGAAAAGATAGATCAATGCCATAGAAATCAGCCTCTTCGAGGAGGAACCTCCTTTACATTACACAAATGAAAAGTTCTTGGATGATACAACTGAAAAAAACTCCTTTCTATATATTGGAGTTTAAGGGGTCACAATATAATCAAAGCCGACATAACTATAAGGGCACAACAATAACAAAAGTAGGCTCCTATGGGGTAGAATGGGGACAACCGGGGCACAACAATAACAATAAAGGCTACAATGACAATAGTAATGGGGGAATCACTAGCATTATAGGGACCTAATATGCCCCTCACCTTCAAAAAAGTGTTGTCCTCAACTCTTGAGTAGTTCTGGATTTTTCTGTATAAAATTCTCATCCTCCCATGTGGAATCGTCAGCATGTAAGTTCTTCTATTTGATGAGATACTCTAAAATTGGTCGATTTCATAGCTGTCAGTTCTTTTCATGTGACTGCTTCAAGTTCCAATATGATTTTTCCTTCCTCGCCAAGTTCTGGCAATATTGTTTGAACTAGGAGCTTGTCATTAATAAACTTCTTTGAGCATGAAACATGGAAAACAGGGTGCACTTGGGAAGCTGCAGGAAGCTCCGATTTGTATGCCATAGTACCAATCTTTTGCAACATCTTGTATGGACCATAATACTTTGGTGATAATTTATTATCGTTCTTAGCTTTCTTGAGGGATATTTATTTATAGCGTTATAGCCATAGAAATACCTAGTCACCTATATCAAAACTTCTTTTTCTACGATGTTGATCTGCCTATTGCTTCATTCTATTCTGTGCGAAACTTAGGTTATCCTTTAAGAGTTGGGGAACTTGTTGTTGATGCTCGATGTGATTTTCCATTGCTTGAACCTTAGAATTTTCTCTTAAATATGATGTGATGGATGGTGAGTGATATCCATAAAGTGCCATAAATGGGGTCATTTTTTCTACAGTATGGAAGGAAGTTTTATACCACCAATCAGGCAGAGGTAACCATTTGACCCATTGTGTATGTTTATCAAATACAAAGCAACGAAGATATCCTTCCAATCATTTGTTTACTATCTCAATTTTCCCATCAGATTAAGGATGATAAGATGAGCTATGAGCTAACTGAGTACCAAGAGAAGAAAATAATTCTGTCCAAAAAATTTCAGTGAAAATCGGATCTCTGTCGCTTAAAATAATCTTTGGGTTTCCATGTAGCTTTCGAATTGTTTCCATAAATGCAGTAGAAATTATACTAGCTTTAAATGGATGAGATAATGCGCAAAAGTGTGCATACTTGGTAGGTCTGTCAACTACCACCATGATGACACTCTTTCCTTTAGACTTGGGTAAACCTGTGACAAAATCCATTGAAACATCCTCCCAGCGTTGACTTGGAATGGATAAAGGTTGTAACAAACTCGGGGTCTTAATTGTTTCAAGTTTATTTTGTTGGAAAACCAAACATTCTGCCACACACTTTTGAATATCAGATTTAAGTCCATCCCAAAAACTTCTTTCTTAACCTTGTGGTAAGTCTTTAAAATCTTGAGTGCCCTCCTAAGGGAGAGAAGTGCAATTCCATGAATATTTTGTTTGAGTTGGGAATTCTGACATAGGTGTAAGGGACCTTTGTACCATAATGAATCATTTTTCCAGCTAAATGTATCAGATGTACTGGGATCTTGTTGTAACTTTTGAATGAGCTCCCACACTTCTTCATCATTCTTCCATTCATCCCTTGCTTCGTTTATCCAATCTGGTTGGATAATAGAAATGACACAAAGCAATTCTTCCACATCCTCATCCTTTCTTGAGAGTGCATCTGCTACAACATTTTGCTTCCCTTTTTTTTATATGATTTCAACGTCATAACCAACATCTTTGTGACCCATTTTTGCTTCTCTTCTGAAGACAATCTTTGTTCTAAAAATTATTCAAGACTATCATGATCCACTTTTACCTTGAAGTTTCTTCCCATTAGGTAGGGTTGCCATTTCTTAAGTGCATGTAGTATTACCAACATTTGCTTCTCATAAATAGCTTTGTGTAAATACTTTCTTTTGATTGGATGACTTTTGAAAGAAATGGGTCCTTCTTCTTGCATTAAAACAACACCAATTCCATTTCCTTAGGCATCACATTCCACAGTAATGATTTTTGTGAAGTCCGTGTAGCTAAGACCGGTGCTTGGCACATTGCCTCTTTAAGATGTTCAAAGGCCTTCATTGCTTCTGGAGTCCATAAAAATGCATCTTTCTTCAATAATTTTGTTAGAGGTGCTTCTAGTCTCCCATAATTCTTAACAAACTTGCGATAATACCCTGTAAACCCGAGAATCCTCGCAGATGCTTTATGGATGTGGGGATTTTCCATTCCTTAATGGCTTTAATTTTACTAGGGTCTACCTTAACATCTTCATGACATACAATATGACCCAAATATTCCACCTCTTTTACTCCAAAGAAACATTTGGATCTTTTTGCATATAATTATTTCTCCTCCAATAGTTTGGGCACCCTGTCAATGTGTTGAACATGATCCTTCCAAGAATGGCTATAGATTAGCATATCATCAAAAAATACTAACACAAATTTTCTAAGGAAGGGTTTGAAAGTGGAATTCATCAAACCTTGAAATGTAGAGGGTGCATTGGTAAGGCCAAAAGGCATGACCAAAAATTCATAATGAACCTCATGAGTTCTAAATGTTGTTTCAGAATGTCTTTAGTCTTCATTCTGATTTAATAATATCCTGAATGAAGATCCAACTTGGTGAAGTAAATTGATCCATGCAATTCATCCAATAGTTCATCAATGACAGGAATGGGAAATTTATCTTTAATAGTGAGCATGTTTAGCTCCCTATAATCTAGACACATGTGCCATGATCCATCCTTCTTGTGCACCAATACTACTGGAGCAGAGAAAGAACTTTGAGTAGGTTGAATTATACTAGCCTCTAGCATTTCTACAACAATACGTTCAATTTCACTCTTTTGGGCATAGGGATATCTCTAAGGCCTGATGTTTGGAGGAACACTTCCTGGAATCAAATGAATAGCATGATCATGATCACGAATAGGTGGGAGACCTTTGGAAGTCTCAAACACCTTGGAATGATTGTCAAAGGCTTTTTGAAGATCTAGAGAAGTAGATGACTTTGATGTGGGAACCTCTAGCAAACATAATTATGCAATTACACCTCGTTGTTATTTCTTTAGAATATTTTTCACTCCATTAGAGCTGATTATCCTTCCTAGTTTCCCCATGATACCTCTTAATTCAAATTCCTTTCCTTCTGAAGAAAATTTCATGAAAAGTTCTTGAAAATTAAAAGCTATTGTAACCAAGGATTCTAGCCATTGGACTCTTAGTATAACATCAACACCATCCATTGGAAGGGAAAGCATTGAGCTATTCAATACATATTCTCCCATGGATAGCTTGATATTATGGCACTTTCTAGAGAAATTTATGGTTCCTCCACTTACAACCATCACTTGACACTCTGGTGCTGGATATAGGAAGTAATTCAATTCCTTGGTTATTATGATGAATAAAATTATGGGTACTGCCCGAATCAATCAACACTATAAAATTTTTCTTCTTGATATGTCATTCTATCTTGATAGTTTGAGGAGTGGTAATTTTAGCCAATGCATTACAAGATATGGTCAGATTCATTTCTTCTTTCTCTAGGGTTTGTTTCTGGTGTATATAATCTTCTTTTGATGTTTCTTGTTCCTTTTCTTCCTCCTCTTCATGATCTATGTAAAATAATTTCTTCTCAGCACACTTATGGCCTTTAGTGTATTTTTATCACAAGTATAACAAAGCCCTTTTTCTATTTTTTCTTCCAATTGTTGGGCCGTCAACCTTGTAGGTTGTGGAAGGCTAGGGGAAACAACACTTCCATCCTTATAGTTGTGAGTGGTAGGATTCCTTGTTTCCATCATTTTGCTTTCCATTTTGCTTGCCAACCTTAATGCCTTATCGAAAGAGTCAGGTTCCCAAAGGTGAACCTCATGTTGGAAGTTATCCTTTAAAGTCCCTATTAACACATCAATCCTATGCTCCTCTCGAATATCTTTTACCCTTATATTCAATTTTTGGAAGTCCTCAATGTGCTCCATCATTGAACCCTTTTGTTTCAGGTTTATCAATTGGCTAAAAAAAGTGTTGTTTTTGTATCCTCATAATGTTCTATCATTTCTTCAGTAAAAATTGGCCAATTCCACAATTTGTTTACAAGAGAAAAGCCATTGATACCATACAAACAAATTTGGTTCCAAATATAAAGTTGCAATGCATACCACTTGTGTGTTTTGCACATTATGCAGATCGAAATATTGCTCCATCTTTAGTATCCATGTTACGCGATCCTTGCCATCAAACTTCCCCATATAGATCTTTGGAACATGGTGTGTCTTTGTTCCAATGTTAGAGTATATGAAGTCATGATCAACATTTATTTTGTTCTCATCATGAGTTTCCTCTACTACCTTTTCGCCATTAAGAAGCCTTTCGTGTAGCAACTTTGTTAATCCTTCCTTCAAATCTTCCATGTCTTTCTTCAAATCTTCAACTTTGTCATTCTTTGAATCATGATTAACATTTCTTTTATTCTCATTATGAGTTTCCTCTACTACCTTTTCGCCATTAGGAAGCCTTTCTTGTAGCAACTTTGTCAAACCTTCCACATATTTATTCCAATCTTCAATGTTGTCTTTCATACCATCCATCTTAGCTTCCATTCCTTTCTTTAAACCATCAATCTTAGCTTCTGTTACCTCTTGTGAGAGTGAAATTTGTTGCACTTGGTCTCGTAATTTTGATATATCATGTTGCATTTCTTCCTCGTCTTCATGAGTCATGCTAGAGCTTTCAGTTGCTTACTAGGTGTTTCCATTTCTTTCTTTGGGCCATTAATTAATGATAATTATGCTTCACTATGCCCTTTGAACTTCAAACTAATTTTTCAACCCAAAATTATGTGAAATTTTAAAAAGACTACACACCTTTTTTTTTTCTTTATAGAAGCTTGATATTGAATCTATTTTATCTCTGTAATTGTGAACTTCAAGCTCTAAAATTTATTCTTGTGGTAGCCTTCTGAGTCCTATTTCGAATACCATCAGTCTGATCAAAATTTTATTCTCCAAGAAAGAGTTATGCCAAATCTCCCAAGATGACCTGATTATATAGTTTTTCGGTAGATTAAACTTGTACGACGTGTCACATGTCAGTGTTTTCACCTTCATATTTAAAAAAGATACACAGACAACTACAGTCTGTCCAATCTCTGTAACTTCTTTCGAAATTTCAATCTGATGCTCGCCAAGAAAGTTATGGCGATTTCCCAAAGTCACCTATTTGTAATGTAATCTAGAAGCCTCCAAAACCCTAACTTCCTCATATCATATCTCTGAAAATATAGCAGGACAAGATCTCAAATTTGGACCCAAGGTTTACAACGATTTCAGCTCAAATGGTTTTTTTTAGTTTCTAAAACTTTGTATAGAAAAATTTATTGCGAACATACCACGATGACCTATTTGGAGCAGCAAAACCTAGAATCCAAACCTCTGATACCGAATGTTATGAAACCAACTAAAAAAAAGATAGAAAAGATAGATCAATGCCTTAGAAATCAGATTCAAGGTGGCAACCTCCTTTACATTACACAAATGAACAATTATTTCATGATACAAATGGAAAAACATCCTTTCTATATATAGGAGTCTAAGGGGTCACAATATAATAAAAGCTGACATAACAATACTAATATCAGGACACAACAATAATAAAAGTGGGTTCCTATGGGGCACAATGGGAAAAATGGTGGCACAACAATAACAATAAGGGATACAATGACAATAGTAATGGAGAAATCACTAGTATTGTAAGGATCGAACATTGAGTTTTCAAGGACCGATATTTATTTTAACTAATGCCCCGATGCATTGTAACTCTTAATGAACTAGTGCTTTCAAGAACTAACACCCCCTGGTTCTACAAACTATTATTTCCATTCCTAGTGAACTATTAAAATTAACAACACCAGACCCTCTATATATCAAGTGCAACAATGCATTCATGTAAACAAAACATGCCAGTGCTATGTGTTTACGAGAAAGCACTAGAACTACAATTATTTTGTGCATGCCCTAGAGTTGTTCCTTCATCAAAGAACAATCGAGGATTTTTTTATATAAGCATTGAAATGGTATATGTTTGAAGGTCCGATGCTCTTTGAGTTGAATGCATCAAGGATTTTTTGTTGTTGTAAGAACCAGGGTGGTATACATTTCAGGTTGTGGTTCTCTTTCAATTAAATGCCTCAGTGCTTTTAATTATGTATGAAGGCCGATGTGTTTCTATAAGTAGTGCCCCAGGGTTTCTTGTTTCATAAAGCACACCGAAAAAAAAAAAAAAAAACTTCAGCTAAAAATTTTTGCTGCCTAGATTTTTTCAGTTGTGACCAAGTTCTATTGTAAGCTCCACTAAAACATCCGTTCCCATAAAAAATTATTTTAGCATATGATTTTTGAAATTTTTTTCCAAGTTTATAACTTTAAAAACCTCTATTGTAACTTCCGCGAGAAGGTATTTTCCTTGTAATGAAACATTAAATATATAATTGAATGTGTCCACCTACTTTTTGTTGGGAAAAATGCTGAGAGGTGGGGTGAATTAGTATTTTAACTTTCACAATAAGGATTTTCTTTTTCAAACTATATATGTTATTTTCCTGGAACCAAACAACATATGTCTGTGCCTATAAAGAATGAAACCAACTTATATATAATAAAATTTGATAAACAACTAATTCATTGTCTAAAATTATAGTGTGCTGCATTTACTAAGTAGTAAACAGATGTAATAAGAACAAAATAAATCAACACACATAAGAAGAATAGATGAACACCAGGATTTTTTCGGTGGAAACCCAATGTGGGAAAAAAATACCATTGATGTTGTCTCAGTCTTCAATCTTCTTATAATAAAAAGTGTTTACAAGTTTTGAACTGGTGCAGACTTTTCCAGTACACAAGCATATACTTGCTGAAGGCTACAACCTTCACTCGTTTTCTAGCTTCTACTGAAAGGGAGCTCCAACCTCCTAGCTCTTGTACTGGCTGAAATGTTTACCAATAAATAAGCGTCGACCTACAGAAGGCTACTACCTTCACTCTTCCTCTAAGGACCACGTTTCATAAATTTTTAGACTCGATACTCCTAGTACACAACAATACAATATGAAGACCACGTTTCATCAAATTTTCATATTGGACCCATTAGTAACATCAATCACCACTGCAATACAATCATCAAATACAAATTCATCTATCAATAATCATTCAATTTGAACAATCAGATCACTGTCACTAGAACACAGAGCTGAACCCAGAACACTACATCAAGAACCAGAACCAACTGCAACCTCAAAAATTATATGTCAAAATGTATACACTACTTTAGTGAAGCTAACCTGCATGTATACGCTACTTTCTTTAACCCGACCTGCATATACCTCTAAAGATACTGACTCATAAAACTTTTGAACCAAAAACTGTATCAACCAGGGACATTTTGAAGATCTATTGTTAAATTATAGAGTTATAAATAGATAGAAACAAAGATCACCCTTCTCACTCAATCAGTCAATCAACGAGATTCAATCTCCTTATACAGTCAGATTTACTTTCAGATCTTATGAAGACATCATTGAAAAACAACAGTAAAACAAAAGCACTAACTAGATAGGTCAATCATCTCTGGACAACAATATTTTCTTCTGCATATGCAACGTGGCAGTGTTGAACTAACATGTATACACGCCTTCACCAAGGCAAACCAACATATAGATATGAAAATACTAACTTATAACTTCACAATTATTCCATACTTTAGACAAACCCAGATCATAACATTTAAAGGATAAAGCATACGTTAGCATCCAGATCTATCCCGTTCATTATTAGATCATACAATGATAAGTCATTTCAGGTCTCATAATCTTGATCCAACATTGTATCCAATGGTGCACAAGATATTTCAGATCATATCATAACCATAGCCTTTACAACATAAAATAAACTTCAGATAGTTGTATTCATGAAAAGCTCTTTCACTTGCATATTTAGCCCTTCAATCTTCTCCTCCTTATATATTTTTGTCCTTTCTCAATACCTCAGACCAAAACAACACTTAGAACCTGTGGTATTCTTGGATGAGATCAAGCAACCGTTATTTTGCTCAATATTGTGGGCTATTACCATGGTATGGACCCTTGGTATTCATTAATCTTAATTTTCCATCCCAATTGCATTTTCTTCTTGTTAAGGTGTGTGCATATGTATACGCGCCTTTTCTTCTGTGAACGACTTTGTATACACTATTTTGACTAGGTGAACCAACGTATACAACTTAGAACATTCTTTTTCTTCAATTGCTTGATTCTGCTATGTAGTCCTTTATCCCATCATCTTGTTATTCTGTACCATTACCATGTTACCTTTGAATTGACTTGTTACAATGTGAGTTTACCTTTATCAAATCTGAACTGACCAGTGAGTGGGTTGCCATCAAGGACAACACCTGTACCATAATGCCAACAATATCCCCCTTTGGACTTGATGGAAACCATATTAGTGTTGATTACTTCAAGAATTAGAAGCTATTAGATATATCAAGCAACACCAAGATACTCTCCCCCTTTGACATCAAGGGCAAAGGGCAGACCAAGATATTCTCCTTAGTACATGATGAGATGCACTATACTTTTCATGCTCCCCCTGAGCAGATGCAGAGTCTACATAAATATTTTTAAAAAGAATAACATCACTCTATAACTCAACTATGTGAGTATGACCTTCCTATCACCAATGACTCATACATACATCAATCACCCAACCAAGTGGGGATATACCAAATGTTCATACATGACTTGAAAAATTGCAATTATTACATCATCCTTCCCATGCATAGTGGGGGTAAAAATTACATCATATGTCCAAAAGGACTCATTCATAATAGACTATGATAGAAAGAGACATATTATTACACCATAGGTATTTACATGACCTTTACAACAAATGATATGAATATCTAAGACCATAGTTGAATTCAACATAATTCTCCCCTTGGACCTATGCTACTTGTGCATTGTCAACAACTCATTCATCAAGGCATATTCATCAATCAAATAAACAGTAATGAACAAATCATATAACGAGAATGTAACCATCAATATCAGATTGAACACCCATGCCAGAAACTAATTTTGAGTTTGACCCACTGTTTTTCTATAAAAAAAACACATACACTACTGCAACCACAGAAACTCACATATATACGCGAATCTGCTTCATGAAACCCGTGTATAGGAAACATTCCTCTGAAACTAATTTTAATAGCAGGATGAGGTAGAAACGATTCCCAACTTTTTTCTGAGATATTCAAATGCTTCTCTATGAAAAGGTTTGGTAAATATATCAACAACCTATTATTTGGAGGGAACATACTCCAATTTAATCTTTTGTTTAAGCACTTGTTCTCGTAGAAAGTGATACTTAATGGGTATGTGCTTGGTCTTGGAGTGCATGACTAGATTTTTCAAAATACTAATAGCACTTGTATTATCACATATAATGGAGATGAGTGGAGAACATGTGATTTGAATATCTTGTAATTTTTGCATCATCCAGTGTAGTTATGTGCAGAAAGATGCAACAGCCCCATATTCTGCTTCAGTTGTAGATAAAGAAATCTAACTTTGTTTCTTGTTGAACCAAGATACTAATTGTGATCCCATATAGAATGCACCTCCACTAGTTCTTTTCTGGTCATCAAAATTTCCAGCCCAATCCGCATCTGTATATGCATGAAGAGTGAGATGTGTATCTTTAGGATACCATAGACGAAAGTCTTAAGTTCCTTGGAGATATTTGAATAATCTTTTTACAACTTGATGATGTGATTACTTTGGATTGGCTTGGAACCTTCCAACAATTCCTACTGCGTGCAGGATATATGGTCTAGTACTTGTTAGATAAAGTAGACTTCCAATCATAGATCTGTATGCTGGTTGATTCACTGTAGGAGATTCAACATTAGAACTGAGACTACATCCTATTACCATTAGCGTATATACTAGTTTTGAATCTTCCATTCCATCTTCAAAATCTGCTTGAGATATTTAGTTTTTGAAAGAAAGATGACATCTTTTGTTTGTTATACTTGTAGACTAGGAAAATAAGTTAGTTCTCAAAGTAAAGACATTTCAAATTCTTGATGCATAACATAAACAAAGTTTTGACTCATAGATTCTTCATTACTACCAAAGATGATATCATCAACATAAAAAACAATAATTAGTAATTTATCATTCTCAATTTTTGTATATAAGTTTTTGTCTCCATATCCTTTTGTGAAACCTTTTTGTTGAAGGTATTTGTCAAGATGATAATACCATTCCCTTAGAGCTTGTTTCATTCCATATAGAACCTTTTTGATTTTTCACACAAGCTTTGCATCATTTCCCAAAATGAATCCTTATGGTTGTTAACATATGCTTCTTCTTCTAAATATCCATTAAGAAAAGCAAATTTTACATCCATTTGATACACTTTGAATTTTCGAAAGCTTGAAAGAGCAAGAAAAATTCTTATGGCTTCAAGTCTAGCAACAAGTGCAAAAGTTTCTTCAAAGTATATACCTTCTTGTTGAGCATACCCTTTACAAACAAGCTTTTATTTATTTATAATAGCCTCTCCATTTTAATTCAAATTATTCTTGAATATCCATTTTGTTCCTATAACAATTTTATCATGAGGTCTAGGAACTAATTCCCAAGTATCATTCTTTTTAATTTGGTCAAGTTCTCCATCCATGGCTTTAACCCAACATTAATCTCTTCTAGCTTCATTTACTTTTTGTGGTTCTATGGAGGATAATAATGCTAGATAACTAGAAGCTCCTTCAAACCTCTTCTTGTCTATACTCCAGACCCTTTTTCTCCTAGAATTTGAGATACTGGATGATTCTTTTGAACATACCTAGATGGAGCCTTTTCCCTGTTAGATGTATCTTCTTCTGATGCTTCGTTGATTTCTTCCTCTATATCATTTTGATTTGACATAGGAAAGAATTCAATGTCTTCATCATTATCATTTTCCTTTGCTAATGTCACCTGTTCCGGATTTCTGTATGCTTCATCGATTACAACATGAATGCATTCAACAATTTTTCGAAGTATCTTATTATAACATTTGTATCCTTTACTTCTAGATGAATAACCAATAAATATTCCTTTTTTCTCTCTCGATTCAAACTTACCAATTTTTTCATCAGTTTTTTTGATGAAACATTTGCTTCCAAAAAATTTGAAGTGTTTTACAGTAGGAGGCTTACCATACCAAAGTTCATATGGAGTTTGATCACTATTTACATGAACATGAGCTTTGTTTATAATGTTTACTGCAGTATGTGCCACTTCGCCCCAGAAGGTGTTAGGGGTTCCAGATTCATCAAGCATAGCTCGAGCCATTTTTTGAACTGTTCTATTCATTCTTTCCACCACGCCATTTTGTTAAGGAGTTCTCGCAATAGAGAATTGTCTCTTTATTCCATGTTGTTCACAAAATTCAAAAAAATCATATGATGTGAATTCTCTTCCCCGATCAGGTTTGATACATTTTATTTTTAGATCTAATTCATTTTCAACTAAAGCTTTGAAGACTTTAAACTTTTCAAATGATTCATCTTTATGCTTTAGTAAATCAATCCAGCATATTCTAGAAAAATCATCAATGAATAAAATGTAGTATTCTTCTCCACGAGGTGACTTTTTCCTTGTTGGCCCAGACAAATCAGTATGAATGAGTTCAAGAGCCTTACTTGCTGATCCTTTGGCATAGGATTGAACTGTAGTTTTCTTACCAAATTGACATGGTTTGCAGCTGGTATTTTTTGGGATGATGATATCTGGAAGATCACGAACTGCCTTGAGCCGGCATGCTTTTCGTATTTGAGGAAAGCTTAGATGCCCCAATCTTCTGTGCCATAACCAATTCTCTTCTATTTTTCTTAGATAACATTGTTCTTGACCTCCTAATATATCTAGATTTCTTGGAGTTCTTGTACCTTTGATTATGGTCTTTCTTATGTCAAGCTCATGAACCACACATTCTTTTGATCGAAACACAACTTCATTTCCTTGATCACACATTTGACTAACACTCAACAAGCTATGCACTAAACCATCAACATACATAACATTTGTAGCTTTAACCTTTTATTTTAAATAAATAGAACCTTTACCCTTAATGACAACTCATGTGTCATTTCTAAAGGAGACATTCTTTTCCTTTTCTAAAGCTTTGTATTGAAGGAGTTTATCTTTATCACCTGTCATGTGTTTAGAGCATCTGCTATCAATGTACCATTGATTTTCCTATCATTCTACAAACATAACTCACGACATCTTTCTGACTAAAATTCCTTCGTTTTCCATACCTTGGAATTTGATGATGTTTGTTCCTTTTGAATTGTTGGCCAAAATTTTCTCTTGCCTTCAGATTCTTCATGACCAAAGTTATTGCAAAATGAACATTAAATTTCATCTTCAAGAGGAGAAAAGTTAATATGAGGGATTTTCTTGATTCCTGTCATGCTCCTTTGTTTTATTTCTTCTCTAGCCATGATAGTTTTGTAAGCAACACATTGAGCAACCTTATGACCAAAGTTATGGCATGAAAATGATTGTCCATTAAGAATAAGTTTCTGTTATCATAAAATCTTTTGGTATTGTTCACCTTTTCATTCGTGCGTCTATTGATGTTCACCCTTGGTGTAAAATGAGCATGATTTACCTGGGGAGTACCTTTAGGCTTTTGCTAAGGATTGATGCATTGTTCACTGATTTTTGCTGCATCATGATAGATTTTGGTGATGGCTGAAGGCTTTTTTGGTTGGGATGTTTCTCTAGTGTATCCAAGAGCAGTCTTTATAAGAGGAGAACGATAGACCTTGATGATTTCATCTAAGTTTTCTGATCCTTAAGCAAATCTAAGATTCAAAGACTTTGTATTCTTAAGTTCTTTTCTTAGCCCCACTACTTCACATTATAATTTCATTTTGCTTTTCTCTTTCAGTGAGTTGATATGTCAAAGTGTCTATGACCATATTATTTTCTTCCAAATAGATTTTAAGTTGAGTGATTTCTTCAAGAAAATCTTCCTCTTCTAAGGAATCCATAAAATCATCATTGTCATAAGAGATGAGTAGTTCAATCTCTTGTTCAGATAAATCTTCATCACTATTAGACAAGCCATCACTATCTTCATGGTTATAATAACTTCTATTAACAAATTGTTTTCTATTACCTTTTGTAGACTCCTTTCCTTTGTCATGATTATCTTTATGAGGACATTTAGCAGCATAATGACCAACTCTACCATAAGAAAAACATTTGAAAGGAAGCTTACCTCTAAATCTTCTAGAACCCCAATGAAGTTTCTTCACAATGTTTATCTCGTCTTTTTCTGATATATATCCTGATTCCTTGAGATATTCCTTTTCTTTTCCCTTTGACGAGGCTTTGAAAGCGACTTCTCTGATATCTGATGGACCTCCTTTTCTCATTTCAAAGGCAGTTAAAATTCCATGAAGTTGAACAAGAGTAATATATTGGAGATCCTACTTCTGTTCAATAATAGATACTTTTGACTCAAATTTAGAAGATAGAGATCTCAAAATTTTCTCTACTAAAGTAGCCTCCTTTATTTCTTCACCCAGATTCTTCATACAATTTACAATATCATCTACTCGTAAAAGGTAACTAGCAATACTTTCATCACTATGCATCTTGAGAGTTTCATATTGAATTCTGAGTGTTTGGAGCTTAACACGTTTTACCTGGGAGTCTCCTTCGTAGCTCTGAATGATTTGTCCCATATTTCTTTGGTTGTGTTGAGCTGAATGACTTTGATGAATTCTGATTCTGATAGACTTCCCAATAATGCATTGATGGCTTTGGCATTGTTTTCATATGGTTTATTTTCTGCAGGATCTGTGGGAACTACTGTTGGATATTGGTACCCTCCTTCCACAATTTCCCAAACATCATCTCCAAGTGATTGAAGATAGGCTCTGGTTCTTATATTCCAATATGCTAAGTTATTTCCGTTGAAGATTGGTGGCCTAATAGATCCCATTCCTTCGTGATTTTTCACCTTGAGAGATTTCCATTCAAGCGATCAAGATTCTTCTAAAGGACCTGCTCTGATACCAATTGTGGGAAAAATGCTAAGGCAAAGGGGGGGGGGGGGGGGGGGGTGAATCAGTATTTTAACTTTCACAATAAGGATTTTATTTTTCAAACTATATAAGCTATTTTGCTGAAACCGAATAGTATATTCCTGCGCATATAAAGAATGAAACCAATGTATATAATAAACTTTGATAAACAACTAATTCATTGTCTTAAATCAGAGTGTGATGCATTTACTAAGCCATAAACAAATGCAATAAGAACAGAATAAATCAACACACATGAACACCAGGATTTTTCAGGCGGAAACCCAATGTTGGAAAAAACCATTGTTTTTGTCGTCTCAGTCTTCAATCTTCTTATAATAAAAAGTGTTTGCAAGTTTTTTACTGGTGCAAAATTTTCCAGTACGTAGACATATACCTGCTGAAGGCTAGAACATTCACTTGTTTTCCAGCTTCTACTGAAAGGGATATCCAACCCCCTAGCTCTTGTATTTGCTGATATGTTTACTAATACGTAGGCCCTGACCTACCGAATGCTACTACCTTCACTCTTCCTCTAGGGACCACATTTCATAAATTTTCAGACTTGATACTATTGGTACACAAAAATACAATATGAAGGCCACGTTTCATCAAATTTTCATAATGGACCCATTAGTAACATCAACCACCACTACAATACAATCATCAAATACAACTGCATATATCAACAATTAGTCAATCTGAACAATCAGATCACTTTCACCAAAACACATAGTTGAACCCAGAACACTGCATCAACAACCAAAACCAACTGCAACCTCAAAAATCATATGTCAGAATGTATATGCTACTTTAGTGAAGCTACTTTAGTGTATGCTACTTCCTTTAACCCAACCTGCATATACCTCTAAAGATATTGACTCATAAAACCTCTGAACCAAAAACTATATCAACCAATGACATTCTGAAGATCTACGGTCAAATTACAAAGTTCTAAACAGACAGTAGCAAAGATCACCCTTCTCACTCAATCAATCAATAAACCAAACTCAATCTCCTTATATAATCATATTTACTTTCAAATCTTATGAAGACATCATTGACAAACAACAGTAAAATAGCAGCACTGATTAGATAGACTAGTAATCTCTCAACAACAAGCTTTTCTTCTACATACGTAACTTGGAAGTGTTGAACCAGCATGTATACGCGGCTTCACCAAGGCGAACTAGCATATAGATCTGCAAATACTAACTTATAACTTCATAGTCATTCCAGACTTTAGACATGCCCAGATCATAGCATTTAAAGGATAAAACATACGTTAGCATCTAGATCTAGCCCGTCCATTATTATATCATACAATGATAAGTCATTTTAGGTCTCATGATCTTGATCCAACATTGTATCCAATGGTGCACAAGATATTTCAGATCATATCATAACCATAGCCTTTACAACATAAAATAAACTTCAGATAGATGTATTCATGAAAAGCCCTTTCACTTGCACACTTAGCCCTTTGATCTTCTCCTCCTTATATATTTTCATCCTTTCTCAATACCTCGGACCAAAACAATACTTAGAACCTGTGGTATTCTTGGACAGGATCAGGTAACTATTATTCCGCTCAATATTGTGGGCTATTACCATGATATGGACCCTTGCATTTCATTAATATTAAATTTCCATCCCATATGCACTTTTCTTCTTGTGAAAGTGCGTGCATACATATACGCGCCTTTTGTTCTGCGAACCTGCTTGTATAGGCTATTTGGACTAGGTGGACAACCATATATAGCTTAGGACATTATTTTTCTTTAATTGCTTTATTCTAATCTGTAGTCCTTTGTCCCATAAATTTGTTCTTCTGTACCATTACTCCGTTACCTCTGAATTGACTTGTTACAATGTCAGTTTCCCTTTATCCAATTTGAACTGACCCGTGAGTGGGTTTCCCTCAAGGACAACACGTATACCATAATGCCAACACTTTTTTACTAGTCTACACTTGTCCTAAGATTGTTGGACAAAGTTTATTTAGGTTGAAACTTCATTTACGTCCATTATGACATAAGTTTTGATGACGTTCGAGAAAAATGATTTTTGTAACTCCATATTCATGATAGATCATGGAGGTAAGGTTAGAGCCATAACTAACACTTCCCCCTACTAAATAATTTGCAAGGGGGTGGGATTGAGTGTTACAAGTACATAGGAAAAAATGAGTTTTCACTTTTTAATGTGGTGGTGAGGAAATTTCTTCAAGGTATTCAAAATTTTTTCATAAGTGTATATGTAAGAAGTAAGTATTTTTTTAGCTCGAAAATAATTTCCATCAATGAATAGGATGAGTAATGACCCACACCTTTGTTTGGTGTGTGTTATATTCTTTCCATGACTAGCCCTAGGCACAACGCCCTAGATATTTTTTTTGGAACCTATATTAGGTGAGCGGACCTACCTATGGTTTTGTGCATGGATTTCACACATTGTTTTGGGCATGATAGCTTTCTGCCCATGGTATTTTTTAGATTTGGTCAAGGGAACTGTGGTTATGTTCCAATCTAGGGTTAGTGGATGCTTTAGCATGTATAAATATGTATTGTAACATTGAAAGGAATATAATGAAAAGTCAATCTGGTAGCCCGGTTTGGGATCCAAGGGAAAATATTTGTGTTAATTTGTTTTATGTTTTATGCTCTCGCCATTGTTTATTTTCTATTTTTAAGATTTTGTTTGTAGGTAATTTATGTACATGGTTAAAACCTATAACCTTTCTTATCTATGACCTTTATATTGGAAAATTTTAAATCATTTTACTATTTATAAGTCATTGGGGATTTTCAACTATTGATGCATTCTATCTATTTTTCTTAATTTTATGGTCGATGACATAGATCTAAAGTATTTTTAATTTTTTAATGTGTGGTGAGGAAATTTATTTAATGTTTTTAAAAAAAATCATAGGAGTGTGCGTGAAAGAAATAAGTCATTTTTTAGCTAGATCATCATGTCCATCAAATGAACAGGTTAAATGATGACCCCCATCTTGTACCATAATTCTAATGGATTGATCAAAGAAGATTCAATATTGCATTAAATTTATTGGAAGGATATGTTCAATGGATAAATATATTTTATTGATATCAATCTAGAGGATTTTAAATTTCCTCTTGGTAGCATGCCGAGAGGCATGAATAAGGATTCCAAACTATTTGATTTTGTGGCAATGCCTCCTGTGGATGTTGTGTGGTGGTACTTTGATGATGTGGACCCATGTCATTATGTTGTGGTAGTGGCACATGGAAGCCACTTGGTAGCTCAATGTCATGGGGGCTTCATTCAGGGAGAAATATTGTGCCTCGTGCATTCATATTGGGGGATATATATTGAGGAAAAAATGACATAATATATTGAGAATATATTAGGGGGTAAAGGGGTTTTATATTAGAAGGTATAACAAAATGGAGCTCAAAGTTAATGAAAAAATACAAATGGGTATAAAAGATGTTAATGAAAAAATGGATAACTACAATACATAGTGAAAGTAGTTTTTTTTTTTTAATTGGGAAGGTGTGTTGGGTTTGTATTGGCAGGGGGTTAAAAAATGTCATTTTTAGAGGTATTCTCAATATGTAGTCAAATTAGGGGTATTCCGTGAATGCACATGATATGCCAGAGGTTCATTGAGTGAAGCCCCCATGCTCAATTTTGGTGTGGCCTAATATGAATGGCTAAATTTTGAATGGGAATAACTTGCAATCTAGGAGTTAGATTGGGATAAAATTTATATCATCAGAAAGCTCTTGACAAGATGAATGCAATGGTGGAATTTATTTTTATGAGTTTTAATGATGTTGGAAAAAGAGGAATTTTGTAACTCCATATTCATAATACACCATCGAGGTCAGGTTAGATCCATAACTAACACCTCCCATATCCCAAGATATTACAATAGGGTGGGAGGAGTGTTACACAGACATAGGAAAAATGTATTTTTCACTTGTTAAAGTGGTGGTTGGTAAATTTGTTCAATGTATTATAATTTTCTTCATAAGAGAGTCTACGAATGAAATAAGTCATTTTTTAACTATTCCATCATTTCCATCAAATGAATAGGTTTAAGGATGACCCAAACCTTGCTTAGGTATAACTTTTATAATGGAAATTTTTAAATCATTTTATTATTTATAAGCCATTGGGGGTTTTCAACTATTGATTAATTGTGTCTATTTTTATTATTTTATGGTCCAAGACATATGGAAAAGGGATTTTTAACTTGTTAATGTTGTTGTGAGGAAATTTATTCAAGGTATTTTAAAATTTTTCATAAGAGTGTCTGTGAAGGAAATAAATCAGTTTTTGCTAGACCATCATTTCCATCAGATGAACAAGTTGAAGGATGACCCCCATCTTGTATCATAATGCTAATGGATTGATCACAGAGGATTGAATATTGAACTAAATTGATGGGGAGTATATGTGTAATGGAGAAATATACTTTATTAACATAGATCTATTTGATTTCAAATTTCCTCTTGATAGCATGCCAAAAAGAATTGATAAAGATTCACATTTAGTTGATTATGTGGCAATGCCTCATTTGGATACCATATGGTAGTACTATGATGACATGGACCTGCATCATTCTGATGTGGTAGTTCCACATGGAAGCCACTTGGAATATCAATGTTGATGTGGCCTAATATGAATGCCTAAATTTAAAATGGGCATAAATTTCAATTTGAGAGTTGGATTGAGATATAATTTATATCACTATAAATCTCTCAACAAAATGAATGGGATGGTAGCATTTTTCTTTGGGTTTCGACGATATTGGGAAAATAGTATTTTTGTAACTCCATCTTCGTAACAGACCATGGAGGTCGGGTTATAGCCATAAATAACACCTCCCATAGCTTCAAATATTATAAGGGTATGGGAAGGAGTGTTACAATGATATAGGATAAAATGATTTTTCACTTGTTGATGTTGCGGTGAGGAAATTTGTTCAAGGTATTCTAAATTTTTCATAAGAGTGTCTTTGAAAGAAAAAATCATTTTTAGCTAGACCACCGTTTCCATCAAAATGAAAAGCTAAAGGATAACCCACACGTTTATTAGGTATAACCTTTATATTGAAAAAATTTAAATCATTTTAATATTTATAAGTGGTTGTAGATTTTTAACTATTGATGCATTATGTTTATTTTTCTTATTTTTATGATCGAATATATAGGACAAAATGATTTTTAAATTTCTAATGTTATGATGAGGAAATTTATTCAAGGAATTTAATTTTTTTTATATGAGCGTATATGAAAGAAATAAGTTATTTTTTTAGCTAGACCATCATTTCCATCAAATGAACATGTTGAAGGATGACTCCAATATTGTATCATAATGCCAATGGATTGATCACAAAATATTGAATATTGCACCAAATTTATGGGGAGGATGTGTTCAATGGAGAAATATATTTTATTGACATCACTCTAGATGATTTCAAATTTTCTCTTGATAGACAAAAAACATGAATAACAATCTCAAATTGTCTGATTTAGTGGCAATGCTTCATGTGAATTCCACATGGTAGTATCATGATGATGTGGTTCTGTGTCATTCTAATGTGAAATTTCCAAATGGAAGCCACTTGGAAGCTCGACACTTACGTGACCTAATATGAATGGCTACAATTCAAATGGGAATAAATTTTAATCTGGGAGTTGGATTGAGATAAATATTATATCGCCAAAAGTATCCCAATGAGTTGAATGTGATGGTGGAATTTGTTTTGAGTTTCGATGATGTTTGAAAAAGAGGAATTTTGTAACTCCATCTTCATAACGAACCATGGAGGTTGGGTTAGAGCCATAACTAACATCTCCTGAAACTTGAAATAGTATAAGGGGGTGGGAGGGAGTCTTACAAGGACATAGGACAAAAGGATTTTTCACTTACTAATATTGTGGTGAGGATATTTGTTCAAGGTATTCGAAAATATTTCATAAAGTTTCCATGAATTAAATAAGTCATTTTTAGCTATATAATCATTTCCATCAAATGAAAAAGTTGAAGGATGACCCATACCTTTCTTAGGTATAACCTTTATATTAGAAAATTTTGAATCATTTTACTATTTATATTTTGATGAGACCTAGTATTACAACAAGAATATTACAACTCCCAAGGCTACCAACTTTAATTATCAATCCAAAATTCATACAAACTTAAGAGGTATAAGTGATACATGTATAAAAAGTAATGTTATACTTAGGTTGATTTGATGCAATGAAGTGAATGGAGATGCACAAATACCATTATACTACAAGGAAAATACTTGAAAGATTTAATAGATGGAAAACAAACCTATCTTAACTTTGCAAGAAAGGAAAAGACAGGAATAAGACCTATTCTATTGCAGAGAATAAAATGACATAAAGTAAGCCCTAATGTGATTGCATGAAAGTAAATGACATAAATAAATGTTAATCTATTTTGCAGAAAGTAAATGACAAAGTGAAATACTAATGTATTTTGCAGAAAGTAAATGATAGAATGAAACCCTAATCTATTTTGCAGAAAGGAAATAACAGAATGAAACCCTAATCTAATTTGCAAAAAAAAACCTATCCTATTGTAGGAAAATAAATGATTGAAGTAAATTCTATTCTACATGTAAGAATAAAAAGAAAATTCTCAATAATGTTGAAGCCAATTCAATCTCATTCTATCTAACAAAAAAGAGAAGCAGTATAACCTAGTTGCATAAATGAAGCTACAACTATGAAAGTGAAGTTCCTAGGGGGTCTCTAGTCTTATAAAATCCATTTTCTAGGCTAAAATGACGTTTTGGAGTGATGGGAAATGAAGCAAAAACTTTGGATGCAATTTTGGAAGTGATTTAGCGAAATTTGTGTGTTACTACATGATTTCTATACGAAGCTCTATCTTGATATAGGAAAGAATCTAAGAGCAACATTATGTGATATAGGAGAAGTGATGATGGACAAAAGTGTTTGAAGGCTATAGAAGGGTGCATGAGACATCACCAAGTTGAGGACCACTTAGTTAACTAACTTTTTCAGGGAAGAAACAGCACTAGAAAGTTCCTATAGCTTATTGAGGTAGTTTTCAACATATAGACAGTTTGCAGAAATGAGTAGTGAAGTGAAAGATGATAAGGGAAGTGATGCCAATGCATTAAGTATAATGTTATTCCACTCTATGAACCAATGTATTCCCTTTTCAATCAAAGTAGATGTTCAACTAATAGAAACAAGATGATTAAGTAACTATCAAACTACTAATTGCATAAAATAAAATGACAGTAGAAGGGATGAGTTGATCTTGGAATGGAAACTAGTTATTGCACAAAAAAAATAATTTTGGTGCTTATCATCACATGGTACACAAACAATATTCAATAAGTAGCTCACTTATCAACCTACAAGGACAATTCTTTTCTCATAAACAAGATTTGAAGAAAAATCACAGTTAGACTAAATGCATGCAAAATAAATGTACAAGGGAAGGGGATTGAGCACTTGGGTTGGGCCCTAACCCAAGGAGACTTAGGTCCCTTGATGAAAACTAAGGTTCAAAAAAAAAATTCATTAACATTAAGGTTTTTTAATCATGCAACATAAAAACTAAAATAATAACAAAAAGTCTCCTTCTCTGATAATCATTATCCTACCTCTAGAATTCAAATCCCTAATAAGATGATAAGCTCTATTATTTATATATAAGTGGGTGATGAAAACCTCCTTTAAGGGAGGGATGCTTCCCTCTAAAACTCCTAAAAATATGGATCTGGTCCCTTGGTATACTCACAACCACAAAGAGGTAGTAACTACTCATGTGCCGACCGAGTTGTGATGAGCCTATAACAAGTAAAAATTTGTTGAATAATGTAACTAGTTTCATTATTCATAATTATGTTTGATTCAAGATGTATTGTATATGTCAAAATAAATAAAAAGGAATATGTTTATAAAATAAAATTTTTTATTATCATGGGTTTCAGGCTCTTATTATTTAATTTTTAGGTCAAAGCCTCGATTGTAGGCTTCTAGGGTTTATGTCAAGAGTCTGCTTCCATGTCATCATGTTATAGACCCTTCTTGGGATTTATCTATCAAGAAATATAGCTATTTTTAATGTAAAATTAGTCATTTATACCTGCTTCACCAAGTCGGCCTCAAGGAAGACAAGTAAGCCTAATTGGGAGCCAAAATCCAATATATAAAGGCAACAACTTGACCTCATTTGGAACATATACAAGCAAGTTCGATTTACAGTAGTTGGAAATACCTAAGGCGAATGAAAGAAACCTAGTGAAGAAGCAGGATACTTTTTTCAAGAAATAAGGAAGCAAAATTTCTCTCTCTTCCACCACACATGCAAGTTTATGGGTTGTTGTTGGAGGGCCAAAATTTTAGATTTGCACTAGGGATGAAATTCTGGAAGCTGGGGGTCAAAATTTTATGTTGTAACTGGGTGGTTGACAAGAGGACACTATTGATGATTTCATAATCATCTTGGAATACTAACTTGGTGGAGTGAGGAAGGAATTTTGGTCTAGTCAAAGGTATTGGTTTGTCCTAATTTGATTTGAATATACTAATGGAAGAGCTTGACAGGGTTTTCCCCTTCGTCGGGGTTTTGCCCCGGTTGAGTGCCTACTTCTAGTGTCATTGATATTCATGCTTTTGATTTGATGATTTATTGATGAGAATAAGATAAGGAAGAATGCAAATAAAGCTAATAAGAATATAATAATATCACAAGTAATTGTCAAACATAAGAAAATATTTCCGCCTTTCTTATTTTCTAACATGGTATCATACCTAAGGTGAAGGAGGAAAGAAAAAGGTAGCTTGAAGGTCTATTGAAATAAGGATCAAGAATATCGTAAAGAATAAAGGAAATCCTTTCATCTATAAGGAAGACAATATAAATTATATGGAAACATCAATGAAAACATAAAATAAAGTAGAAGGAGCCACCAACTATAGAGCATGGAAGAAGAGGATGGATCTCATCCTTGCAAAATACAAAGTACTAGATTTTGTTCTAGGAAAGATGAAGTAATCCAAAAATGATGTAGTAAAGGAAAAATAAAAGGTGATAAACATATTGGCTATGAATCTTATTATAGATGGTGTTAGGTGCAAAAAAGTACCACACCCTTTCGATATTTTATGATATAATTAAAACTAATTAGCTATATATCATCGAACTAAAAAATAAATTTGGTGGGTGTTATGGAGTGCGTAGGTACGAGCCGAAGATCTCTTACCTCATGAAGATCAATGTTGTGAACACGTCCACTGTACTTACTTGTGTTGTGCCTTTAATACATTTTCGAACACCAGATGAGTTTAATTCCTAATCAACTTTCCATGAGTTATCAGTTCGATGCTTGATCCATTGGCTAAACCTCATCGTCTCCCCTAAACTAGTGCAAGGATTAGATGTAGGCTTCTCGCTCGATAGATCTCAACTGTTGGCATAAATCAATCGGATGAATGCTAAATCACATCGCACGAAAACATGCATGAACATTATGCCCTCCCATCTGACCTGATGTCATCCTAGACATTGATTTTTCACAGATCTATGGCGGTAGCACCTAAACATGCACATGGTATAACCGTGTGCCTTCGTGTGATGAGAGGATCCCCCTCTCCTCGGTTGGTGAGTTTCTCAATGATCAATTAACACCTCTTTGTGACATCTAATTATCCTCGTAATCACCAACTTAACCTTAATGTCACCAACCTTTCTTCATTCCCTCATTCGAACTTATTTTTGCATGTCCTTTGGGGAAGCTTGTCCATGGCCAGGAGCAAGTATGGAGTATGTCTCACGCTGAAGGACTTCCCTCCTTCGTTTTGTAAGTCATCCTAGATTGCCTTCTTCTCATCAGGTCAGTCATTTAATCACAAGAATGAATGATGTTAGAGTCGCCAGGTAAAGAAGCTCTAGTTAATGAGTTGGTTGGGGTTCAAGATACAAAAGTGTGTCTCACAAATTTCCTTACTCTCCAAAGGAATCTTACGCATGTACTACTATGTTTGACGATGATATGTTTCTATTAAAATATGGGGTTCTACATGAAAATTTTCCTCCTGTCCACTTTGACCATGACTCAATTCTGATGTTGGCCAAGCAGTATGAGCACGAACATCAAGCATTATTTTTTAAGTCCAGCCATAGGATTTTCTAAAGCTAGACAAGGAGATAATTATTAAAATGCTAGATATTCCTGCCCAGGGAATCAACATCACTGATAAAGGGCTAGACCACGAGTTTATCACCTGGGCAGATAATGATAACCTTGAATTATTGAAGACCGTGTTTGAAAACCCAAATCCTGCACTGAAGCTATTGATTCCTATACATACGTAGTCCTTAAAGCCTTTCTTCTAGTCTCTAGCCTCTCTCCTCTCTGTCATATTTGGTTTGGCTGACAACACTAAAATCGATGAGTCTATCTTCTTCACTATATGACTCATTACTCTCTAGCCGGATCATCAAACCATTAATTTTCCCAAATACTTAACCTCAACCCTCACAATTGATTTATCTATAGCTATTCCCTTTAGTTCTTGCCATCATTGTTCATATCTCATCAATGTTGTCCTTTTCAATTACCCTTCATATTTTTTATCTTCTAGTCTTCTTTTGAGTACTACGAATGCCGAAAACAAAGATAAAGATTTTTTTTGCTGGTTTGATGTGATCTATCCCCACATGTTCCCTATGTGTACTCACACTACACCTACTTTTTTGCACATCCTCTGAAGGTTGAATTAATGAAGGCTGAGAAAATCAAGATTTTAGATGAACAGGTAAGAATGTTAAGACTGGCCGAGGAACAAAGTATCAAGATTTAGTTTATGTTTCTTGATTATAGTGTAATTCGATTATACAGTTTCAATAAGAAACCTTTTCAATTACCTAAGTATGTGTCACCCTTTTTGTTATCTTATTAAGTCCTTAGACAGACGATGATAGTAAATGAATCACACTTTGTTTCCAAGAAAAAAGGATCATTATTTAGTTATTCGTATGCTATTTCCCCTTTGATTGCTAAAAATATAAATGCAATAGATGCGTTGGAAAAGGAATTTTTTCCTTTTAGATTTTTGCTCGATGACCTTTGGAATTATGATCCTATGGGAATCATCTCAAGTTTAAAGAAGAAAGATGGATTATCAACTTATTTTCATTAGAAAATACTAGAACTAGAAAATTTGGAAAACATTGCAACTCTTGTCGATGATACTGTATAGTCAACAACATCTACAAGAATGACAAAGACAACCACCCAAATTGGCTCGAGCAATTCTGAAATATAGATACATGAAGGGTATGCATATCATGTGGTTTATTTTCCCACTACCCCTACATCCAAAAGAAAATCAGAAGCCTTATCTCTACCCGAAGTGTCACGGTGGGTAAAGGCAAAAGAAAATGATGTGGATGCTGACATGTTCGAACGAGAAGTTGAATAGTTGAATAAAGAAATCTGGCAGGCCTTGGAAGATATAAAACCCAAGGATTTGGAGATGCAAGTCCTTGACATTAAACATACCTTTACTGAGCATAAGAAAATAATGGCGACCAATGTGGAGTTGGTCGTATTCTTGAAGAAATCTTAATCAGTATACACTACAACACTTACCCAATTTATCTGTGCTACTAACTTCGAGATGAATGTTTTAAACCTTACATTCATTCAGCCATAGATAAGGGAGAATAAATAGATGGTAGGCTCTATGATATCTTCACTGGCCATTAACTTGGGAAGAATGTTGGATATGGATGTCATCAACCTACACTAACAGGTAGGCGAGATTGTGACCCGAAGATTACTTGATTCCACTATTGGGAACATAAAGATACAAGAAATGTTTGAGAAAGTGTATGAGAAATTACAGGTGACATGCATGGATTTAAAGACTAAGACTAATCAGATAAATGAGTTATAGGATTTACTCGTTTGACAATCTAGCCAACCCAAAGATACTTAGCCTCTTAAGAAATTGTTGGAGAAGAAAGAAAAGGAAATCAAAGCCCTTCAATAAATCCTTAAAATCTTTGATCATGATCCTCATGTCCTGATCCAGGCTTTCGAAAGGAAGGAAGAAATTGAAGCTCACCTCCAAGAAATGGAAGTAGCCTTACGACTTAAAGAATAAGAATGATAGAGCAGTCTCAAACAAATAGAGTTATTGAAAGCGAAATCTTGCAAAAAGGAGGAACATCATCTAAAACTTTTGGAAGAATACAAAACTTTGATTGATCAAGCTATTGATTTTTCCCAAGCATAAGAAACTAAATATTCTAAGCTATTACACATCAAAATAAGCCAACTAGAGCAAGAACTACAATTGGGCGAAGCAGGGAAGGCAAGAGTTGAATGTAGAGCAGAGAACTTAGTAGGTCAAAACAATGAAGAGATCGAGTAGATTCAAGCCACCTTGAAGGATGAGCTTATAAAAGTTAAGTCTTTGTGGGAAATACTTCAAATCAATGTAACAGGGAAGCAAGTATTAGTGCAAGCCAAGGAAGAGATATGGAGGGAGAATTGGCAGAAGATATCCATAGTAGAGATCCTCTCAAATTGTTAAAAGTGCATAATAAAAAGTGTAGATATGGAAGGAAAGAGAACAACCACAACCCTTGATGAAAAATTTAAATATATCGACTCTCTCATTGACCTCGTCAATACATTAGAAGATGAAACTTTGGAAGGAATATATCTACCTCCCAGAGATCAATGTATTTTCTCCATCTGCATGCTAAAGGAGAAATAGGCTGCATGCAAATAATGAAGGATGAATTCGAGAAGGTTGTTAAAGAGATAAATTATTTTAGGACCGACTGGAATTATCATAGGAGGTTTGGTGTGCCCTCCTTCTGGGGAAACAATAATTGGATGGTATCATGGGAAAGCTTCTGTGATCAAATAAAGAATTTAGAAAAGGATTTGGGATGTTTAGATATTTAAGGCGAGGAATAAGTCTCTTCATATACAGTTGTAAATGATCTCTGCAGGGATTTTACCATTCTATCCGAGATCAATAAGATTATACAGAACCTTCCTACTACTTGGTATCATATCAAATCTCAGCTGGTGGTGGTAATCACCAACTATAAGAACATTCCCTTGTTTTCTACCTCAGAGTGTGACAAATATGCTAAGTTAAGGAATCACTTTAAACAAAATCTTGTGTAGAGCATGTCTCCTCCACATCACAGGCCATTTAGCCAATACAGTCGATGCAGTTTGTGACAAAGAAACCAGAGGATTGGGAAAAATCCCTTTGATCACCATGCAAGCACCAATTGTTAGAATGTACGGAACCCACTCATTCTCCCCCACAAGCTCAACGAAGAAAGTCAAGTACTCTGAATTGTGAAGGTACCACAATGAATAGTTATTTCATTTTAAAATTATCTTATTTGATTTGAAGTTGAATTGGTTATGTTCAAGGGAGTTACTACAACAATCACTCTTTAAAATATTACTTAAAACCCTATTTCCCATCATGGGGGGATTGTTGACAGAATTGTGAATTTTCTATTTTTTGTTGAATTGCTTGTACATGATACACAATTTTCTTTTACATATCTCAAATCGATCCCTATGTTTTCAAGAAGTTTTGTTTGTTTGTTTTTCATTTATATTTTGATTTCCAATTGCATAAACTAAATCAGAGGCCTGCCCTCATTTAGTAGACAATACATTTGGTTTTTGTTCTAATATATATTATATCAAATGTTGGAATAAATGACCTATGCTTGATTATTGTCAGTTGAAAGCTTCCTTCAACTTAGAAATAATTGGTGTTCTACGTTAGCAATTGCAAAACTATTATGTTATAATTTGTTTTTTTAATAGTACTAGTGTTTCAAAACTCATAAAGTTTTGCTATGTGTTTGTAGATTCTAGTTTCAATATTTATTATTTAATGCACCCATCTACAAAGGTTTAAAGGAGAATTCTAAGAATGTTTGTACTTATTACATACACTTTTATTTGATACTGAACATGACTCGTATCTTTTAACTTTGTGTTTTATTTTTTATTGTCCTTTATTTTTTAAATCTCTGATTACTTTCTCCCACATCTATATGTTAGCTTCTTTGTATCGTTAGGATCACATTTTCTATGTTTTTGATTGAATTTAAGGTTTACCACTTACTTTTGTTAATCCCATGATTTACTAGAACGAATAATTATCTGTATCTGACCTTGTTTTATTTTCTTATTGAAAATCATATAATTAATTATCAGGGTTAACCCCTGTGGTGCATTGGAGGTCAGTCGTAGCACCTAGAGCGGGAGGAATTCCTAGTCCTCAGTGAATGTGTATTCAAGTCATTCGTATATGGATATGATTTGAGCACTAACATTATTTTGGCACCATTACTGGGGAGGAAATTATTTTAAATCAGTGGATGACTAATTATAACCCTATTCAACCACATATTATTTTTGGTTTGGTTGATCAACCTAGTATATTAAATGGATTATATGAAATCTCCTTGTAGGTTTCCTAAAAATACCAAGAACTCTCTCAAAATTTAGAAATATTAGTGCAAGAGGACGAGGAGCCCAGCCAAACCCAAACACCCCTAGATGATGAAAACCACTGAGGGTCTAAGCTTGCAATGAAAGTGCACATCCACAACTACCTAGGTACTCTATTAAACATGCCTTATAGCTCTCATATAAAGTTAATTGAAAATAAACATGTAGATTTGTATAGTTAAATAGTTTGGTCTTTTTGCATTCTGATTTCCTTCCAATCTAGATACTCTCGAGAGGTTGACTACATCCGCATCTGAGGTCAATCACTCTCCTCTAGAGGACCCTGAATTGTTAGTTACCATAGAAAATAGAAGGAGACGCCTTTACAAGTTCAGGCAGAGTCACCCCTTGTCTCATAATCCCAGGAGATCATAATTTTCCACTTATCTTCGCTCAAATTATCAAGCCATATCTTCATCATCATCTTCTCAGTCTAAAAATATATCCTTCCCTCCTACATCTACACCACCGAATATCCCACCACCCTCGCCATACCAATCTTTACCTCCTTCCCCACCTTCTCCACCAGATCCTCCACCCATGAATGCTTGGGTGAACACCCGTTATCATCCTCTTGACTTACAAGGGGCTTTACATGATTTCCCACCAAAGTATGACAAACATTTTCCAAGGTTCAACAATGAGGGAGACCGAACTACTGAAGAACATGTAGTCAAATTCAAAGACTACTATGAGAACCTAGGCACTGAGTATGATGATATTTGCATGAGATTGTTTTTGCAAAGCCTGGAGGGTGAACCTCGGAAATGGTTCAGAAATCTTTCCTGAACAATATTAATATGATGGATAGGTTAATTTAGTTGTTCTCATAATAGTATGGTGTTAGTAAAAGTAACTAGCTATGGCTTACATAACTATCTGCCTTTAAACTAAAACCTGATGAGTCCATCTCTTATTTCAATAAAGGATTCACCAAATGTTATAACCACTTGCCTATCGTTGTTTCACCTTCTGATATTGTTGCCACAGTTTCATATTCTGTAATGCTTGATGATGGCTTATCATATGCTTTGCGAGAAAGGGAGCCCGCCACATTAGCCGATGCCCAAGCTAAAGCTTTTGCTTGTGAAGGGAACCTTATCGTTACAGGAAAATGGTTCTATTGAGACACTAGGACTGATAGGAAAAATAAGGTCATTGAAAACTCACCAAAAATTCCTACTGCTTCTTCCTCCCAAGAGAAGAATATCAAAGAAATGTCCAAGCTCATTAATATTTAACTAATAAAATCCAACACTTGGCGGTAGGAAATAGAGTAGTTCCTCTACATCTTTTGAATCCCTTAGTTCAACCTAATTTTCATCCTAATCCATTGAATCGAAATAAAAATTCCCCCCCAGGAATCAAGCCCCTTTCATCCATCCTCATCCTCAACAAATGTTATAGAGGGGACAAAGGATGGATGAGGCACTTGTTCAGCCTCCTCTCAGGAATAATGCCAATTTCGTCGATGAGTACGACAACGACGCAGTTAATCAGCTTATGAACCATGAGGAAGGAGAATATCCAAATGTAGATTGTATTAATTCCTTCGACTTTCCATTTCAATATTCCCCTGAGTATCTAG
This sequence comes from Pinus tabuliformis, assembly GCA_031772625.1. NCBI lineage: Eukaryota > Viridiplantae > Streptophyta > Pinopsida > Pinales > Pinaceae > Pinus > Pinus tabuliformis. The sequence goes on from CM062818.1 coordinate 1,084,721,714, forward strand.
AACAAGAATTATGGGAACCTCATCTTCAACGTTTTGTTGAATGAATGGAAGCCTAGTTTCAACATAAGTATAATCTCAAGCCGAGAAAAGATCAGGCACCTCAGAAGGAACCTGCCCATCAACCTCTCCCGATTAAGGTGAAACCTTTATTACCTCTCGATCCTAATCCTATTGAGGTAGATACACCTGTCTCTAAAAAATTCAACTTGCATAATTAATCAAACAAGATCAAGATTAGTATGTTGTTAACCAAAGTCGTAAATCTTCCTAATTATAAACAAGAAATTGACTCCTTTAAAAAATCTCACCAACCACCTCAAGAAATGGGATTGACAGATATTATTAACACCCATGATGCCCCTAAGATCTCTCATAGCCCCGTGAATCAGAAAAAGGGTAATTTGGGCCCTCCTTTTTATATTAGTTTAAAAATCCATGTCCAGAACCTTCACAAATGCATGCTAGACTTAGGCTCCTCCCATAACCTTATGCATAAGGATATCATGGATACAACCAGACTAAATATAACCCAAGAATATCATGATCTATATTCCATTTATTCCCATAAAGTCAAGTGTTTGGGTGTAATTAAAGATCTATTGATAGTTCTGGCCAAGGTTCTAGTCAAGAGCATTGTCATGGACATAGTCATGGATGATATACCTCCTAATAACATGATGCTCCTCTCTAGGCGCTAGTGTGCAAATCTCAATGGGTCACTGCAACTAGATCTCTATTATGCCACCTTCCCTAGGTTTGGAGGAGGTACTCACCGCTTATATAGGGAATCTAGGTTGACTTATACCATTAGTTAGGAAAAACAACCCAAGAACTCCCCAGTGTATACTTTTGAAGACAATATGGGAAACATTGTCTTTGTTGTCTTGGAGGAAGAGAAGGTTATTAGGTCCGAAAAATACACTTCTGTCTCCTTGCCCCCAGACCCTAACATGGTTTGGAAAATTTATTTTGATGGAGCCTCTTCCAAAGTACGGTCTAGTGCCGATGTCATTTTGATACCCCCTCCCAAAGAAATGCCTCCTTTTATTTGAAATTGAACTTTGAAACCACTAATAAAATAATCGAATATGAAGCCCTAGTTCTTGGGTTAGAGATGACACACAAGCTTAATATTCAGAATTTATCAATATATGGAGACTCTGAATTAGTAATCAAGCAAGTGATGAACAAATGCCAAACCAAGAACCCTCATTTGTGCACCTACAAAAACCAAGTCAGGACCTAATAGATAATTTATTTTCAACTATTAAGTTTACCACTATCCTAAAGAACAGAAACAATTAGCATATACTCTTGTTGTTATGGTAATTACTTCCATTCCTCCCTATGGACTCAAAATTAAATTTGGAATAGAAGTCCTGTATAGGCCTTGCATACCTGACAATGTGAAACATTGGCAGGTATTCAAAGATGAACAAGAGATTAAGAGATTTATACAATTGGTTGCATAATTTTTAGATCATTATATAGATGAAGATGAAGGCATTGACCAAGCCAATGCTAGTACTACTCCTTTAAAAACTAAAATCAGTAAGCACAATGTCATTAAGTTGAAAAATAATTACATCCCCAAAGGGTTGATTCCTTTGGAGAATATTTTTGACCACAATGACATTGTTGCCAACCTAGCCCTTAAGCCTCCAAATATGGAGATAAAAGTTGTGAACATTTCCCCAACAATTAAGGCTAAATTAGTTAACTTATCCAAGCTACTTTCATCCCATGTTAAAGATCAATATTTTCATCTTCTTTCAAATTATACTAATATCTTCGCTTCATATTTTGATGATATTAGACCCTACAACCAGGACATAATAGAACACCGAATCCCTCTAAAGGAATGGGTTAAGAGTTTTAGGAAAAATCTCTGTCACATTAATCCTCTACTACTCCCTCCCATTGAAAAGGAAATTAAGAAGCTTTTAGATGCAAAGATAATTGTTCCATTATGCTATTCTACTTGGGTAGCCAATGTAGTCCTCGTTAGAAAAAAAAATGGTGAGATTCGGCTATGTATAGATTTAGGAACCTCAACCGAGCCTCACTTAAGGAAAATTATCCTATCCCCAAGATGGATGGTATACTTTAGTGAGTAGTCGACTTTACCCTCATCTCTATGATGGATGGGTTTTCTGGTTATATCGAAATAGCTATCCACAAAGAGGATATGTATAAAAATTCCTTCACCACCCCCTGAGGTATGTTCATGTATCAAAAAATTCCATTTGGATTGATGAGCGTTGGAGAAACCATCCAAATGAAAATGGATATTTCTTTCACCAATGAGAAGGATTGGTTCATAGTTATCTATTTGGATGAAAATACTGCGTTCTCCTCAAGTGATGATCAACATCTCAAGCATCTAGAAGTGATTTTCCAAAAGTGTCATAGGATTGGTTTGTCTTTGAACCACAAGAAATATTTCTTTGCTATGACTGAATGGAAACTACTATGACATAGAGTGTCGTGGCATGGTGTCAGGATTGACCCAAAATGGGTGCAAGAAATAAAAGCCATTTCCCTACCTTGTATGAAGAAATAAGTCCAGGTATTCTTGGGAAAAATCAATTTATTGAGAAGATTTATCTCCAATTTCACGAAAATAGTAAAGAATATCAGTTGGATGCTAAAAAAGGGTAGTAATATTAAGTGGTATGAAGATTCAAAGTATTCCTTTGAAATAATTAAGACCGCCATTATGGAGGCCCCTATCCTCATTTGTCCAAATTATACAAAATATTTTATAATTTTCCCTTTTTCCTCAGAGCATACCATTGGTGTTGTCCTACTACAGAAGAACCAACAGGGATACCAGAAGCTAGAAGCATTATTTAGTAAGGCCCTTAAACATGTAGAGTTTAAGTATAATATCATAGAGAAGTAGGCCTACACTCTAGTTAAACCCTTAAGGATTTTATGGAATATATTATGTTATCCAAGTCTATAGTCTATCTTCTGCATCCTGCGATAAGAGATATACTCTTACAGCACGATACTAAAGGAAGGAGTGTATCCCTAAAACTTAGGAGGATGATCTAGATATGAAGCCCATCAAAATCATTAAGAGGCAAGGACTAGCTAAGTTGTTAACTGAGGCCAATTTTGATGCACTAGCCATCAACCAATATGCTCCAAAAAGCTCAAGATAAGTAGGCGAAGGGAAATAGGATAAGAAGCCACGGTTTTTGGTACCTCTTTCAAACCCTACTACTATAAATCTATATTTCTTGTCATTTCAATGGTACAATGATATCATAAGTTACCTTCAAACTATGCAATTTCCCAGTTCCTTGAGAAAAGTTGCATGACACTCATTTAATTTAAAGGCTATAAATTATTGTATTATAGATGGTAAGATATACTGGAAAGACTAGTATGAATTTTTTTGACTGCGTTCTTCCTTCTCAAGTTGACTACCTCATTGCTGAGCATCATGACAGGTATGTGGCGGCCATTTCAGATAGTGATCCACTACCTATAAAATATTAAGGAGTGGGATTTATTGGCCTGCCCTCTTTTAATATGTAAACAAGAAAGTGAGGGTTTTCCACCAATGTCAAATACTTGCTGGAAAGAAAAATCTTATGGCATTACCACTCAAGCCTATCGTAGTCAAAGCACCCTTCCAATAGTGGGGTTTAGACTTCATCAGAGAGATCCACCCTCCTTTCAATTCCCAACATCATTGGATTATCATTGTGACTGATTACTTTCCAAAACGGGTTGAAGCCGCTCCCTTCAGGAAAGTTAACAATAAGGCGGTGATGGGTTTTCTAGTAGAAAATATATTTTCTTGCTTTGGTTTCCCTCGAAAGATCATAATAGATAATGGAAAAACTTTATGTTCGGCCGCCTTCCAAAATTTTTGTGGTAATTAGGAAGTAATGTTAGGGCATTCAATAAACTATTACCCTCAAGGAAATGTGCTTGATGAGTCCACTAAAAAAATATCATTAAAATATTAAAAAAATATTTGCCTTCAAAGAAGCATAATTGGAATTTAGGGTTAAAATATGTTGTCTGGACTGACAAGATCACTACTAAAAAATCCATTGGAACTTCACCTTTTCAGTTGGTCTACTACCTAGATTTTGTTTTCCCATTATACTTAGGCACCAAAGTTTTGAAGACTCTGTAAGAAGCGAACGAGGAGCCTAATGACTTATAGAGGTGAATCAACCAAATGGTTCAGCTGCAGCAAGAAAGGTAATTGGTGTATGAGAAAATAATCAACACCAAAAAAAGATCAAACATATCTTTGAAAAGTGTGCCAAAGATAGAATTTTTCTCCCCAGAGACTAGGTGCTCAAATGGGATAAAAGGAATGAGGAACCATGCAAACATGGTAAGTTCGATAACCTATTGTTAGTTCCATTTGTAATTGATAAGGTCAAGGGATACAATTCCTTTTCTCTTAAGAACTTTGAAGGGGAAGAAGTTGGTCATGATATTAACGACCAATTTCTCAAACATTATATTACCTACTGATTCCTTTCCAATAAAAATAAAAAAGAGAAATAAGTTAACAAAAAATGAATGGAATATCTATAATCAAATAAACACCAAGAATAAATTGTAGCATATGTTTATATAAGAAAAATATTGAGATTTGTATATATAATCCACATAATCCGAAATATAATTTAGGTATATGAGTCCTATATTATGTCTTTTTCAGAATTGGAGAAGCCTGCGAGGTGAGTTCATCCAATAGCTTCCCCTGCTTTCATTCCCTAAATTCCTGATAAATGTTGGGCAAGAGCGCCAAATTATCTTTGATGTGATCCATTCTCTCCTCCATCACTGCTAGTATGCACATCACCCTGTCTAACTTTTCATGGAGCGTCTCCCGCCCACATCTGCTATTGCTCACAACGCCTGCCATCACAATCAAATTATCCTATCACAAATAGTTGGATAGTAATCATTCTTAGTGAGATGGTTTCACTATATTCCTTTAATTAATTCATGTCATTCCTCATTAATTCTTCACTTTAACCCATCGCATCGCATAAATCTCCCTCATGCCATATATTTACGGATCTCTCTCATTAGGGAATTCCTGCCTTCTATTAATCCTGATTCCATGGCCCAACTATAAGGCACTTGGTGTTGATTCTTGGTTCTCCATAGGGGAGAAGCATCCCTAAAAGAATCCCATGTTAGGTTATTAAAAATCCCTCACTCTTCCAAGCTTTTAATGTGTAATTAAAACTAATTAGTTATATATCCTTGAACTAAAAAGAAATTAGGTGGGTGTTATGGAGTATGTAGGTACGAGTGACAAATATCTCTTGGCAAAAAGATTCATGTGCAAACACGTCCATCACACTTACTTGTGTTGTGCCTTTAACACATTTTCAAATGCCTGATGAGTTTAATCCCCGATTGAATTGCCGTGATTTAGCCGTTCAATGCCCGATCTATTGACTAAACCTCATTGTCACCGCTAAGCTAGCATGAGGATTAGATGCAGGCTTCCTGCCCAACATATCTCAACCATTGGTGTAAAATCAATCGGACGACTGCTAAATCACATCACACCAAAACTTGCATGACTATTACGCCCTCCCTTCTGACCCGATGTCATCCTAGACATATATCTTTCACAGACCTATGGTGGTCATGCCTAAACTTACACGTGGTATAACCATATGCCTTCGTGCGATGAGTGGATCCCCCTCTCCTCGATTGGCGAGTTTCTTAATGGTCGATTGAAACCTGTCTGTGGCATTTAATTATCCTCATAATCACCAATTTAACCTTATTTCTACCAACCTTTCACCATTCCCTCGTTCTATCTTATTTCTGTATGTCCTCCAGGGAATTTCGTCCATGGCTGAGAGAAAGTACAAAGCAGGTCTCATGCTAAAGGAATTGCCTCCTTCTTTCAGTAAATCATCTCAGCTCACCATCTTCTTGTCAGGTTTATAATTTAATCTTAAGAAGCTATGATGTTTGAGTTGTTGGGGAAAGAAGCTCTAGTTAACGAGTTGGCTGGGGTTCAAGATACAAAAGTGTGTCTCATAGAAATCCTTAACCTCAAGAGGAATCTTACCCTCTCTATTGTTGTGTCTGATGACGATATGTGTCTATTGAAATGTAGGGTTCTATATGAAACTTTTCCTCCTGTCCAGTTTGACCCTGACTCAATCATGTTGTTGGTCGAGCAGTATGAGCATGAACAACAAGCATTCTTTTTTAAGTCTAGCCATAGGGTTTTTCTAAATTTGGACAAGGAGATAATTGCTAAAATGCTAGGTATTCCTACCCATGCAATCGACATAACTGATAAAGGGTTGAACTGAGAGTTTATCACCTGGGCAGAGAATGATAAGCTTGAATTCTTGAAGACCCTATTCGAAAAACCAGATCCCACATTGAAGTTGTTTTCTCCTATACCTACGTAGTCCTTAAATGCTTTCTTATAGAATCTAACCTCACTCCTCTTTGTCATATTTGGTTTGGTTGACGATACTAAAATAGATGAGTCGATCTTCTTGGACATAAAACTCGTTACTCTCTAGCCTGATTTTCAAACCATTAATTTTCCCAAATACTTGACCCAAGCCCTCACAATCCATTTATCTACTGCTATTCCTTTTAGTTCTTGCCGTCATTGTTCATATCTCATCCATTTGGTCCTTTGTAATTAAGCTTCCTATTTTTTATCTTCTAAGCTTCTCCTGAGTACTACAACTATCGACAATGAATAGAAAGAAATTTTCCACTGGTCTGATGTGATCCATCACTAACGTGTTCACAATGCATACTCATAGTACACTGGCTATTTTTCACATCCTTTGAAGGTTAAATTAATGGAGGCTGAGATAAATAGGCTTTCGAAAGAATAGGTCAAAACGTTAAGATTAACTGAGGAACATAGTATCGATAGTTGGTTTCTGTTTCCTGATTATACTGTAATTTGGTTATACGGATTCGATAAGAAACCTTTTCAATTACCTAAGTATGTGTTGCCATTTTTGTTTTCTTATGAAGTACTTAGACATAACATGACAATAAATGAATCACACTTTGCTTCCAAGAAAACATGATCATTATTTAGTTATCCGTATTCTATTTCCCCTTTGATTACTAAAAATAGAAATGTAATAGATTCTTTGGAAAAGGAAATGCTCTCTTTTGGATTTTTTTAGGATGACCTTGGCATTATGATCCTATGGGAATCATGTTAGGTTTAAAGAAGCAAGCTAGATTATCAGCCTATGTTCATGATAAAAGACTAGAAGTGGAAAAGTTGGAAAAAATTATAACTTTTGTCGATGATATCGTACAATCAACAACATCTACAGGAATGACAAATACGATCAGCCAAATTGGCTCCAGTAATTTTGAAATACAGATACATGAAGGGGATGAAAATCCTATGGTTTCTTTTCCAACTACCTTGCATCCAAAAGAAAATCAGAAGCCTTAACTCCACCCGAAGTGTCATGACAGGTAAAGCCAAATGAAAATGATGTGGATGCTAACATGTTCAAACAGGAAGTTGAACAATTGAATAAAGAAATCTGGTAGGCCTTGGAATATATAAAACCTAAGGATTCAGGGATGCAAGCCCTTGAAATTAAACATGCTCTTACTAAGCATAAGGAAATAACAGTGACTTGTGCAGAGTTGGTTGTATTCTCGAAGCAATCCCAGTTAGTAGACACCCCAACACTTAATGAATTATCCCCATAGGTGGACCCCGATTTATCTCTGCTACTAACTTCGAGACAAATTTTTTAAACCTTACAGTCAGTCAGCCAGAGGTTAGGGAGAATCAACATATGGTAGTCTCTAAGACCTCTTCACTGGAAATTAAGTTGGGAAGAGTGTCGGATATGGATTTCATCAACCTGCATTGACACACAGGCGAGATTTTGGCCCACAGATTACTTGATTCCACTACTAAGAACAAAAAGATGCAATCAATGTTTAAGAAAGTGTCTGAGCAATTGCAAGTGGAACACATGGCTTTGAAGACTAACACTAATAAGATAAAGGATTTAGAGGATATACTCCTGGGACTATCTGGCCAAACCAAAGATAATCAACCTATTAAGAAATTGTTGGAGGAGAAAGAAAAGGAAATCAAAGCCCTTCAGTCAATCCTTAAAATCCCTGATCATGATCCTAATGTCTTAATCCAAGATTTTGAAAGGAAGGAAGAAATTGAAGCTTGCCTCCAAGAAATGGAAGTAGCCTTATGACTTAAAGAAGAAGAATGACAAAGTAGTCTTAAACAGATAGATCTATTGAAAGCAGAATCTCGTAAAAAGGAGGAAAGTCATATGAAACTTTTGGGAGAATACAAAACTTCGATTGATCAAGCTATTAATTCTAACCAAGCATTTGAAACTAAATATTCTAAGCTATTACATGTCAAAATAATCCATCTGGAGCAAGAACTATAATTGGCCGAAGCAGGGAAGGAAAGAGTTGAACATAGAGCAGAGAACTTAGTAGGCTGGAGGAATGAAGAGATCGAGAAGATTCAAGATGCATTGAAGGATGAACATAACGAAGTTAAATATTTGTGGGAAACACTTTGAATCACTATTACAGGAAAGAAAGTATTAGTGCAAGCCAAGTGAGAGATATGGAGGGAGATCTGGCAGAAGATATCCACAGTCAGAGCTTATGTAGAGATCCTCTTAAATTGGAAAAAAGGGCATAATAAAAAGTGTGAATATGGAACCAAAGAGCACAGCCGCAACCCTTGATGAAAGACTGAAAGATATCGACTCCCTCATTTACCTCATCAATTTATTAGAAGGTGACACTTTGGAAGGACTAGATATACCTTCCAAAGATCAATGTATTTTCTCCCTCCACGTGCTAAAGGAGAAACAAGATACTATGAAAATAATGCAGGATGAATTTGAGAAAGTTGTTAAAGAGATAGATGATTTCAGGATTGATTGGAATTATCTTGAGAGGTCTGGTGTGACTTCATTCTAGGGAAAAAATAATTGGGTGGTATCCTCGGAAAAATTCTGCGATCAACTAAATAATATAGAAATGATTTGGGATGTCTATCTATGCATGGTGAGGAAGCGGTCTCTTCATATACAATTGTAAATGGTCTCTATAGGGATTTTACCATTTTGGCCAAGATCAATAAGATTATACAAAATATTCCTACTACTCGGTATCATATCAAATCTTGGCTGGTGGAGGTAATCACCAAATATAAGAGTGTGCCCTGGTTGTCTAACTTGGAGTGGACAAAATGGGCTAAGTTGAGGAATCGCATTAAACGAAATATTGTGAAGAGCAGGTCTCCTCCACATCATAGGCAATTCATCCAGTAGAATCGATGCAATCCGTGAAAAAGAAACTAGAGGATTGGGGTGAAATCCCTTTGATCACCATGTAAGCACCAATGTCAGGATGCGTGGAGCCCACTCATTCTCCCCTACAGGATCAACGAAGAAATTCAAATCCTCTAAATCATGAAGGCGCTACAACGAATAGTTATTTTGTTTTAAAATTATCTTAATTTGAAGTTGAATTGGTTACATTCAAGACAATTACTAATAAAGTTACTCTTTAAACTATTACTTAAAACCTTATTTCCCTTCATGGCGGGGTTGTTGACACAAGTGTGAATTTTCTAATTTTTGTTGAACTCACTGTACATGCTACATAGTTTTCTTTTACATATCTGAAATCAATCCTTACATTTTGAAGAAGTTTTGTTTGTATGTTTGTCATTTATCTTTTGATTTCCAATTGCAGAAACTAAATCAGAGGCTTGCCCTCATTGAGGAGAAAATACATTTGGTTTCAATGTTCTAATATATATGTTATCAAATGTAGGACTAAATGATCTGTGCTTGATTATTTCCAGTTGAATGTTTTCCTTTAACTTAGCAATAATCATTGTTCTACATTAGCAATTGCGAAAGTGTTACGTTATATATCTTTTTTTTAATAGCACTAGTGTTTCAGAAATCATAAAGTTTTGTTATGTCTTTGTAGATTCTAGTTTCAATATTTATTATTGAATGCACCCATCTACAAAGGTTTAAAGGAGAATGCTAAGAAAGTTTGTACTTGTTGCATACATTTTTATCTTATACTGAAAATGACTGGTATCTTTTAACTTTGTGTTTCATTTTTTATTTTCCTTTCTTTTTCAACTCGCTACTTACTTTCGCCCAAATATGTATGTTAGCTTCTTCATATCGTTAGGATCACATTTTTTGAGTTTTTATTGAATTTAATGTTTACCACTAACTTATGTTAATGGCATGATTTACTACAACGAAAATTTTTATGTATCTGTCCTTTGATTATTTTCTTACTGAAAATCATATAATTAATTATCAGGGTTACCCCCTATGGTGCATTGAAGGTCAGTCATAGCACCTAGAGTGGAAGAAATTCCTAGTCCTCAATGAATGTGTATTCACGTCACTCCTATGTGGGGATAGTTTGAGCACTAACATTCTTTTGGCACTGTTACTAGGGACACAACTTGTTTAAATCGGTGGATGAATAATTCTAACACTGTTCAACCACATATTCTTTTTGGTTTGGCTGATGAACATAGTATATTAAAAGACTTATATGAACTCTCCTTGCAGGTTTCCTGAACACACCAAGAACTCCATCGGAATTTGGAAGTATTAGCGCAAGAAGACGAGCGAGCCCAGCCAAACCCAAAAGCCCGTAGACGACGACAACTACTGAGGGTCTGAGATTGCAACATAAGCACAAATTCATTGCTACCCATGTACTTTATTAAACACGCCTTACACCTCTCATATAAATTTAATTGAAAATAAACCTATAAATTTGTATAGCTAAATAATTTGGTCTATTTGCATTATGATTTCCTTCTAATCTGGATACTCCCTAGAGGTTGACTAGATCCATGTTTGAGGTCAGTCACTCTCCTCTAGAGGACCCTAAATTTCTAGTCATCATAGAAAATAGAAGGGGATGCCTTGATGAGTTCAGGCAAAGTCATCCCTTGTCTCCTAATCCTAGGATATTAGAATTTTTCGCTTATCTCCACTCAAATCCAAAAGCCATAGATTCATCATCACCTTATCAGCCTAAAAATAAATCCTTCCCTCCATCTACACCACCAAACAACCCACCACCCTCGACAAACGAGTCTTTACCTCCTTCCTCCTTCTCCACCAGCTCCCCCACCCATAAATGCTTGGGTGAACTTTTGTTTTTTTATTATATTCCTTTCTTTTTTAACTCTCTGGTTACTTTCTCCCAAAAATGTATGTTATCTTCTTCGTATCATTAGTATCACATTTTTATAGATTGTTATTGAATTTAAGGCTTACCAGTTAATTCTGTTAATGCCATGATTTACTACAACAAACAATTATCTATATCTAACCTTGTTTTATTTTCTTATTGAAAATAGTGAATTTAATTATCAAGGTTACGCCTTGTGGTGCTTTGGAGGTCAGTCATGGCACCTAGAGCAGGAGGACTTCCTAGTCCTCAGTGAATGCATATTCAAGTCGTTCATATATGGGGATGATTTGAGCACTAACAAAAGGAGTGAAGGATAATCTAATTCCATATATATCCAATATAGAAACTACAAAAGGGATTTATGAAGCTCTCTCAACATTATTAAATCTCAAGAACATTGGACAAGCTTCTAGACTCAAAAATGAACTAAGAAAAATGAACATAACAAAATATGACATTGTATCTTCATATTCTGTGAGGATCTCCCAAAGAAGGGATGAGCTCCAATCTATTGATGAAATCATACTAGATAAAGAACTCGTGATTATTTCTCTACTAGGTCTACCTAAATCATGAATCTCCTTTCCATCAGGTATTAACAGTTGGAAATAAACACCATACTTTGAATAAATGTGGAATGCATGCAGTCAAGAAGAAGCTTTCATCTCATTAACAAGTAATAAGAAGGAATAAGATGAAGACAACACTTCAAATGTGTATTTTTCTCACTACAATAAAAAGGGAGGAAACAAGAATTCTAAAGGACCAAAGAAGAATATTGAACTATCTAAAGTAGAATGTTATCATTGTCATAAGATGGGAAATTATAAGAATCAATAACTAGAAAATCCTAGGAACAAGAATAAAAAAAGGAGAAAGAGAACATGCAACATTTGCAGATGAAGGTCCACCTAAGAAGAACAAGGATGAAGAGTTTGAAGTTAAAGACTTATACTGTTAAGTCTTTTAGGAATATTATCCCTTACATATTTGACTACTATTGTTTTAGTTTTTCATGAAAGTTTTTATTTATGTTTTGATTTGTAGAGTTCATAGATCTAATATGTCTAGTTAGAAATTTTTGAAATGTTTTTTTATGAGTCTTAGGTATCCCTCAAAAATATTTGATTAAGAGGGAGCCTTCACCATTTTATCAAAAGATAAGTATATTTTTCTTTATTTTCTCTTTCATATTTGCTTTCCAACACATATCAAGATTTGTTTGTATTAATCCTTTGTTTGTATTTTCCTTGGTAGGAAGCTTACATATTACACAAATATTATGAAGGAAACTTCAACGAAAGACTTGTAACTTGAAAAGTAAGCTTGTTTCTAAAGAAAATATACAAGGTTTGTTAAAGAACAAATCAAGGTATGTTTAATTTGATTTAACTCATTGCAGATCTTCTTCACATAAGAATGCATGATTATTATTCATTTTAAATTTTCTTTATATTACTAACTTTCCTATGTAGAGAGTTTTAAATCATAAAGATTCGTGTTAGGGTAATTAATCAATAAATTGAATCTCCCCTGATCGTACTATCTCTTGTCATTTTTTTCATGTTGATAAAACCCTAACTTTTACGGTTCTCTATAAAATCCTAGCCTTTTGATGCTTAGGGTATATTAATGATGAAACTTTAGTCTACTTAGGGTTTGTTAATAAAGTTTATATCTCATGATGAAATCATACTACCTTGATTTTTAGGGTTTTGGTAATGTTATGGTAAGATCCTATCCTTTTTACGGTTTGTTGTAGATGTCTAGAAACCCTAAATTTTTAGTGTTCAATTAGTTAGGGTTTATGAAAAAATCCTTACTATAATCAATACAATGTCCTAGGAATAAAACCCTAGGTGTATGCACTTCTATATGATTGAAACCCTATCTTGGCCAAAACTATTGTATATCTAATTTTAGAATTTGATGTTTGTATCTAAGGTTTATGATAAAAACCCTAGTAAGAGATTGATATAATTTTCTAGGGAATAATAATGAAACCCTAGATACAAAATGTTAGAATTCTAGTCGATATTCTTTTGTTGATGAATTTTAGGGTTTGTCACAAAACCTAGTGATATTGTGTCATGAAATTCTAGAGAATAATGTTAAATGCTATGTTTGGATTACTAACTACATTTAATTCTTGACATCTAAGACTTTATGTCTTGTTGGAATCTAGGGCCTATTACAAAACCCTAGCAAAGCTGTTGAAGCCTAGAATATAAAAAGGTGTTACTCTTGTTGATTGTAAACCTAACTACATTTAGATATCGAAAGATTTTTTTCCTATTCAAACTATTAAATGCTCCCATTATGATAACCTGATAACTCTATTTTTATATAATTGACTTCATGCTTTTGTATATTTTTACTTGTTTGTACTTGTTGTTGAACATTTGTAGGTACACAATCTTCAAGTTGTTGAAGAAGTTCATTTACCTTGTTATTGCAGATGACTTGATCATAATGGTAATGGACATGATGAAAAAAGAGGAGCTATAAGAATGATGATGACACTAAAGAGGAATAGACGATTTTGTTGTAAAATGATGCCCCTTAAGCTTTCAAAGGTTGAATGTTCTCCGATAATATGAATCTATCGATCTCACTTAGTTGAGAGGGAGCATGGATATAAACAAGGGGTATATCTTCCCAGCTAAGAGGGAGAGAATATTATTAAAATTATCATGAATACCTCAAAAGAAAGACTAGGACCAAAGAATGAATGAAAGTACTACAAATGGGCGTTATTGATTCATGAAGTTGAAAACAAAGACTTGGTTGTGATGAGAAGTACTGAGGCTGAGTTTGGTGTTGTTGTAGGAAGTTAAAGAACAAATATTCCAATAGAGATGTGTTTGGTTAGTATGATGATGAACTAAGAAACATCAATATATTTGAATATTCGAAAGCTTTTTCTTAACTTGTATATATATTTAAAATTTTATTGCTAATTGGGATTGTGATTATACAAGTTAATCTCTCCATAAAAGGGTTGAAAATTTGAAGCATGCTGGAACTGATGGACATATTTGATTTGTTTTATAGGGAGACATGAAGATTCTTGGGGTGACAAGATGCTTGGGAGGACATTAGGATGACCTATGATGATGTCTAGATCCTGAAGTAGGGAGGGTGGCACTGGTCTTGGATCTCTGACCTTCGATACACAACTAAATCCCTAGGTTGGTGTTAGAGTGGAAGTCTATTGGTACTTAGAGTGGATGAAGCTTGGAACACACCTTAGTCCCAACCCGATTAGATGCCTTGGTTAAGTATCTAATCTATAACACTCAGTGTAATGTAACTCTTCCTAGAAAATCTCATTTTTAGATCTTCCATGTACCTTTGTATATATGTAATTATGAATACCTCCCTAGTTAAGAGGGAATGTTGAAGAATGTAACTAGTGTCAATATTCATTATTATATTTAAGTCAAGATGTATTGTATTTTTCAAAATAAAGAAAAAGGAATTTATTTATAAAACAAAATTATTTATTAGCTTGGTTTCATCCTCTTATTATTTATTTCTAGGTCAAAGACTCCATTATAGTCTTCTAGTATTTATGTCAAGAGTCCTCTTCCATGTCATATGTATAAACCCTTCTTGGGAATTATATATCAAGATTTATTTATTTTTTTAATTTAAAATCAGTCATTTATACCTCCTCCATCATTTCTCCCTCAAGGAGGATAAGTCGGCCTAATTGGGAGCCAAAATCCACTACATAAAGGAAGTAACTCGATCTCATTTGGAACACATACAAGGAAATTCATTCTACAATAGTTGGAGAAGAGAAATACCTAAGGAGAAGGAGAAAACCCTTGCAAAGAAGAAGAGGAATTTTTTCAAGCAAGAATGAAGCCAAATTTCTCTCTCTTCTACCACATGTGTGAGTTTCTGGGTTGTTGTTGGAGGGCTGAAATTTCAGATCTGTATTAGGGCCGAAATTCTAGAAGTTGGGGGCCTAAATTTTGGGTTGTAGATGGGTTGAATATGGTGATAAGAAGAGACTATTGAGGTTTTCATAATCATCTTGGAAGGATGACTTGGTGGAGTGAGGAAGGCCTTTTGGTCTAGTCAAAGGTCTTGGTTTGTCTCAATTTTATTTGAATATATTAGTAGAAGAGTTTGATTGGGTTTTCCCCTTGATATGGTTTTAGCCCTGGATGAGTGCCTACTTCTGCTGTCATTGATCTTCATGCTTTTTATTTGATGATTCCTTAATGAGGAGAAGATAAAGAAGAACATAAACAAATATAATAACAATATAAGAATATCACAAGTAATTGTCAAACATAAGAAAATCGTGATATGCACCATAAATATTCAATGTCTTGCACATTTAATGCATTATACCACAAGAAATAATTCTTAACCTTCCTAGGAACACATTATAACTTGAAAAGACATTATCAAATGCATAAGAGGTTTAAACATACCAAAGGATGGTCAAATGGGCCTTAAATTATACCTATTTGGGAGGTTCATCATATGTCATTAGGGATCTGCAAATATAATGAATTGTGTCTATTTTTCATATATTTATGGTCGAGGACATAAGACAAAAGGATTTCTAATTTGTTAATGTGGTGGTGAGGAAATTTATTCAAGGTATTCTAAATTTTTTTAGAAGATTTGATGTTAAAGAAATAAGGCATTTTTTAATCTAGATCATTATTTCCATCAAATGAATATGTTGAAGGGTGAGCCCCATATTGTACCATTATACCAATGGATTGATCACAAAAGATTGAATATTACACTAAATTGATGGGGAGGATATGTTCAATGGAGAAATATATTTTATTAGCATCAATATAGATTATTTCAAATTTCCTCTTGATAGCACGCCAAAAAGCATGAATAAAGATTTAAAATTATTTGACTTCAATATTGAAAAACATTAAAGTAGAACATTTATAGGATCCATTTCATGCCTTGAAAAATGTGTTATATTCTGATTGAAATCATATTTCCTTCCACTAAGAAATATACAAATTCATTTAAAAGAGATTTGACCAATGTGCCAAATTAAAGAAATATTTATAACATAAAATAACAACGAATGCAATGACTAAAAGATTAACTTGTTGTACCATGGATATTTTGTAAGGATGGCCTAGATTGTGAGAAGATGGAGATTTTTTCAATTAGATCATCAGCAAGTTATGGCTCTTCATTGAGAAAAACAAATTAATCTAAAATCCTTAGCTTTATCCTTGTCACATAATGATCATATTCTAACCAATTTAAAGACGCATATGTTTAGGATATCTATCTTATATCTATATGTAGATACATTATCCTCACACAAAATTAGCATTTTTTTTTTCTCTTATTTTTATTTTTATCTAAGCCATATTTTCATCTTGAAGCAGTATATGCATCAAAATATCACGTAATAATGTCACAACTTTTATTAAATTTCTACTTAATAACTTAATATATTTATATCTTAAGTGGATTTCATCCTAAGAAATACATGTTCTAAGAAACCACATGTAATACCTATTTAACACTATAGTAACTATATTTAAAATTATTCAAAATATGCTTCTGTGTGTGTACACACCAAATATGTATACATTACAATTTTTGTATCCTATATCCATCCCATCATCAAATGAAATGAATACCAATCTAGAAAACATACCTTTTACATAATATTAATTTTCACTTTATTCATGAAAACCTCACATAAGAAAATATGAAAAAAAAAATTGATTAAATAATTCAAACCTCAAATAAAAAATCGTGTCTTTACAAATAATTCCTTATCCTAAAAAATATGAATTTGAATGATTAATAAATATAAATAACTTATTAGTCCCTATCGAGGACTAATGTAATCAAGATGGCTCATTTTCATAAACCTTAACTATAAATCAATATAAATTAAAACTTTAAAACCATGCTTTGTTACATATTGTGTCCCCACCACATTTCCTTGACCAATCAAGTATATCAACTTTTTTCCATTGACGAATTAGTGTAATTTTGTTCTTATTTGTCCTCATACCAAGGCAAGAATGAGGAAAAACTTAAGATAAGTATGGGAAATCTAGGAAATTTCAGGTTCACACGAACTAATGCTAGCATTAATTCTGAATATTTTATGTTAAGAAACCATCAACATACTATGGATCGGAAAGCTTGGAAAGTGACTTTGTGGACATGTAAACATGTCTATCATATGTGTGAACACTTCTGCATAGCCATGTTGTCCCTTGAATGTTAGATATCTTGCATGGACATGTTTTTACCTATTTCCATCTTCTACAAAAACCACTATGGAGTCAAGGCCGCTTCAAACCACTGCATAATTACTTGCCACTTGATTATTTCAAGGCATGGTGAGTGTAGTGTACATAAGCATGGAAAAATGCAATTGTACACATGAAGCAGTAGGCTTGGAAATATGTAAAGAATAGAAACACTATCCTCAGGAAGCTACCAAGCAGTGATTGGTGAAACTGCAACTATTTTGATATATGTTGCTAAGTATGCTACTAGGAATTCTACTGATTTTTCTACTCTTGTTGATGTTGGTTATTCTACGAATACTTCAAAAGACTACCAAAAAAACATGGAAAACCATCACAAATAAAATAAAACCATTGCCAGTTTCTTAACCATATAAAGCATTGAGGGTGGGAAAGGCTTATTGCCAAATGCTTAGCACCTGTTCCTTCCACCGGTGGTCTTCTTCTCAGAATCATCATAATTATTGCTCGTTCAAAGATGCCAAATTACCTTCAACGACACATACACACCCTCCTCCTCTTGGGGAATCTCCATGGGAACACCATCTCAATTATTTTAAACACTAATGCAGTTATCCTCTATGCTAATCTTCACAGATTCCATAGAGGCATCCCTCTGCTTGTTATCTCTGACATTAACCTATATATATATAATCCTGTAGAGACCGGTCATGTATATATGATATTCTCCAGTGAACCATATGATTGTCCTTATAAACCTTGAGAGACTAGGTGTGCTTCTCAATTGAGCCGATGTAGGTGTCTAGAAGAACCAAGATGTTCTCCATTTGATTTTTCTTTTGTTATGTTTCTTTGATGGTTTTTCAATTGACACCATTGTTGTTGGTTTGTTGGATGTTCACGCTATTGGTCGACTGTGATGGATGCCTCTTCTCACTGACCATGTCACAAAGAATAACTTGACAAAAATATTGTGTGCAATTTTAATCATGGTGTGTTGATTCTTAGGGCTAAGAGGCCATGGGTGTGCAAGAGCTATCGACTTCCTTTATCTACACCTCCAACAACCCAATTTCTTTGACTTCATCTAATTCCTAAAATCAGATCATCTGGATAACTTTCTATCACTGAGCGCAAGTTAGTTGAGCTTACATCACTCAGGGGCATGTAAGGTGGCATGTCGGGTTCATGCAAATACTTGAGATCCTGGTGCAGGATATATATATCTATTTTCTAAATGCCATATTATTGCATTAATAATTTTTATGTAACTTTTGATTATTTGTTCTTTCTTTTAAATATTTTAATTATTATTTCATGTCTTTTTATTACTATCCTCTCACAGCCAGGTTGCCTTAGCAAGTTTCATTCACACCTTCCATTCTGCATTCATTTCTTCATCATTCCAGCCTGGGGTATGATCTATGTTACGCCTAATCATCCCAAATTGTCATTTTTAGTGCTGTTTGCCAAGGGGAAAACTTATTCCTCGAGTCCTGTCTGGATCCTCTCCTTCACCCGCCTATCACTCATTATTCCTCTTGTGCGGGAGGCCTTGATGGTGTGAGTTTGCCTCATTCTGGTGGTTCCTCTAGTTTTTTCCCTGAATTAAAAGTTATATGTATGTATTACCTATAATTCTTTGTATTCCCCCGACCTATATTATTTCTTCACCTCCCTTAGATTTCAATCATATTTGTGGTTGGTGTAGATATTAGTCTCAATTGTTAGTTCGTATTGAGCTTCATGATGCTATCATCAATGTTCTGTTGACCTTTCTATAATGAGAACTTAGAGTTAATAACTTGCAAAAGTCTTATGGTCAATTGTATATGCTACTATAAACATTCATTTCTATTTCAGTCCTCAAATTCACATACTAGATCTATCATTTTCATATTGTTAAGCCGTTATTATGCCATTATTATTATCACTTTTGAACACTTATTCCACCCATTTCTATTATTCTTCATCATGTCATTTATTATAATTTATTATATAAATCTATTTTATGATGATTTATGCTTCTATGAATGAATATTATTTATTCTCCTTTATTTCTAATAAATTGATGATTATGCATGATTTTATCAATGATAGTTTTAATAAATCAGTTGTAACATTATTCACCATTTTTAGCCTCCAAGATAATTTCCAAATTGAAGATTTGATCATTAAAAGTGCCAACTCAGAAATTCGCTGGAATAAGAAGTGACGGTTTTGCGGTTGAGATTCTGAGCAAATGAAGCAGAATCTGGAAAATTTGGAACATGGGTTTTGTCCAGAACGGACCAAATTAACTTTATTTAAGAACGATTTGCCCAAATTCGGCTTGTACTGAGAGAAACGCAGGGTTCTTTGAGCACGATTTTCTCTGATTTGTTGTTGCGGCCGTCCTCCAATTCTCAGCTGCAAAGCCAAATTCGTCTTGCTCTTGTTGAAAGCTGGATGGAAATATATCTTCTTGTTGATCAATTGGTTAGAAGCAAACCAATTTTTTAATAGAAATCATGTTGTACTTATCTTTATTGTAACTGCTCTCTGATCTCTCTTTATTTAAATCACAACAGAGATCAGAGATGGGAATGATTTGGGGATTCAAATGATGAAAAATGATGGAAAAATGATGAAGAATGATGGTGGATTATTCATGATAGGATAGGGATTGTTGCATGCTGTAATTCTCAAGCTTTTGCTGTTGTAATGATTCCACAATTGGCTGATTAATACATGATTTGGGAGTTTCTGTTCATTCTTTTCATTCTGAAGTAACCCAGTAGCATCTGCTGGCGGCTAAGGGCCCAGCCTCTGGTGGAGTACGCTGCTGCTGCTGTGTATCATATCTTTACAATTGCTTCCGTGTGATGGTTTGATTTCCTTTTCATTTCTTTAAATTGTTTTGTTCAGTAATCTTTTGTTTATGAACATTTCGTTGAAATCATAATTGGATTGCGTTAGTGATAGAATTATTAATTATAACTTGAAATGTCCTACTGATAATTCTAATCTAATGCTGCGCTATCTAATTAAGACTATGGTTCATTTAATTGCTGCTCATTTATAATTGCAATGGCTGTTCAATTAAGTTACTATTCAATTATAACTACGATTGTTGTTGCTTCAATAACTGCGATTAATGTTCATGCTGATAGGTTGCTGATTCAATTACATTTATAGTTGTTGTGTCTTTCTAATTACTTAGTTTTTCTGTTCGGTTCCATTTAAGATTGTTGTTTAATTCTAGCATTTTAGCATTGCTATTCCTTTCCATTAATAAATCGTTTTTGTTAGATGAAGCTTTGCTGTTCATTTCTGTTGATTCATTGCAAGAGTGCTTTTAAAGAGTTTTCCTAGTTTACTTTCAATAACAGCTTTAGTTCAATTTCGATTTCCTTTTAATTGCTTTAAAGCAGGACTGTCAACTGTAGAGAACATTGGTTATTGCTTCCTCGTTCCTAGATTGCTTGTCTTGTTCCGGTTTGATTTTAATTGCATCAATATCCAGAGGAATGAGTTATTGCTACTGTATCCTCGATTGATGGTTGTTTGAGTGAATGATTTAGTTTAAGAACATTTCATTTTCTTGCTATTCCATTTCTTAATTGTTGTTTCATTTCTTATCTGCCGTTCAATTTCCTATTATTCACATTATCTTTGCTTTGGTGTGAAGAACGATCTGAAACTGTAGTGGGCATTGGCATTTGTTGTCTAGTCCCCAGATTGATGATCTATTCCTTGATTACTTTTGGTTACATCAGTTTCCAAAGGGATGAGTTATTGCTACTGGACCCTTGACTGATACATTGCTTATTTTTCCGAATGCATGATTTAAGTCTTAAAGTGCTTTGTTGTAAGTAGATTTTATTTCCAACTTTCATTTACTTTTAGATTTTGAGCACTATACTGCAAAACATTACTCTTGAGTAAATATCCGCCTCAGACTGAGTACACTCTTGAAATAAAAAGTCGTCCCTGGGTTGATAATTAATGTGAAGGTAATTAGGAGTTCAAAAGACACCTTTTTATCGCTTCACACATATTACCCTCGATACGTTTAGTATGATATAAACTAAGTCTTACTTTTACTAGCCAATCACTTTTTTGGATGAACCTTGGCCCTACGATTATACTTGCTTTCCATACTTTGGCAACAATTTCATCGACTAATGGCTTCTTCCAAGCTCAGCCCTTGGTGATGATCCCACCTTTTATTACTGTGGTCACATTCCAAGCATTTTGGCCATGGCCTCCTTTAGTCTTTTCCCAAGGGTGGAATCTGATAGCACAATGATTTCTTTCTATACCTTTGTGGGCTACACATAAGGCATATGCTTTGAGCCAAAAAATTAAGGGTTCATATTAGGATGTCCTCATTTTCTAGTCCTTTCCATAACCATTTTTTGCCATTTTATGATGGAAATAACCTAATGAAACATGGGATTTAACCTTTAAATCCCCATTTTAGGCACCTATTTGCGCCTTCCCAACCCAAACAATAGTCGAGATTCGTCAGGGCTACTAACTAAGTCATGCTGGAAATTTAGAGGTACCCTCTTTCCATCCCTGAAAGGCTACCCTCCACTTGCCATCCCTTGTCCCAAAAACATGGTGCAACATAGCTAAAAGAATAAGAAAAATATTGTAAGTGTAAATGCTCTATGTTTTAATGATGTTTTAGTTTCTGCATACTTTTTCATGTTATGTAAATTCAACTATTATTCTCATTGATAGTAAGTACAATGTTTGGTAAGCATTTTATTGTTCTAAGATTCGATATTCGCACAACAATATTAACAATTGAGAGAACAATGTTATTTTACAATTACTAGTGGTTTCACTTCTCTGTCAATTATTAAAATCAAGAATGACCGATGACTTTTCTCTTTGATTCTTTTTCATCCTATCTCATGCAAAATATTATATACAAGTTTTGGTAGTAATGATTTCTACTCAACGTATTCTATTTCAACATCTGAAACATTTTTTTCCCAAGACTGTGCTCTAGAACATTTATATTTATTTAGATGTTAGAAAATTACAATATTACAACCAAGAGCAGTGGCTTTGTTTGCAGGGTAGAGGTTTAATTTGGATTCATGATTCAATGTAGTTATTTTCATATAATATCATGTTGGTTGGCTACAGAAGATAAAGTTTCCATTCCATCATTTTCTGCTCCATCATCTCGTGCCTAGTCAGTCCCTAGGGCTCCTGGTTATATTTCTCCCAGTTTGTTTGGTGCTAGATGATGGGTAAGCTCAAGAGCTCTAACAAAAACAATGTACTTTGTACTAGACTATTCTGATTGCATAAATGATTATTCAAAGAAACTAAAGGGAAGGAATTCTTGTGAAGGACAAATGAAACAAATTCCCCATGCTAGTTTCAGAGGATAAGTCATCTATTGCTAGAAATTCTTTGTAAATTGGATCTCCAATTTTTTTTCATAAAAAATTAACACCTATTTAATTATTTGGGATGTGTATACCATAGAAGGCATATCCCTTATGAAAATTAGAGCACACATTTTAACAATACAATTTTAGCCATCGTCATATCATGAACTTCATCAACACAACTAACCTAAATATGCATTAGATCTCAGCTGACCATGAAAGTTCACCATATCTGCAAATTTTAAATTCAATATTATTTTTCTTTGGCCTCTCATAGTGCAAGAAAATGATTATAGTTTGCTTCTTTTTTATTGGCATTTAAGAGATAAACCCAACATTCTACCATCATCAATAGTTTTCATCACTTATCATGAAATTTGAAGAATTAATTTATACTAAACTACCTTTAATTTTCTCATAATTTTAGTTAATACTACAGAAGACTTGAGTCCTCTTATCAAATCTACACTAAAATGTGGTCATTACATCGATTTTCAGTGTTCATAGTATAATTTACGAGCTAGTTTTGCATCAAAAATCCATATAGTAGAAATTGGTCTTACAATGAGAACACATCGACTAGTGCATCTGCAACATTTAGATCAATGATGTGTTATGGATGTATCTGAATCTAGAGGTCCTAGGTCTTTTGGATGGATATTTCTAACTCATCAATGAGTGTGTCCGTTATTTGTGAATGATAAAAAGTAGACTAGGAGCATCCAAGTAGACCCACCCTTCTTATCTAGTGACACTGTCAATGGAAAAGGGGAATTATTGAGCTTCTTAGAGATGAAGTATAAAAATTTTGTTTTGTCCTCCACCATATTTTACATAGTAGTTTTTCATGGTGCACATGAAAATTTCACCAATTGAAGTGAGATGGATTTGTATCTTTAGGTCCAAAATTCACCATATCCAAGGCCCTTTCACTTAGAACTAATGGAATTTTTTGCTTTAGAATAAAATCAAATCACTATTCGTTACATGCCATGCCACTTCTGACCATATAATCAAAAACTTTGTGTTTGTAATTCCTATATTTTCCATTGCTTTACCTCCAACCCTAGTCTAGATATACTAGTATCTCATATCCTTTTGCATTTTGCTTCCCTCACAAGGTTCACACAAGGTGTTCTCACTCCAAACATGGCCATACCTATACTTGTATGTTTTTCTTTGTTGTTAAAGCACCCTTTCCCATTCCTTGGATCTCCCTCGAATATTTGTTGAAAAATTTATTCTATGCTCTAATTTAAAATCAGTTCATTCTTTCTATATAACAACCTTCTCTTTGGTGGCAGTCATTGTTAGTTTGTTATAATGCACAAGCAATGTTTAGTTTCCCTTCCTAAGGTTGATTACCTGTTTTAACTAAGAAATTGTATTCTTATGCATTGACTTGGCCACTACAGACCTACTTACCACTTTATTAGTTCAAGGCATGGTGAATGTACGATATGCAGTAGTAGGTCTAGAAATATGCAACACGTGGAAAATTATATGACCTCAAAAATCTCCATGGATTGGAAATGCATATGCTATTTAAACCTACAAACAAGGATTTGTTGGTAGGGACTTACTGCCATTGTAGCCACCTCTTGTTGATATAAGTTATATACATATATCTTATCACCCATTATTCCCTATGAATAAAATCACATACAAAAATCATTCTATTTCTATTCATTCCATTTTACTTGCTCGTGATTTAAAGTATCTTCAACTAAATGACAAAAATAATGTGTCATATCATGAATTTCCCAAGGCTAATTTCCTAACTTCTTGCTTACTTCCTTTAAAAAAGTCATTCCAGACATGAATATGTATCAATACATGTATTATTACAATAAGTATCTATTGATAGTGTTAGCCTCCACAATATCCCAAGGATGAGTAAGGAGATCGACGGAGGTAACCTCAAACCAACCTTTTAGTTTGGCAACTAGCCCTACCAAACCAAAGAGGGCTCTCTCTATGGTCACAACAAAGGATCTGACTGGTGCAAGAATGGATTTTAGGCTTGATAGTTCAGCTAAATTTAGGGTTTTTTGCTGGATGATGGTCTAGGCTTAGGGGGCTAGGTCAGAGTTTCAAAAAGATGAGTTTGTTGAGATATTATGGGGAAAGGTAGGCATGCTCAGTTAGCATTCTTGATTTTTCATGGTGGATAGGGTAGAAAAGTAAGGTTTCAAAATGAGCATCAGTTCATGAATTCAATTTTATTAGAGGAAAATGTAACACAAATATGAGAGTTTCAAGGAAACAAATCATAAACATATGAATTCTGTTTAATACTTATGAAACAAACAATAGAAAGCATTAAAATGGAAGTAGAGAGGACAATACATTCAAACTAATGATAACAAAAGATAAAACATTGCTAATGAACATAGCACAAGAATCCCACTATAATAGCTGCAACTCATGTATATTACTCCTGCAAATATTCACAATTACAATAGCTCCACAAAGCTTTGACTAAACAACATCCAACCTTTTCACTGACTTTGATTTGGCTTGATATAGACCAAAAACCTCTTTCCCCTCTCTCAAGGGTTGAGCCCAACATAATATCAATTGTTTACATAAGAATCTCTAACCAGAACTAAATCTAGGAAAGTAAAAAAGAAACCCTCACTATAGAGAAACTGACTCACTTTGACTTTTACAACATTAATGAGCATGAGTCTGACTCAACTTGACCTATAGTAGCATATTTACATTCAATTACATCATATTAACTCAATAAATGTAAAATTACATCCTCAAGACCTGACTTTGACTAATAAATTTTGAAAATTTGATCTCCAGGGAAATGCACAACGAAATTGGAGAAAAGCGCAGTGCCTCGAGGGAAAAGTGAAATGCCAACTTTGAGGAGTGATTTGACTACCTTCCCCAGCTCCAAATTCAGATCTGAAGGTACCATTGTAAATATTAGGATGTATACTTGTCTATAGACTCCTCAAGCAAGCAAAATGGGCTCTCCAAGGATGTGAAAGGCTCATTCTCTCAAGGTCACTCTAAAAGTACAACACCTGGGTCAAAATAGTGGCAAAAAATGAGTTTTAGGGTGTTTGTTGCCTTTTAATTCCAAAATGAAAGTTGAAATGGCACCCAAGTGGAATAATTGATACGTATAGGTGATAATATATCCATACACGTAAATATTTTGTCATTTGGAGGCCTCAGGGAAAAGCACAGCGCCAAGGCGCTGAGCTTTTGGTTGTCTAAGATTTCCTGTTACAGCCAAAAAGTCACAAAAATTGAAAATTTTCAAAATTTTCCTCAAAAATGATCTTGAATTTCCCCTTTGAGTTGGAGAATTATGTGCTAGGGAATGAGGGAGGCATCAGCCAACAGGTCAAGTTTATCCTTCTTCCTTTGTTCAATTAGGGTTTTCCTTAATTCCCTTTTCAATTTTTTGACTCTGATTTAACTGATCATGTGCCGAGTATTGTAATGCCTTGCCATGTGCCTCTCTAGGTTGGTGGCCTTGGTTTCCATTTTCAAGAGCATCTCCAAATGATCATTGACCTTCTCAAGCCAATACTCCTTGTTTTCTTCAATATCTGCTTCAAATGCTTTAACAAGGTCTTGCTGACCTAATGGAGTAGATGACTCACTCCCCTGCCCTTCTTGTCTTTGTAAACCTCTGGTCTTTGGCCCTGGAGGATTGATCTAAACCTTCTTACCTTCAACCTATTCCACATCTACCACTACCTTTCCTTTGTGATGCTCTGCCACCACATTAGTTTTAGTTTTGTTGAGCAAGATATTTTTTACATTTAGCTGTCTGTTTTCCTGCTGTAGGAATGCAATCATATAGTTGGCCTTTGCCAAGTCATTCTTTAGCACTTTGATTTATGCCTCTTTCTCCTTGATTATTTTCTCATGTCACTTTCCCTCCTCATGCATTGCTAGATCTACCATATATGTGTCAAAATCTACTTGCTCTTCCTCCTGCAAAGGTGCCTCATGCTGATATGCTAATGTCTCCTTCTCAACTGAAGTAGGCTTGGCCCTTTCAATATTTATTGGAGAAAACACAGGCCTATTTACTTTGTTGTATGTTCTAGTGACCTCAACCATAGATATTCTTGTTACAGGTTTACCTGTAGAACCCACTTCCTTTGGTCTTGGCGATGTCAAAGGTGTAGACTGACTGCTAGATTGAGTTCGAGTAGGAAAAAGATAGGCTAATTGCATGAATGCATCCCAAGACATGTGTGCCCTATGTAAGTTGATGGTAGAAAATGATTTTCACTAAGTCATGATGCAACAAACTTGTTTTATGATCTTTCCCTTTGCTATGTACCTTTTTTCCCATTTTGACTAGGCTTT
This sequence comes from Pinus tabuliformis, assembly GCA_031772625.1. Classification (NCBI taxonomy): domain Eukaryota; kingdom Viridiplantae; phylum Streptophyta; class Pinopsida; order Pinales; family Pinaceae; genus Pinus; species Pinus tabuliformis. The sequence continues at coordinate 1,084,748,949 of CM062818.1, forward strand.
TGTAGAGGTAGTGAGGTAGGTTAAGAGGTTTAACATCTGTGAAATGCATCAGTAATGTAACATGGTACTACTATATCCTTGAAAAACTACCCTCACATGAGAAGGATTTCATGATCATTTTCGTGAGAGGGGCATACTTGTCAAGAAACTATCTAAAAGGAAAAATATGTTTTGGGGAAACTTTGTATGCAGATTTCATGAACATTTTGTAATTTTCAAGGTCTAGGTCTGTCCTCTTGAACCAAAACTCTCCATGATTTGGGAGCCCAGTGGTTATGGAAATGGCCTATGTTGAAATGGTAAAAGTGACCCCTGCAATAGTTTCCTTATCCCTCCTTAGACTGGTGGAAAAGGTGCTTGTTAACTTTTAATTAAAACCTAACTCTTCAATCTTTTGGCAGAAAACAAGGCAACCTGCATCTTGGAATGATTTCATAAGGAAGTGTGAAGCCATGATGTCCTGCACTATAGTGGGTTCATATTTGATGATTTGGCATCCCTTATTCTTCTTTTGATCAATGTTTTAGGTTTATGGACCTACTATAAACCCTGGCTCACTAAGAATAGGAATTGAGGTTTTGTGTTAGGAAAACGGGGGATTTTGGTGCAGTTTTAGGAATGGAGGGAGATGAAGGGGTTAGGGAGCTTCAAAATTTTTGGGAAAATTTAGTGGGGTAGGTATATATGTTAGGGAGTGTAGGGAAGTGAAATTTTAGGGGATATGAGAGGGGAAAGGGTGCAAAAGTGGAAAACACAACCCTAACCTAGGGAAGTGTAGTTTAGGCTAGGGTTTCTGATGAATTGAAGGAGATGAGGGAAATGAGTGAAAGGAGGTGTCAAGGAAGGTGAATGAAGGTGAGGGAGGGTGGTTTGAGCCTTAAAATAGGATTTTATTAGAGAAAATGAATCAAAAACACCCAGACAACAAAAAACGCAGCAAACCTTAGGAGAGGGTGGACTGAAGAAAATTCTAAGCTTTCAAAGGAAAACTGAAGCAAATGGAAGGTGGAGGAGGGGCATGATAGCCTCACTTAGTTATATTTCAGGAGCTTACACCATTGGTCTTTGAAGAAATCTTTTGAAATGATTATTTGGCACCTTGGAGGAAAAGTGCAACACCTTGGAGGAAAAGCGCAACACTGCTTGAGAAAAATGTGGCACAACTAGAGAAAAGCACAATGCTGCCAGAGAAAAACACAGTGCAATAGTGATTTTTTACTCTTTGGAAAAAGATTTATCTTTCAAAAGGTGAGGGTGACTTTTAGTGATGGAATGATGTCCTGAGAGGATGGAATGAATGAATGTTTAGCTCTTTTCATCTTTTATAGGCGAGGAGGTTGATTTTCTCTTGGGTGGTAATGTGGGCCCAACTTGTCTTTTTCAAAGATTATTTGAGGTGCTAGTGTACTATAGTTTCAAGCTTTATTATACATAATTACATCTCAATAAAGATTAAAATGCACTTTAGAGATCATTATAGAACACTTTTCCCTATTAATACTCCCATAATGATGACCTAGATGATGTCATGATCGTTTTTGACCATTTGATGACTTGACCATAATGATGACATCTAATGGAGAGTGAAACTAATGATTTGGACCTTGAAACATGACTCACCATGAGATGATTACTAAAGTGATGATCAAGACACTTTATGGATGACTAATCAGATTAAATGATGGCATGACCAAGATGGAATTTTGACCATGAAATGGAGGGAGTAGTAACATACCTAGACACACTAACCAGTGACCAAATTTTTATTTGAAACCTATTGAAACCATAAAAATTTGACCTATGACCCCATCAAAAGTGTTGAAAGATTACATTTGATCACTAGTTACTGACAAGACTGACAGACGCTAACATATAGTGCTGGATGCCACCAACATGTAAGGGGATCTCTGTAATTTGAAGTCCAAATTAAACCTCACACCATTTGGTGTAGCATTCCCATCCGACTATACGGTTCAGCCATGGTTGGAAAGGTTTCAAAGATATGCCTTGGTTACAATCACATATAATAGATTTCAACACCCTTTGGGAAACAAATATGTAAGCTTTGTGAGACACCCGATGTAAGGTGGATGAGGGAACTTCCACAATTGGTAGAGTTAAATGAGCCTCTGGTTAGAAAAGTAATAGTACTATCCTAAAGGGAGACCTGGGATTAAAGAGAAAGGATTTTTGATTACCTGCATATTATTTTACATAATAAACAACAATAATGAAATCATAACAAAAACTATTCAACAATAACCATGGCTAAGAAATGAATTAGTTCATTAACTTAGTATGTAATTAAAGCAACATATACCACAAACATAAAAATAATGGTCCTACTATATCTATGATACATGTATGAACAAGTGTTGGATCATAGAGCTCATTATTATGAATGAAATATTCGAAGTAAACTATTACACAGATGAAACACTAGATCCAGTAGTGGAACATGAAGCCACAACTTGCTTCTCCAAGGAATGATCTATCTCCTATGTACTACAAGAGAAGCCAAGGCAAGACTCCAAGAATACAAGCCATTGGTTTGAGTCATGAGGAGCTATTTATAACTAATGAGAATGACCTTTGAGTTTCCTCATGACCCTTTAACTTATATGACTGTTCATATTATATACATGATGCTTTACATTACATATGTGGCTATTCACATTCCACATGTGTATTTTGGACTTCATTACATACCATTTATTACAAAATTCAATTACAGATGAGATGGTGGATATATAAGAAAAAACTGATAATAGGACAAAGTCTTATCAAATTGACAAGTCATTTTCTTCATAATGGAGCTTATTTGTGATGTATGTGTGCCATGCTCACTTGCGATGTATGTGATCATTTGAGAAGTATCTTTTTATTTGTTGCATGATCCTCTTCTTGTTCTGATCAAATGTCAAATTACACACATCCATGACTCTAACCTCAAGTGGAGATGTGCTTCCTATTTCTCCAAATGGAAGATGACCACTTATGAGCGGGGGTTCTTCAGAAGAACTTGTTTCATCATCCATGGGATGGATGGTATCCTCTTCCTTCAATTTTTCCTCTATCTCTTGAGTCACCTCTTCTTCTTCGAGTCTTTGTGTTTCTTCTTCCTCCTAGGACTGCCTTTTTCATTCCTCTTTTGTTCTTCTCCTTTCCTCTTCTTCTTCCTATTGCTTCCTAAGCAATTCATATTGCCTCCTAAGCAATTTATATTGCTTCCTATTCTCTTTATATTTTACTTCTCTCCTTTCTTGTTCTACTTGAATAACTCCTACACTCAAAGGATCAAATTTACATTTCATTTTGCTTTCTCCTTTCGAATCATACTTGATTCTTTTCCTAGGAGCTACATTCTTTGCTTGAGGGGTTATCTGTTATGCCTCCGGCTCATGCATATCTTGAGCTGGTGGATCTTGGGGTGAGTTGGTATCCATCCCTAGATGTGTCTTTCTAACTACATTATGCAAGTTGTTCACCTTTTCATCTTCTGTTGTAGATATTAATGAATAGACCCAATTAAAACTAATACTTTCACAATGTTCCCTGAACTCTCTCTTGCGATCTATTGTAGTGGCTGCAACACACTCCAAAATTTTGGCCTACATTCAAATTTTGGAGACTATTGTGGATCATATGATTGGCTAGTCACTTATTGGTCAGTTGATGATTTCGATCTCCCTTCTGAGATCTCAACTGTCGTTCACACTTTTACTTTTATATAGCAAGTGTTGTTTTCACGCGTGGGAACTATCACTTATAATGCAAAGGAGAGTTTTGGTTTGATTCAAGGGGAAATATTTGTGAAAATGAGTTTTTATCATCATATAGACATGTTTCGCACTCATTTCCAAAGTTTCACACACTATTACATGAGTATCATCATTATCCTCACAAAGTCTATCATCGGAGCCACACTTGTTGTAAGTTGCCACAAAGGTTGTTGCATTAAGGGAAGTATGTTTCATGTGTTTTGGATGATCTATGTTGTATCACAATTTTCCAAGTGTTTGGTGACAGTCAAGTTCTATCACTGCTCACATCGATTCCACTGACCTCACACTTAGCTAAATTTTGGAGGATTCTTAGCAACCTAGCCTCATTGAGCCTTCTCAAACTGCGCACTTCACATCTTCAATCTTCAAGATTTTCCCTTACTTGCTAGAATTGCACAATGCGTAGAAATCTCAACCTCCCTTGGCCTCCAAAACAATGCAAATGCTTCCTCTAGTTTCCTTCCCTCAGCTGAAGATCACTGCCTCCAAAAACTGCGTAGTTCTATCCGTCAAGCCTCTCAACTTCCCAATCCCCCTTGCCTCCTGAAAATGAGTAACTCCTAGGGCCCCAACCCACAACATTCACTACCTACTTGGACTATGCAATTCTATACCTCAGTGGGAACTGCGCAATTTTTTCCCTCTGTGAGAAATGCACAACTTTTTCCCTCTGTGAGGACTGTGTAGAAATTTCCCTCAGTCTGGCTTGAGCTATGCACTATAGAGTCTTAGTAATCAATATTGATCGTTGGCTACTTTAAATATGCAATTTCATAGTCACTAGGCCTTCTCCCCTGACCTATCACTCAATCTCGACCTAGTTCATGAATCCAAGTGTTCTATCTTAGGCTAGGGGTTTTCAGACTAATATCATCTTGTCATGAGTGAGTTGTAGATGCAGGTATGTTATAGACATTTGTGTGCCTTACAGCTATAAGCATGAAATGTCCATAATCCAAGGGATCCAAAGTCCCTAAACATGTTGTTCCTAGCCCTAGAGGAACAAGGCTAACAAACCACAGCAATTCACAGAAGTTCTCCACCAGAAACTGCTCAAAAACAAGTCAATTCAGGATCAATTCAGAAGCTCCACTAGCTGCCTCCGTTGAAATGCAGAGGCTACACTGGCTAGTTGCATTGCAACGCAGGTGGAAGCACTACCAGGGTGCGCTAAGCGGGAAATGACAAATGTCAGGGTCTCTTGTGAGAGGTGTCAAGGTTGTGGAAGCTTCCAGAATCTTCCTCCATGACACTTGCCTTGCTGAGTTTGACTAAGTGATGAGTAAGAGGCTCTTAGTCTCCAAGTGGAAGTAAGAACTGACAGAGAGAGAGGACACTAGTCAGATCACAAGCTGACTCATCCTCACTCCAAACATCTATATATGGATCTCTTCTCCATGAGATCTAGAGGCTGGAATTTTGTTATTGCAAAGAATTGTTGTTGGTTTGAGATTGGAATCATTGGGTGCTTAATGCTTTGAAGGGAGGTGAAGATAGGAATTTCATTCGCTGGGAAGGATATGCTGGATTGGAACTCTCTTGGTTGTATCTCCTCCTGAACCTTGTTATTCATCAATAAAGCTATCTTGGTTTCTCCTATATGTTGATGTGTCTTTGATGTATGATTGCATTAGTGTATTTGGTTTATTTCTAATCCTGAACTAGTTATGAATATGAATCTATGTCTTTGTGTAGTGTTCCCTTCTTGTGATCTTGCAGGAACCTGTTGAAGCTGGGCGAGCGAGAAGGCAAGTAGCTGGGAACTCTCAAAGAGAAGAGAAACCGGATCGAGGGACAAATGGAAGACACCAGTTAGTCCATCCATCTCTCTTCATTCTTAATTCATAAAGGAAGAATACTAGAAGAGCTGTTTATGTTTGTTGCTAAGGCACTGTCACACCTTAGGTGGATAGGATCGTCCTGCATAGGCATTTTTCCCTACAACAAATTGGCGACTCTGCTAGGGAAGATTTGTTTAGTCATTTTATTTGTGTTTCTATCATTGTTTGTTTCATAGACTCAACAGCAACAATCGAACTGCATCTGCTATTCTCATATGCAAAGTAGACAGCTGCTGCTTTGATCCAATCACTGGATTTGTCTATGATCTGAACAATGGACTCACAAATGATTTGATGATCCTTTGTGATAGATCTTAGCCCTCCTTCAAAGCATCCCTTTGATTGTACCTTGCTTGTTGCTTTGATTTGGCCTAAAATTGTAGATTAAATAGCAAACCGTGACCCAGAACCCAGTGAGGAACTCTTGTTTCTCCTTCAGCGCAGGCTCTGTGAAGAGACTCTGCATTTCAACGCAGTTCCCGTGAAGGCTACCTGTGTTGAAATTCAGTTTCGCTGTTATACAGGTGCGCTGATCCAGTTAGGCCCTATGCAGCTGGGGTTCTCTGCTCTGTTTTGCCTTGTTTTGATCTCTGATTTTTGCAGCCTGTAACCAGCATAGGTACCTGTCTGATAGCCCCTTTTCTCTGCTTAAATTCCACCTCCTTTTGTACAAAAGACTGTGAGTGTTTTTATGTGTTTGTGGCATCATTTACAGTTTCCCTTTGCAAGAGTGAAATAGTCATCCTGTAGCCCTTGATTCAGATCTGTTGGTTGTGATCTTAGGAGAGAGTTCATTGGCTGTTTACAGTTGGTTATACATTCATTTTTGCTTTTGGTTTGAGTTTGTCTCTTTTGAGTGTCAAAACAAGTATTCATTTCGAAAATCGTTAAGTGTTGTAATCTCTTCTACCCTTTCTGATTTCGAAAAAGTAAACTTGTTTGTATTTGTCATTTAAAAGCAAATTCAAAGTTGTGCAAAAAACTTTCTTTTTAGGCATCAATATTAAGAAAGCGGAAAACAAACAATTGCATTGTGCATTTGCATCTTGATAGTTTGCATGATTGATTTAGGGAAAGTGCATTTAGAGTGTGGTGATTGCTCTCTGAGAAAAGATGGTGTCTTTCTTTTTCCTTTGTAGCTAGGATTTTCATTGTTGAAAAAGAGATAAAATTTGCTTATCATCTTTTAGATTGCATTTAGGAAGTTGTCTATACATCTCGTGGTGAACCTCAAAAGGCAAACTTCTAAGAAAGATCAACATAAAATAAACTGAATGAACTTAATAACGCTTTGTAACATAACGCACAACATAGAGGTCTAGGCTAGAGACGTGTTCCGGCGTCGTAAAGCCTGGTGACTGTCGATCTCGCTGATGGTGGGTGATTCCTCCTAAGGGACGATAGTGCCAGTACGGATTGTGCTCCCACGTACCGTCGAGTATATATTGGGAGACCCCTATAGGCATAAAACCTTTATCTTTAAGAAGCTGTGTCGGCCGCCCTACTGATCGCAATGCACTGAACACAGCATTCAGGAAGATTGACCGCCCGTACCTTAAAAAGTATTCTGCGGTTTTACGAAAAGTTTGGCACACCCTCTACCTAGAACTCCAGAGCAGTTCCTTTTGGCCTTTTTCAGACTCTATAGCGGAAAAAGTCCATCCGAGCATTTGTCACTTCGGGCTCATTAAAACATCGAAGGAGACTAGAGTCATCTTTAGCTTTTTCTAGAATCTTTAAAATTGAAAAAGAAAGTTGTGTCTAAAGCATCTAAAACTCATTTAATTCGGAAACATGCTTCCCCTGTTTATTTTAGTTGATCGAGTAATCCGCAATCGTGGAAGAAAGTCAATTGAAACCCCGTCGTTCGCAGAGGCTTATGAGTCAACCGTCTTTGTCTCCGGAATTGAAACCAGTACGGACAAAGCGAACTCGCTTAACCGGTTCCAAATCTCCTCTTAAAGTTAGAACAAGTGTTCTGACGACATCGGAGGTTCCGGTTACTCCAAACATTTTTGGAATCCCTGCCTCTACAGAAGAAGTTCAACAGCCACAGAGGGACGGTGATACTGATCCTAGTTTGAGAGTAAACACTGGTGTTACCGAACCAGTTCCATCAGTAACCGGTTCGGAGATTGGTGCTCTTCAAACATCTGTCACTGTCGATACAACTCCTTCTTCGGCACCAGAAATATTTTACGGACCTATCGGTCTTCCTCTTCCACTTGGTCTGATTGTGATTGAAGAAATTGTAGAAGACCCTCCAACAAGTACTCCAACTCACTTTGGAGTCGGGGTCACTCTATATCCTTCTTCAGAAGTTAGCCTACCACCAGCGGAAGTTCCTGTAGAATCGCTAGAGAATTTCTTGGATAGACTAAATATGTCTGAACAACCGTCAACATCTAGGACTATGGCACCTGACACAGCGACAGCAGAACTCCCTACCATCACTCCAACAATGTTCGCCGGCATAACATCTGTCCCAACTAGCTCTCAACCGCTGGAAGGAGCCCATTCAAGGGCTATTACGACAGTATGGTCTGTTCCTGTTTGTTCTTCCGGAATAATAGCCGGCAACTCTTATGTTGAAACTCGACAAATTGATCCGTTTGGAGGTCAATTTGGGCAATCCGGTCCCCAAGGGAAAACAATCCCCTTCAGTGCCGAGTCACCACCGTATGGGGGGCAGTATGCCCTTTCATTACCCCCTCCAGGAGGCTATCCATGCGGGAGTTCACAACAAAATTCATGTTACACTGGAATTGCTTCAAGTGGTTGGGTGCCTATGCTACCTCAACAACCAAGGGTTGTGTATTCGATGCAACAGTGTGTACCTATGTTGAACATCCCAACTACACCAGCGATTGTGACGGTGTCGCAAGTTCAAACATTGCCTGTTGTATGTCAACCTCAGATTTCTCAGGTTGTAATGCAATAGCCCCTTGACCTTGCGACTCAACCACAATCGCCAACTAGTGGGGCGACACAAGTCCAAACGGGTACAATTACCCCACACCTTGGTCCAACGGTTAGTATAGCGCAACAGCACATGGCTTCTCAACCATGGCTGGTGCAATACCAACAACCACAATTCCAACAAGTATACCAAGGTTCTAAGCAACAGATCTTTGCAAATAGTGGGCAACCGTACATTCAAAACAGTCAAAATCAACCATTTTATAATGGTCTTGTCCACCAACCTTACCAGTCATACCAGCATCTGCTGCATTATGCTGGTATGCAAAGACCAACTGCTCAGGCGATCCCATCGTATCCTGGATATGCTTCACCTAACCTGAGCCAGCAGTTACCATTCGTGGCAGCTCTAGAGTTACTTGATTTACATCGGTTAACAAACGATCGAATTGCTTACGCCCCATGGTGGCCAGCGATTCCACACAAACTTCCATCAGACATTCCTAAATTTAATGGAAATCCGGGTGAAGATCCATCGAATCACGTGATGACCTTTCATCTATGGTGTTCGTCAAACACCTTAAACGATGATTTGATAAGGCTTCACCTCTTTCAGAGGACGTTAACGGGTCCAGCGGCTAAATGGTATATTGAATTACCTAGAGCTTCGTTCGACAATTTCAGCACCTTAGCCACTACCCTTTTAACCCATTTTCAATTACCTATAAGGTATGAAACGGGAACGGAAATCCTTACCAACTTCAAGCAGACAACGGCCACTCACATATCTGATCATATACATGAGTGGCGACGTCGTCATAGGATGGTGAAAACATACGTTCCCGATCAGTTGTTAGCTGAATGGTTTATAAAGTCATTACTTCCTACCATTACGGAAGATGTGGCAAAGGGGGGAGTCGTAACTGAAGAGCAAGTTATCACTCGTGCGCAATATCTAGACTTAGTCTATACTCTGTCTGGCACGCTCTACGACAAAATACCTGACGCCCCTAGACCAAAATTCTCAATTCCTCCTCCTCCTAAATCAAACAATGACTCTCACGCTGGCGATGGCGTGATTGGCACGACAAACGCGAAATTGACAAAGGCTACATCCAAGAAAGCCCGTAAGGTTTCAGATCAAAATGCAAAAGACAAAATTCTTGCTTCGGAAGTAAATGCCATATCGACAAATAAGGGCAAAGAAACCAAACAACCAGGAAGCAAGAAGAAGCAAAACAAAGGGAAGAAGAAGAAACAGGATGAGTCATCACCTGAAAAAACTTCTTCAAACCCTCCTGGAAATAGGAAACCCCCTACCACAGGGTGTCAGATATGTGATTCCTTTGTATAATGATTGCCTTTGACGGATCGCTTCTAATGAATCGATGTGGGATTCATTAAGGCCCTCCTTTGACGGATCGCTTCTTGTCGACATCAGCTCATTATCCAAGAAGTTGATCTAGGAACAACCCCTTCAGTACTTTGAAGCTTGCATGCCTCAATGGAAAGTTTCTCACTTCCGGTGACAGGTATACATCAATGACCTTCGATTATAGGGATGTAAATCAAGCTTGTCCAAAAGACAACTACCCTACACCCTTCATTGACCAGCTAATTGATGAATGCGCCGGATGTGAAATCTTTTCATTTATGGATGGATTCTGCGGGTATAATCAAATAAATATCCGCCCACAGGACCAGTCAAAGACTGCATTTATTTGTCCGTGGGGCACATTCGCATATCGAAAATTACCCTTTGGTTTAAAGAACGTTGGGGCGATGTTTCAGAGGGCAATGAATTATGCTTTCCACGACATCAAGAACATCGTTCAACCATATCTCGATGACCTTCCGGCTCACTCGCAAAAGCGGACTGATCATCCGCAGCATTTAAGGGCGATATTTCTACATTGTCGACACTACAAGATACGACTCAATCCACACAAATGTGTATTTTGCATCAGTTCTGGTCGTTTACTTGGATTTATAGTCTCCAAGGACGGGATTCGTCTCGACCCCTGTAAGGTTCAGGCAATCATAAATTTGCGTCCACCTTCAAATTTGCTTCAGATTCAGAAACTCCAAGGGAAAGCAAACTTTCTGAGGAGATTCATTCCAAATTACGCAGAACTTGCTAAAGGTTATACTCGTCTTTTGAAAAAGGATGTACCTTTTGTCTGGGATTAGGTGGCGCAAGCTTCCTTTGACGCTCTGAAAGATTCTCTAGTAAAAGCATCATTAATGTATGCCCCGGACTATCAAAGAGATTTTAACCTGTATCTGGCTGCAGCTGATACAACCATTGCGATGGTTTTAGTTCAAGAAGTCGATGGAATTGAACATCCTATATATTATTTAAGTAAAAACTTAAATGATACAGAAAGCAAATATTCTTACGTTGAAAAGCTAGCACTCGCTGCTGTTCAAGCGATACAAATATTTCGACATTATGTCCTCTTTCGGAAAACTACCATTCTATCAGATTGCAACCCCATGACTTATATATTGTCGCGACAGTTGCTGGGGGGAAAATATTCAAAATGGATAGCGATCCTTCAAGAGTTTGATCTGGAATTTGTAAAATCCAAATCAAAGAAAGCTTTGGTTTTCGCAGAATTATTATGCGATCTCCCATCGTCGTCCAACGATGAAACATCCCAAGAATCAATCGTGGACGAAAGTTTGTTTCTGATATCCACAAGCGATGAGTGGTATGGAGATATAATCATTTATCTCCAAACCCAAAAATTTCAGCCAAACACCTCCCACTCAGAACAAAAACGTATTCGATACCAAGCAAAAGAGTACATGATCGTCGGTGATACACTTTACCATCGTGGTGTCGATACAGTTCTGAGAAGGTGCCTCACCCACGAGGAAGCCGAAAAAGCCCTGAATGAGTGTCATTCAGGCGCCTGTGGGGGGCATCAATCTGGTTATGCTATAGCACAAAAAATCTTACGAGCAGGATACTTCTGGCCAACCATGTTCAAAGATTGCATAACCGCAGTAAGAAGTTGCCATGCTTGTCAGATTTTTGATAGCAAAACCAGAAGACCTCCCGCTCCGCTACAGCCAATAGTAGCTGTGGGGCCTTTCGCCAAATGGGGCATCGATTTCATGACATGTAACCCCACCTCAACCGGGGGGCATGGGTATATCATAGTCGCAGTCGACTATTTTACCAAATGGGCCGAGGCGATGCCTACATTAGATAATACTGGTGAACCAGCTGCCCTATTCTTTTTCAATCATGTAGTCGCCAAATTCGGCGTACCACAGGCTATAGTTACAGATCATGGATCGCATTTTCGTAATCACATGATGGTCGAATTAGCTGCCAAACTAGGGTTGTTTCACGACAGCTCTACCCCATATTATCCACAAGCTAACGGGCAAGTTGAAGCAATCAACAAAGTCCTGAAGCGCATGCTGCAAAGGATGATTGGGGTTCACAAAAGAAGATGGCACCTAATCCTATACTCAGCTTTGTGGGCCTACCGAACATTGGTAAGGAATGCAACTGGATTCACACCTTTCCAACTGGTGTATGGCCTGGAAGCAATCCTACCAATCCAGTGTGAAATCTCGTCTCTTAAACTCGCAATTGATCTCCTCCCCGGAACTTCAGAAGAAGAGGCTTGTTTCTTGGAGTTAATCCAATTGGATGAAACCCGTCGTGACGCTGCATTGGCTAACGAAGCCCATAAGAAACGAGTCAAGGCGCAGTTCGACAAGAATGTCAAACCCCGTGTCTTCTCAGAAGGTGATTTGGTCTTGCTTTACGACCAAGAATCTGATAAATTGGGAGCTGGTAAATTTAATTCTTTATGGATGGGCCCCTATATTGTTAAAAGGGTATTAGCAAAAGGAGCCTACGATTTAATGGATTATGACGGAATTCCACTGGTGGAACCTCGTAACGGGTTGTACCTCAAGCGTTACTATGCCTAATAGTAACCTGTATGCTTTTGTTACATTTTTGTTTTCGCTAAAGTGTTTATTTTGGTTAAGTAATCCACTTTTTACATTTATTGTAGATGTCAAATCCATTGGAACCGTGTGTTGGATATGCCGACGGAGCGAGTCGTAGTTCGCGGAACCTATCCTCCGCAGCCTGGGCCATTTTTGATCCAAGTGGCGAGTTAGTAAGTTTCAGAGGTGTATGTATTGGTCAATCAACGAATAACATCGCTGAGTATAGTATGTTGATAGAACTACTCTCTGATGCCATCACCCATGGTATACGCCGACTAATCGTCAGGCTAGACTCACAACTCGTAATACTGCAACTCACTGGTATCTACTCTGTCCGAAATCCAGCTATTTATCGCAAGTTCCTAAGGGTTAAGATTTTGGAAAGACAATTTGATTTTATTCAATATCAACACATTTCCAGAAACTTAAACACATTAACCGACTCATTAGCAAACTATGTGTTAGATAGACATTTGCAAAATTGATAAAAAGAAAAGCATCATCAATGTTTCACATATGGATCACATAAACCAAAATAAAACTCCGAAAATAAAAAATAAATATAGTTGTTTATGGTTTACATATAATGTTCTGTAACCAAGACAAAATCGGTCATATGACCCAAAAACTCAAAATGCTAGGGGGCACCCTAGTCTAATGATGCTCATGATAACAAGTCACAGCCTGTGCAATCATGCGCAAGAGACGAGTCCATCGTCTGGGCACACCAGTAGTATGTCGCTGTAGCTGCAACGGCAACTCGTCAATCCTCACATCTGGAATACCGAGAGTAAGGCTCTCGACCTGCTCCTGCACAGCTGAAAGAGTCTCAGCCACATCAAGATCGCGAAGAATAACTCTCTCGGCAGCCTCTCTTGCTGGGGCGACAGCTGGCACTCTCGGACGGGCTACTGGGCCAACAGGACCAACATCTGCATGTACACATGAGTTTGATTAAAGTCTTGATAGAATAAAGCACAAGAACATTATAAACAAAAACAATAAACAGTGATATGGTCAGAGATTTTACCAATAGCACCCCACTGCTCGCCAGCCGACAATACTAAATCCGGATCACCCCAGAAATCCATGCCAAAATATGGATACTCGGCATAAAACATCTTCTGACGATCGAACCACCTGAAGAAGGTATCAGAAAAGGAAATCTGAGACTGGCCTGCATGCCGAGACATGTGAACAACCCATCTCTGCATACGTGGTTCGGTAGGAGATAAGTCAAGTGCAATGTACTGAGGCTGCATCAGTGGTATCCTCTCCAAGGCAAAGGCGGTCAAAATAGAACCGAAACCAAAGTTCTTCAATCTTCCGGTCTTTACCTTGGTCAGCTGTTCTTTCATCACCAGAAGTACTGCATCACACCAGTTGAACAATTTCAGTTGGAGGCATTCCAAGGCATGCTGCATATAGGACCTGTTGGCTACATGAAGAGAAGCGCTACCGGCCATCCTACCAAAAGTAAACAACATAGCCCTGAGGGGCCTGTCGGCGACATCGCAGATGACGATCTTGCCGTCTTTACTCGACTGAGATCCTTCCCTACAATACTGGCGGACATAATCCCTCACAGAATCGCTCCCCCGGACCGAACCTGATAAAGAGATGGGGGCACCTCGCCTCGACAAACCAGTCAAGAAATAGATGTCCGCCGCTGTCAAGGGGATGGACTTGCCCCTAATCTGAAAAACTTGGTGGTCGGGATCCCAAGCATCGAGCAAATACTGCAGTAAGGAAATCTGCTGTCTCATGCTAGAGATGCGGAAGAACTTCAGCAAGCCACAGTTCCTCAGCGCGTTCACTGTAACTGGATCATGTAGGGCAATCATGTCCTCTTCTTCATGCTCTCGTTCTCGCCATGTAAGGGTCATTTTGCTCAAAGATCCCTGCAAAACAAACAAGAGAAGGAGTAAGATCCTGATTTTGATGCAAAACAGGCAAAATTTTCATCAAAAAATGTGCAACAAGTTCCTCTTTTTCGCCCAATGCACCTGCAGGAGTGGTTCACCTGTGTTGAATGTCAAACTGCCTTCATACTGGCTGACATTCAACGCAGGTTTCGCTAGGCACAGGGTGCGTTGATAGGAAAACGAGCTCATGAAACCCCAGGGGCTCAGAAAAACAGGAAAAGAGGCATAGAATACAAAAAGGAAACCATGAAAAGAAAGAGCTAGGGTTTAGCTCCTACCTAGTCTAGACGGCGCCGAGAATCGTCCACAGAATCTCCTGAAATCAGCTGATGAAAATCGAAGAGGAAGAGGCACCTCCAAAGCTCCAACAAACCAAGTGCAAATGAAATGGTAAAATGAGAGGTAAAAACACTTTTTAATTGCTTTTCACGTAGTTCAAAGTAAAATATTAGTGTGTCAATCTCATTTTCAATCAAATATTGTTTATTTCTAACTCGTTTGATGAAGCAGTCGAAGATACAGTACTATCTGTTGAAAGAACAAAGCTATTTATGGTAAAAATCCAAAACAAGACCATCTATCGAGCAGTTTTAGCACACAGTTCATGCTCGTTAAAAAATAAACGCAAGATCCGAGCAGTTTTAGCACATAGTTCATGCTTGTTAAAAAATAAACATAAGACCGAGCAAATGTTTCCACCCGCGTTTAAGCTCGTTAAAAAATGAACTATTCCGGTGAATAACCACCGTGAATGTAGCAACATCAGCCATTAAAGCCTTGGTCGTGTTTTCCCACCACCTCCACTTTTCCATTGGCCGATCATTCACCTCCATATGATTGTTTACCCATTTTGAGGAACAGCTGCGAAGAGTGATTTCACTAGCCATCCTTGTGACACTGCCGTGATTTGGAAATTCCAATCCTTCCTTGGAATCAGCTGCTACCTATTTTTATCACTCGTTCCTCAAAAGACGAGTCTTCTTTAAGCTCTTTTCATCTGACTCGTAAAATATGAAAAGATTGCCGAGTTTTGGCCTTCCAGCTCGTTAAAGTGACCGGAAGAGCTATCCCTCCTCTAGATTTTAATCTTTTTGGACCTGAGGGATTATTGCACAAAAAGATCGGGCACTTGTTTTATTCGGCTCGTTAAAACTATCGAAAATTCATCCCTTCTGTATTGTTTTATACTTTTTCGGACTTAAGGGATTAGATGACGAAAAAGGAATTTTGGAGTTAACTTTATGTACCTTTTAGACTCTCTAAAAATGAAAAGGACCAAGTTATGCTTGTCGTTAGACTCGTTAAATGCATTAAATAGCGACAAACTTGTCTTTAGACGAGAACGAGTTTCCCTATCGCTAGGCTCGTTAAAACATAGCGATGGGCTTGTTACACTAAAAAATGTCACCATGACTATTTACAGTTAGTATGGCTCAATCAACAGTCATGCTATCCTCTTAGGCAAGTCCTATGCCTCTGCTCTCCATGTCAAACTCCAAAAGAGAGAAAGTCTTTTATAAATGTATTTATCTCTGGGGACGCAGGTTCTCTCAACCTTACCTGCGGGGACGCACCCAATGTTCACAAAAGCTGCGTCTTTGGACGCTCTGTATGTAAAGGGGCAGGTGCGTCCCCCTGTAAAGGTTAAAATGCGCAAGTTTCATCTTTAAAAAGTCACTTGTGGTCATTTCTAGAGCATTCTAGAAGGTTGTTCGACGTGTATTGAGCGCCTCCAGATGGTTCATGCACTCCTACCAAAGAGGAACTTATCCCATCAATAAGGGAGCTATCCCATCCAAAGAGGGGATTATCCCATTGATGGTGGACCTAATTAACTTCCTCTTGAGCACTATAAATACAGGCATTGGGCCAGAAGGAGAAGAGGTTGAAAGCTATACATTTCTAAGGGTAAATGCTGCAGGAATTAGGACTCCCATTTAGAAGCTTGTGAGGAGAGATTGCCATCTTTGCTTGTTCTATTTGGAAGTGGGTGAGCTTTGTCAAAGTAAAGGAGAACTCTTGATGGACCCTGGGAGGGACTTGCACAACACCAAGGCTCAGGTTGTATTTGTTCCTTTTGTTACCTATTAATGCAAATGAGTCCATTCTTCTCAATAACTTGTTATTTATGAGTTGTTTCATGTACTCCTTGGTCTATGTGTTAAATATGTTTTATTTTATGAGATTATCAAGTGCTATTTAATCGTTTGATTGTTAGTGTATGCAGGTTTCAAAGTGAAGGAGGAGCTCATCCGGATCAGCGGAGCTGGACTGCTACAACAGCGTTGGATTACAGGTAGGATCTAAACACTTGATTTCTTATATAGTAAATGCATGTTTAGAGAAGGATTGCTCTTGTTTGTCTTGTTTGTCACTAGAGAGTCTTAGGCTCCTAGGGAGGTTGGTTGTGTCCGCACAATCGACTCTTTCCGCCTGACAAATTGGCGACTCCGCTGGGGACTCCATTAATGTGAAAGTCTTTTCCTTTGTATGAACTTTGCTCTGAGAAAATTGGTTTATTTTTCTGGTTTTTGGCTCTGTGACTTTGTTTTTGGGTGGGTTAGCTTAGAGTTAGATTCCTTTTAGTTTTTCTTGAATTTTCCAGTAGGACGCACCCTCTGAGCATTGCACAGTGCGTCCCTGGACGCACTGTCACTGTGTACACAGAGCGGGCCCGCACCTGTTCTAACGGGTTGCCTGCGTCCCCTGCTAAAATTTGAGAAAATTCCATTTTTTGCATTTTTTCTCTTAGATTTTGCTTTTCCTTAGTTTTTACTGCCCAGATTCATTAGTCTCTTGTCAAATATCTTCACCTGAACTGGTTTCGATAGCATTGAGTGTTTTAGTGGATTTCATAGAAGTTTAAGCCCTAGGGTTTGATTTTTGAGTAGGTCTTGTAGTGACTTTGGCGGTAGAAGTTGTCAAGCCTTAGATCTCTCTGGTTTTGTCAACATTCTTAGAAGTCAGACCTGTCATAAAGTCTACCTGTGTGAGCAGCTTACCATTGAGTTGTCTCTTTGGCAAATTTCGATGTACTTGTTGATTAAGTTTTGAATTCCATTTTACAAAAAGAACAAAAAGATTTGAGTTTTGTTTTGACTAGTCTTTTGATTCTGCATTAGCTGGTCCTTGATTTGATTTTGGTCAAGTAAAACAACCTAGAATCATCTTTGTGAGCTTTTTCCTTGTTAGGTTTGCTTAGAGTAATTTCCTTTTTGATTTGCTTGTGAGTCAAGTTTTCATAGTTTTTATAACTTTTAAGATTGATTTTCGTTACAACAGATTTATATGCTTTATTAAAAAGAGAAAATACAAAAACATCTCCTTTGAAAAGTTTTGTTTCAAGTAGCTTTGAAAAGTTTTGAAAGAAAAAGAGTTTTTCGTGCACGTAAAGAGTGGTCATGTTTGTATGCTTGAAAAGATAAGAGAATTGTTTCTTTGATTGTCTTTATTAAGAAAGTTGTTTTCTCTAAAATTTGCATTCTCTCAACTCTCTTAGTTAAGAATTTCATTGAAAAAGGGAAAAGTAGCGTAAATCATCTTAGGTGCATCTTTGTAGTGGTTTGAGTCGAGTCTACACACCATTGGTTTCACTTCCGCTACCTTTTGTCTTTAAGAAAAACCATAAAATTAACGCTTAAAGTAAAATCGCCGTAGTAATTTTTATTTACTAGGGCTCTGAAACACCAATTTAGATCAGGCTAGTGTCTTGGAGTAGGTGAGTAATTAACTCTCCAAGACAACAAAACCAAACAAGTAGCTTATCTTGTGATAGAATAAATCCAATTGTCTCATTTGTACTCTGGGAAAGCTCCTCTTAAAGGAGAAGCACGAGCTCGTGTCCGAACCAGTGAGGGGATCAATCCCCCCTCGTTGGGAACGACGCCAGACACGCACGTATTACAAATGGTAAACCTCGGATTAACCATTGTCGAGGAGCCAGGGGTCACTTGTCGGTAAACCTTGGATTATTGTCAAGGAGCCGGCAAGGGGATTGAGCTTGCTACTCTGCCCTTGCGTGCTGTCGGAGTTTAGACTGTTCCCCCAGGTGCATTTGTTACGGTTGGTAACCTTAGTGACCATTATCTTTAGGATTCTACCGAGGTGACGGTGGAGGGAAGGTCCCACTGTACCTGGAGCAGACGTCGGCTAGACTCACTTGGATTTTCTGGGGGGTTCACTTCACTCGAGACGGTTAAAGTGGAGGAACTTGGTCCAGTCTATTCATTAAGCAGGTTGCCGGGGTAACTGTTCCACCCGCCACTTCTGTACTGAATCCAGCGATGTTGGGCTTCATCACCAACTAGCGCTTTCGGTCTGGAAGGCTACTGTTTGTGCTTGGTTTGACGCCCTAGATTCTTTAGGCGTGTGATTCAAATTTGTTTGGTTCTTTAGAGACTTTAGGTGGTTTGATTTGAAATTTTATTTTGTTTTCGTGTGTAGTAGTTAAAAGTTTTTAGCTGTGGCGGAATTACCGAGACAGTCCCGTAGACTTCGGGGCCAGTCTCCTGAAGTTGTTTCTGTGGCCGAATTGTTGAGAAGATCCCGTAGGCTTAGGGGATCACCTCCTCGAGACGACCCGGGTAATCTAGAAGGTTTAAAGGTCCTTGTAACTCCTCCTAGTGGCAGTAGAGTAGGTTCACCTGAAGAAGGAGAATCTTCCTTGGTAGTCCATTTAGATTACCAAGGTTTAGAGACAGGTTATAATCCCGAAGCTGTTACAGTTTCTGAGCTTGTTGGTAGTTTTTCGTCTGCTAGTGACACAGGCGAAGAACCTGAAATATTTGAACCTGTTACTCCGACTTCTAGTGTTCCTGATTCACCGAGAATAGAAAGAATTATCACCGAAAATCTTCCTACTGGTTTGATTGCTATCGAAGAACTTGCTCCAGAGGAAGAAATAGGCGTCTCTAACCTTGAAGATCAACTTACTATTGATCTAAGGGAGCGTGAATCTATCTTTTACAGTCCTCCTAGAAGTACTACTTGGTACCTTTCGTTAACCAATTATTTAGACAACTTTGGGCTGGGTTTTTCTACACCTAGTACTCCTTTTCCACCTGGAGGTATTCATACTCCTGTAAATATGTCTGGTCAGTCATCCGTGTTTACTCAAAGTCCTGAATCTTTCTTACATGGCGGTCCTTCTATTCCCACTGGGTATCAATCTCTTTCTAGTACCTTTGCGGGGGCATCTCCTCAACCCGTTGATCATGGGTTATTAGTTGGAAACAGTGGTAATATACCATTGGGTGTAGGAGACATTTACATGATGTCAGGTTCAGTTCCCGTTTCCCAACCTCAAGGTGGCCAATTACCGCCTGGGGGGTAGCCTCAGTTAACGCCTAGGGGGCAAACTCAAGGTACATCATTTGTGTCTGGGGGGCAACCTCAAGGTCAGTACGCGCCTATGGTGCAATACATGCCTCAAGGTCAACCCCAGCCTCAATATGTACCCCAGGGTCAACCTCAGTATCAATATCAACCTCAAGGATGGCAACCTCAAGGATGGCAACCTCAAGGGTATCAACCCCAAGGGTATCAACCTCAAGGGTATCAACCCCAAGGGTACCAACCTCAAGGTCAAGGTCAACCCCAGTATCAGTATTTACCTCAAGGTTATCAACCTCAAGGTCAATACTCGAGTCAAGGTTATCAACCGCCTCAAGGTCAGTCATATGTTCCAAGTATAGGAACTGCACCTTACAATTATCAATCCTATCCTCAATCCGGTTATGGATCTCAGTATCCTCAATCTGTTACGGGTCAATACCCTGGAATGTTAGTGTGGGATCCATCACAGGGTCAACAGGTGTTGCAGCCAAGTATACAGTTGGTACCTCAAGCTGGACAACCCGTAGTTTCTGGTCCACCCCAGCAACCGCAACCTGTCCAGTCAAATGTTCAAACTTCTGTAACTTCGGTAGTTACTCAGCCGCCAATCGCACCTAGTACTCCATCTCAAACGGCTGCTGCAACTACCGCCACATCTACCATACTTACTTCTGGAGTATCGACGGCTCCAGTTTCTACTGTCCCTGTGACCACTCCTCAGACATCTTTACCGTTGTCTGGATCTACGATTCAAACCATGGTCCAGATGCCTGTAGGTCAGCCTGGTATAAGTACGGTTGTCACTACTCAACCTCAATTTGTTCAACCTCCGTACCAGGGACAGTACCAACATGGGCAAGCTGTCCAACAGCCGGTTTACCAGTATCAACCGTATCCTGGGTACACTTATCAACAACCTCAACAACCCCAGTACGGTCCGGTTAATCCTGGTTTTCCAGGAGGATATAATATCCCAAATGCGACTCCTGTTCCTAGTTATCCTAGATATCCTCCTCCTGGGGCTGGTATTGTGACCCAGAGTTTTAGAGATCCTAACCGGCAGTTACCGTTTATCGCAACTTTGGATTTACCAGACTTGACGCGCCTAACGAACGATCCAATTCAATATCTTCAGTTTTGGCCGCCAATGCCAAATAAGTTGCCCAGTGATATACCCAAGTTCGAAGGTAAGTCTGGAGAGGATCCGTCCAATCACGTGATGACTTACCACCTCTGGTGTGCTTCAAATTCTATCTCGGATGATTCGATCCGCTTACGTCTTTTCCAGCGTACACTCATTGGTCTCGCGGCCAAGTGGTACATTGAGTTACCACGGGCCTCTTTTTACAATTTTAGCCAGTTAGCTACCTCGTTCTTAACTCACTTTCAGTTGCCGGTCAGATACGATAACGGCACGGAGTTATTAACTTCACTAAAACAATCGACGTCCACGTATATTTCTGATCACATTCATGAGTGGAGACGTCGAAGAAGGCTAGTGAAAGTTTTTATCCCGGACCAAATCTTAGCTGAATGGTTTGTTAAATCATTATTACCGAAGATTACTGAAGATGTAGCTAAGGCCGGAGTAGTTACTGAGGAGCAAGTCATTGCTCAGGCGCAATACCTTGACTTAGTTTATACTCAGTCGGGTACGTTACACGAGAAGATTCCGGATCTTCCAAAATCGAATCAAATCGTTGCTGCTCCTTCGGGATCTCATGCCGCTGATGGTATGATTGGTATCGTGAATACAAAGAGCAAGAAGAAGTCTTCCAAGGCTTCAACTACTCCTATTATCACTTTGCCTGATTCCCCGACAGGAGAGTCTTCTCCTGAACTTACCGCCGATATTCACGCTGTAGAGACATCTACGGCTAAATCAAAAAACGGTGGAAAGAAGAAAGGAAAGAAGAAGGCTAAAGCAGACAAGGCTCCGAAGGAGAAAACGGAAAAGTCGGAAACCAATGACAAAAAGCGCAAACCTCGATATCCTTGTCTTATTTGTGAAGAGGATCATTTTACGAGAGATTGCCCTCATCGGGCCGAGGTTGTGAAAATAGTCAAAGGTTCTCCCACTCCTGCTGTGTTAAAAAATCCATTCCCGGAGCAGGAGAATAAGATGATAGGTTCTTCCTCGAATGCCAGTGAAGAACCCATTTTGATGATGTCTCATGTGAGGATTGCGACTCGATCGCAAGATTATGGTAGTAAGGCTCCTGTTGATGGTAAGGAAGCAGAATCTTCTCACTCTAACCCATCAACCTCAGCTCCTGGTTCCGATCCACTACAGATCGAGAAACCTAACCCGGACTTAGTAATTAAACCGCCCGCCAAGGGTGTACTTCGAAGGTCTGCTTTCAATCCACATGCGAGAGCAGCCCAGAATTACAACATTGTTGAGGACTTAGCTGTTTCACCCTCAGCAATGTCGGCATTAGAAGTGCTGCAATCATGCCCAGCACAACGAAAATTACTTTTGTCGGCTATCGGAGCTGTTGATGTTCAGGACCCGAACCTGATAATATTCGATATAGAAAATAGTACACCACCTCTCCCCCATCAAATGGATTTCCAAATTCCAGTGATAGTAAAAAACAGGCCTATTCATCGGACTGTGATTGATGAGGGAGCCTCTACGTGTATTATGTCGATTCAATGTTGGAGATCTCTTGGTTCTCCTTCGTTGAACCAATCCCCCACCATCCTTAAGGCCTTTGATGGCCGTGGGTTCCGTCCGTTTGGTATTCTACAGGAATTGCCTATAGGGGTAGAAGGTAAAACCGTTAGTCTGGATGTGGAAGTGGTTGATGCCCCTCTAGACTACAACCTTCTTTTGGGTCGAAGTTGGTCATATGCTATGACGGCGGTCGTTTCATCGGTCTTCAGAGTAATTAAGTTTCCACATAACGGTAAGATCGTGACTATTGATCAGCTGACATACTTTTCATCCGACCCAGCCTCTTCAGAGAGTATCCAGCATGTCGGTAAGACGACAATCCCTTATAGGGACGTTGGCGTAGGTTTAGTTAAAGATTCCGGTTTACTGGGAACTTTTCCTCTCCCTCCACTCAGCGTAGATCCTTCATTTGCAACAATTCATATGATTACATCAGAAAACATTATTTATGATGATCCTTGGATTGTCCCATCTGAATCTGAGATAGACTCATTCGGTGATGCTATGCCTTTGAGTCCATATGAAATTGCTTATGAAGCTGTCATGTCTTTTACCGACTCGCGTTCAACCGAAATCGACCAAATGAATGTGGTCAGTGAAGAATCACTTTTCACCTCAACCTTAGAACGGATAGCGTTTCCCGAAGTCGTGTCATCTGACGAGCAACTTCGCGAAATCCTAAGTGTAGACGATCTACCATGGGAAGATCTCCATCACAGATCTTCGTTTTTACCTAAGGATGATGCTTTTGAAAATGATTTTTCATCTATCTTTACCGCTGAATATGTCAAAGACGCTCAGGATCCAACAAAACATTCTGATTCAGAGTTGAATTTAGGGAATATTTCTCGTACTATTCCCATTGATATTTCAGTGAAGCCCGGAATTGAGGAAAACATTCATATAGGTGCCGCATGTACAGAAGAAGAAATCCAAACTTACAAGGCCCTATTCCAAGAATTCCGCGATGTGTTTGCCTGGTCTTACGAGGAAATGCCAGGAATCGATCCTGCCATTGTTGTTCATGAAATAAAGACCTACCCGGATGCTAAACCCGTCCGGCAACGGTTGCGTCAGATTCACCCTCGAAAAGCGGCTGCGATTAAAGCAGAAGTCGAAAAGCTGTTGAAAGCAGGTTTCATATATCCGATCCCGTTAACGGATTGGGTATCGAATATTGTTCCGGTCAACAAGAAACAAGGAACAATAAGAATCTGTATCGACTATAGGGATATAAATCGAGCTTGTCCAAAAGACAACTATCCTACGCCTTATATCGATCAAATTATTGATGATTGTGCCGGAAGTGAAATGTTTTCCTTTATGGATGGTTTTTCGGGCTATAATCAAATCAATATTCTACCTGCCGACCAACCAAAAACGGCATTCATTTGTCCATGGGGGACATTTGCTTATTGCAAATTACCTTTTGGGCTTAAGAATGCCGGGGCCACTTTTCAACGGGCGATGTCTTACGCATTTCATGACATCAAGCACATTGTGCAACCGTACCTCGATGATTTGCCTGCTCATTCTTTACATCGAGCTGATCACCTTGTCCACCTACGAGCAATCTTTATGAGGTGTAGGCATTATCGAATTCGGTTGAATCCCCACAAGTGTGTTTTCTGTATAGAAACAGGTCGATTGCTGGGATTTGTTGTTTCAAAAGCCGGCATTCGCGTCGATCCCTCGAAGGTCGAAGCTATCATCAAATTGCCTCCTCCTTCGAGTTTGCGCCAACTCCAAAGTTTGCAAGGGAAAGCGAACTTTTTACGCCGATTCATCCCAAACTACGCCGAGGTCACTAAAGGTTTTACACGGTTGTTGAAACAGAACGCTCAATTCTTTTGGGACGAGATTGCCCAACAATCTTTTGATGCACTTAAACACGCGTTGACCCATGCACCGTTGTTGCATCCTCCCAACTACAACCAGGACTACTTCTTATACCTCGCAGCTTCGCATTCCACCATTGGAATGGTGTTAGTTCAAGAAGATGAATTCGGAGCGGAACATGTGATATATTATCTTAGTAGGACCTTAAATCCCACTGAGCTAAAATATTCGCATGTGGAGAAATTGGCCCTGGCAGCCGTTCAAGCTGTCCAGCGTTTTCGTCACTACATTCTTCTCCGTAAAACTACAGTTATTTCGGATTGCAACCCTATGATTTATATTTTGACAAAACAACTGCTAGGGGGCAAGTACTCTAAATGGATCGTTATCCTGCAAGAGTTCGACTTGGAGTTCGAGAAGTCCAAGTCTAAGAAATCCTTAGTTTTTGCGGAATTGATGTGTGATTTCCCGTGTGCTGACACAGAGACTGTGGCAGAGGAGTCCATTGCGGACGAATCTTTGTTTCTTATCAGTACTGTAGATCCGTGGTACGGAGATATAATCATCTATCTCCAAACCCAAACCTTTCGGCCTGAAGCTTCCAAAGCGGAACGTCGAAAAATTCGGTTTCAATCCCAGCAATACAAAATTATTGGAGATACACTTTATCGCCGGGGGGCAGACTTAGTTTTTCGACGTTGTTTAACTCACGAAGAGGCTGAGAGGGTTTTGAATGATTGTCACTCTGGAGCATGTGGCGGTCATATGTCTGGGTATGCCACAGCTCAGAAGGTGTTGCGCGCTGGCTATTTCTGGCCGTCTATGTTTAAAGATTGTATCATTGCAGTCCGGAAGTGCCACAACTGTCAAGTGTTTGATCGCAAGATGCGCGCACCACCTGCTCCTCTCCACCCTATAATTGTCGTTGGTCCATTCGCCAAATGGGGTATCGACTTTATTACTTGTAACCCTCACTCGGCCGGGGGGCATGCGTATATCATCCTCGCGGTTGATTATTTTACTAAATGGGCCGAGGCGATGCCTACATTCGACGCAAGCGGCAAAACAGCTGCAGTTTTCGTATTCAATCATATTATAACTAGGTTTGGTGTCCCACAAGCAATCATTACTGACCATGGGAGCCATTTTCGAAACATCATGATGACTGAGCTTACAAGCCAGCTTGGTTTGCGCCACGATAGCTCTACTCCTTATTATCCGCAAGCCAACGGTTTGGTTGAGTCTATCAACAAAGTTCTAGTTATCATGATCCGACGAACCATTGGTATTCATCGGTCGAATTGGCACAACATGTTATTTTCAGCGCTATGGGCATACCGAACCTCAGTGAAAACTTCAACAGGGTTCACTCCTTTCCAGCTAGTTTATGGCTTGGAAGCTGTGTTACCCATTGAATGCGAAATCCCATCACTTCAAATGGCTGTCGAATTACTTCCAGCTACTTCCGAAGAGGAGAAACGTTTATTGTACTTAGCTAAATTAGATGAGACTCGACGTGACGCTACATTGGCAATCGAGACTCACGCGAAGCGAATGAAAGCTCAGTATGATAGAAATGTGACCCCTCGAAGTTTTTCGGAGGGAGACCTAGTGCTATTATATGATCAAGCTAACGATAAGCTAGGTGCTGGAAAATTCGTTCCTATGTGGCATGGACCCTACATTGTAAAGCGAAAGCTAGCAAAAGGGGCTTATGAGCTGGTTGATTTTGATGGGGACTCTTTGGGTAAACCCAGAAATGGACTTTACCTAAAGAGGTATTATGCTTAAATGGTGGGTATGGAGAATTTTTAGTTAGGTTAGGTTTTCTTTCTAGCTAGTATGTTTGTTAGTTAGTCAGTGTGCTTAGCTTAGAGAGTGTGTTTTTCGTCGTTATTCTGGCTTATCTTGGTTTTACTCTTGATATTGCAGATGTCGACGCCTCTCCAAACATACATTGGATTTGCTGATGGTGCTTGTCGTAGTACACGGAATATCTCTTCCGCAGCTTGGGTTATCTATTCGCCCTCTGACGAGTTAGTTTCTATGCATGGGGTAAGCCTCGGTCAAACAACGAACAACATTGCAGAATACAGTGCAGTGGTTGAATTATTATCCGAATCTATTTCATTTGGAATTCGACGTTTGATAGTGAGGTTAGATTCTGAACTTGTTGTATTACAGCTTAATAGAGTATATGCCATTAGAAATCCTGTGTTATTAAGGTTGTTTTTGAGAGTGCGTCTCTTGGAACGTGAATTTGATTACATTGAATATCAGCATATTCCAAGGTCTTTAAATACATTAGCAGATGCAATTGCTTCTCGAATGTTGGACAGACATTTACGATAAATCATGCAAGTAAATTTAAAAACATTTCATCACATATGTTAAACAAGATAAGCCGGTAATAGTGATATATATATAGATAGGAGTGTGTCAAAAAATATACATCGTCTTCGATCATAGGTTGAAAAACACCTTATGATCGGCAAAAATGATAAAGTACAAAAAGTCAAAAATGTCACATGTGTCTACAAAGTGACTAGCCAATCACTGGTGGTGCTCCCTATACGACACCACTGCACGGGCTACCTTACGCAAAAATCTCCTAAACGGTCCAGGGACAGCGACTACATAGCGCTGAAGTCTGATAGGAATATCATCCATGGTAGTCTCAGGCATATCCGCCGTCAGACGCTCTAGATCATGCTCCAACTCAGCTAGTGTCTCTGCAGCCGCGTCCTGTGGGGCCGGTACCGGTGCAACTGGATGTCTCCGCTCAAAAGGTCGGAGGTTGGCTGGGCGCTGTGGACCAACATCTGCATTTTGAAAATTTTTTACTGTCAATTTTGAGGCGATATATATAAAAAACAAAAAAATACATAATTTGAAAACTTGTGAAAAATAAAGTACCTCTGTCATCCCATTGTTCTCCCTGTGGAAGAACCGTGTCCGGATCACCTCGAAAATCTACTCCGGCATACGGAAAGTCCTGGATCGAAAAAACCTGGTCCTCTAACCAGTGAAAATAACTATCAGTGAATCGAACAACCGCCGCGCCCTCGTCAGGATGCCGGGCCATCACCGCAACCCATCGTACCAGCTTTGGCTCCCGAGGACCCAAGATATCAACAGTGAGTTGCTGAGGGATCAGCATCGGAACTCTCTCTAAGGCAAAGCTCACGACTAAAGGCCCATATCCAAAGGTTTTCAGTCGTCCGTTCTTTGCCTTAGTCAGTTGGCTCTTCATATTAGCCGACACAGCATCACACCAGTTGAAAATGGTGCCTTGGTAACAGTCAATCGCCATCCGCATTTGGGACCCGGAAGCAATATGTAAAGCGGCTGCGCCGCAAATTCTGGTAACCGTGAAAGCTATAACTTTGAGTTCACGCAGAGAGATGTGTTTGATTTCCACGCCTTTCGCATGGTGTGCATTGGGTGTGCACCAATCTGCCCGGAGACTAGCAAGGGATTGGCCACCCGGCCTAGTCCCGGCTAGATTGAGTTGCTCACCTCTATTCGGCAAGCCAGTGAGAAAGTATATATCAGAGGGCTCTATCTCGAGCTGGTGCCCTCCGATGTAAAAGCATTGTTCTTGAACGTTCCATCTCTCAACCAGCCATTCTAAGAATCTTACCTGAGCCCTCATGCCTGGTATGGCCCAGTATTTATATAACCCGCATGCCTTTAGGGCATCAATGGAAGGTTGATGTTCAATTGCAGCTAAATCAACGTCCTCGTGCTCTCTTTCTCTCCAATCCAACATGGTGAGTGCCCTACACACCAAGAAACAATGATTAGAATTAATTTGGGGAAATTTGAATGGTTATTTGTGAGGATTGGGGTTTCAAATTCCGCATTCCACGGAGGACGCACCCCGCGTTTAGAACACAGGGCGTCGAGACGCAGCTGGCCTGAAGGTGGGCTGCGTCCCCCGACCATTTTCCTGTATAGGAAAAAGTCGGGGGACGCAGGTCACCCGAAGGGCACCTGCGTCCACCGCAGAGCGCATTTTGAAACCTAAACCCCCCCAAAAAACAAAACTAAAACCTAAAATACAATTTTAATCGGATGAAATTGAAGAGTAGGATGTTGTAAAATACCTGGAAGAGACGGCGTTCGATTCTGACGGTCGGATTTTCCGCAGCGACCACGGGAAGTTTCTTGCCAAAAGCCCTTTTTTCAACCTCAACAGTAAAATGGTAAAAATGACATGGTAAAAAGTCTTTTTATAGGTTTTTTGGATGAATTTGTTCATTTTTCACCATGGAAGGATGTTTTTCGATGTATTTTTACCTATCTTAAACAGGTATGAGTAATGTGTTGTTTTTGTGCAGGACAAAGGGACTTAGAGGGAAAATTGTCATTTTTCACAAACCAAAATATCAGAGTCATCTTTTAAGCCCTTTTCTGACTCCTAAAAAATGAAAAGATTGCCGAGCGTTTCTTTTACACTCGTTAAAACGGAATTAAAAGACGGTCCCCTTATAGCTCTTTTCTGACCGTAAAATCAGGAAAAGATTGCCGGGTTTTTGTCGTTTCAAACTCGATACGGAAATAAAACGACGTGTCCTTGATCGCTTTTTACTTTTCAGGTCAGTGGCACTAATTATGAAAGTACTCCTTGGTCGCAAGATCAAGCGGTTCCCCCAGGTATTATTTTATACTTTTTCGGGCTTGAGGGACACAAATCTACGAAAAAGTTCAACTTGGAGTCTTCTTAAGTTTTTCAGACTCTCTAAAATTGAAAAACGCCGAGTTTCTCCTATACTGGGCTCGTTAAACATTTCACAGTAAAGGACCTGTTCAATTACAAACAGGAACGAACCACTCCTTCCTAGGGTTCGAATCAAAACTAGGTTGGACTCATCCAAAGGATGAGCTTATAATCAAGCATATGTTATCCTCCTCAAGCTTGTTAAAAATAAAGAGGTACTTGCCAGAAATGGTGGGGGAAAAGAGAGAAGAATGAACCTGTTTGTTATCTTTTGTCTCAGAAGAAACTTTATTACCACTCTTGAACACGACACTTTTCATTCACCTGGGTTGGGAAATCCTTTACCTCACAGTTGATCAAACCACTTTGAAAGTCTTCAGCCGGGTTCCAGGGATTAACTTTGAGTTATTCATCACCAAGCCATCTGTCGTGTCGTTATGTGTTCAAGAGGTCTGCAAGCAAAACTTTCATCTGCAAAATACTTGTCATCCATTTGACCATCCCTGAGTCAGTCCTTACAGCAACATTTCTTCAACTTGAACAATGATTTCGTGTTGCGGGCTTGCCTGCAACGGGTCACTTTCTATCGACATCAGCACATTATCTAGAGAGATGACTTAGAAATCGTCAGTACCTTGAAGTCTGCATGCATCAATGGCAGGTTTCTCGCCTTTGACGTCAGTTTACATCATTGACTTTCGATCGAAGGATTCCGTGAAATGTTCGACATCAACTCATTCATTCACATCTCATGGATTGTACTGGGTACTTTGAGAACCATTGACATTACTGGTGGTCTCTCTCACGCTTGTTAACAGTTTACATCATCGACTGGTAATCAAGTGGTTTCTACCATGTTCGACATCAACTCATTTATTCGCATGGCTAGAATCGTACCAATTCAAGAAGTAGAAATGAAGACCCTGGATCTAGTTTCCACCATCCAGGCTGCGAGGAGTTTTGTATTCATTATCTAAGTAGACTAATCATAAACAGATGGCTGCGCCCATACTGTGTCTACAAAAGTCTATGATTATGATGTACTGCAAGATCATTCCTGTATCAGAGTAGTTAGTCTATTAGTTAAAGTTTTAATCTGAGTATGGGAATGCCTACCTCAGTGATGATATAATCTTATACATGTATTTTGTGTTGAAAATTGCAGGTTCTGACCAGGCTCTCCATGAGATAATCCTTGAAATGATAAAGCACTTCACCCTTCCTAGATAATACAAAACCCTAATCTATTACAGGCTTCGCACTTTAGGGGGCAATCTGTTACACTAAAAAATGTCACCATGACTATTTACAGTTAGTATGGCTCAATCAACAGTCATGCTATCCTCTTAGGCAAGTCCTATGCCTCTGCTCTCCATGTCAAACTCCAAAAGAGAGAAAGTCTTTTATAAATGTATTTATCTCTGGGGACGTAGGTTCTCTCAACCTTACCTGCGGGGACGCACCCAATGTTCACAAAAGCTGCGTCTTTGGACGCTCTGTATGTAAAGGGGCAGGTGCGTCCCCCTGTAAAGGTTAAAATG
This sequence comes from Pinus tabuliformis, assembly GCA_031772625.1. Taxonomy (NCBI): domain Eukaryota; kingdom Viridiplantae; phylum Streptophyta; class Pinopsida; order Pinales; family Pinaceae; genus Pinus; species Pinus tabuliformis. Next base: position 1,084,779,517 of record CM062818.1, read on the forward strand.
CGCAAGTTTCATCTTTAAAAAGTCACTTGTGGTCATTTCTAGAGCATTCTAGAAGGTTGTTCGACGTGTATTGAGCGCCTCTAGATGGTTCATGCACTCCTACCAAAGAGGAACTTATCCCATCAATAAGGGAGCTATCCCATCCAAAGAGGGGATTATCCCATTGATGGTGGACCTGATTAACTTCCTCTTGAGCACTATAAATACAGGCATTGGGCTAGAAGGAGAAGAGGTTGAAAGCTATACATTTCTAAGGGTAAATGCTGCAGGAATTAGGACTCCCATTTAGAAGCTTGTGAGGAGAGATTGCCATCTTTGCTTGTTCTATTTGGAAGTGGGTGAGCTTTGTCAAAGTAAAGGAGAACTCTTGATGGACCCTGGGAGGGACTTGCACAACACCAAGGCTCAGGTTGTATTTGTTACTTTTGTTACCTATTAATGCAAATGAGTCCATTCTTCTCAATAACTTGTTATTTATGAGTTGTTTCATGTACTCCTTGGTCTATGTGTTAAATATGTTTTATTTTATGAGATTATCAAGTGCTATTTAATCGTTTGATTGTTAGTGTATGCAGGTTTTAAAGTGAAGGAGGAGCTCATCCGGATCAGCGGAGCTGGACTGCTACAACAGCGTTGGATTACAGGTAGGATCTAAACACTTGATTTCTTATACAGTAAATGCATGTTTAGAGAAGGATTGCTCTTGTTTGTCTTGTTTGTCACTAGAGAGTCTTAGGCTCCTAGGGAGGTTGGTTGTGTCCGCACAATCGACTCTTTCCGCCTGACAGGGCTTGCTCGAAGGGCAAGTTATAGAACAATCATATGTTATCCTCCTCAAGCTTGACAAAAATAAAGAGGTACTAGTCAGCAATGACTGGGGAAAAATTGGGAGAAACTCAAGAAAACTTTGATGGTAGCAAGTCGCTCTTGAACATGACACTTTTCCTCCGTACCACAATCGGGTTGGGTTGTTTCATTCACTGGTCATATCACCATGGTCTCGCCATACCATCCATACTTGGGGTAATGCTACCAATCCATCGCATCAGTGTCACCATATGTTCAAGAGAAGTCATTCAGAGAAGTCACCTGTGTCCCATCCACTACCATACATTATACTCTTTCATGACTGCCACACTGAATCATATGTCATCAGATCGTTTTCACCTCCATCAAAATCGTTAGCTCCGTTCCGTGTCATCGATGTGGGATTCATTAAGGCCCTCCTTTGACGGATCGCTTCTTGTCGACATCAGCTCATTATCCAAGAAGTTGATCTAGGAACAACCCCTTCGGTACTTTGAAACTTGCATGCCTCAATGGCAAGTTTCTCACTTCCGGCGACAGGTATACATCAATGACCTTCGACCGAAAGATTTTGCGTGGTGTTCGATGCCAAGTCCTCTATTCACACCACGTGAATTGTACTGCAGTACCTTGAGGGTCATCATCATTATCGGTGATTCCTCTCGCGCTTGTTAACAGTTTACATCATTGACTGGTAATCAAGCGATGTCTTTCCATGTTCGACTTCAGAGCAATTCTCACATGGATCAACTTGTACTTAGAGTGAAGATCAGACGAGATTGAAGACCCTGGATCTAGTTTCATCCATCCGGGCTGCAATATATATTCAGAAAATAAAGACATGGAAATGTATAGCTTTGCAGCACAGATAATCATCCTACCAAAAGGATGATGGCTCTTTCAGAATCATCAGTCTATCATCAGACGATTGTCTGTTATATGTACATGAAAATGAATTTATAAAGCTGAGCATGGGAATGCCCGCCTCGGCTAGATCATGAAAAAAGTATGAAAATAATGTATTGTATTGTATTGTATTATAGGTCTCCTCCCAGCAATGAAAGAACTTCGGATCCTCCTAATAAAGCATTTCACCCGATAAACGGCCTCATACTTTAGGGGGCAACTGTTATAGACATTTTTGTGCCTTACAACTATAAGCATGAAATGTCCATAATCCAAGGGATCCAAAGTCCCTAAACATGTTGTTCCTACCCCTAGAGGAACAAGGCTAACAAACCACAACAATTCACAGAAGTTCTCCACCAGAAACTGCTAAAAAACAAGTCAATTCAGGATCAATTCAGAAGCTCCACTAGCTGCCTGCGTTGAAATGCAGAGGCTACACTGGCTAGTTGCATTGCAACGTAGGTGGAAGTACTACCAGGGTGCGCTGAGCGGGAAATGACAAATGTCAGGGTCTCTTGTGAGAGGTGTCAAGGCTGTGGAAGCTTCCAGAATCTTCCTCCATGACACTTGCCTTGCTGAGTTCGACTAAGTGATGAGTAAGAGGCTCTTAGTCTCCAAGTGGAAGCAAGAACTGACAGAGAGAGAGGACACTAGTCAGATCACAAGCTAACTCATCCTCACTCCAAACATCTATATATGGATCTCTTCTCCATGAGATCTAGAGGCTGGAATTTTGTTATTGCAAAGAATTGCTGTTGGTTTGAGATTGGAATCATTGGGTGCTTAATGCTTTGAAGGGAGGTGAAGATAGGAATTTCATTCGCTGGGAAGGATATGCTGGATTGGAACTCTCTTGGTTGTATCTCCTCCTGAACCTTGTTATTCATCAATAAAGCTATCTTGGTTTCTCCTATATGCTGATGTGTCTTTGATGTATGATTGCATTAGTGTATTTGGTTTATTTCTAATCCTGAACTAGTTATGAATATGAATCTATGTCTTTGTGTAGTGTTCCCTTCTTGTGATCTTGCAAGAACCTGTTGAAGCTGGGCGAGCGAGAAGGCAAGTAGCTGGGAACTCTCAAAGATAAGAGAAACCGGATCGAGGGACAAACGGAAGACACCGGTTAGTCCATCCATCTCTCTTCATTCTTAATTCATAAAGGAAGAATACTAGAATAGTTGTTTCTGTTTGTTGCTAAGGCACTGTCACACCTTAGGTGGATAGGATCGTTCTGGATAGGCATTTTTCCCCACGACAAGGTACTCTTGTAAACTATGGCAAGATGATGAAGAAGGAGATGAAGAAGGAGGACATGCTATATGACACTTAAGGAGCTGAGGAAAAATATAATCATCAGATAAGAAGACCAAGGAACCCTAGGGTATGACTGAATATCAAATATCATGACTGCATGAAGACTCCATCTGATTCAAAACCCTTTGGAGGGTAGGTATGAAGAACAAAGCACATCTTTCATGAAGTTTAAATTCACCTCTTAGTGTAGCATGAATGACAACTTGCCATTTTCATATCACTATGTATTCAATGAAATGTATGGTTGCAAACACTGAACATCATTCCATGTGTCTTCGCTAAGTGTTTTGCTCCCTTTTGCAAAATAGGCAAGATGTCGTCTTTTTGCATGTTGGTTGTCGCACTTTATGGATAAGATCATTCTGGTGGTTTCAAGGGCTCATATTTTTGTTTATGATTTTTCCTAACCATGTAAACAATTGTCGCATTCATTCAAGAAGTTTTGAGCATCGTCGCACAAGTGTCCTCACGGTCATCATAAAGTCGATCTTAGGTGTCGCACTTGTGGTAACTTGTCATGAAGTAGACACGAACAAGAGAAAGTGTTGTTCATGTGTCATGGGTGATCAATATTATTGAGTCATCAAGTATTCTAAGTGTTAGGACATAGTCTACACCTCATCACTTCACCAGTCAGTTTTACTAGTCCAACACTTAGTCTTTTCTGAAGAAGCTCCCTGGCCCTTCAAGTTGGCTTCACCTAGCCTACCTGGACTACAATTGTGAAATTATATTTAGCAGGCTGTGACCTTTACCCCTGGATCTATGCAATGCACATTTCTTGTCCCCCAGGAGTGTTGCGTTGTGCAATTCTTGAGCCCAAGAACCAACCTTCCCTTCCATAATTCTGCAATCCTTTTAGTGAGCCTTCCCTTCCAGAAATGCATAGAATTTTCCTTTAGTGATCCTCCCCTCATCCTGACCCACTGTATCCCATAAATGTGAAAAATTCAGTCAGACATCCTCTCCAGAACTGTGCATAAATCTTCCACAGTGGCCCCTCCTTTAGCCAGACTCACTCATGTCCAAAACGGCGCAGAAGACAACCCCTCAACCCAGTCTGAACTACACATTGCATAATTCCAGACCTTAATCCTTAACCCTAGATGTCGGGACTACACAATGCAAAGTCGTTAAGTATCTCTTCCCAACTTGTAACTCAGTTCTGGCTTAGTCCCTACACCAAAATGCACCATCTTAGGCTAGCAGGTTTTCGGGCTGACGTCATCTCATCATGAGTAAATTGTAGATACATGAACATGGAAAGATGATGAAGAAGGATATGAAAGGGAAGACATGAAAAGGACATTATTGTAGCTGAGCATGGAAGTTTATCTATCAAGGCTAAAGGACACCAAATCGCGACCACAACCCAAGACTTGAGATCATTGATGATTCCTCTCACCAAGCCATGAGGAGGTAGAAGACAAAGCATTCTAAAGAAGGAATAACTCACAACAGAAGCAGTGGCCTGATACTGCCACAACATCTAAGAAGTTCATATTGGCAGTGCCATGTCATGTTTTTTCATGAGTTGTCATATGCCACATCATCATTATGGACCATGTATATTATATTCAAATGTATTGTAAAGTGGAAATGCAAAGGACACACATTAATATGGAGAGTCATGTAAGTTGAAAAGTCATAGAAGTTGAACAATCATGAGGGTAGTAAAAGAGTCACAAAGGGGAAGCATCACCCCTTGGCTATATATACGCCCTCATTGTATGAGAAAAGGACTTTACACCTTAGCTCCTCCCACAAGGCATTAGAGAGAGATCAAATAGTTCTTTGAGGAGCAAGAAGTGGCTCCAATGTCCAACTATTGGGGCTAGTGATGTACATTGTAAACATGTGTCTTAGAACTTTTTCTTAATAATAGAAGCCTTTTACGGCCAACATGTTCTTCAGGCATGGACTATGAATGTTTGTAAGACTATTTTGTGGACGTTTTTATTTCATTTTTGCTTTCACATGTACTAAGATAGTTGAACTATTTTGGTTATTTTAGTGCTTATCTTATTGAGAATGTGCTATAATGGTTTTTATTGTTGTCCCATCCAATGTGGACTATTTCGTTGGATGATAGATGGAGCCTTCTGGTTCATGTGTGTCTCTTCCTGGGTGGTACTATTACCTCTCACTTAGAGGCTCACTTTTATCCCCCTTTTTCAATAGAAGAAACTTGAAACAATTGCAATTTCACACTCACCGGATAGACCTCCCTTGCCTTTCAAAGGCACCATTGCATAACTCTCCTATGTTGATAGCTAGAGCCAAGGAAAATATTTAAGGATTTGGAAACATGGCCATTATACGAGATGGGACTTCATATCAGGGCCATCCCTTTGGTTGATGTACTTCCAACACCGTCAACAAGATCATAACCATGATATTCTTTAGTTATGAAATCAAAACAATCTAGCTCTTATACTTTTGCAGTTACCACCTTGTAGCTCTTTAGTTCATATAATCTGATCCTCAAAGCGAAGGTGGGCTAAGGGGATTTCTTCGTCCTCTGAAGGACTCCTTACAATCCCTTGTCCAACGGATATGTTATTTATTTCATGACCACCTTATTGGTCACATATCATGGAATGAGATGAGGGCAATTATGACATCTACAACATCAAATATATGTGCCCTCAGGCATTGCAAACCAATCCGTCATATCCTGCAATGACTCCTTCACCTGATCGGTCATTCAAGTAGGATTGATCTCTAATATTATATGGAATATAACTACAAATAAGTACTCATCCAATCTGTCATATACACCTCTAAAGCTTGAGTCTGAAAACACTCTGTAGTGGAAGTAAACCGGGAACTTGTTCTCAAGGGTTTAGTTCTAATACATTCCTAAAAAAGAATATTGTGCATAGATTCCATCTAAAAGGAATGTAGATATATAAAATTCTGGTGCTTGATTCACCCTCAAAAATTCATTTTCCTACCCCACATGATGTTGCAAATCATATGACATTATATCTTCCCAATTGAAATCTTTACCACTGGTAACTACCAAATTGAGCATATATATCTAGCTTTCCTTAAACACCTTAGCATTCTTCTTCCCATGCAACAACAAATGGTAATAACATATTGATATAAATATCTGATAATCTTGGTCAGATAAAATGGAGATGGGTGGTGACAAAACTTAGCAGGCTGTTGACACAAAGATTTGATGATGTCACTTGGGTCAAGGTCATTCCATCTGATGTAAAAGTCATTATTTGCATATTCTGTGGGCCTAAGCATCTTGTAGTCAGCATGTATATCTTCTCCATAATAGGTGGCAATTTGACCACTGCTTTCACTATAAAGCACAAGATGGCAGTCATCCATGTGTGTAATAATCCACTCAATTACTTCTACATAGAGGATGAATTGTGATATTCATTCAATGATATGCATCCTAGACCGCCTGATATTGATATATAGTTCCAGTTCTTCCAAGTTCTCAGGAAACTTTTTCTGCATGAATGTGTCTTTTATGCTGCTCCATGTCACATTTTTAGATTTATCAACGGAGCACCATGTGTCTACATAGATGGGAATGGTTGGATTGTCACTTCAACAAATTCCTCGATTCTTTCTTCTAAAGCTTATTTTGAGGCTATTTTACGTGTAGCGGGAGGAATAACTCAAAAAAATGATGAAAGAGTAACAATATTTGTAGCTCAAACACTTGTTTGTGGAAGCACACTCATGATGACAAGATTAGATTTATGAAATATTCTAACTATTGAAAAAATATATTAGAAAATGAGATTCAAAAGCCATTAAATTTAACTTAGAATGGAAATCTAACAATGAAGGCATATAATTACTTGCATTCCTAAGAAAATAGGCATACAAGCAAGGAGGGAGCACTTTGAAAGCATGAAGGGGGTTCAAGGGTCATTCAGGGATTTCCAGTGCACTCATTCGCTCAAGCAAGGGAAGGAAAACCTCAATGGTGTAAGGGCACACTCTAAATATATGAAGGAGTGATTCTTCAAGCCTTCAAGCCTTCATGGTGGGCCCATGTGCTCAAGGAGACAAAGAGGAAGAACTGGCACACTCCAAAGGGACGAAGGAAAAACATTCGAGCCTTAATGGTGGGCTCAAGGAAAAGAAGGGTGCACTGGCACATGGCAAAGGGATGAAGGGAAAACATTCAAGCCTTTGAGGTATGCTAATGCACTAAAGGATGGTGCAGTTCTTCGTGATGAAGGAGTGCACTCAATAGAAAAACTTGTCTATTGTGGGCGCAATTTTCAGGGCTGATCAGGCTTCGGGTTCCAGAATTGTGCTTGGATTGAAAACGGATAAATAACAAGTCTAGAAGAAAGGTTTCATGATAGAAATGAGAAGAAGAAAGATCTACAAGATTTTATTGATGTTTTCGCAATCATGGTTAGAATGTGAAGTGTCAAGGAACATGTAGAGTTTCTTCCTGTGACAGTAGAGTAACACTTATAGTGGCAAGATTAAATAGAAACACTAGTAAATAAAATTAAAACAAATAAATGCTAACAAGTAAAGAAAGATCAACACTGAAATCATGAAAGAAAATTAATAGATTCAACATGCAAAACTTACATGCGATGGTGATTGACGAAGAGTTTCTTGATCCACAAATGTGTGCCCAACCCAGATGAGAATGATTATAAAAATGAATGATTAGTTGGGTTAATTTGAAATAGATTACATGAAAAATTGTCTCATGCATGATTGCCACTTGTCAACAAGTGAATGAGTTAGTTGAGATAAGTTAAGAAGACTCCTATTTTCTAAGAGTGTGCCCACATGCAACAAGGAGGCTCATGCATGCATTCTAGAAGGACACATGTCTTCATCACGAAGGAATTTAGTGAAGGAGGGCACACTTGCTAAGCATGAAGGAGGGTGGAATCCTTCATCCAAAAGGAGTGCACTTAACACAAGAGCATGTCTTCAAGATCTTGAAGTGTGATTTTTCCTTTAAGGGTGATTTTTTTCTTTTGGTTTCTTTTTCATGCTTTTCATATGCTTTTCAAGTGTTTACATTGTGAAAAGGATAGTTTCGACGTTAAGAAAGTTATGAGTTCATCTAACCATGGATGAGATAACAAAAGTGCTTCTAAGGGTTAGATGACGACACTTAGGAAACATTGGCTTAGGAGGATGTGACACTAGGAGAAAACATAATAATAAAAAAAAAACCACGTAATGACACTAAGGGGCTTGAAGCGACAATTGGTGTAGGCTCCAAAATAGACTTAGGAAAAAAATTTGGAGGGTTGTTGTCATAGCGAAAACAATATCATAGTTAATGATGAATTATCATAAAAATAAATTAAAAATCATTCACAAAAGGTGATTCCTCTAATTGTATTCACATACAAAACTCCTATCAAACTATGAAATTATTACTGTTCATTTCCTATAATCATAGTACTCTCATCCATATAGTTTTATTGTTAAATATTTGATATGTTGCATGCTACCTAGGAAACTACAACTAAATATCATTTATTCATTTTTATAGGAATATATTTACCATTAATTGCACCTTTATATTGATATACTTAGATATATTTGTCATAATTGCAACTTTATTACAAACATACTTAAGAGATATGTGGATGTAATTGTACAACAATCAACTTTATTCCTAAAGTAAGACCAAGAAATAATACTTTTTTCCTACAAACCTTTAAAAACTTTGTACATGTTATTGTAAAAAGGAAGTAGTTATATGAATTACTCGCAAACTCCACAGTAAAATCCTGTACATTGGATTCATTAAGGACACTTGTAAGCCCTCACTACTATGGCCACTATGGCGTGAGAGCTTATGTACAACAACAAAATTTTAAATTAGAAACTGTGAATGCATATAGCAAGGAATGATTTTCTATTATGAATAAAACTATCTTTAATAGTCCTCATAGATAATACTTCGAAGGGTTTTATTCATTCATGTATAGTAGAAGAAATTATCATTTTGGAAAGGAAACTTATAGGATAGATATCAAAAGAAAAGAAAATCTTAAATTTAACGAAGAAAAGCCTCTTAATTGAAGGCTAAAGACGTTCATCTTGTTTTAGATTCTTTCTCCAAAGTTTTTTTCAAAGTTTTTTCATCAAATTTCCCATCGTGCCACCAAGTTCAACCCATTAGTTTATCCATCATACTAAATTTTAAGAATACAATTATTCCTTTCGAAATTTTTAGTAAAAAATGAAAGAGTATACAAATAGAAAAATTTTGATGGAAAATGATAGCTTCTTTAGCAAAAATATTGCAAAACTCTAAAATAGAAAATCAAAATGAAATCTCCATCTTAATAAGAACAAAGTAGTCAACTTCCACTATCATAACTAGATCTTCAGGGTTGTATTATGTAAGGTGATGAAGATCCAAGACTCATCGTAGTCATGATAAGACACTAAATAAAAATTCAGCCAAGTTGAGAGTTGGTGTGGACTAGGTTAGATGTTTTCCTTGGGTGACTTTGATGGCTTAGATTCCCCTAGGTCATGATTTCTTAGACTACAAGCTAGTCCTGCAAGTCATTGACATGTTAACAAAAAAAAAGAGTAGAGTGTTAATCAAGTATTTGTCACTATTTAGACCTTACTTCACTAACTCTTCTTGTAAATTTATACATTATCTCAACCATGTAGACATAGGGTTCCTCTCATGACCACCCACTATCATATTTTAATGTGCTTATTCATAGTGATGCATGTTACTCAAGCACAATTCATAAGTTTTAATTATCTAATATATCTATTATTCACCCACCTCCTAACCACATTTTTCTCAGTATTTTTCTCATCTTCTTTGCAACTAGTTTTCGTTTATATCTTTAATATTAATTGAGTGTGTGCATATCACAAAGGCTTCACCTTGTTGACCAATATCTTCTCACATTCATTCATAAATGGGTTTTAAAATTGTCAAAATTAGAGTAAATGTATTGTAGGTATTAAGATAAGATGTGGGATACAAAGGAGATTATAGGTATTGGGTGGTGTAATAAGGAATATCTAGTAAAAATAAAAGTTTCTTTTACTTGACAAATATATTGAGAGAATGGTTCAATGAAAAGATTTTAGGAGGTATTTATCAATATCTAATAAAATTAGAGGCATTCTTTAATATCCCATGAACATACATGGTATATCATAGGTTCATTGAGTGGATACCCCATGATTTATATAATATTACATTTTAAAATTAAATATAATATTTTAAATATAAAATGAGTGTTTCCTTCACTTTGGTTTTCTAATTGGCAATTATGTTACTCTTATTAATGATTACACACACACACACACATATAATAATTCCATTTACATGCAATTTGATCCTTGTCTAAAATTATTTCTAAACGTCACGCATGTCATGTATGCATATATTTTAGGATGGATAATTCTAAGTGACATAGCGGCTAAGCCCATGGTCACTCCAACCCTTGTACACTTATATCTACATGAAGGGGGAAACAATGGTTTATGAGTGAAGCCATGTTTGTTCCATCTATTTATGATTGGTGAGGTAATTGTCATCCACTAAGGATATTGACTTTTTGTTCCCCTATTGTCTAACCTTTAGCTCATGGCTTGGCCTCATAGCATCATGTGACCTCATTAGTGACGATACATTTTCTCCTCCTTTTCTCCACGTAGAGGTATTTTCTTATAGGTAGGAATAACATCCAACTTTTCCTATGGAACACATGTAATTATTTCTTCATTTAATGTTTACCAATGTATAGTCCAAGTTTCAATACTAACCCTTCTTCCTACACACACCAAAGAAAATTATCCAAATAATAATAGAACTAGCACAACCACATTTACCAATGTGATTAATAAACACTGATAGGCATATATGAAACATATATACAACCACATTAATAATTATTATTAGTATTTAGGATTATTAATAACTATATAAATATTAACAACCGGATTACTATATATATTATTATATAAATATTATATTACTATTATAATAATAATAATAAATCCTAAAATATATTAATTAATAATAAGAATAGCTCATAAAAATATATTATCATTATATTATTAAAATAGTATAATAATATAAAATTATAAAAAAATAATAACAATTATATTGTATTATTATTATAATAATAAAATAATAATAATAATAATATCTGATTATAATATTATATTATTATAATAATATACAAATATCCTTATTATTATTATAATAATATAATCAATATTGTTATAATATATTATTATAATAATAATAATAAAGACCAATTGGAGCCAACTCCTCCACCTTGTAGTTGTTGAGAAATAAGTTTCCGGAAATTTGAACAATAGTGGGCTGAACGAATTGGAATCGGGGTTTGATGGCTTCGGTATACATAGATGTTGCAACGCTTGGCTGTAGCGCCTCCGTCCATAACCTGCAAGCTTTGCCATTGATGCCCCTTACTTTTCACGCAGATTGGATGGCCATCAGATCTGGAGTGTGGCTTGTCTCCTCTCCCAGCTGGATCCAGTACACTGCAACCCCTCCTCTGCCAGAGAAGAAGCTCGGATCTGATGCAAACAACGCATGCAACCTGTATGCCCTTGAGGATAACCATGATTTCGTTGTTACAGTGTGGACTGGCATTGCCACCAAGGGCAGGGACTACAGAGGGAGTGACTCCAAGGCTAAAGAGAAGGACAGGATTCTGAGGAAACCTAACCTCAAGGAAAAGAAGGGATTTATCCAGGTCGATTTGAAGATGCATGTCACTGCAAATCTACACTTCAGTTGGGCATTTTATGGATCTAGGTCAACCAATCATGCTAAGAAATGTGAAAAAACCCTTAGATCTGTAAACAATATAGTGCACAAAGGACTGATCTGCCCATCGAAGTTCAGATCTGGGGGCAAATATGCGCCGAAATAATACCCTATCCTGACCCACAAGCCCAAAAAATAAAATAAGGTCTGAAAGACAAGTAGCAAAGCGAAGATCAAGCGGTATGGAACATGACATCCTGGGAAATGGATCGAGGTCTTCCACAGTCGGACACATACCCTACAATGACAATGAAGGAAAAGTAGCCAGGACCAGATCTCACCCCCTCAACATTTTCTCAGCCTACCTAGAAGGAAATTTCTGGGAATAAAAAGATGTGCAGTGAATTTGATGCAGATGGGCAAATTTACTCTCAGACAGAACCAGAACCTGAATCGCTGGTAAACCCTCTTCCCTTTCAGCATTTTATAAAAACTCCTTCTGGGAGGACACATTTGGCTTGGGTACAGGTAACCAAATCAGTACATATTTTGAAGAACAACATCTTCCAGCATACTAGTTATCCTCCAAGATCACAGGTTTTGATCTTTGGAGGCAGAGTACTCCAAGACTACAAATATCTTATGGACTACAAAATCTTACCTGAATACACCATCACTCTCAACCTGCAGCTAAGGGGAGGCAGAACATACCATCACAAAACAAATCCTTCAAGCAGTGGCATAGGAAGCAGCGCAGAAAAAATCCCAGAAACACATCAAAAGAAAATAAGTGCATGATTATCCTTCAAAGACATTCTTGAAGGAAATAAACCAATTGCAACACCAACAAAACAAGCTAGCACATCATCCGCCCCATACATTGTGGAACAACTGAGTTACACCTCAGAATTAAATATGGATACACTAGAAATAGACAAGTACTATTCTTCTTTTGAAAAACAAGCATTAATTTGTAGATTCAACTGTTTTTGGCCCAAATCTATGGACCTTTTCCTTTGGGTTTTCAGAACCTGGACCAATTCATGTGACACTCATCTCTGTTCCAAAGGGTTATTCATTGTCAAATTTCGTATAGCAAAGGAAAGAGACATCATTATGAGGGAAGGACCATGGTTCATGGGATCCATGGGTCTCTTCATTACTCCATGGTTCCCAGAATTGGATCCAAATACAATGGTTGTATCTCAGATGCCTGTTTGGGTTCATCTTCACAACCTACCACTACATTTCTAGAGCCCTCAAGTCCTATCTAGTATAGGCAACACCATTGTGTGATTTATTAAAATGGATACAGAAAGAACGGAGGAAGGAATCTACATATTTGCACACATATGTGTGGAAGTAGATCTCAGCAAAGGACTGCCAGACCAAATACAACTAAAGTATAAACAGAGATGTTGGAATCAGATACTAGATTATGAAGATACTGCATTCAGATGCAAAATTTGCTGCCAAATAGGGCATCTTCAAAATACATGCCTAGAAGCCAAAAAAGATATGCATAGGAAGAAGAAAGCAGGAAAACAGCCTAAGGGATGGAAATTCACTCCAGCAGACCATAATGATGTCCCTGTTGTGGAGGAAGATAAGGAAAAGGAACAACCCATTCCCAAAGAGAACAATCAGACACACAAGGAACCAGAAACTGAGGAATTTGTATCACATGATCTGATGGACCCTTTGCCAGAAAAGATACTAGATACAATGGATACTAGCGGAGCCAAAAGACATCATACTTCAGACCACTGAGATTCAAACAAAGATAATCCTCACCCTATGGAGGACACTTCACTCATACTGTTTTCGTCCTTGCCGATTCAAGGGGAGTGGCGAAAGGTCGAGAAGAAAAAAGGGATAAAAGTACAATTTTCTCCCCAAATGTACACTATTTTCTTTCTGGTTATTTTTCTTTTGAACAATAGTCTTTGACCTGCTTTTGGATATGCACTTCAGCATCTACAAAATGTAATTTTGTTACAATTAATAAAATTACGAATTTTCCTATGGGAAAAAAAATAAAGACCAATTATTTATTATTTATGATAATTAATAACTATACAAATAATAGCAACTATATTCTTATATATTTATATATTTATGATTATTATATTAATACTATTATAATAACATAAACTCATAATAATATTAGCATTATTAATAATTATTATGATTAGTATTCTTAGGTTTTAGTATTTTTAATATTTATCTTAGGGTTTGTATACATTGGGTTAATTATTATCGGTATTTATGATTATTAATAACTACATAAATAACTATATAGGATTATTAATAGCTATATAAATATTAACAACCAGAGTATTTATATATATTATTATATTAATATTATAATAATAATATGAACTCCTAATATATATTAATTAATAATAGGGATAGTTCAAAATACTATTAGATTATCATTATATTATTAAAATTATATAATAATATAAAATTATAAAAAAAATAATACCAATTATATTGTATTATTATTATAATAATAACAATAAAGACCAATTATTTATGATAATTAATAACTATACAAATAATAACAACTATATTCCTATATATTTATGACTATTATGTGAATTTTATTATAATAATATAAACTCATATTATTATTATTATTATTATCATCATCATCATTATTAGGCTTTAGTATTTTTAATATTTATGTTAGGGGTTGAATACATTGGGTTTATAATATTAGTCCTTTTTGTTTATTATTACCTAAGGGTTTAATACTAAAATCCCAAGGGATTATGAACCAACGGGAATAATATTAAACAAAAAGGACTAATATTATAAACCTAAGCTAATAATAAGCCCAAAGAATTAATACTAAAACCCCAAGGGATTATGAACCGAAGGAAATAATGTTAAACCGAAGGGACTAATATTATAAACCCAACATTGGTAAACCCTAATATAAATATTAGAAAGACTAAAATAAACATGGTTTATTTTCATGGTGAGAGAATCCTTGTCACAATGTGACATTCAACCATGGTTGGCCATGGTTGTCTATGATTGACAATGGTTGACCATGATCGATATTATAAACCTAAGAGAATAATAAAGCCAAGGCATTGTAATTATAAACCCCAAGGAATAATAAAACTAAGTGATTAAAGGAAAACCGTAAGAGATTATGAACCCAAGGGAATAATATTAAACCCATGGGACTAGTATTATAAACCCAACATTGTTAAACCCAAATATAAACACTACAAACACTGAAATAAACATGGTTTATTTTCATGGTGAGTCAATCTTTGTCAAAATGCGACATTCAACCAAGGGACTAATATTATAAAACCAACATTGGTAAACCCAAATATAAATACTACAAATACTAAAATAAACATGGTTTATTTTGACGGTGAGACAATTCTTATCACAATGCGACATTCAACCATGGTTGATGATGTTTACCTATGATTGAGAATGGTTTACCATTATTTATATTATCAACCAAAGGGAATAAAAAACCCAAGGGATTGATATTATAAACCCAATGGAATAATATTAAACCCATTTGACAAATATTATAAACTTCACATCGAGTAAAGGCAAATATCAATACTACAAACACTAAAATAAACATAGTTTATTTTGATGGTGAGGCAATCCTCGTCACAATGTGACATTCAAACATGGTTCACCATGTTTGGCTGCGATTTATATTATAAACCTAAGGGAATAAAATAACCCAAATTTTGATATTATAAACCCAAATGAATAATAAACCGAAGGGAGCAGTACTAAAATCCCAAGGGATTATGAACCCAAGGGAACAATATTAAGCCCCAGGAACTAATATTATAAACCTAAGGAATTAGTGAACCCAACGGATAAATATTAAAAACCTAAGGGATCAAGAAGCACAAGGAATTGATATTACAAACACAAGAGAAACATAAAGATGATGATGATTGATATTATAAACCCAATTTAATAATAAACCCAAAGTATTAATACTAAAACCCCAAGGGATTATGAACCGAAGGAAATAATGTTAAACCCAAGGGATTAATATTATAAACCCAACATTCGTAAACCGAAATATAAATACTACAAACACTAAAATAAACATGGTTTATTTTATAATATAAACCCAAGGGAATAATGAACTCAAGGGATTGATATAATAAACCCAAAGGAATAATAAACCCAAGGGATTAACACTAAAACCTCAAGGGATTATGAAACAAAGGAATTATTAATATTAAATAATTGAAGAACGAAGAAAACCAATAATTTGATATTATAAACCATTGGGAATTAATAAACCCAAGGGAAAAATACTTTATTAAAGCCTTGCTTTCAAATCCTTCCTATTGAGACTAAAACCCTCTCATTAACCTTTATAAAACCTTCGCTAACCCTTTAGCCGCACATATATAACCGTTTCCACTTTAAACCTTGGTTACATATATATTTAACACATAAACCTTCTATCGGTGCTATTTTCTTAATAAACCATTTACAAAGGAAATATACACTTACCACACCTTTTTCGCCTTGGTACGAACTTGGCATGCTTTTTGAGATTTACCTTTTTGCTTATCGCAATCGTGATTCTCCATGGGTTTTGTTAACAAAGACCTCTATCACATCCGATATGCAATAATACGATTTCGGATGTCAAAACTTATTAACTGTGCCACATAACACCATCGGATCCGGTCGACGGGAACCTATACCCTTATTGGGTCCATAAGACTTATTCGATCGGTGCATTAAAGTGGCAGGGAATAGACCTTTGAATCAGTGCGATCGTGATCACGCGATTGAATGTGGACCATCAGATTGAGTTTTAGATCGATGGTCGCGATCTAATCGTTGATTGCTAATCGCAGAGGTCAAGCACAGAGACAGTGGATATGCCATATGTTGATACGCCGATAGCAATAAAGTGCCAATAGGTGATCGGAGATCGGAGCAATCGCTTATTGGGGGTCGGAGAAGTGGCGTAGCAGACTTGCGATGGACCAAGAGCAGACCCAGTGATAATTATAGGTGCCGGTGTATTATTTTTGAAGTTCGGCCATGGGTTCGGAGCGGGGTTTTTTCTCGTATTCTTGTGTATTTCGATAAATGTTGATGTCCCGGGGTTTTAATGTAAAGGAGAAATGTAATGCTCTCGATAGTGTAAAAGGCTCCGATAATAATATCTGATTATAATATTATAATAATATTATATTATTATAATAATATACAAATATAATTATTATTATAATAATAATATAATCAATATTATAATAATATATTATTATAATAATAACAATAAAGACCAATTATTTATGATAATTAATAACTATACAAATAATAGCAACTACATTCTTATATATTTATATATTTATGATTATTATATGAATTTTATTATAATAATATAAACTCTTATTATTATTATTATTATTATTTAGAGTGGTTCACGGACATTGTGGTCAACACATGGCGCTACATCCACAGAAAAATTTGGGTCGACGCCCCTCGGCCTACTACAAGAGCTGACCCCAAGGGCTTCGGGGAGAATGGAACCCGTGACCTCCTGATGGCGAGGCACTGATTTTGACCAACTGAGCTAACCCTTGGGGCTGTTATTATTATTATTATTATTATTATTAGGCTTTAGTATTCTTAATATTTATCTTAGGGTTTGTATACATTGGGTTTATAATATTAGTCCCTTTTGTTTATTATTACCTAAGGGTTTAATACTAAAATCCAAAGGGATTATGAACCAATGGGAATAATATTAAACAAAAAGCACTAATATTATAAACCTAAGGGACTAATAAACCCAACTCTTTAATATTATAAACCTAAGGAATTAGTGAACCCAACGGATAAGTATTAAAAACATAAGGGATCAAGAAGCACAAGGAATTGATATTACAAACACAAGAGAAACATAAAGATGATGATGATTGATATTATAAACCCAAGTTAATAATAAACCCAAAGGATTAACACTAAAACCCCAAGGGATTATGAACTGTAGGAAATAATGTTAAACCCAAGGGATTAATATTATAAACCCAACATTGGTAAACCCTAATATAAATATTAGAAAGACTAAATAAACATGATTTATTTCCATGGTGAGAGAATCCTTGTCACAATGTGACATTCAACCATGGTTGGCCATGTTTGTCTATGATTGACAATGGTTGACCATGATTGATATTATAAACCTAAGGGAATAATAAACCCCAAGGCATTGATATCATAAACCCCAAGGAATAATAAAACTAAGTGATTAATACAAAACCCCAAGGGATTATGAACTCAAGGGAATAATATTAAACTCATGGGACTAATATTATAAAACTAAATATAAACCGTACAAACACTGAAATAAACATGGTTTATTTTCATGGTGAGCCAATCTTTGTCAAAATGCGACATTCAACCAAGGGACTAATATTATAAAACCAACATTGGTAAACCCAAATATAAATACTACATATACTAAAATACACATGGTTTATTTTGACGGTGATACAATTCTTGTCACAATGCGACATTCAACCATGGTTGACAATGTTTTCCTATGATTGACAATGGTTTACCATGATTTATATTATCGACCAAAGGGAATAATAAACCCAAGGGATTGGTATTATAAAACCAAATGAATAATAAACCCAATGGATTAATACTAAAACCCAAGGGAATAATATTAAACCCATGGGACTAATATTATAAACTTCACATCGAGCAAAGGCAAATATCAATACTACAAACACTAAAATAAACATAGTTTATTTTGATGGTGAGACAATCCTTGTCACAATGCAACATTCAAACATGGTTCACCATGTTTGGCTACGATTTATATTATAAACCTAAGGGAATAAAATAACCCAAATTTTGATATTATAAACCCAAATGAATAATAAACCGAAGGGAGTAGTACTAAAACCCCAAGGGATTATGAACCCAAGGGAACAATATTAAGCCCAAGGGACTAATATTATAAACCCAATATTCGTAAACCCAAATATAAATATTACAAACACTAAAATAAACATGTTTTATTTTCATGGTGAGACAATCTTTGTCAAAATGTGACATTCAAGCATGGGACTAATATTATAAACCCAACATTGGTAAACCCAAATATAAATACTACAAACACTAAAATAAACATGGTTTATTTTATAATATAAACCCAAGGGATTGATATAATAAACCCAAAGGAATAATAAACCCACTGGATTATGAACCCAAGGAATTATTAATATTAAAAAAATTGAAGAATGAAGAAAACCAATAATTTGATATTATAAACCATTGGGAATTAATAAACCCAAGGGAAAAATACTTTATTAAAGCCTTGCTTCCAAATCCTTCCTATCAGGACTAAAACCCTCTCATTAACCTTTATAAAACCTTCACTAACCCTTTAGCCACACATATATAACCTTTTCCTCTTTAAACCTTGGTTACATATATATTTAGCACATAAACCTTCTATCGACACTATTTTCTTAATAAACCATTTACAAAGGAAATATACGCTTACCGCACCTTTTCCACCTTGGTACGGTTGTACTAAGGCTGAAATGCCTTAGTATGTGATTGTTCTGTGTATAATAGAAAAGTGTGTTTCAGTGTTGAATTATATGCTTGAGTATTATATATATAGATAACCTGAGTGTGTATTTCATAAATGAGTTAAATTCCAGTGTTGCAGGTTTGATCGACCATCGATCACTCTAAGGATTGATGGCGATCCACTAGTAAGTGAATGAATCGTTATATATGGGTGTTCTATGTGAAAGCAGAGTATGGCGGAGAAATGGTGGCTTTAAAGAGTAAATCCGATTTACACTAATATTTAACGAAAGACACAGTCAAAACAAAAATCCAGACTTGAAATGTCATCGACAGGAACCTATACCCTTATCGGGTCTGTAGGATTGATCGGATCGACACATTGAAGTGACAGGGAACAAACCTTTGAATCAGTGTGATCGCGATCACGCAATTAAGTATGGATCGTCGGATCGAGATTCTGATCGACGGCTGCAATCTAATCGTTGATCGCTAATCACAGAGCTCAAGCGCAAAGACAGTGGATATGCGATATGTCGATAGCGATAAAGCGCCAGTTGGTGATCGAAGATTGGAGCGATCACTTATCAGGGGTCAGAGAAGTAGTGCGGCGAACTTGAGATTGACCGAGAGCGGATAATTATAGGTGTCGGTGTATTATTTTTAAAGTTCAGTCATGGGTTCGGAGCGGGGTTTTTTCTCGTATTCGTGTGTATTTCGATAAATGTTGATGTCCCAGGGTTTTAATGTAAAGGAGCAATGTAATGCTCCCGATAGTGTAAAAGGCTCCGATAGTAATATATGATTATAATAATATAATAATATTATATTATTATAATAATATACAAATATAATTATTATTATAATAATAATATAATAATATATTATTATAATAATAACAATAAAGACCAATTATTTGATAATTAATAACTATACAAATAATAGCAACTATATTCTTATATATTTATATATTTATGATTATTATATGAATTTTATTATAATAATATAAACTCATATTATTAATAATAATAATAATAATATTATTATTATTATTATTATTATTATTATTATTAGGCTTTAGTATTTTTAATATTTATCTTAAGATTTGTATACATTGGGTTTATAATATTAGTCCCTTTTGTTTATTATTACCTAAGGGTTTAATACTAAAATCCCGAGGGATTATGAACCAATGGGAATAATATTAAACAACAAGGACTAATATTATAAACCCAAGGAACTAATAAACCCAACTCTTTAATATTATAAACCTAAGGAATTAGTGAACCCAACAGATAAATATTAAAAACCTAAGGGATTAAGAAGCACATGGAATTCATATTATAGACAGAAGAGAAACATAAAGATGACGATGATTGATATTATAAACCCAAGTTAATAATAAACCTATAGGATTAATACTAAAACCCCAAGGGATTATGAACCGAAGGAAATAATGTTAAACCCAAGGGACTAATATTATAAACCCAACATTGGTAAACCCTAATATAAATATTAGAAAGACTAAAATAAACATGGTTTAATTTCATGGTGAGAGAATACTTGTCACAATGTGACATTCAACCATGGTTGGCCATAGTTGTCTATGATTGACAACGGTTGACCATGATCGATATTATAGACCTAAGGGAATAATAAACCCAAGCATTGATATTATAAACCCCAAGGATTAATAAAACTAAGTGATTAATACAAAAACCACAAGGGATTATGAACCCAAGGGAATAATATTAAACCCATGTGACTGTTATAGACATTTTTGTGCCTTACAGCATTGAGCATGAAATGTCCATAATCTGAGGGGTCCAAAGTCCCTAAACATGTTGTTCCTACCCCTAGAGGAACAAGGCTAACTAACCATAGCAATTCACAGAAGTTCTCCACCTGAAACCACTCAAAAACAAGTCAATTCAGGATCATGTCAACTGCTCCACTGAGCATCTGTGCTGAATGTCAACTGCTACACTGGCTACCTGCGTTGAATGTCAACTCCAACACTAGCTACCTGCGCTGAGCGAGTTTGGACATGTGGCAGTCTCATTCCTCAAGGTGTCAGAAGCCAGGAAGCTTCCAAAATGACACTTGCCTCAGGGAATTCGACTGGTGATGAGTGAGAGGTTCCAAATCTCCAAGTGGAAGCAAGAACCTCCAAGTGGACTCAAGAACTGACAGAGGGAGAGGACACTAGTCAGATCTCAAGCTGACTCATCCTCTCTCCAAATATCTATATATGGATCTCACCTCCATGAGATCTAGAGGCTGGAATTTTGTGAATGTAAAGAATTGTTGTTGGTTTGAGACTGGAAACATTGGGTGCTTAATACTTTGAAGGGAGCTGAAGAAGGAATTCCATTCTGCTGGGAAGGAGATGCTGGATTGGAACCCTCTGGGTTGTATCTCTTCCTGAACCTTGTTATCAATCAATAAGGCTATCTTGGTTTTCTCCTATATACTGGTGTATTTATATGATTGCATTAGTGTATTTGATTTGTTTCTAATCCTGAATCATTTATGAATATGTATATTTGCCTTTGTGTTGTGTTCTTCTCTTGTTGCAAGTAGCTGTTCTCTTGTCACAGGTAGCTGTTCTCTTGTGATCTCGTGGGAATCAAGTAGCTGTTCTCTTGAGGAAGCGAGGAGGCAAGTAGCTGTGAACACCCAAAGAGGAGAGGATCTAGATCGAGGGACAAACGGAAGACAACGGTAAGTCTATCGATCTCCCCTCTTTCATATTTCATAAAGGAAAGAACCAAAATAGTTGTATCTGTTTGTTGCTAAGACACTGTCACACCTTAGGTGGATAGGATCGTCCTGCATAGGAATTTTTCCCCACAACAAATTGGCGACCCCGCTGGGGAAGAACTTGTTTATTCATTTCATTTGTGTTTAAATCATTGTTTACTTCATAGACTCAACAGCATCGAACTGCTTCTGCAAAGTAGACTGTTGCTGCCTTGATCCTTCACTGGATTTTGGCTATGATCTAACAATGGACTCACAAATGATGTGATGATCCTTTGTGATAGTCTTTAGTACCCTCTCAAAGCATCCCTCTGTTTATATCTTGCTTGTGTTTCTGATTTGGCCTGAAACAGTTGATTTTTGAGCATTTTATGACCCGGAACCCAAGAGAAACGAGAGTTTCTCCTTCAGCGCAGACACTGTGAAGGCAGTCTGCATTTCAACGCAGGTCTCGTGAAGGTTACCTGCGCTGAATGTCAACTCCACAGTGTTAGACTTGCGCTAAACCAGTTTAGCTTTGTGCAGCTGGGGTTCTCTGCTGTCTTTTGCCCTGTTTTGATCTCTGTTTTTTGCAGCCTTTAACCAGCATAGGTACCAGTCTGATAACCTCTTTTCTTTGCTTAGATTCCACCTCCTTTTGTACAAAAATACTGTGAATGTTTTTATGTGTTTGTGGCGTCATTTACAGTTTTCCTTTGCATGAGTAAAGTAGTCATCCTGTAGCCTTTGATTCAGATCTGATTGATTGTGATCTTAGAAGAGAGTTCATTGGCTGTTTGCAGATTGATTATAGGTTTACTTTTGCTTATTGGTTTGAATTTGTCTCTTTTGAAGTGTCAAAACAAGTCTTTATTTCGAAAATCATTAAGTAGCGTAATCTCTTCTCTCTTCTCTGATTTCGAAAAAGTGAACTTGTTTGTATTGATCATTTTAAAAGCAAATTCAAAGTTGTGCAAAAAGCTTTCTTTGTAGGCATTTATACTAAGAAAGTGGAAAACAAACACCTGCATTGTGCATTTGCATTTGATAAGTTTGCATGTTGGATTTAGGAAGAGTGCATTAGAGTGTGCTGATTGCTCTTTGAGAAAAGATAGTGTCTTTCTTTTCCCTTAGTAGCTAGGATTTTCAAAGTTGAAAAGATTATAAAGCTTGCTTATCATCTTTAGACTGCATTTAGGAATTTGTATCATACATCTCGTGGTGAACCTTGAAAGGCAAACTTTAAAAAGATCAACCTAAAATAAACTGAATGAACCTAACAACGCTTTGTAACATAACGCACAACATAGAGGTCTAGGCTAGAGACGTGTTCCGGCGTCGTTAAGCCTAGTGACTGTCGATCTCGTGGAAGGTGGGTGATTCCTCCTGAGGGACGATAGCGCTAGTACGGATTGTGCTCCCACGTACCGTCGCGTATATATTGGGAGACCCCTATAGGCATATATCTTTTATCCTTAGGAAGCCGTGTCGACCGCCCTACTGATCGCAATGCAGTGAACACAGCATTCACGAAGATTGACTGCCCGTACCTTAAAAAGTATTCTGCGGTTTTGCGAAAAGTTTGGCACACCCTCTGCCTAGATCTCCAGAGCAGTTTCTTTTGGCCTTTTTCAGACTCTATAATAGAAAAAGTCCATCCGAGCATTTGTCACTTCGGGCTCGTTAAAACATCGAAGGAGACTAGAGTCATCTTTAGCTTTTTCTTGACTCTTTAAAAGTGAAAAAGCAAGTTGTGTCTAAAGCGTCGTTAACAATTTATTTTAAACGGAACAATCACCCTTTATTCCCGCATTGATCTTTAGGTTGAAAAGATGGAGCACACCAACCAAGGAATTCCCCTTGGGGGAAATCCTAGTCCTTTCTCCTCTTGGGGAGATGTTGTTGCGCCCCACATGGCCACATTGTCGCTTCCAGGACTGACAATTGGCCTACCAGTATGGCTCTTTTCAACCAATGTCGTTCAGAATACCACCATTCCTGAACAGTCGAGTCAACCGTTAGATCAGACAAGAGTTGCCTCCCAGCCTTCCACTTCATCTTCCTCCCCTCCTTCCTCTTCGCTTGACGGAACTGGTAAATCAAGAAACCGTGTTCCTAAGGAGAAGAAGGAGAAGAAGAAGAAAGAAAAGAAGAAGAAGGAGCCTAAGGTGACTGGGGGCAAACAAGTGTCATCTAACAAAAATCCACACACCGCACTCGTAAGGCCTAAATCGCCATGCGTCATATGCAAGGGAGACCACTTCCATAGAGATTGTCCCTGTATCCCCCAGATACTAAGGGACTGGTCCCCCCATTTGCACAATTCGGTAGCATCGACCTCTGATAGCCATGTCGACTGCTCACCGTCAACTAGTGGGAGTGAAGCCCCAGGACAGAGCGGGAAAGCTAAATTTCCCTACAGACTGTGTGAAGGCGATCACACCATCCACCGTTGTCCCTTCTTAGACGAGGCAAAAAGAGTTCTGGAAGATCGCCCGATTTTAGGAGCGCATCTCCCTCCTGGATATCAAAAACTCTTGCCAAGTCCCTCGCTAGTTGAGAATCCGACTGACCCGCCCAGGTGGTCAGCCGAAGCACCTGTCATTGAAGATGAACCATCTGGATCCATGCCTGACGAAAGTCAAAAGGTTGATACGGCAGTTGACCCGATTTTGCCTTCAGAGGCTCTATCTTCGAATGACACCGTCACAGAGGAGAATCAAGACGACACCGTCCAGATTCTCTTCATCAGCACTGACTCTGATGATCAAGGGGGAAATGCCACCATTCCTTTATCGCAGGAAGGAAGTTCATCAGAGCGCTATTCGGCCGTATACTCGGTCCCACCACCAAGCAACCTGGTTGTGTCCTTTGACTGGAACCAACTAGGCAGACCCCGGTTGCCAGCCAGCATACCATTCAGAATTATTTGTCAAATATACAGAATGGTAATGGCTGGCACTATCGTTGATGAGGGGGCATCTGTGAGTATCCTTTCCTCTATTGCTTGGAAAGCGCTTGGTTCGCCAGCGCTTTTGCCTGAGATGAGAAGTCTATCGGGCTTTGATAAAGGAACCAGTCGACCTTTAGGGATCCTCCCCAAAGTGCCTATAACATTGAAAGGGAAGACCGTTCAAATGAACGTGATGGTCGTTCAAGGACCCTTGGATTATAACCTACTCCTTGGACGAGACTATATATATTGCATGGGAGCTATAGTCTCCTCACTCTTTAGAGTAATGTGTTTTCCACATGAAGGAAGAATGGTCAAGCTCGTAGACCAACTTTCATTCCCCAAATCACGCATAGCAAATAGCCATATACCATCCCTAAATGGTCTATTCATGCAAGAAGTGTCTCAACCCACAGTCCGTCCTCCTGATGAGCGTGAGTAATCCGGGAGGATATGACTGGAACCCAGGGGGCATGCGTCCTGGCCTGCTTCGGCAGGAAAACTTTGGGTATAGGGTAGGTTTCCGCGGGAGAATATGACTAGTCCGTACCCCGTCCGTGGATGGAAGAGGGGTTGTTCTGGAATAAGATTCTTTTGTCAAAGTTACGTGTTTGGCGCCAGAGTCATTCACCCTTGTCTATTCCGGTAGACATTGCCGAGGAAGTGTTTTGTTTGAAAGAGTAACGAGACAATCTTTGGGTAACCTGAAAGAGGTAAGCCTCTCTCGTTAAAAAAAATGTTTTGGCGGAAGAGAAGTAGAGGTAACCTTGAAACTCTGTTTTATACCTAGGGGCATGCAAACCTTTTGGAGTGCAAGCAAGGGGCAACTATTTATTTTTTAAATTTTTAGGACCTCTAACCCTTTAAACTCGTAGGATTAGTCGTTTCTGAACTTGCATAAAGAAAGGATAGGGAGCAAAGCTTAGTGAGATGAAGCTCCATAAAAAATAGAATCTTGATGAGACACTCTTATCTTATGACTGGGTAATCGAGCAATTTTAGCATAAAGTTCATGCTCGTTAAAAAATAAACGCAATAATCGAGCAGTTTTAACGCGGAATTTATGCTCGTTAAAAAATAGAAAAGCGATATTCGAGCAGTTTTAACGCGGAATTTATGCTCGTTAAAAAATAGAAAATCGATTGTGAGCAAGAGTTTCCTCCAGAGTTCAAGCTCATTAAAAAATGAACCTATCCCGGTAAATAACCACTGTGAATGTAATATCATCAGCCATTAAAGCCTTGGTCGTGTTTGCACCTACCACCTCCACTTTTCGTTTGGCCGATCGTTCACCTCCATATGATTGTTTACCCATTTTGAGGAACATCTGCGAAGAGTGATTTCACCTAGCCATCCTTGTGACACTGCCGTGATTGGAAAATTCCAACCTGTACCTGGAATCTGCTGCTAACCCTGTTTATCACTCGTTCCTCAAAAGACGAGTCTTCTTTAAGCTCTTTTCAACTGACTCGTAAAATATGAAAAGATTGCCGAGTTTTGGCCTTCCAGCTCGTTAAAACGACCGGAAGAGCTATCCCTCCTCTAGATTTTAATCTTTTTGGACCTGAGGGATTATTGCACAAAAAGATCGAGCGCTTGTTTTGTTCGGCTCGTTAAAACTATCGAAAACTCATCCCTTCTGTATTGTTTTATACTTTTTCGGACTTAAGGGATTAGATGACGAAAAAGGAATTTTGGAGTTGACTTTATGTATCTTTTCAGACTCTCTAAAAATGAAAAGAACCGAGTTATCCTTGTCATTATACTCGTTAAAATTATTAAATAGCGACAAACTTGTCTTTAGACGAGAACAAGTTTCCCTATCGCTAGGCTCGTTAAAACATAGCGATGGGCTTGCCCGAAGGGTAGGTTATAGAACAAGCATATGTTATCCTCCTCAAGCTTGACAAAAATAAAGAGGTACTGGTCAGCAATGACTGGGGAAAAATTGGGAGAAAACTAAAGAAAACTTTGATGGTAGCAGGTCGCTCTTGAACATGACACTTTTCCTCCGTACCACAATCGGGTTGGGTTGTCTCATTCACCGGTCACATCACCATGGTCTCGCCATACCATCCATATTTGGGGTAATGCTACCAATCCATCGCATCAGTGTCGCCATATGTTCAAGAGAAGTCGTTCAGAAAGAGTCAACCGGGTCCCATCCACTGCCATACATTATCCTTCATCCATTCATGACCGCCACCCTGAATCATATGTCACAGATCGTTTTCACCTCCATTAAAATCATTAGCTCCGTTCCGTGTCACTGATGTGGGATTCATCAAGGCCCTCCTTTGACGGATCGCTTCTTGTCGACATCAGCTCATTATCCAAGAAGTTGATCTAGGAACAACCCCTTCAGTACTTTGAAGCTTGCATGCCTCAATGGCAAGTTTCTCACTTCCGGCGACAAGTATACATCAATGACCTTCGACCAGAAGATTTTTCGTGGTGTTCGACGCCAAGTCCTTTATTCACACCACGTGAATTGTACTGCAGTACCTTGAGGGTCATTATCATTATCGGTGATTCCTCTCGCGCTTGTTAACGGTTTACATCATTGACCGGTAATCAAGTGATGTCTTTCCATGTTCGACTTCAGCGCAATTCTCACATGGATCGACTTGTACTTAGAGTGAAGATCGAACGAGTTTGAAGACCCCGGATCTAGTTTCATCCATCCGGGCTGCGATATATATTCAGGAAAGATAAAGACATTTGACATGTACATCATTGCAGCAGATGATCATCCTACTCAAAGGATGATAATTTCGCCAAAATTATCAGTCTACCATCAGACGATCGTCTGTTCTATGTACAAAAATGAATTTATAAAGCTGAGCATGGGAATGCCCGCCTTAGCTAGATCATGAAAGCAGTATGAATCATAATGTATTGTATTGTATCTTATTACAGGTCTCCTCCCAGCAAATGGATGAACTTCGGACCCTCCTGGATAAAGCATTTCACCCGATAAACGGCCTCATACTTTAGGGGGCAACTGTTATAGACATTTTTGTGCCTTACAGCATTGAGCATGAAATGTCCATAATCTGAGGGGTCCAAAGTCCCTAAACATGTTGTTCCTACCCCTAGAGGAACAAGGCTAACTAACCACAGCAATTCATAGAAGTTCTCCACCTGAAACCACTCAAAAACAAGTCAATTCAGGATCATGTCAACTGCTCCACTGAGCATCTGCGCTGAATGTCAACTGCTACACTGGCTACCTGTGTTGAATGTCAACTCCAACACTAGCTACCTGCGCTGAGCGAGTTTGGACATGTGGCAGTCTCATTCCTCAAGGTGTCAGAAGCCAAGAAGCTTCCAAAATGACACTTGCCTCAGGGAATTCGACTGGTGATGAGTGAGAGGTTCCAAATCTCCAAGTGGAAGCAAGAACCTCCAAGTGGACTCAAGAACTGACAGAGGGAGAGGACACTAGTCAGATCTCAAGCTGACTCATCCTCTCTCCAAATATCTATATATGGATCTCACCTCCATGAGATCTAGAGGCTGGAATTTTGTGAATGTAAAGAATTGCTGTTGGTTTGAGACTGGAAACATTGGGTGCTTAATGCTTTGAAGGGAGCTGAAGAAGGAATTCCATTCTGCTGGGAAGGAGATGCTGGATTGGAGCCCTCTGGGTTGTATCTCTTCCTGAACCTTGTTATCAATCAATAAGGCTATCTTGGTTTTCTCCTATATACTGGTGTATTTATATGATTGCATTAGTGTATTTGATTTGTTTCTAATCCTGAATCATTTATGAATATGTATATTTGCCTTTGTGTTGTGTTCTTCTCTTGTTGCAAGTAGCTGTTCTCTTGTCACAGGTAGCTGTTCTCTTGTGATCTCGTGGGAATCAAGTAGCTGTTCTCTTGAGGAAGCGAGGAGGCAAGTAGTTGTGAACACCCAAAGAGGAGAGGATCTAGATCGAGGGACAAACGGAAGACAACGGTAAGTCTATCGATCTCCCCTCTTTCATATTTCATAAAGGAAAGAACCAGAATAGCTGTATCTGTTTGTTGCTAAGGCACTGTCACACATTAGGTGGATAGGATCGTCCTGCATAGGCATTTTTCCCCACAACAGGGACTAATATTATAAACCCAACATTGTTAAACCCAAATATAAACTCTACAAACACTGAAATAAACATGGTTTATTTTCATGGTGAGTCAATCTTTGTCAAAATGCGACATTCAACCAAGGGACTAATATTATAAAACCAACATTGGTAAACCCAAATATAAATACTACAAATACTAAAATAAACATGGTTTATTTTGACGGTGAGACAATTCTTGTCACAATGCAACATTCAACCATGGTTGACGATGTTTGCCTATGATTGACAATGGTTTACCATTATTTATATTATCAACCAAAGGGAATAATAAACCCAAGGGATTGATATTATAAACCCAAATGAATAATAAACCCAAGGGATTAATACTAAAACCCAAGGGATTATGAACCCAATGGAATAATATTAAACCCATGGGACTAATATTATAAACTTCACATCGAGTAAAGGCAAATATCAATATTACAAACACTAAAATAAACATAGTTTATTTTGATGGTGAGACAATACTTGTCACAATGAGACATTCAAACATGGTTCACCATGTTTGGCTACAATTTATTTTATAAACCTAAGGGAATAAAATAACCCAAATTTTGATATTATAAACCCAAATGAATAATAAACCGAAGGGAGAAGTACTAAAATCCCAATGGATTATGAACCCGAGTGAACAATATTAAGCCCAAGGGGCTAATATTATAAACCCAATATTCATAAACCCAAATATAAATTTTACAAACACTAAAATAAACATGTTTTATTTTCATGGTGAGACAATGTTTGTCAAAATGTGACATTCAAGCATGGGACTAATATTATAAACCCAACATTGGTAAACCCAAATATAAATACTATAAACACTAAAATAAGTATGGTTTATTTTATTATATAAACCCAAGGGAATAATGAACACAAGGGATTGGTATAATAAACCCAAAGGAATAATAAACCCAAGGTATTAACACTAAAACCTCAAGGGATTATGAACCCAATCAATTATTAATATTAAAAAGTTGAAGAACGAAGAAAACCAATGATTTGATATTATAAACCATTGGGAATTAATAAAGCCAAGGGAAAAATACTTTATTAAAGCCTTGCTTTCAAATACTTCCTATCGGGACTAAGACCATCTCATTAACCTTTATAAAACCTTCGCTAACCCTTTAGCCGCACATATATAACCTTTTCCTCTTTAAAACTTGGTTACATGTATATATTTAGCGCATAAAACTTCTATCGATGCTATTTTCTTAATAAAACATTGACAAAGGAAATATACTCTTACCACACCTTTTTTTCCTTGGTACGGCCTTGGCACACTTTTCAAGATTTGCGTTTCACTTATCGCAATCATGAGTCTCTGTGGGTTTTGTTAACAAAGACATCTATCGCATCCAATATGAAATAATGTGATTTCGGATCTCAAAACTTATTAACTGTGCCACATAACACCATCAGGTCCACTTCTTTGTATGTCGCATTACTTCTCTGCCGTTGATCTTCTTCCGAAAGATCCAACAATTCACATTGGTTTTCGGTTGACAACACACACGGGGGTTAACCGCTCGATAAAGCAGCTTTCCCACTCCAACTCTCTGCCACACATCATGATATGTATGGAATCGGTTAATCAACACTCAAACCACTTACCATCTAGTCCTCGCCTAAAATATCGCCTAAGGTTATAAACTCGCCTTTTCTCTACATTAACTCCTGTGCTCCTTCACCGTGCGATTACCATCGATCTATGAGATTGACAGTTCTCGCTCTTTATCGTCACACCGTTGATCTATAAGATCCAACTGTTCCCGTATACTAAAACCACACTTCTTCATTCATCCCTTTAAATTGAATTTAATTCATTCTTCAGTGTCTTCTCTGTGTTTTCGATTTTTCTTCAGGGTTTCTTTCTTCAACTATTCTGGTGCTCAATTCTCTCTGAGCCTCAATCTCTGCGAATTCCCACTTCGCTTCCTCTCTAGAGCTTTGTCTGATTCTTCAGCTAGATTCCAAGATCCCTAATGACTCCTCTGAATCCTTCCTATCAGGACTAAAACCCTCTCATTAACCTTTATAAAACCTTCGCTAATCCTTTAGCTACACAAAACTTCATGTATAAGTGTTGGGACTTTAGCGCTGGAACCAGGGCCACTAAAGGGTAAGGCTCACACTGCAAACATTTTTAAAAAGCACAAAACTCCATATATAAGTGATGGGACTTGAGGGCTAGAACTAGGGGCACTAAAGGGTAAAACTCTCACTATAACTGTCTCGAGATGAGTGGTCTGGGCTTACAAAAACTTTAACTTTTTTTAACATGTTTAAGATCATCAATAGAAATATGTTGTATTGTTCAAACTAAACAATGATTAATAAAATTAATAAATTTTAAAAAAATTAACAATGATTAATAAAATTATAATTTTATAACATTTTTAAAATAACGATAAAATAACCTAAAAAGGTCTTTTATTTATTAAATCATTTTACAATAACAATATTTTCATGTGTCCTACCTATGTTGTATAACTCAAACATGAAACCTTGAAAGAAAAAATCGTGTTAATGATAGTTATTAAGTAGGCATTAATATGCATGCATTGACTAGTCAATAAGTACTTCTTTTAGCGATAACGATGACTTTTACTTTTACTATGAGCATGAATAGAGAAACTGTCATCGTATTTTATTAAAAATAATAATAAATGAAAATGATTATTACACATGTTTACATTGATAATAAAAAAGGAGAAAATTCATAAACACGAGGAGGTTTGGACAAACAGATGATCTCACATAAACATTTGAATTTTACATACAATGTTTATTTCATAGACTCCCACTCTCTACAGCTATACATTCCTTGTTTTATCAAGATGTCTCATCTCATTCAATAAATTAACAGAGACTTGAGTGCTTTCTAAACCAAAGTCAATTAATAAAAAATATACTGAAACCATAAATGTTTCATAAAGTGAACCTTTAGAGAAAACCTAAAATGTTTGACAAAGAGACAGTGTCCACCATTGCTAAACAATGACTACGGGTAAAGAAACTCTCATCAATACCCGACAATTCATTGCTAGAAAGAGCTGCGTAAAAACATAGACCCAGATTTTGCCAAAGTCAAGTGGCTACTATTCTAAATTGTTGAAACTTTTTCACAGGAGGGGCACATGGTAACAGTTGACGTAGGCCTAGGAGGTGGCGACATTCTTAAAGCTTTCAATTTTTCCAGCTCTATGCGAAGTTTTCTGCTCTCATCTGTAAGTGCATCATTATATCTCTTTAGAAGCTCGTAGTCCATTTCCATTTTCTTAAGCTTCATCCTGAAACAAATTCATAACATTTAATTAACCTATAACAGAAATGAGTCAATAAAACTGTCAACACAATAGGATCTCCATCAGATCAAAAGTTTTCCAAACTATAAATTTGCACAACAATTGATTTCCAAGTCATTCTTCATAGTTACAGGCCAAATTATGTAGCTGTTGATTCCAAAATGGAACTTTCCATATGAATTTTGACATGCAAAATACAATGACTCAATAAAGGATTAGAGCTAACCTTGCTTGCCTATTCTAGAACCACACCTCAACTTGTCAATGGCATAGATTCAACTATAAGGCCAACACATGCTTTTCCTTCTGCGGAAGAAGAAGAAGTTACATTAGCCAAAAGCATGACGAAACACAAACAATGGAGCAGTAACCTGTAAGTGAATATTGTGTATAGAAACTTACAGGTTCAGGCACCCTGTTCTTTCTGAAGCTTTCTTTGAAAAAACACATTGTTCTCTGGACAGTGTAAGCTTCTTCCTGGAATAGCCCTCATCTTTTACATCGTTGAGCACCCTCGACCAAACTTGGTCATTCTCCAACTCCTCATCATCATCTCGTCTTCGCTTGATCTCCGCATAGCCATTCCCGAGATTAATCGTCTTGGAATCCACATTTCATATACGAGAATTGAAACAGAGAGTGATGTGTAGGCGGAATTGAAACTGTTGGTGTTCCTAAGGTAATTGAAATGGATGGTGATGGCGATTCGTACATTTCACAACCATTTTTAATCTTTCCACTTTGTCTTAATCATAATAGGTGGCGATTAACAAATGGTATGGTAAATTTTTAATCGTTCTTTGTAAAAAATTAATTTAAGTATTCTTTAAACATGTGATTTAGACATGCAAGTAAGTTAGTGGTGTGAATTTTATCCATTGATATAGTGGCAACCACAAGAATATACTGGCATCTTTCAATTTAGGCCATCTGATCAAAAAGATTAATTAAGAAAATGATTAAAGTGTCCAACTCCAATAGGAGGGACGCCTATCGATGTAGATATAATATATTTCATTATAGCATTTAAGTTGGGACATCCAATCTCATAATCCCAAATTCGTTCTAAATATATTGGTTGACTCTTAGATTTCACATGCTTATGACTCCTACTCATCATAGTTTGTAAATCATTACTATCATCTCAACCTATAATATAATTCAATTAATCATATAATATATAGTCATTATTATAAAAAAATAATAAATATAAACACAAAATGATAATCATTAATAACAAAAAGTGTTAAAGAATAAATCTGGTAACCTTGCATACATTAAAGAGTACCCAATTATTCAAATCAATAACTAATAATTAATAATAATAAGTTTAGTAAAAATGAGACATTATGTCGAGTAAAAATGAGACATTGTATCTTTATGGAAAAATGAAATTGTGTAAATTTATATTTTTGAGAAAGAATTTTCTACTAATGGTTGATTAAATTATCTTGTGTACGTTTGGTCAAAAACATAAGCTGTAGATGGATTTTCTTCCTAAAAAGGTATATGGGAACACTCACAAGGTTTGCAAAATAACTAATGACAAGGGGTACATTGTTAATGAATTTTGTTTGAGTTTATGAAATAAATATACATACTTTGCTTATGTAGAATGGTGATTATGAATAGAAATAGTAAAAAAAAATTGAAACAAATGAAAAGAAACCTTTAACTTTGATGACATACAATTTAAGTGAGCCTCATCTTAAAAAATTACAAACTTACATCTTAAAAAATAAAATATATACACCTCCATCTCACGAACGAAGACCAAAAAAAACTTTAAACTTAATTAAATATACATAATCTATTCTCTCCGGAATTATATCATAAATAACTTATTAAATTTACAAACAAACACCATTGAAAAAACCAAAATAAATTAGTGTCTACCACTAATAAATTTGATATATTGAAGATAACAATGGAATGCAAAATAGGTAATACATCATGTAATTATTTATATATGTATTAGCTAAGCATATTTTTATGACGTTACAAATTTGATAATAATTATTCAATTTAATATCGAAATTTCTCAATGCCCATATCATTTCTCATGTTTCCAAACTTTTCGTATGAATATCTCAAGTAGTTTACCAACATAGAGATTTTTTGGTTTCACCGAAAGAAATTTATTTTTAAAACTTTTCAATGTAATTGTAAATGAAATGGACTCGTGGCCAATCCCAACGCCGATCCTGTCTCCATCCACAAAAGAGAACGTCGTGTTGAAAGGTGCCAACTATGCTCCGGGTCGAGGCGGCATTCTTAACGAAACAGGATCTCTTTTTGTAATAACTATTCGAAACCCACTTCTCTGGTTTTCTTTCCTCTTTTCTTTTTTCCATGCTAACTGTATGGCCGTGCAGATTCAACGACTGTGTCTGTGGACTCTGGTTTTCTTTTTTTTCTTTTTTTCCATGCTAACTGTATGCCCGTGCAGATTCAACGACTGTGTCTGTGGAGACAAATAGAGATGTTTCAAGGCACCAAGATGTTCATTGCCAACAAAATCTGGCAAGAAAAAGCGGAGAAATTCTTTAATGAATCCATCTATTTAATGTCCGTTGGAAGCAACGACTACATCAACAATTATTTGCTCCCCGTCCAGGCTGATTCCTGGAAATTTGCTCCCGATGATTTCATAAATTATCTTATTTCCACATTGCGCCAACAACTCACGGTGAGTTTTTCCCACCATAGATTTGAATTTGTTATCGTTAGGGTTAGTTTTACCTATTATTTTTTGTTTATTAAGTTTTTATGATTTTCCAAGTTTGATTTGTGGTGTGAGAGTGCTATTTAAAAACATCTAATTGGTCAAAGTCACTCAAAAATACCATCCCAATGACACAAAACCAACCTGAGTCACAACGGCGCTTGTGGAACTTCGCATGACTGAAAATATTGTTAATAATTAATCTTTTATATGTAAAATGCACTGAAAGTATTGTTAATAATTAATCTTTTATATAATGTAAAAT
Organism: Pinus tabuliformis; assembly: GCA_031772625.1. NCBI lineage: Eukaryota > Viridiplantae > Streptophyta > Pinopsida > Pinales > Pinaceae > Pinus > Pinus tabuliformis. The sequence goes on from CM062818.1 coordinate 1,084,815,011, forward strand.
GGCGCAGACGCTACATCAATTAGGCATACGCAAGTCGCTCTTTACAGGATTGGGACCTCTAGGTTGCATGCCCTGCAGAGTGTACTGCCAACAGATGGTAGTTTCCAACAGAATCTCAACGAGCTTGCCGTCAAGTTTAATGGCAACCTCATCGCAGATCTAAATTCAAAACTGCCAGGAGGTCGCTTTCTCTTTGCCGATGGTTACACTTCCTTCACCAAACTTATAGAAAACCCCGAAGCTTATGGTGAGGATTCAATACATTTAAAACTTTATCATCAAATTACAGTATGTTTCATGGGTTTATTTTGGATTGGTGATTTGGTTTTTTTATTACCGTGAATTTACGTCTGCAGGTTTCGAAAATGGTGATACACCTTCCTGCAGGACCACATCAAGTTGCGTGGCTGCTGCAAAGCTGTGTCCAGACAGAACCAAATATTTGTTTTGGGATGAATACCATCCTAGTGATACTGCCTATTTAGTTATTGCACAGAGTCTCATTTCTGCCCTTAAAATTAATCATGGGAATCCTGCTCATTCACCTGCACCATCTCCATCTTCATCTCCTTCTCCATCAGCATTTTGAAAATAAATTTGCATCTTCATTGTTGAGAGTAAATGAATTTGTGTTCGTCTGCTTCACATAGTTGCATGTTACAAAAAGTGGCTCCTGCTACCATGCCAGAGGAAATGGTAACTGTGTTCTATCTTTGAAATTCTGCGTGAATGACATTCGGTCTTTCTGCTTCTAATTATAAATTTAATATATTATTATTATTTTGTGATATTTTCGGGGAAGTAATGGTGGTTTGAGAACTACGTTGATCTTAACAACACAGACTGTGATGTGCATCTCAATTTTAAACTCTGAATTTCCAGAATGTAGAGTAATTGTCATTACTACGTATTAATAGTCTGCAATAACTCGAATACTATCTCTGGAAAGAAGCATGGCCGAACTAAAACAGGCTACGCATTTAGAAACGAACTCCGGAAAGGCAAGAAAATGACGATGGAACCATGGACATTTCGTATGGTGAATAAGAAATTCAATTGAAAGCAAAGGTTGATTAGCAATAAAAACATAAGGAAATTCAATTGAAAGCAAAGGTTGATTAGCAATAAAAACATAAAAACCTTTTGAATCAACGGTTGAGTAAATCACAATTCTGTGGATTAGTCGAACAATGTATCCGTGGCTCCCTAAAACTTATGGCCTGCATTTTTCTGGTTTTGGTGGCCCCCTATAAGTTCGAAAAGTTAGGGAAGCCACCATTTGCTGAGAAGCATTATCCACCAAACGTAATAATATTTCCATTTCAATGGATCGTAAATCTAACGCTTTTTTGACACAACCATTCACCATGAGCTTTGAAAGCTTCATTACCAATTCTCTATATTTATCATATTTGAAAAGTTATTCAAAAGAGTCTAACTAAAATAAGTCACGTCAAGATGTGAATTTAACAATTTCGCTTCAATTTTAATTTAGTTATTAATTGACTTTGTATCGTTATGATGCAATTAGTTTCTTAAATGTAATTCATGTAAAAGTTAGTCAAATTTTTATTGCTGTCTTATTGTTTCTTTTCCAAAATACACAATTATTTGGCTTATTTTTTTAATGTGTTATCTATCAAATTAATTGGCTCAAAAACTTCCTTGCTTCTCATGAGTGGTATTGGGAAATTGTACTTATAATGTAAGTCTTTTGTCTTTTCACAATTTTTTGTATGGTGGTCTACATGTATTTTTGCAAGCTCTATAGCAAGATAGTCCATGATTTCTTTATCTCTCATTAGGAAAATATAATAATAATTTTTTTTGGATGGTCTTTTTATAAATTTTAATATAATTAATTGTCAACAAGTCATAGCTCCATATAAGTACATGAATTTTTGTGTTCACCAGGAAGAATCTAAATGCATAAATTAAAATATATAAGTTAGATTTAACTATATATAAGTTTATGAGAAATTCTTATGTGTAAATCACATGATATTACATTTGTCCACGCGTTTCCAACCAACCACTGTGGTTCATCATCAGGACAAGTTGAAGAATCACATGATATTACATTTGTAGACTCGTTTCGAACCAACCAGTGTGATTCATCGTTAGGACAAGTTGAAAAATTAGATCTAGATTGCATGTTAAATAGTCAAAGCAGAACCTCCAACGGCTATATTTGACCAGGCAACGGCTAAATTGACCAGCTAACGGCTATATTTGACTAGGAAATGGCTAGTAGGACCGGACCAAGGGAAAGGAGAGCATTTAATTAAAAATTGAAATTAAAATAAGTTAAAGTTACAGAATTTAGATAATTATTAAATCAATTGTTAGTTATACTATTATTAAATTAAAAGGGGTTTTTACATTAAAAATACATAAAAGGTATTAACTATTTCATATTTATTTTAATTTTAGAGGTTAATAAAAAGAAAATCCTATTGTTAGAATTGTTATATATGTCAGATCGAAGCTATTAAAATAAATTAATTTAAGTCTAATATAATAAGAATTTATATTTTAATTTTATTTAATTGTTTATTTATTTGTTTATTTATTAAAAAAGAATATTATCATTTTTAATTTAAGCCTAAATATAGACTGAATTTCAATATCAAAGTAATTATTTGTATTTTTTTAATTAAGTTAAAATACTGTATATAACTAATAGCTTAAACTAAATGCTATTTGAATATCTTATACTATATAAACAAACCCCCAAAGAGGAACAAAGAACTATGGTAAAAGAGAGTAGGTTAAAGGATAACAAGGGGAAACTGACAAATAAGAAAACCAGAACAAGCTATAAAAAGAGGGAGGGGAGGAAGGGAAGAATACGACTAGGAAGTGAGGGCTGGGACCCAACAACTACTGATCTTCCAGCCATCCTCTCTATTGAGATTGCTTGACCTTTTTTCAATTTCAAGGGCTTCCCTAAATTTTCAGTGAAGGAACTACGAAACTCTAGCAATAACACTCGCCTCCTCGAGACAAACATGATGTTTGGTTTTCTCAGCATGCTCTGCTAGTGCGGAAGACTTGGTTCTCCTGTGTTTAAGGTCAGCTTCATGCTCACTAATCCTTTCATTAATAAAGCGGCAAGCCTCACCAATATAGGGGGTCCCACGGGAACAAGGAATAATATAGACACGCTTCATGTCCTTAGGGTCGATAGGATCCTTCACTAATCGAAGGGACTTACGAATGGCATTAAGGGGTCTAAAGGTGAAGGGAACATTATGTTTCCTAAGAATCTCTCCGATTAGTGAAGGATCCTATCGACCCTAAGGACATGAACGGTGTCTATATTATTTATGTTCCTGTGGGACCCCCTATGTTGGTGAGACTAGACGCTCTATTAATTAGAGGATTAGTGAGCACGAAGCTGACCTTAAACATAGCAGAACCAAGTCTTCCGCACTAGCAGAGCATGCTAAGAAAACCAAACATCATGTTTGTATTGAGGAGGCCAATGTTATTGCTAGAGTTTCGTAGTTCCATCACCAAAAATTTATGGAAGCCCTTGAAATTGAAAAAAGACCGAGCAATCTCAATAGAGAGGATGGCTGGAAGATCAGTAGTTGCTGGATCCCAGCCCTCGCTTCCTAGTCGTGTTCTTCCCTTCCTCCCCTCCCTCCTTTTATAGCTTGTTCTAGTTTTCTTATTTGTTAGTGTAACCCTTGTTATCCTTTAACCTACTCTCTTTTACCTTAGTTCTTTGTTCCTCTTTGGGGGTTTGTCTATATAGTATAAGATATTCAAATAGCATTTAGTTTAAGCCATTAGTTATATACAATTTTTTAACTTAATTAAAAAAAATACAAATGACTACTTTGATATTGAAATTCAGTTTGTATTTAGGCTTTAATTAAAAATGATAATATGTTTGTTTGTTTGTTTTTTAAATAAATAAATAAACAATTAAAAATAAATAAAAATAAATTTTACAGAGCTTACTGCAGTGGTGGAGGAGTCAAGGAAGAAAGGAAAAGTTTATGGTCCTTTTAATACAACTTTCATTGCTCTCATTCCAAAAAAAGAGGACCCGACAACTTTTGAAGACTTCAGGCCTATTTCTCTGTGCAATACTATTTACAAGATTATTGCAAAAATCATTGCGGTTCGCCTGAAACCTATTTTATCTTTATGTATCTCCAATGAACAATTTGGTTTCTTGGACGGTCGTCAAATTCATGAAGCTATTGGGGTGGCCCAGGAAACTATTCACAGTATCAGGCAAGCAAACAAAAAAGGGGCTGTGCTTAAAATCGATCTATCCAAAGCCTATGACAGGATCAGTTGGACGTACCTCAGGATGTTATTGACTCATCTAGGCTTTAAGGTGGAGTTTATAAATTGGATCATGGGATGCATTTCAAATGTAATTTTTGTTGTTCTGATAAATGGGGTTGCCTCTCAATTTTTCAAAAGCCAAAGAGGATTGAGACAAGGATGTCCTCTTTCTCCTTTGCTCTTCCTCCTAGCAGCAGAAGGACTAAGTAGGTTGATTTCAAATGCCAAGAGATCAGGTTTGGTCAAAGGTTTGGAAGTTGCTGTAAATTTGTTCATAACTCATCTCCTTTTTGTTGATGATATTTTATTATTCACCAATGGGAATTTAAATGAAATTAAAGAGCTTAAAATCATTCTTGATCTGTTCCTGAAAGCTACAGGGCTTCAAATAAATTCCAGGAAGTCTCATTTAATGTTGGAAGGCTTTAGTAGACAAGAGGAGATACTGATTGCATCTTATTTGCCTTTCGAAATCTGCAATATGGATCAGCCCTTCAAATATCTTGGTTTTTGGCTAAAACCATCCTCATATAGAAAACAGGACTGGAATTGGTTGGTGGCAAAGATTGAACAAAAAAATTCCCATTGGAGCTTCAAGTGGTTATCACGAGCAGGTAGACTTACTCTAGTAAACTCTGTCCTTCAGGCTATTTCGGTTTTTTGGGCTGCTTTGACTTGGATTCCCAAAGGGATCCTTCATAAAATCAAACAGATATGTAGCAGGTTTCTGTGGTCAGGATCTAAGGAGGACACAGTTCTTCCCTGGGTGGCTTGGGATAAAATTGCTAGACCAAAATAATGGGGTGGTTGGGGCATAAAGAATCCTTTTGGCTTCAGTCTATCATTGGCAGCTAAATCAGGATGGCGAATTATAAACTCGGAGAATCTCTGGACTAGAGTTGTAAAAGGAAAATATATTGATCCCATTCCTCTAGAAGACTGGATTAGGAGCCCAAATAAAAAAGGAAGGAACTGTTCTGTTATTTGGAAAGCCACTACATAGGCTTTTAAAGTAATTGAACAAGGCTTGGCCTAGCGGGTAGGAAATGGTGAAAATCTGAGGATTGGCAGGGATCCGTGGGTAGGGTGCAACGAATCTTTTGCTTTATCTCCTGGTCTGCTCATCCATCTAGACGCTAAAGGAATCAAAAGTTTAAATCAGATAGCAAATATGGAGCAGTCTTCTATCTGGGGACAGACATGGAAATCAGAAGATGACTTAAGCATTGACCCCATATGGAGGAATGAGTGGCAGCTTTTCATCCAGGAGCTTAAAAGATCAAATGTTAGATTAAAGGACAAACCAGACTCCCTGGTTTGGGCTCACGCTGAGACGGGCTCTTATTCCCCAAAGGCTGGGTACAACTTTCTGATGAAGAGAAAGGGATGGGATCCTCCTGTTTGGTGGGCAAAGCCTTTGTTTAAACTGAAGTGTCCCAAAAAAGCTAGAATTTTTTTCTGGTGTGCTTTAAAAAATAAGATTCCTTCTTGGGACATTCTTCAATCTCGTTTTAAGCAGGGACCTGGAAGATGCCCCTTATGTCTCGCAGCCTCAGAATCCATCCCTCACTTGTTCCTCGCCTGTCCTTTTACAAGACAAGTTTGGGATGAAACGAAAAAGCTCTTGAACATCAACGTAAGGTGGGAGGGGGAAGTTATTTCCACTGCATGGGAATACTGGTGGACCCCTTACCCTGAGAATAATTTGAGGAATCTCCCTCCCATTCTTTGTTGGGGCATATGGATTGCTAGAAATCGAAGCATCTTTAGAGAAAAATCCACACCAGCGAATGTTATAGCAATTCAAAGCACTGCCATTCTCGCCAGCATACCAGAGCCGGAAGGACCTTTAATATCAGACCAGCGGAAGGAGTTTCATATCAGAGATGGGATTCCATGGGCTTTCTTTGACGGGGCAGCCCAAAATAACATTACTGGAGCCGGGATTATTATCCACTTAAGCCCCTCTCACTCGCTGAAAGCCTCAGTGGGCCTTGGGACGGGCTCAAATAACTTTGCAGAACTCTCAGCCTTAAAATTACTCCTTTGCTGGCTCATTCACAGGAATATCCTCGCAGTTCAGATTTTTGGAGACTCGTTGAATGTTGTTAATTGGGTCAACGGGAAATATAGATGCCAGCATTATATGTTGATGCCACTATTTGAAGAAATCCAAAACTTAAAGCTTTATTTTAATGTATTTTCCATTGATCATATTTACAGGGACAGGAATGAAGAGGCAGACAGGTTTTCTAAAGAAGGTCTGCAGCAAGCTGTGGGCTCGTGGAGAATAACAGAACAGAACCAGGACCAGATCCGTGTGTCGGATCTTCCTCCATACACTTAAAGCTTTTGCCTCCATCCATATATGCTCTAGCTTATCAGTAGACTTTGTTATTTTAGCTGATACTGGTAGCATATGAAGAACTGTGTTTCTTTCTTTCTGTTTGCTCTGTTTTTTATAAGAGCGTGTATAGATCTTTGTTTTTGTGCATACACTATGGGTTGTTTTCCTTTGAAAGGAGACCCAGGTTCCTTGAGACAGACATGATTATGGTGTTTTGGTTTGGCTGTTCAGGCCGGGTACAGGAGAATCATAGCTGATTTAGGTGTGCTGATGTCTTTACACAGAGGAGTTTGTTCTCCTTCTCATGCAGAATTTTGCTGAATGTTCACTCATCTGATTGTAACTTTTTTATTCCTTATAAAAAAGTTCGGTTTTTTTCCTCGGAAAAAAGAATAAAAATAAATTTTTTTATTATATTAGACATAAATTAATATATTTTGATAGCTTCAATCTGACATATATAACAATTATAACAATAGGATTTTCTTTTTATTAACCTCTAAAATTAAAATAAATATGAAATAGTTAATGCCTTGTATGTATTTTTAATGTAAAAACTCCTTTTAATAATAGTATAACTAACTATTGATTTATTAATTATCTAAATTCTGTAACTTTAACTTATTTTAATTTCAATTTTTAATTAAATTCTCTCCTTTCCCTTGGTCCGGTCCTACTAACCGTTTCCTAGTCAAATATAACCGATAGCTGGTCAATTTAGCCGTTTCCTGGTCAAATATAGCCGTTGGAGGTTCTACTCGGACTATTTAACATGCAACCTAGATCTGATTCTTCAACTTGTCCTCACGATGAACCACACTGGTTGGTTCGAAACGCATCGACAAATGTAATATCATGTGATTTATGCCGAATAATTTCTCATAAACTTGATATGGATCACAGAAGCCTCAATTCAACTATATATAAGTTTCTAATTAATCTAGAGTTTGAATGGACGAAAATAATGTTAATATCAAAGCCTAAATTTAAAATAAAAATAAAATAATTATAATGATTAAACAAATGTTATTAGTAAAACACTTTTCAAACTCATATCCAATGAAATCATATAAAACCCATCCTTAAAGCTTTATGTAATAATTAGTGTCATGTAGCAAGGAATATCAAGGTTAAATTTTCCCACAACTTGAAGTGTAAGACTTGACATTATGAACAAGGAAAATGTTGATCATTTAAACTAATAAAAAGTGTAAGATTTGACTTTATGTACAAGGAAAATGTTGATCATTTACGCTAAATGTTTATTAGATTCTTTGCTTATGTACATATGACATGTATTAGCTAATGTCATGTAGCCAGAAATATGAAGGCCAACTTTTCCCACAACTTGAAGTATAATCTTTGCTTATGTACATATTACACCTATTAACTAATGTCATGTAGCGAGGAATATCAAGGCCAACTTTTCCCACAACTTGAAGTGTAAAATTTGGCTTTATGAATAAGAAAAATGTTGATCATTCAAGCTAAATGTTCATTAGATTATTTACTTACGGTCCTATTTAGATTAATTCAACGTACATTGGATATAATAAAATATCCATTGTGCAACATTGATTTACTGTATCATAGAGATTTTATGAACTGACAATGACGAATGTAAGTTGTCATCATTGCATAATCAAATTTTAAATAAATAAAATTAAAATATTACAAAATATAAGTGAATTTAGTTTTGTAATATTAACATTTTATATATTATTATTTAGTTTTCGATCAAAAACTAGTTAATTAAAAATGAAGGCATAAATACAAAATGGATAATAATAAATACAAATTTTTCTTATAGTCTTTGAGATACCAATATCTTACTAATAACCTAACCAAGTTTGATGTTTCACCTTTTAATAAATACAAAGTCTTCTTCAATTTTTTTTAATGTAAATATCTTTTAAATATTTCAATTTTTTCAAGAAATGCTAATTTAATAGTAATTTGATATATCTTATAATTGTTTCCAAATAGTAAACTAATTATGAACCACTGATAATTGTGAGAGGTTTGTTAGATGTCTCCATCAACATGGAACACACCTTATTTAAAAAACTAATTATGAACCACTGATAATTGGGAGAGATTTGTTGGATGTCTTCATCAACATGTCACTATTAGAAAAATAGAGAGATGCACAAGAATGAAATCAAATCTCATTTATCAAACTTCTTGGACAACCAGTACATTATATTGGCACACATAAACAACTTCTAGGACAATCTAGGTCCAAATAATTCAGATCACCAATTCACAACACAAACTACAAAGACACAACTCATGACACATAGACTCAAATACTAACTACGAGAACACAACTCATCAACTCTATATGTACATATGATTTCTACCTTATTCCAACATCTCCCCTTAATGGAGAAATGGATTTTCAACAATGCCTAGTTGTCGTCTACATATTTTGAAGTTCATCTTTCCAAGAGGCTTAGTAAAGATGTCAACTACATTCTAACTTGTATTAGAATACACTAAATGAGTCTTATTTGATTGTATCTTTTCTCTTACAAAATGATGTTGGACTTCAATATGTTTTGTTCTAGCACGATAAATTGGATTATTTTCCATCTTCATGGAACAATGGTTGTCACATTTGATGTTTGTTGGCCCTCTTTTTTTTTCTCCAACATCTTCAAGAATCGTCCTTAACCAAATAGCTTCACAAATTGCATTGGTGAAGGCTTTGTATTCAGCTTATGTGGATGACAAAGAATTAGTTGGTTGTTTCTTGTTGCTCCATGACATAACCCCCGATCCTAAATTGAATGCATATCTAGAGGTTGATCTTCTATCATCGGGATTTCTAGCCCAATCTAAATCAGAAAAAACTACCAACTCAACATCAGATTCATCAATATACAAAATACCAAAATAAAGTGTTCCCTTCAAATATCAAAGGACATTCTTTTTTTCTTTCCAATGGCTTTCACAAGGCTTAGCCATAAATTGACTAAGGATGTTGATAGAATACATTATATTTGGCCTGGTAGTGGTGAGGTAGTTCAAACTTCCCACCAATTGACGATACAAAGTTCCATTCACTTATTTAGATCCATCATCACTGTACAACTTTCCATTATGTTCAAACGGAGAAAACACAGGTTTGCATTCAAACATATGAAATATTTCAAGGATTGTCTTTGCATATTTTCTTTGTGTGATGATTGTCTTACCATATTCCCTCTGAATTTCAAGACCCAAACAATAATGCAATTCACCAAAATCCTTCATTTCAAATACCTATGACAATTAAATTCTAATTTCTTCAATCAACCTGAGTGCACTTCTTGTTATGATAAGATCATCAACATACAAATATATCAAGGCAATGTCCCATATTGATCTCTCTTGATGTACAAGTTAGGATCACTTTTTCTTCTTACAAAACCTTTTTCATAAAAGAATGAATCAATTTTCACATACCAAGATCTTAGTGCTTGTTTCAAACGATATAAAGATTGCTTTAACCTGCAAATGTGATGCTCATGTCCCTACTTTACAAACCCGTCACGATGAGCTCAATAAAATTATTCTTTTAATTCACCATTGAAGAAAGCATATTTGACATCTAACTAATGCATTTTTCAATTTTGTTTTGTAGCTAATGCAATCATGATTCTAATTGTATTTAGTTTAGCTACATGTGCAAAAGTATCTTCATAATCAATGACTTCTTTTTTTGAATATCCTTTTGCAACCAATCTAGCTTTATACTTATCAATACTACCGTCAACATTAAACTTTGGTTTGAACAACCATTTACATCCTATGGGAACTTTATCTTTACGCAATTCTGTTAATTCCCATGTGTTATTATTCATTATGGAGCTATATTCTCCATTCATTGCATCTCCCCATTCTTTATATTCTTTAGCTTCTTCATCTCTTGAAGGTTCTACAACATTCATTACATGAGACATCAATGCATAATATTTATACCTTATAGGTGGTTGAATTTGACGTGATGACCTCCATAGATTTTTACTGCTTTCATCCTTCTTTCTACTTTGTGGAGTCTCTTGTTCTCTTCTTGGAGTGTCATGATTGCTAGATGATTCCTGCTCTTGAACTTGTACCTGTTCCTATACCTGTTGTTGTACCTGTTCCTGTTTCTATTCAAAACTTTCTTCTATTTTGACATAATCATCAATATCATGCCATACAGATGCATTATTCATTTTATCACCTTCATCTACATTTTCATGAAACAAAACATCCCTACTTGCAAGAAATATATGTGAATTCAGATCAAACAAATTTTATGCATTTTGATCATCACAATAACCAATGAATGTGCACTTCATTGATTTTTGCATCAAGTTTTCTTCTTTCATCTTTTGGAATATGTGAAAATACCTCGCATCCAAAAAATCTTAAATGATTCACTTTTGGTTTATATCCATAAAATGCTTCAAAAGGTGTTTTCAGATTTAAACTTTTGGTTGGACTCTTATTTTCCAAATAAACAACAGTATTAATGGCTTTAGCCCAAAAACCGTTAGAGATATTTTTACCTTGAAGCATACTCCGTGCACATTCCACTAGTGTTCTATTTTTCTTCTTAGTGACTCCATTTTGCTGAGTTGTATGAGCCACTGTAAATTGTTGTAGAATCCCATGACTTTTGCAATATCGTGACCAGATCTGAGAATTTTGATGTATTTCCCAATTTTTTTTCCACCGTGTTTTGGAATTCCTTAAAGTACTCAAAAACTAAAAAATCACTTTTCTTTCTTATAAAATAGACCCAAGTGTATCTAGATCTATCATCAACAAAAATAAGAAAGTACAATTCTGCTGCAAGAGATTTAGTTTGCATAGGTCCACATACATAAGTATGAATTAATTCAAGTATTTCTCTTTTCCTTTTTTCTTCATGTATAGGAAATTCCCTCTATGTTGCTTGCCAAGTGCACATGCTTCACATTCAAAATGATTATTCCTCATAATAGGAAGACCTTCAACCATTGTTTTTCTTTGAAGTAACATTAAATCATTGTGATTTAAATTCCCATACCTTTGATGCCATAACTTTTCTATTGACATTGTTGTAGATGCCAATGCTTGATGCCTTGTCCTGGTCACATCTATCTTATAAAATCCTCCAACTCTCGTACCTGTGGCATTAACCTTGTAGCGATCCTGGATATCTTTAATAACACACTGTGATTTGACAAATTCCACCTTTATATCTTGATAAGAAATAGTAGAAACATCAATTTAATTCTTTTTTATACTAGGAACATACATCACATCATGGATCTGTCTCTCTTTTCCATTAGGTAACATCACACCTATTATTCCATAACCTTGAATTGTTATCTCCTAGATAAACACACTTTCCATCAATTTTCTCATGATATTCATCAAACCAATCCTTATTACAAGACCTATGGAGTGATGCACCAGAATCAATGAACCAAGAATTCCCATCATTAGTCTCTGCAGACAATGAAGCATTAAAAAGAATCAATTTGAGATTTTTAAACCCATCATTGATTGAGGTGTCTTTGTCCACAAAATTCCCATTATGCCTTATGTTTCTATATTTAGACTCATTATATTTTCTTTTATATCAATATTTAGCATGATGTCCAAATTTGCCACAATAATAACAATCATCATTTCTCTTATCATGAATTGGAAATTTAGATTGTGCCATACCTTTCTGCTTTGCTTGAAACTTTCCTCCTTTTCTTTTGTCCCATGGCTTGCCTTTGTATGGTTGCTTACCCTTGGCTACCAATGCCAAATCTGAACCGTTTGAGCCCAAATTGAAGTTTTTCATCCTCTCTTCCTCTTGTGGAAGAATACCTGTCAATTCATCAAAAGTAGGAGGCTTCTCTCTAGCTAAAAGACTTGAAACAAAAATTTGATAATCTTGCGCTAAGGCATTTAATGTGATAAAAACCAAGTTAGTATTGGACACCTTTTCACCCATGCCTCCTAACTTATTACTTAGCTCTTTGATACAGGAAATGAAATTGCTTATAATTTCATTGGCCTCCATTTCAATTGTCAAAAGAATGGTCTACAAGAACAAAATCTAGTTAGTATTAGATGTTTCATATAATATTTTGAGAACATCACATGTTTCTTTATATTTCTACAATCCCTAATATGCAGAATGATTTTGTCCTTAACTGACATTCGTAGCAACATGTTTTCTTTTGTTTCCCTTTTTTTCCCAATCTAGAATAGGTGCAACAAAAGTGGATTTGTGCTCTATCCCACTCACTATGGGTCGCAAATTATTTACCTCCAAAATTGTTAATACCTTGAATTTCCAATTTGCATAATTTCCTCCATCAAGACTTCTGGACTCATTCAAATAAGTTTCAGCAAAAAAATTTGACATAATGACAAAAAATTTGTCCCCAATCAACAAAATGCACCCAAATCCACCAGATCTACACTTAAATTCACCAGGTCTACAACCAAATTCACCAGATCAAAAACCAAATGCATAGGATCTAAAAAAAACAAGACTCTATCTTTGCTTCAAATAAAAAACAAAGCCAAAAAGTACTCCTTGTTTCTCCTTTTCATCCAACACAATTTACGCTCCCAAAAAAAACTTTCAAATAAATTCTTTCACCCAAAAAAAGAAAAAAAACAACACCTTTTTAACTTTCTTCACCAAAAATAACTATAAAGATAGTTTTCACCAATAGATAAAACAAAATTTCAGCATAATTTCTTTTTTTTGCACCAAATTTTTAACTTCTTATAACTCCATACCTCATCCTCATTTTTTTCTCAAAACAAAAAGTAAAACAAATTGAAATAAGTGAATATGTTAGAAGAATTCATGTCTTTGACGGGGCTCCTTATTACTCCAAGTTACCCCTCCATGAGAAATTAACCTCAAACTTAAGGCTTGGCTTGATTTAAAAAATCAAATCATACCTTTCAACTTAGGCAACATCATGGCACAAAAGATTGTGAATAAAATATTCACTTTCCAGTTAAAGTAATCCACACCCTCCAGCAAGATGAATTACACACTGTGACTTCTGCCAATAGACTCTGTATAGTTATGATGATTGTGATGGCTATATACTTCCATGAGATTCTCACTTACAAAGACTGTAGTTACATACAGACACAACGACTGCAGAAAACATCGTTCAACAATATTCCTCAACCAAATAACATAAAAAAATTGGGAGCAACACCATAACAACAAGATCTCACAGCCCTCTATTTCACAACCCTCACATATATGGACCCGCTGGCTGTCATATCTGAAGCCTCACTAGATCTCTCTCTCTCTCTCTCTCTCTCTCTGGCTCTGATACCATATTAGAAAAATAGAGAGATGCATAAGAATGAAATCAAATCTCATTAATCAAACTGCTTGGACAACCAATACATTATATAGGCACACATAGATAGCTTCTAGGACAATCTAGGTCCAAATAATTCAGATCACCAACTCACAACACAAACTATAAATACACAACTCATGAAATATAGACTCAAATACTAACTATAAGAACACAACTCATCAAATCTATCTAGACATATCATTTCTACATTATTCCAACAATCACACACCTTATTTAAAAGTAAGGGCAAAGGAACATATGTCTTGATTGGTCGTTGGGAGTGGGATTTAAATTTCAAATTCAATGAGTTATATTTTGGTGATTTTAATAGATTTTCAACTTCAACAAGGCTGGTGGTGAGTGGGATTTAAATTTCAAATTCAATGAAATATATTTTGGTGATTTCATGGCTCTTCAACTTCAACAAGGTTGGTGATAATTTTCCTATTGTGTGTTGCTGATAGCATTGGACCCACCAACATTTAGGGGATCTCCCTAGTATGAAGTCCCAACTAGACCTCACACCATTTGGTGTAGGAGTCCCATACAGTACGATGGCCCGGTTGCCATTATCTTAAGGATTTTCTTTAGCTCTTGTTGTTCCGCACATGAGAGTTTTATGCTTGTATCTTCAAAAACCGAGGTGAGTATGCCTGATGAGTGTGTAATATAACTTTGTGTTCGGGTTCTCTTATCGTAAGTGTAGAGAGTAAAAATGGGCCTCTAGATGATAGGTAGTTGTACCACCTAGGGAGAGACACATGTGAAAATAACAAGGGTTCGTCCAGCATCCACCGGAGTAGTTCACAACGAATGCAACATTCGTTACAACCAAAGTGCAAGGTAAAACACATACACCATCCAGCAGAGTAGTCCACATGAGGGTGACGGTTGTTATAACCAAGAAAACCAAGAATGGTCTGTCTAATGTCCTGCAGAGTAGTCCACATAGATGAGACAACAATTATAAACAATACAACACATCTTCAAAAATGTAAGTATTAAAATAACCAAATTAGTTCAACTATCTTAGTACAAGTTAAGAAAACATGCATTACAAATGTTTAAATAATAGGCTTACAAACTGATGCAAAACATGCGTGAAAATGCGCTGGCCTGAGAGAGGCCTCTGAATTAAGCAAAAGTTCCAAGACACATTTGTAAACCATACATCACTAGTCCCGAAAGTGGGACATTGGATCCACTCCTCTCTCCTCAAAGAACAGACTACAGACTCTCAAGGCTATGTGGGAGGAGCCAAGGTGAAAATTCATTTGCTCATACAATGAGAGGGTATATATATAGCAAGGGTGATGCTTGACCCTTGTGACTCTTCGACTTCCCTCATGACCATTAAACTTCCCATGACTTTTTAATTGACGTGACTCTTCAAATTCATATGTTCTTGCCTTGGAATATCACTTTACATTACATTTGATTAAAACAAGTATGGCCCATAGCAGTGATGTGGCTGAGACAACTCATGACACAACTCAACATGACACTGCTGACATGTACAGGCTGACCATGGTGTCCCTGTCAAGCTGCTATACTGCTGAGTGATGGATGTGCTCTTGGTGTATTATGTCTTCACCTCTGCATGGTAAAGTGTTGTGGCATATTCGATGGTCTTTATCTTTGCTTGATGGTTCAATGCATATATCCCTTTCTCTTGCTACTCAATCTGATTTCTATGTCTATTCAGCTGTGAGAAAGTCTCCTAGAATGTGCTCATTCTTCATCATGTTCATCATCACACCATGTTTCATAAATGTACCTATTCCTGCAATTCACTCATGACGGGACGACATCAAGTACAAAAATTTCCTAGTCTAGCATGATGCATTGTTTTTTATTTTGGGTCCAGGTGACTAGGAGGGAGGACAAGATACTAAAACTGCGTAAAGCATAGCTCAGGCCCAGGTGAGGGGATCCAGAGTACTATCAGGAAAAATGCACATAGGTCAATGGGAGGAAAAATTTCCCAATTAGGGGCAACAATTACAGCTGCAACGTGGAACCCAACTAGATATAACCGTGTAGTTCCTAGGAGGAAGACAAGGCAAGGTGTCAGGGGGAACTACTGGACAGTGCTGCACAATTTTTAGGATGAGGAGTGAGTGGGTCACTTGGGGTCTAGCTAGGAATCTACACAATTTCTTGGAGGGAGATAGAGCAGAGCAACAGAGGGCACTGGAAGGAAATTCTATATAGTTTTTTAGAGAAGGGCATGATTGGGTTATGGGGATCTGCTGGTCACAACTATGTATTTTTGAGGGACAGTGTGGGGCAGGTAGTAGGGGCCTTCCCATCATGAATATGTATTTTCTAGAAATACTGCAGAGTAGGGCAACAAGAGGTGTACCAGTCAAGACTGCGCAATTTTCAGGACCAGAGCAGACAAAGCTAGCAGGAGGGCCTTCCAGACAAGCCTACGCAGTTTTCGGGAACAGTGTAGAGCAATGTAGTAGAGGCCTGATTCAGCATGACTGTGTAGTTTCTGCAGGTAGTGGAGGGCACACAGTTGGGCATGTTTGCGTAATTTTGGAGGGAGGTGTAGCCCCGGGTTACAGTGCAGTGCAGATTTCTTGTAGACAAGAGGGAGGCTTGATAACTGATCTTGCAGGAAGCATAGATTGGATCCGGCTTGGAGAAAAATTCTGCACCATTTTGGGAAACAGATAGCCTGCTCACTTCTAGGATTGTGTAGTGAAGATACCTTGAAGGATAGCCTCAAGCACTGCTTAGTTCTAGGCAGCAAAGCAAGATCATTAAGAGATGAGACTTTGCAATGCAGCTCATTCGGGGTTCGATTGAAGGGGTTTGTCTACTTGATATATTGTCAGGAAAAATGGCTAAGTGCAAGAGCAAGTGAACTTGTGTAGATGAGACATTATGATCAGACACTTAGCATCGCTTGATGATAGTACACCACAAACCAACAAGACGAACATGTGCTCAGTGAGACTCTCTTAAGGTTAAGAGAAACAAGTGCAACACTTGATATGGACCTTCGAACGACCGTGAAGACACTTGTGCAATAGTGCTTACAACATTGTGTGTGAGTACAACTTATTTTCATAGAGCAAAGACAACTCATGCACACAAAGACCAACCTTGTAAACCGCTAGAAGAATATCGCAAGCATGACAAAGTAATCAACATGCGAAAAGACAATCACTTGCCAGACAAGCAAAAGCGTGCAAAGACTCTACAAGAGCTCATGGAATGAGCTCAAGTGCCTGCAACAATTAGTGGAAAAAACATGGAAGGCTCTGAGATTTGGATGCAAACCAAAATTTTGGAGTGTGTTGCAGTCGCTACAACATGTGGGTTGGCCAAAGAAGGTTGGAAAAGGAGGTTTTCATAGAGGAAAGAAGTTACAGGTATGATTCACTAGTCCCGGCAATTTTGTGTATATTTTATCAATTGTGTCTCCAAATTAAATGCCTATTTACAGGGCAAGCAAAGATTCGTATACGTACTCTGCTGTGAATTCCTTATGTAGGTTATAATCACTCATAGCTCATTGTTGAAAAATATATCCAATAATTAATTCATTGTTATGACATAAGAAAAAAAAGCGTCTACCATGATCTAGTAGAGGTTATCATACTATTCTCCTAGGTTGATGAGGTATTAGTATTAAATATAATTGTCTTAATCTTGAGTAGTCGTTTCATTTCATAAAGGTGTAGATCTCACTTACGTGTGTACACCGATGGAATTGGGAGTGGCACAAGTTGTAATTGGAATTGGAATGAGAATGATTTGATTCGATAATCCCATGGTTATTACAACAACTAAAATATAGATGTTGCAGAGGGAGTTTATTTTTGGCAGGGTATCATTTATTTATAATATTCATTGTTTTGTTGGAATTCATAGACCCAAATGAAGTGCATGAAATATAATGTATCATTAATGTTAATTAACACGAACCAAAATCTTTGTAATTCGTTTGATTACATTTTTAAACAGATTTAATCTGAGTGGTTTTTTATCTTCTAAGTGTTCCATTGAAAGCAAAAATTATGGGACAAAAGAGGGTATAATTATATGCAGGCTCATGTGAACCTAGGAAAATGAATAAGAGGAAACCAAAATGAACTAATCAACTTTTAAATAAATAAAATTAAAATATTCTAATATAAATGAATTTACTTTTGTAAGGTTAACATTTTACAATGCTATTTAATTTTTGGTCAAAAGTTGGTTAATTCAAGGTCAAAGCATTTATCCAATACATTATACCTACCCTAGTGTAGGGATAATAAATATGATTGACATCATTTTAATATTAGAGGTAAAGCCATACTTTTTAAGAGAGAAAAAACATACTTTTATTAGTAAAAGTAGATACATGTGAAGATGCAAATTTAATAAACATGATTTTCATTATTTTAATATTAGAGGTAAAGTCATGCTCAAAACATGTCATACCTGAAAAAAAACATCATACCTAAAAAAAATCATATTTTTATTAATAAAAGTAGACACATGTGCACGAAAGTTTGAAAATCTTAACTTCTATTGGGATCCCAATAGGATCAGACCACAAAAAAAATACTCTGTTTGGATCAGATCACAAAATCTTTGTTTCTACTTGATCTCTTGTGAAACTAAAATAGTGAACCAAGAGTTTTACAAATGTTTTGATCTCAGCATTAGGAGGACTTGTTGAGGATAAAATTGAGGCATGTAGACAAAGAAAACCACACAAAAATCTAAGACATCTGTTGAGGAATTACTATATAGATTTGATCAGGAAGTATTCAAAGGATGAAGGACCTCAAGCCGTAGACAAGGTTGTTGCCGAAAGTTGAGTAGAACATTTTTCCTGACGGGAGGTTGCATCCATTCTTGGGTAAAGGATCAACCTCTAGATTATGTTCCTAGTAGACATGCGCTAAGGAAATATATTGGAAAGAGCTTGTCAAAGCTTTGATGTGTTGCATCTAGAAAGGGAGAGAAGGCTACATAAGAATTGATCGTTGTTGGATCCAAATCACTTTTGAGTCTCCAAAAACTGCCAAGTTTTCAATGGTGAGCTAACTTGCACATGATAATGCTCCCCAAAAAGCTAACAATTTGGCTTTGTTATTAGTGCCATTTCCACTAGACTAGCTGAAATGGAAAAGGCTGCCAAGGTTCATAGCTAGGAGGACCCCGCTTCCACATATCTTGTTTATGGAGGCTCCATCGAAAAAAGCCACAGGGTAATGAACCCATATATCCTTATGTGAGATGGGTCTTTTCATTGGATTTTCCCTCATAAGTCGAAGTTCTTGAACTATATGCTGATATATTGATGTAGGTGAATCTCACTTCTGTCATCGATTTTTCAAAGATTTTAGCGTTTCTGCTTCTCCATATGCCTAGACGAAGTAGTGAGGTAAAGTTAGATTTGAACTATATTTCTGGCACCATAGGGATAACCATCTTTCAATTAACCTTGAGTTCCATTATGCTTGGATATTGAGGATGTGTAGCACACTGCTCGAAACCGAGACTCCAAATGGGAAATTTAAAAGAGATGTACAACGTATTCAATAGTGTCATTGCATGATGCACACCTATTAGGGCCCTGGAATCCTCTTTTAAGGAGGCTTTCCTAGGTGAGTATCCTATTACGGGCCACAAACCAAACAAAGCGTTTAAACTTCATTGGAAGCCTCCATTTCCATGATTTGCGTAGCGAGGGTGGATTATCGACAAGCATCGTCTCTTGGAAATGTAATTATAAATATCAACCTCTTGTTGAGCTTGGTTTTTGGTATCCATGCTCGCATTATTTTACCTTATTTTAACCTTTATTTTAACCTTCATTCCATATCTTTCCATCAATTTTGATTGAAGAAATGGCATAAAAGGATAACATTGAAGGTAAATATTTTATGAAATTCTCTTCTCTTTTTAATCTATAAATATGAATAAAATGGATTTGTACTTTACTTACTAATGGGATAAATAATGTTCCACATCAACAGAGATAATATTGGCACATGGAAGGTTATCTACATACTCTATTGACAGCTTCATCATTGTGAAACTTATAAGATAAGAAATGAAAAAGCATATCAAGATCAACAATTCTTACAGGACATTGTGGAAAACCACCTCAGTCTCTTCCAACAGCTTGAGAGAAGTCAAATGAACCCTGGTTTCAACATATGAATCAAGGAAACAAGGGATACTATGCATCTTTCTTATATATCACTTTATTTTTAGAATGGGATACTAAAATGGCCCTTCATTAGGGAAATTCTATTTAACATTAGTATTTTTGTATAAAAGCATATGTAAAGGGAAGATATAGGTTAGAGGGAGAGAGGGGAATTGTGTGTTATGGATATTATTTCATGAACAAATGATGCTTACGTATTGAACTGCTTATTCTAGTTAACATAAGAAGTGTTTTTATGGCATGGTAAAAAAAAAATCTGTAGTTTCTAAGCGCTTTTGTTAACATACACCAGGAGGGCCTCTTGGTATATGTTTTGTATTCATTGTTCTTTATTTTGTATGATTTCCATGTATGAATGTTTCCGTATATTTGAAACTTGTAGATACTTTGTTTCCTGTAATTATTAAAGATGTCCTGTAATCATTGTCATATCTTCTTGTAGTGATCCTGTAATTACACAAGAATTTCCGTAATACTTACTGTATTTCCCGTAGTGATTTTTTAATCACACAGGGATTCCTCTAATGGTTACCAAATTTCCTATAGTGATCCTATAATCGCACACGATTTTACAAAATTTCTGTAGAGTCCCTTTTATTTTTCTATAGCAACGTAGTTAATGGATAAGGTTGAGTTAGATCAAATTTTTCCTGTTACATCCATTGTTAAATAATAAAATAATTAGACCTTTTGTGCCTAAAAACAACAATTAGGTAATTGGATCGGTTTTCATTTTTAGAGTAGAAGAATTGTTATTGTATTTAATTGAATTTTCTTAGAAAACTCTAGCCACTGATTTCATTTTGATTCTTTTACATTACAGTCTTAAATTGATCTTGACCAACAATTAATTCAGGCAAAGTATCTGGTGAGAGAAAGACATTGCCTTTAATACCCCAACCACCATACTTTTTGTGATGAGAAAGTGATTTTAGTTTGGCAAGATGGATTTTTTTATGTAGTCTAGGCCTGACCCATAAGAATCTCGCAATGATGTCATTTATTCTTTTATTAATATATTTCGATAAGTAGTATAGGTGCATCCAATGTAATGAGATATTTTAAAGGACTAATTTAATCATTATTATCCTCCCCCCTAGTGAGAGCCATCTTTTGGTCCATAAAGAAATCTTGTGCTCAAATTTGTTTATCATGCATTCCGAGTCATGAATTTCGTATTTTTTTTACTTCAAATGGAATCCTAAATATTTGAAGCCTCCCTCCATGAAATTCTAGGCCACTTCAAATATGCTTGAGATTTATTTGGTTATGCCCTCTTCTTTTGTGGCTGAAATGAGAGAAAAATTTCCTTTGTTCCTGAAGAGGCTCGACGTTGTTCCAAAACAAGATATGATCTTATGAAAATCTCTCCATTTTGTTGTGGAGATCCAACAAAGAAATATATTATTGTCAAAAGACATTGATTTGGAAATGTAATTATTTTGGAGATCTTGTAGCTTGTTATAATACCCTTTGATTTATCATCGTTAATGCCTTTGCTTAATCCATCTATAACCAATATGAAGAGCAGGTGAGAGAGAGTGCATCCTAGTCTAAGGCCTCATGAAGCCTTGAAGAATTCAACTAGAATCCTTTTGATGATGACATCGTAATTCAATATTGTGATACAAGCCATGATCCAGTTCACCATCTTAATTCCTAATGCAATCCTATGGAGAATTAGCTGAAGGAATTCCCATTTGACACTATCAAATTCTTTATGGAAATCTATTTTCATAAGGCACACATCTTGATTTCGAGATTTGATTGTGTGTAGAAACTCTTGGATTATGGCCACTACATCTTGGGTTTACCTATTATCCAAGCCTTCAAATTGTTTCATATTGATGTGCTTGGACAAAATGATTTGATCCAGTTGGATATAATTTTCAAAATCAGTTTGTAGTTAGAGTTGCACAAAGAAATCGAATTGTATTATGTGGAGGATGGATGTGTCACTTAGAGATGAGGTATATGAAAGTAGTGTTTAATGAACGCGAAATAGAATAGGTTCTTTTTGAATCCTCAACTACTGCCAACAACTCTGTCACCATGATGTCCAAAAAGTGAATAAATAGTTTGATTGTCCATCCATTTGCCAAGGAGTTTCATCCCTAGCCATGGATTTTAGGACTCCAGACAATTCTTCATTCCTGATCGGCATTTCCAAGTGGGAGCTTTTAATTGGGCAAATCATTCTTGGATACAATTTGATAAGCTTTATTTGGGAAGAAAAAGGAACATCCTTTTTGGCTTTATACTATATGCTAAAGTTCCTTACAACTTTCCTATGAATGTCTTTGAGGGAAGTGAAGGTATCCCCTATTCATCCTTAATACTCCAAATAGAATTATCCTTCCTTTGCTTATTAGCTTTCTTGTGGAAGTATTGAGTGTCCTTTCCCCCAACTGAGACCCATATGGCCTGAATTTTCAAATGTCAGGTCTCTTATTGTTTAAGAATTTTCCCCATTCTTGTTTCGAAAGATAACAAGTCATTTTTAGTAGTTTTTGAGAGGAAACCAAGATCCAAACGTTTGTTCAATTCTTTAATATTCTTATCTATGGACATTAGTTCTCTATTTTGGGAATTATTTTTTCCTTTTTCCCATTATTTTACACACTTCTTCAAGAGTTTTAATTTGAAGCTAAAGGATTCCATATATGAAGATATTGAGGCTGGAGTCAGTTTGTTCCATTACTTCCTCACCAAAGCATTAAAGTCCTTTTCTATTAACCATGAGTGGTTAAATTTGAAAGGGAAGTTCTTCATATCATTAATCTCATCCCATTAAAAAAAAATACGGTTGTGGTTAGAGATTGAAGTGTTATATGACCAAGAGTCTAGGCCTTCTAGTCTAGCAGATAATCCTTGGTTTACCAAGAAGCAATCAAGCCTCTTTAAGATCCATTATGACCCCATGTGAATTCTCCACGATGTAGGTATAATTGGATGAAGAGTGATGTATTGAAACATATAGTGGTTAAAAGGCTCTTTAAACAAGTCTTCTAATTTGTCATTTTTTCCTTTTGGGCCCCAAATTTTTGCAGAGCTCATTGTGAGATTCATATCACCCTCCACCAGCAAAGAGCTAAGATCTAACAAGCCACATTCATTAATTCCACCCCAAAAACATTTCATATCTAAGAAAGGGGTGTGTAAATTGATGATATGAAGTCTAGAGTTGGATCCTCTTAGGAAACTAGAAAGGACAATCCTTGCAAAGGAGTTGTATGTGTTGAGCTTAAGGATCTTATGATCCCACATGGTCGATGCCCCTTTAGAGTGACATGTGACATTTGTGGCATAGAAAACCCAATAAGGATAAATTTTCAGTAGGGATTCCTGGGCTCTCTTTTTCTGCCATAGTCTCCTGAAAGAGGACAATATTAGGCTTCTTTAGGAGGATCAACTGCTATGCTTTCCACTTTCGGGAGCTTCAAGACTTTGTGCACTTTCTTCTAAATTCCAATGAAGGGAGCCACTATTTGTTGTAGAAGTGTCATCTCAATATATAATTGTGCCATGGCATCCTCCATTAGCCTGAGTTCCTCCTAAATGGCTAAATTTCATTCTACTATGTTGAATCTTTGCGAAGATAATCGTTGATTTTCTGCAGCAAGGTATTCTACTTGTTGCTTCACTGCAACTAACTCTCATCTCAATCATGTAATGTTGTAGCAAAAGCAACACTTACTGCCATGATTTCCCTCGGATTCCTTCTTGTATTGGAAGTTATCACCTTCTTTGTAGATACTAAAACTGGGTTCTGAGGATCATTTGAGAAGTATATTCATCTTCTCTACACGATCCTATTCTCATGTTGATCAAATGTGACATTGCACACATCTATGACTCTATTCTCAGGTGGAGGTGTGATTCCCATTTCTCCAAATGGAAGATTGCCACCAATGAGTGGGGATTGTTATAGAGAACCTAGTTCATAATCTATGGGTTGGATGGTATCCTCTTCTTCCAAATCTTCCTCTATCTCCTGAGTCAATTGTTCTTCTTCCAGTCTCTATGCTTCTTCTTCCTCCTGGGAATGCCTTTATCGCTCCTCTTCTATTCTTCTCCTTTCTTCTTCTTCTTCATGTTGCTTCCTAAGCAACTCATCTTGATTCCTCTTCTCCTCTTCTTCATCTTCTCTCCTCTCTTGTTCTTATTAAATAGCTCCTGTTGTTGTTGGGAAAAGTATCCATTCAGAATGCCCCTATCCCACTCTAAGGTGTGATAGTGCCTTAGCAACAAACAAGGAAAACTAATTGAGTATTTCTTCTTTATGAAATGTAAATGAGGAGAAAGGATGTAACTAACCTGTGTCTTTCGCTAGTTTTTTGATCCAATCGCTCCTCTCTTCAGTGGCTCCCAGCTCCTTGCTCCTTCACCAGCCCAGCTTCACCGAATTCCTGCAAGATCACAAGAGAGAGAAACTACACGAAGATACAGATATACATTCATAAAAAGCTCAAGATCAGATTAAGCTAAACATGTAAGTATAACAAAACATCATTGATACACAACATGTAGGAGAAACTCAAATAGTTTATTGATATGATAAGAAAGTCCAAGAGGAGATACAACCAAGTGAGTTCCGATCTAGCATCTACCTCCCAGCAAAGGAATCCCTTCTTCTCCTCCCACAAAGCATAAATCACCCAATGTACTAATCTCAATCTCAAACCAACAGCGATTCTCTGCAAAGTACATAATTCCAGCCTCCTGGACCTCTGGGTGAGAGATCCATATATAGATGTAAGCAGAGAGGATGAGTCAGCTTATGTTTTGACTTGTGGCTTCTCTCTGTCAGTTCTTGCTTCCACTTGGAGGTTGAGAGCCTCTTACTCATCACTAGTCGAATTCATTGAGGCAAGTGTCATTGAGGAAGATTCTGGAAGCTTCCAGTGTCTGTACACCTTGCGGAATGACATTTCCATTTGGCATTTCTCGCTCAGAGCACCCTGGTAGTGCTTTTAGGTGCGTTGCAACGCACCTAGCTAGTGTACTGGGGTGCACTGCAACGCAGGCAGCTAGTAGAGCATCTAAATTGATCCTGAATTGACTGTTTCTGAGTGGTTTTTGGTGGAGAACTTCTGGGAGAAGCTGTCATTGGTTGACCTTGTTCCTTTAGGGGCAGGAACAACTCTTTTAGGGACTTTGGATCCCTTGGATTATGGACATTTTATGCTCAATGTTGTAAGGCACAAAAATGTCTATAACAGTTGCTCCCTAAAGTATGAGGCCGTTTATCGGGTGAAATGCTTTATTAGGAGGATCCGAAGTTCTTTCCAATGCTGGGAGGAGACCTGTAATAAAATACAATACAATACATTATTTTTCATACTGTTTTCATGATCTAGCTGAGGCAGGAATTCCCATG
Source organism: Pinus tabuliformis (assembly GCA_031772625.1). Lineage (NCBI taxonomy): Eukaryota > Viridiplantae > Streptophyta > Pinopsida > Pinales > Pinaceae > Pinus > Pinus tabuliformis. Next base: position 1,084,840,591 of record CM062818.1, read on the forward strand.
CTCAGCTTTATAAATTAATTTTTCTGTACATAGAACAGACAATCGTCTAATGGTAGACTGATGATTTTGATGAAATCATCATCCTTTTGGTAGGATGATTATCTGTGCTGCAACGCTGTACATGTCAATGTCTTTATTTTTCCTGAATATTTATCGCAGCCCGGATGGATGAAACTAGATCTGGGGTCTTCAATCTCGTCCAATCTTCACTCTAAGTACAAGTCGATCCATGTGAGAAATGTTTTGAAGTCGAACATGGAAAGACATCGCTTGATTACCAGTCAATGATGTAAACTGTTAACAAGCGCGAGAGGAATCACCGATAATGATAATGACCCTCAAGGTACTGCAGTACAATTCACGTGGTGTGAATAAAGGACTTGGCGTCGAACACCACGCAAAATCTTTCGGTCGAAGGTCATTGATGTATACCTGTCGCCGGAAGTGAGAAACTTGCCATTGAGGCATGCAAGCTTCAAAGTAATGAAGGGGGGTGTTCCTAGATCAACTTCTTGGATAATGAGCTGATGTCGACAAGAAGCGATCTGTCAAAGGAGGGCCTTAATGTATCCCACATCAGTGACACGGAACGGAGCAAACGATTTTTATGGAGGTGAAAACGATCTGATGATATATGGTTCAGGGTGGCGGTCATGAAAGAATGAAGGATAATGTATGGTAGTGGATGGGACACGGTTGACTTCTCTGGATGACTTCTCTTGAACATATCGGCAACACTTATGTGATGGATTGGTAGCATTTACCCCAAAGATGGATGGTATGGCGAGACCATGGTGATGTGACCGGTGAATGAAACAACCCAACCCGACTCAGGCACGGAGTGGAAGTGTCATGTTCAAGAGCGACTTGCTACCAATAAAAGTTCTTTGAGTTTCTTCCCAATTTTTCCCCAGTCATTTCTGACCAGTACCTCTTTATTTTTTTCAAGCTTGAGGAGGATAACATATTCTTGTTCTATAATTTGCCCTTCGGGCAAACCCATCGCTATGTTTTAACGAGCCTAGCGATAGTGAAACGCGTTCTCGTCTAAAGACAAGTTTGTCGCTATTGATCTTTTTAACCAGTCTAACGACAAAGATAACTAGGTCCTTTTCTTTTTTAGAGAGTCTGAAAAGGTACGTAAAGATAACTCCAAAGTTCCTTTTTCGTCATCTAATCCCTTAAGTCCGAAAAAGTATAAAACAATACAGAAGGGATGAATTTTCGATAGTTTTAACAAGCCGAACAAAACAAGCGCTCGATATTTTTGTGCAATAATCCCTCAGGTCCAAAAAGATTAAAATCTAGAGGAGGGATAGCACTTCTGGTCGCTTTAACGAGCCGGAAGGCCAAAACTCGGCAATCTTTTCATATTTTACGAGTCAGATGAAAAGAGCTTAAAGAAGACTCGTCTTTTGAGGAACGAGTGATAAACGGGTAGCAGCTGATTCCAAGTAAGGGTTGGAATTTTCCAATCACGGCAGTGTCACAAGGATGGCTAGTGAAATCACTCTTCGCAGCTATTCCTCAAAATGGGTAAACAATCAAATGGAGGTGAATGATCGGCCAATGGAAAAGTGGAGGTGACGGTGCAAACACGACCAAGGCTTTAATGGCTGATAATGTTACATTCACAGTGGTTATTTACCGGAGGGTAGTTCATTTTTTAACGAGCTTAAATGCGGAAAAACACTGCTCGGTCTTATGTTTATTTTTTAACGAGCATGAACTATGTGCTAAAACTGCTTGATTAATCCAGTCATATGATAAGAATGTCTCATGTAAGATTCCATTTTTTATGGAGCTTGCGCCTTACAAAGTTTTGCTCCTGGAATCCTTTCTTTATGCAAGTTCGGAAACGACTAATCCTATGAGTTTAAAGGGTTAGACCTACGGGTTTAAAGGGAGGACCTAAAAATTTAAAAAATAAATAGTCGCCCCTTGCCTGCACTCAAAAAGGTTTGCATGCCCCCAGGCATAAAGTACGATTTCAAAGTTACCCCTCAATTTGCAGATAAAACATTTGTTCTACCAGGAAAGGCCTACCTCTTTCAGGTTATCCAAAGATTGTCTTATTTGCGCAGCAAACAAAACACTTCTTCGGCGATGTCTACCGAGATAAACAAAGGTAAGCAGCGCCGACCTAGCTTACATAACTTTGACAAAAGAATCTTATTCTAGAATAACCCTCTTCCAGCATGGGTGAGGTACAGACTAGTCATATTCTCCCGCGGAAACCTACCCTATACCCAAAGTTTTCCTGCCGAAGCAGACCAGGACGCATGCCCCCTGGGTTCCAGTCATATCCCTCCGAATTACTCGCGCTCATCGGGAGGACGGACCATGGGTTGAGACATTTCTTGCGTGAAGAGATCGTTTAGGGATGGTATATGACTATTTGCGATGCGTGATTCGGGAAATGAAAGTTGGTCCACGAGCTTGACCACTCTTCCTTCGTGCGGAAAACACATTACTCTAAAGAGTGAGGAGACGATGGCTCCCATTCAATATATATAGTCTCGTCCAAGGAGTAGGTTATAATCCAAGGGTCCTTGAACGACCATCACGTTCATTTGAACGGTCTTCCCTTTCAATGTGATAGGCACATTGGGGAGGATCCCTAAAGGTCGACTGGTTCCTTTATCGAAGCCTGTCAGATTTCTCATTTCAGGAAAAAGCGATGGCGAACCAAGTACTTTCCAAGCAATAGAGGAAAGGATACTCACAGATGCCCCCTCATCAATGATGGTGCCCGCCATGACCATTCTGTATATTTGGACGATAATTCGGAATGGTATGCTTGCTGGCAACCGAGGTCTGCCTAGTTGGTTCTAGTCGAAGGATACAACCAGGTTGCTTGGTGGTGGGACCGAGTAGACGGTCGTATATTGCTCTCATGAACTTCCTTCCTGCAATAAAGGAATGGGTGGATTGCCCCCGTGTTCGTCGGAGTCTGTGTTGATGAAAAGAATCTGGATGGTGTCATCCTTATCCTCTTCAGTGACTGTATCATTCGAAGATAATACCTCTGAAGGCAAGACCGGGTCAACTACCGCCTCGACCTTTTGACTTTCATTTGGTATGGATTCAGTAGGTTTATCCTCAATGATAGACGCTTCAGCTGACCACTTGAGCGGGCCAGCTGGATTTTCAACTAACGAAGGACTCCGCAAGAGTTTTTTATATCCAGGAGGAAGTCGTAACGGTGAAACCGGACGATTGTCCAAAACTCTTTTCGCTTCGTCTAAGAAGGGACAACGGTGGATAGCATGATTTCCTTCGCACAGTCTATAGGGAGATCTAGCTCTCCCTTTTTGTTCAAGGACTTCACTTTCGCTAGTTGACGGTGTGCATTCAACATGGCTATCAGAGGTTGATGCCACCGGATTGTGCAAACGGGGAGACCAGTCCCTTAGTATCCGAGGGATGTAGGGACAATCTCTATGGAAATGGTCTCCCTTGCATATGACACATGGCGATTTAGGCCTAGTCAGTGCTGTGTGTGGATTTTTGTTAGACGACACTTGTTTGCCCCCAGTCGCTTTTGGCTGATTCTTCTTCTTCTCTTTCTTCTTCTTTTCCTTCTTCTCCTTAGGAACTTCGTTTTTTGTTTTACCAGTTCCGTCAAGCGAAGAGGAAGGAGGAGAGGAAGAATTAGAGGAAGTAGAAGGCTGGTGGGTAACTCTGGACTGGTCTAACTGTTGATTCGATTGTTCAGGAATAGTGGTGTTCTGAAGGACATTGGTTGAGAAGAGCCAGACCGGCAAGCCAATTGTCAGTCCTGGAAGCGACAATGTGGCCATATGGGGCGCACCAACATCTCCCCAAGAGGAGAAGGGACTAGGATTTCCACCAAGGGGAATTCCTTGGTTGGTAGGCTCCATTTTCTCAACCGAAAGATCAACGCAGGAAAAAGGGTATGAATATTCCATTTAAAATAAATTTTAACGACGCTTGGACAGAGCTTGCTTTTTCAATTTTAAAGAGTCGAGAAAAAGCAAAAGATGACTCTAGTCTCCTTCGATGTTTTAACGAGCCCGAAGTGACAAATGCTCAGATGGACTTTTTCCGTTATAGAGTCTGAAAAAGGCCAAAAGAAACTGCTCTGGAGTTCTAGGTAGAGGGTGTGCCAAACTTTTCGCAAAACCGCAGAATACTTTTTAAGGTACGGGCAGTCAATCTTCCCGAATGCTGTGTTCAGTGCATTGCGATCAGTAGGGTGGCCGACACGGCTTCCTAAGGATAAAGGTTTTATGCCTGTAGGGGTCTCCCAATATATACTCGGCGGTACGTGGGAGCACAGTCCGTACTGGCGCTTATCGTCTCTCAGGAGGAATCACCCAACCATCAGCGAGATCAACAGTCACCAGGTTTTACGACGCCGGAACACGTCTCTAGCCTAGACCTCTATGTTGTGCGTTAAGTTACAAAGCGTTGTTAAGTTCATTCAATTTATTTTAGGTTGATCTTTCTTAGAAGTTTGCCTTTTTGGATCACCACGAGATGTATGATACAATTCCTAAATGCAGTCTAAAGATGATAAGCAAGCTTTTATATCTTTTCAACAATGAAAATCCTAGCTACAAGGGGAAAAGAAAGACACAATCTTTTCTCAAAGAGCATAGAGCACACTGTAAATGCACTTTTCCTAAATCAACACATACAAACTGTCAAAATGCAAATGCACATATGCATGTATTTGTTTTCACTTTCTTAATATTGATGCCTAAAAAGAAAGCTGTTGTACAAATTTGAATTCGATTTGAAGTGAAAAACACAATCAAAAAGACAATTACGACACTTTATGATTTACTTGTTTCGACACTGGAAATGTATAAATTCAAACCAAAAGACAAAAGTAAAAGTGTAATCAACTGTGAACAGCAAACAAACTCACTCCTAAGATCAAAACGACACTTACGACAGGTCTAGATCTAAGGGCGACAGTATGACTAGTTTACTTTTGTGATGGGACACTGCAAATGATGTAACAAATACACAAAGAACAAATACAGTTTCTTTATACAACTGAGGTGGAATTGAGGCAAAGAAAAGGGGTTTTAGATAGGTACACACACTGATAACAGGCTGCAAAAAACATAGATAAAACTGAGCAAAAGGAAGCAAGGAACCACAACTGCACAAGGCAAAGGCTGATCAGTGCACCCCCAGCACAGAGAAACTGAACTTCAGCGCAGGTAGCCTTCACGGGACCTGCGTTGAAATGCAGAACCTCTTCACAGAGTCTGCGCTGAAGCAGAAACGAGAGTTGTTTCTGGGTTCTGGGTCACAGTTTGCAGTTTAATCTACAGTTTTTGGCCGGATAAAAGCTATCAATTAGTTAAAATTAGAGGGATGATTTAAAGGAGGACTAAGATCTATCACAAAGGGCTGTTAGAGCACTTGTGGATCAGCTGTTCAGATCATAAACAGGCCCAACGAATGGACTAGAGTAGCAGATCTCTACTTTGCATTTGAAAATGGCAAATGCAGTTCGATTCGGCACTCCTGAGTTTATGAGAAGAACAACAATAGAAACAAAAATAAACTAACAAGATACGATCCCCAGTGGAGTCGCCAATTTGTTGTTGGGAAAAGTATCCATTCGGAATTCCCCTATCCCACTCTAAGGTGTGATAGTGCCTTAGCAACAAACAAGGAAAACTAATTGAGTATTTCTTCTTTATGAAATGTAAATGAGGAGAAAGGATGTAATTAACCTGTGCCTTTCGCTAGTTTGTTGATCCAATCGCTCCTCTCTTAAGTGGCTCCCAGCTCCTTGCTCCTTCACCGGCCCAGCTTCACCGAATTCCTGCAAGATCACAAGAGAGAGAAACTACACGAAGATACAGATATACATTCATAAAAAGCTCAAGATCAGATTAAGCTAAACATGTAAGTATAACAAAACATCATTGATACACAACATGTAGGAGAAACTCAAATATTTTATTGATATGATAAGAAAGTCCAAGAGGAGATACAACCAAGTGAGTTCCGATCCAGCATCTACCTCCCAGCAAAGGAATCCCTTCTTCTCCTCCCACAAAGCATAAATCACCCAATGTACTAATCTCAATCTCAAACCAACAACAATTCTCTGCAAAGTACAAAATTCCAGCCTCCTGGACCTCTGGGTGAGAGATCCATATGTAGATGTAAGCAGAGAGGATGAGTCAGCTTATGTTTTGACTTGTGGCTTCTCTCTGTCAGTTCTTGCTTCCACTTGGAGGTTGAGAGCCTCTTACTCATCACTAGTCGAATTCATTGAGGCAAGTGTCATTGAGGAAGATTCTGGAAGCTTCCAGTGTCTGTACACCTTGCGGAATGACATTGCCATTTGGCATTTCTCGCTCAGCGCACCCTGGTAGTGCTTTTAGGTGCGTTGCAACACACCTAGCTAGTGTACTGGGGTGCACTGCAACGCAGGCAGCTAGTAGAGCATCTGAATTGATCTTGAATTGACTGTTTCTGAGTGGTTTTTGGTGGAGAACTTCTGGGAGAAGCTGTCATTAGTTGACCTTGTTCCTTTAGGGGCAGGAACAACTCTTTTAGGGACTTTGGATCCCTTGGATTATGGACATTTCATGCTCAATGCTGTAAGGCACAAAAATGTCTATAACACCTGTGTTCAACGGATCAACTTTACATTTCCTATTACTTTCTCTGATCGAATCACACATGATCCTTTTAGTAGAAGCTACACTCTTTTCTTGAGGATTTATCTATTATGACTCCTGCTCATGCATATCTTGAGATGGTGGATCTTTGGGTGAACTGGTCTCCATCCCTGGATGTATCTTTATAACTACATTAGTTATTCACCTTCTCATCTTCTATTGTAGACATTGATTAACATCCCCATTTAAAATTGATCCTTTCACAATGATGCTTGCACACTCTCTTGGGATTATATCCATGAAAGTATTTAGTTACGAAGTCCAAGAGATCCAAATCTTGTATTTCTATATTTTTTGCCTTGTGGATCTTTAGCTTGTACAGTTCGATCCTCAAATGCAAGGTGGGCCAAGGGGTTTTCTTCCTCGTATGAAGGACTCCTGATAATCCCTTGTCTGACTGATATGCTACTTCCTGCGTGAACACCTTATTGGTCACATATCGTGGCATGAGATGAGGAGAAATCTGACATCCAAAACATTGAATGCATGTGTCCTTAGGCATTGCAAACCAATCTACGATATCCTACTGTGACTCCTTCACGTGATCGATCATGCAAGGAGGATTGATCTCAAATATCATATGTAATATAATTGCAAAGCAATGCTCAACCAATATGTCATATGCAACTATAAAGCTTTACTCTGACAAGACTTTGTAGTGGAAATAAACTAGGAACTTGTTCTGATGGGTCTGATTCCATTACATTTCTAGGAAAGCATATTGTGCACAGATTCCATATAAAAGAAATGTAGACATATAGAATTACAGTGCTTGATTTTCCCTGAAAGATGATTTTTCTTGCCCCACATGACACAAAAAATAAAATGAAAATACATCTACCTAATTGAAATCTTTACCACAAGTAACCACCATATGGAGTATATATATTTGATTTTCCTCAAACATCTCAGCGTTCTTCCACCCATGAAACTGAAAACACATGGAAATAAGATACTAATATGCATCTCTGGGGATCTGGCTTAGATAAACTATAGATGGGTGCTTCTGAAACTTAGTAGGCTCTCGACACCAAGATTTGATGATGTCACTTGTGTGGTCGACCCATTTGATGTAAAAGTCATTATTTTCATATTTTGTGGGCTTAAGCATCTTGTAGTAATTTTGCATGTCTTCTCCACAATAGGTGGCAATTTGACCACTTCTTTCACTACCAAGCACACTATGGGAGTCATCCATGTCTGTAATAATTCACTCAATCACTTCTGCACAGGGGATGACTGGGACTCTGCATGTGATCCTATGCATCCTGGAATGCTTAATATTGATATATAATTCCAGGTCTTCCAAGTTTTGAGGAAACTTCTTCTGCATGAATGTGTCTTTTATGCCGCTCCATGTGACCTCTATAGACTTATCAATGAATCACTATGTGTCTGCATAGATGGAAATGGTTGGATTTTTCACTTAAACTGCTTCCTCAATGCTTGCTTCTGCAGCTTCTTTTAAGGCCACTGTAAGTGTAGTAGGAGGCATTGCTCCAACAATTGATGAAAGAGTAACAATACTTGTATTTTGAACACATTTTTGTGGAAGCACACTCATGATGACAAGATTAGTTTTATGAAATATTATAACTATTGTAATAATATCTTAACAAGTTATATTCAAAGAAGCATGCATAAGAAAATAGGCATGCAAACAAGGAGGGTGCACTTTCAAAGTAAGAAGGGGGTTCAAGGGTCATATAAGGCTTTGGAGTGTGCTCATGTGCTCAAACAAGGGAAGGAAAACATCAAGGGCATAAGGGCGCACTTTGAAGAGATGAAGGAGTGAGTCTTTAGGCCTTCAGGTCTTCATGGTGTGCTCATGTGCTCAAGGAAACAGAGAGGGTGCACTGGTGCAATCTAAAAGGGTGAAGGAAACGCATTCAAGTCTTTGTGGTGCGCTCATGATATCAAGGACAAGGAGGGTGAACTGGTGCATGTCGAAGGGAAAAAATTCAAGCCTTTGGGGTGAACTCATGTCCTCAAGGAGCGTGCAATTCTTCGTGATGAAGGAGTGCACTCAAGAGGAAAACTAGTCTATTTTGGGCATAGTTGTTAGGTTTGATCGGGCTTTGGGTTCCAAAAGTGTGCTTTGCCTTAGAATGGCTCATGAAAATGTCTAGCAACAAGATTTCAGGATAGAAATGAGAAGAAGAAAGATCTACAAGCTTTTATGGATGTTGCTGCAATCATGGTTAGAATGGGAAGGGTCAAGGAACATGTAGAGTTTTTTCCCGCGACAACAGATTAACACTTCTAGTGGTAATATTGAATGTAAATTCCAGTAAATAAACTAAAAATCAAAGAAACACCATCAAGGAAAGCAATATCGAAAGTGAGATCATGAAAGGCAATCAATAGATTTAACATGCAAAAATTACTTGTGACGCAAATCAATGAAGAGTTTCTTGATCCATAGATGTGCACCCAACCCAGATGAGAATGATTAGGTGGGTTAATTTGAAAGACATTACATGAAAAGTTGTCTCATACATGATCGCCACTTACCAACAAGTGAACGAGTTAGTTGAGAGAAGTTAAGAAGGCTCCTATTTTCTAGGAGGGTGCCCACATGCAACAAGGAGGTTCATACATGCATTCTAGAAGGGTGCATGTCTTCAGCGCAAAGGAATGCGGTCAAGGAGGGTGCACATGTTAAGCATGAAGTAGTGCGCTCAACACAAGAGCATGTCTTCATGATCTTGAAGTGCACTTTTGCCTTTAAGGGTGATTTTCTTTCTTTAGTTTTCTTTTGTGTGCTTTTCATATGCTTTTCGAGTGTGTGTATGGCGAGAAGGCTAGTTTCTAAATCAAGAAAAGTTATAAGTTCATCTAACCATGGGTAAGATAACAATAACATTTCTAAAGGTTAAATGACGACACTTAGGAGACATTGACTTAAGAGAATGTGACACTAGGATAAAACATAAAAATAACAAAACAAATCACATAATGACACTAAGAGACTTAAAACGAAAGTTGATATAGGCTCCAAAATAAGCTTAAAAAAAAAATTTAGAGAATCATTGTTGCGGACAAAACAATATCGTAATTAATGATAAATTATCATATAACTAAATTAAAAATCATTCACCAAAATTGATTCCTCTAATTGTATTCACATACAAAATTCCTATCAAACTATGAAATTATTATTGTTCGTTTCCTATAATCATAGTACTCTCATCCATATAGTTTTATCATTAAATATTTGATATGTTGCATGCTACCTAGGAAATTACAACTAAATATCTTTTAATAATTTTCTATAGCAATATATATTCCATTAATTGCACCTTTATTATCGACATACTAAGATATATTTATCATAATTTCACCTTTATTACAAACATACTTAAGAGATATTTGTTATCTACATATATGTAAGTGTATAACAATCAACTTGATTCCTCAAGCAAGACCAAGAAATAATACTCTTTTCCTACAAACCTTTAAAAACTGTGTACATGTTATTGTAAAAAGGTAGTAGTCACATGACCTACTTACAAACTCCACAGTAAAATCTGCACATAAGATTCCTTAAGGACATTGGTAAGCACTCACTACTATGGCCACTACGGGGTGAGAGTTTATGTACAATAAAAAAAATTAATTCGAAATGTTGAATGCATTTAGCAAGGTTGGTTTTCTATTATAAAGAAAATTATCTTTACTAGTCCTCATAAACAATACTTCTAATAAATAATACTTTTAAGGGTTTTATTCATTCACGTATAGGAGAATCAATTATCATTTTGGAAAGGAAATTTATAGGATTGATATCAAAATTAAAAAGTCTTAAATTCAAGAAAAAAAAAAAAAACCTCTTATTTGAAGGCTAAAGAACTTCCCCTTGTTTTAGATTCTTGCTCCAAAGATTTTCTTCAAAGTATTTTCTTCAAACCTCCCAAAACCTCCCATCGTGTCACCAAGTTCACCCCACTAGTTTATCCACAATACTATATTTTAAGAATATTATTATTCCCTTTGAAATTTTGAGTAAAACATGAAACAGTGTACAAACAAAAAAAAAAATGTATATGTAAGGTGACGAAGGTACAAGACTCATGGAAGTCATGAGAAGACACTAAATAAAAATCCAACTAAGTTGAGAGTCGGTGTGGCCTACGTTATATATATTCCTTTGGTGGCTTCGATGGCTTTGATGTCCCTAGGTTATGATTTCTCATACTAAAAGCTACTCCTGCAAGCCACAGGCATGCTAGTAAAAAAATAGGAAGCAAAGTTTTGATCAAGGATTTGTCACTAAACCTTATTTCACTAACTCTTCTTTTAAATTCATATATTATCTCGACCATCTAACCATAGGGTGCATCTCATGACTGCCCATCATCTTATTTTATAGTGCTTGTTCATAGTGATGCACGTTACTGAAGCATAATTCATAAGTTTTAATTATATAACATATGTATTATTCACCCACCTCCTAATCACACTTTTCTCATTATTTTACTCATCTTATTTGCAACTGGTTTTCATTTATATCTTTAAGATTACATGTGTGTGTGCATGTCACAAAGGCTTCACCTTGTTGACCAATATCTTATCACATTCATTCAAAAATGGGGTTTTAAAATTGTCAAAAATAAACTAAATATATTGTAGATATTTGGATAAGATGTGGGATACAAAGGAGTTTATAGGCATTGGGTGGTGTACTAAGGGATATCTATTAAAAATAAAAGTTTCTTTTATTTGAGAAATATATTGGGAGAATGGTTCAAACCCCATGATTCATATAATATTAGATTTTAAATTTAAATATAATATTTTAAATATAAATTGAGCGTTTCCTTCATTTTGGTTTTCTAATTTTCAATTATTTTACTTTTCTTACTTTCAAATTTTGTACTTTTAAATCCAAATCCTTTTTTACATAAATATATTTCTATTTAAATGATTATATATCAATATATATGAATAATAATGTCATTTACATGCATTTATATCCTTATATAAAATTATTTCTTAATGTCATGCATGGGATGTATGCATATATTTTATGATGGATAATTCTAAGTGCCATAGAGGGTAAGACCATGTTTGCTCCAACCCTTGTACACGTATATCTACATGGAGGGGGAAATGATTATGTATGAGTGAAGTCATGCTTGTTCCTTCTATTTTATGATTGGTTAGGTAATTGTCATCCACTAAGGAATATTGACTTTTTGCGCCCTTATTCTCTAACCTTTTGCTCATGGCTTGGCCTCATAGCATCACGTGACCTCATAAGTGAGGACAAGTTTTCTCCTCCCTTTCTCCATATAGAGGTATTTTCTAATAGGTAGGAATAACTTGCAACTCACACATGTAATTCCCTCTTTATCGAATGTTTACCAATGTATAGTCCAAGTTGCAATGCTAACCCTTCTTCCTACACACACCCAAGAAAATTACCTCAATAATAATAGAAGTATAATATATTTCATTATAGTATTTAAGTTAAGGTATTCAATCTCATAACCCCAACTTGGTTCTAAATATATTGGTGACTCTTAGAGTTCACATGCTTATGACTCTTACTAATCATAGTTTGTAAATTATTACTATCATCTCAACATATAATATAATTAAATTAATCATATAGTCATTATTATAAAAAAATAATAAGTAAATAATTAGTGAAAATAATAAGTCTAATAGAAATGAGACATTATACATTATATGCTAATGGAGAATAAAATAGAATAATTTTTTCTTTGAGAAATAGTTCTCTACTAATGGTTGCTCAAATCATCTTTGGTACATTTGGTGAAAAACATTTATTTTGCTGGTGTTGTAAATTGTGGTTAGATACATGTACTCTCTTCCCAGAAAGGTATATGGAAACACTTAGGCTTGAAATATAACTAACTATGAAAGGTAAATTGTTAATGAATCTTGAGTTTATAAAACAAATGTATTTACATATTTTGCTTATTTAGAATGGTGATTGGAGTAATAATAATAAGAGGAGAAAAACTTAGAAACAAACAAGAAAAAAAACTTAACTTGGGTGACATACAATTTAAGTGAGTCTCATCTTAAAAAATTACAAACTTACGTCTTAAAAAATTAAAATTATATCATAAATATATTATTAAATAGACCAACAAACACAATGGAAAAAACCGATTCATAAATTAGGGTCTACCACTAAATAATTTGAAACATTCTTGCTGGAAATTTCTGGTAATTTCAAACAAAAATGAACAGAGAAACAATGCTTTGTTTCTATCCCAGGAAACTAAAAATTATGTGCTGAATAACAGAGTTTCACACACCAAAATAAACACTTTCTATTCATTAATCAAACCACTGTAATTACAAATTTCTTCCTCTTCCAGGGGGATTTACACAAAAAAATCCACACAAAAAAAATTACTCTGTCTCTCCAAGAAATTTTACACTGCTGCGTAAAAATTTTCTTTACATTTACTGCCAAAAAAAATCTTCCTTTTTCGTTTACTCTGTTGCATACTGTGTATTTCATTACGCATTACATATTCAACAACAAAAAAAACATTCATTCGCACTGCTGCAAGCTTCACATTGCATATGCAATAACCAAAGAAAAATTACATTTAACCTGCTGAAAATTTCTCTATTTTTTCTTCTTCTTCGCACTACTGTGCGTTTCATTGGAAATACAAAAATGAACAAAAAAAAACATTACATATATTGTTTGACTTTTGCCCATACTTCTGTGGTAAAAAAAACAATAAAATTAAAACGTTTTACCAACATTCACCTATCACATTAAATTACATTTATTTCTTTTACGGAGAAACTGGCAGTCAAAACATAACTTTCACTTCACGTTAAGAAATAAATGTTGCACGTCTGATGTTGTGCATCAACCGTTGATCTGCCCTCAAAAGATCGGACGGCTGTCATTAATTCCCCGGGAGCCCCTTTTAATCGAACTTTACGTTCCAGGGAATGAGTGGTTTTGGAACCGTACTGTGGACATGCATCAGCATATCGCACTGATCGAAGCCCCTTCGGAAAATACCACGCTGCTTGAAAGGTGGTGCGAGGAAAACTGTTGGTGGTTTTGCAGTCGCCGTTACTGGCGACTTCCAACAACGCACAATTGAAAGTATATTTCAACACTCCCCTTTACTTTCAACTGCTGGGTTATCAGTCATACCCAGACATTTCCTTAAAAATTCAAAACTTTTCTGTCCCAAAGGTTTTGTCAGAATGTCTGCAACCTGCTCCTGAGTCCTGCAATGTTTTAAGACAATTTCTCCATTGTTTACAGTTTCCCTGATGTAGTGAAACTTTCTGTCAATGTGCTTCGTTCTCTTATGAAACACATAATTCTTGGATAGTGCAATAGTTGAGCTATTGTCACAAAAAATCACAGTTCCTTTTACTTGCTCTTGCCATAAACTTCTTAACATCCTTCTCATCCAAACTGCTTGACATGCTGTTGCTGTAGCTACCACATATTCTGCCTCTGCTGTAGATAATGCTACAATAAGCTATTTTTTAGAAGCCCATGAAATAGCTCCTGAACCCATGTGAAAAACATAACCGGATGTGCTTTTCCGATCATCTACACTTCCAGCCCAATCACTATCAATGTATCCAATTAAATATGAACATTCTGAAGTAGTATATAAAATGCCAAACCTTTTAGTACCTTTAACATACCTAAGAATTCTTTTTACTACCTGCCAATGTGCTTCTTTTGACCTCTCCATGAATCCGGAAATTAAACTAATAGCAAACATTATATCTGGCCTAGTTGCAGTCAAATACATGAGGCTGCAAACTATGCTCTTGTACAAACTAGGATCAAAATCCTTGCTACTGTCCTCTTTGCTGAGTTTTAATCCCATCACTGTGGGAGTGATTGCTGCCTTGTTGTCCTGCATGTTAAATCTTTTCAACACTTCATTAACATATTTCTCCCGTGAGATAAAAATCCCATTTTCATTTTGATCTACTTCTATTCCTAAGAAGTATCTCAGCAAACCCATGTCAGTCATTTCAAATTCTTCTTTCATGACTGTTTTGAAATTTTCAATAAGGTAGTCATCATTACCTGTGAAAATAACATCATCAACATATAACACAACAATTAGAATTTTACCATCCTTTTCTTTGATGTAGAGGGTGGGTTCTCCCTCACACTTTGCAAATTCATTTTCCAGTAGATAGGAATCTATCCTACTGTACCATGCTCTTGGCGCTTGCTTCAGCCCATAAAGAGCTTTCTTCAATCTGCATACTTTGTGCTCTTGGCCTTTCTTTTGATAGCCTAGAGGTTGTTCAATGTAAACCTCTTCCATTAACACTCCATTTAGGAATGCTGACTTCACGTCCATTTGGTAAATTTTCCACTTGTTTTGTGCTGCTATGGACAACACTGCTCTCACGGTTTCCTTTCTTGCAACCGGTGCAAAAGTTTCCTCATAGTCTCTCCCATACTGGTGCTTATATCCTTTGACAACTAGCCTTGCCTTGTGTCTTTCTATTTTTCCTTCAGCATTACTCTTAGTCTTGTAGACCCATTTAACTCCAATGACTTCTTTTCCTTTTGGTAGTTCAATCAAATCCCATGTCTTGTTTCTTTCTATGGCATTGATATCCTCATCCATAGCTTCTATCCATTTGCTATCCTTAATAGCATCTTCGAAATGAATAGGGGCATCAACATGACAATATAAAGAAAACAAAGAATTCATACGTTCACCATAAATGTCACTTAAATTTCTGAACTTCTTACCTCTTTCATTTGGTGTACAAGTGCTTGAAGAAGCACTTGAATTTCCTCCTTGTGATGTGCTTGGAGAAGCACTCTCATTTCTCCTCAAGGGTGTCCCTTGTTGTCCTTGTGTTGGTGCTGCTGTTTGGGGATGTATTTCAGCCATCTCCTCATCATCTTCATCATGTGACAAACAGTTTTTAACATTCATTGTTTTCTCTATGCTTCCATCCCAACCTTCCTCTTCAATGAATTGAACATCTCTGCTCACAAAAAACTTCTTGGTAGATGGGATATACAACCTGTAAGCTTTGGATTCCTCACTATATCCAATGAAAATACATTTCTCCCCTTTGTTGTCCAACTTCTTCCTTAGCTGATATGGAATGTGTGCATAAGCCACACATTCAAAAACTTTCATGTGGGTGACTCCTTGCTTTCTCCCACTCCATGCTTCTTCCGGCACTCTGTTCATGACTGCTTTTGTAGGACACGAATTCAAAATATATACTGCACAGTGTACAACTTCAGCCCAATAATCATTTGGCAAATGCTTTGCCTTTAACATACTCCTCGCCATATCCATGATGGTCCTATTCTTTCTTTCAGCTACTCCATTTTGCTACTGGGTGTACCTCTCTGTAAATTGCTTATGAATTCCATTTTCTCTACAAAACCATAGGAATTCCTTGGAGATATACTTACCTCCTCTGTCACTTCTTATAACTTTGATATGCAGCCCGCTTTGATTTTCAACAAGTGCTTTTAAATTGCGAAATTTTTCAAACACTTCACTTTTGTTCTTCAGGAAATAAACCCAAGTCTTTCTGGTGAAATCATCAATGAATGTTAGAAAACATTGGCTGCCTGCTAGTGATGGAGTTTGTATCAGTCCACATAAGTCTGAGTGGACAATCTCTAAGGGTGCTTTTGTCCTTATGCTTTTCCCTGATGGAAAAATTTCTCTGTGTTGTTTCCCCAAGATGCGACCTTCACAAAGGCTGTTTGGTTTCTCTATCAATGGTAATCCTCTTACCATTCCTTTTCTACTCAACAAGTTAAGGCCTCCAAAGTTGATATGTCCAAATCTCAAGTGCCGCAACCAATTTTCATCCTTTGGTTCGCTTTGGAAAGCCTCTTGAGTCACTGCTACAGTTACTTCTTTATTTTTCAAATCTGCCTTCATTCTGAGAGGGAACATCCTGTTCCTTGTCATCTTCACTTAAGCAATATATTGTTTGCTGGGTTTTCTATCCATGATGGTGCATACATCATTCTAAAAGAAAACATTGTAACCCTTTTGAACAAGCTGTACAATACTTAAGAGGTTACATTTCATTCCAGAAACATAATAAACATCTGCTATGGTTTTCTTTTCACCTTTCTTTGTTAAGACTTTTACTTCTCCTTTTCCCATAACAGAAACTTTATTATCAGTCCCTAATGTGACTTGTGACTTCACACTTTGATCTAACATGGAAAACAGGGCTATGTTTCCTGTCATATGGTTTCTGCAACCGGAGTCTAGGAACCATACATCTTCACTCTTTTCTTCAGCAATGTCTTTCTCTCACCAGATACTTTGCCTTAATACCCCAACCACCATACTTTTTGTGATGAGAAAGTGATTTTAGTTTGGCAAGATGGATTTTTTTATGTAGCCTAGGCCTAACCCATAAGAATCTGGCAATGATGTCATTTATTCTTTTATTAATATATTTCGATAAGTAGTATAGGTGCATCCAATGTAATGAGATATTTTAAAGGACTAATTTAATCATTATTAGCCTCCCCCTAGCGAGAGCCATATTTTGGTCCATAAAGAAATATTGTGCTCAAATTTGTTTATCATGCATTCCGAGTCATGAATTTCATATTTTTTTTACTTCAAACACAATCCTAAATATTTGAAGCCTCCCTCCATGAAATTCTAGGCCACTTCAAATATGCTTGAGATTTATTTGGTTATGCCTTCTTCTTTTGTGGCTGAAATGAGAAAAAAATTTCCTTTGTTCATGAAGAGGCTCGACATTGTTCCAAAACAAGATATGATCTTATGAAAATCTCTCCATTTTGTTGTGGAGATCCAACAAAGAAATATATTATTGTCAAAAGACATTGATTTGGAAATGTAAATATTTTGGAGATCTTGTAGCTTGTTATAATACCCTTTGATTTATCATCGTTAATGCATTTGCTTAATCCATCTATAACCAATATGAAGAGCAAGGGAGAGAGAGTGCATCCTAATCTAAGGCCTCATGAAGCCTTGAAGAATTCAACGAGAATCCTTTTGATGATGACATCGTAATTCAATATTGTGATACAAGCCATGATCCAGTTCACCATCTTAATTCCTAATGCAATCCTATGGAGAATTAGCCGAAGGAATTCCCATTTGACACTATCAAATTCTTTATGGAAATCTATTTTCATAAGGCACACATCTTGATTTCGAGATTTGATTGTGTGTAGAAACTCTTGGATTATGGCCACTACATCTTGGATTTACCTATTATCCAAGCCTTCAAATTGTTTCATATTGATGTGCTTGGACAATATGATTTGATCTAGTTGGATATAATTTTCAAAATTAGTTTGTAGTTAGAGTTGCACAAAGAAATCAACTTGTATTATGTGGAGGATGGATGTGTCACTTAGAGATGAGGTATATGAAAGTAGTGTTTAATGAAATCGAAATAGAATAGGTTCTTCTTGAATCCTCAACTACTGCCAACAACTATGTCACCATGATGTCCAAAAAGTGAATAAATAGTTCGATTGTCCATCCGTTTTCCAAGGAGTTTCATCCCTAGCCATGGATTTTAGGAATCCAGACAATTGTTCATTCCTGATCGGCATTTCCAAGTGGGAGCTTTTAATTGGGCCAATCATTCTTGGATACAAGTTGATAAGCTTTATTTGGGAAGAAAAAGGAACATCCTTTTTGGCTTTATACTATATGCTAAAGTTCCTTACAACTTTCCTATGAATGTCTTTGAGGGATGTGAAGGTATCCCCTATTCATCCTTAATACTCCAAATAAAATTATCCTTCCTTTTCTTATTAGCTTTCTTGTAGAAGTATTGAGTGTCCTTTTCCCCAACTGAGACCCATATGGCCTGAATTTTTAAATGCCAGTTCTCTTATTGTTTAAGAATTTTCCCCATTCTTGTTTCGAAAGATAACAAGTCATTTTTAGTAGTTTTTGAGAGGAAACCAAGATCCAAAGGTTTGTTCAATTCTTTAATATTCTTATCTATGGACATTAGTTCTCTATTTTGGGAATTATTTTTTCCTTTTTCCCATTATTTTACACACTTCTTCAAGAGTTTTAATTTGAAGCTAAAGGATTCCATATATGAAGATATTGAGGCTGGAGTCAGTTTGTTCCATTACTTCCTCACCAAAGCATTAAAGTCCTTTTCTATTAACCATGAGTGGTTAAATTTGAAAGGGAAGTTCTTCATATCATTAATCTCATCCCATTAAAAAAAAATACGGTTGTGGTTAGAGATTGAAGTGTTATATGACCAAGAGTCTAGGCCTTCTAGTCTAGCAGATAATCCTTGGTTTACCAAGAAGCAATCAAGCCTCTTTAAGATCCATTATGACCCCGTGTGAATTCTCCACGATGTAGGTATAATTGGATGAAGAGTGATGTATTGAAACATATAGTGGTTAAAAGGCTCTTTAAACAAGTCTTCTAATTTGTCATTTTTTCCTTTTGGGCCCCAAATTTTTGCAGAGCTCATTGTGAGATTCATATCACCCTCCACCAGCAAAGAGCTAAGATCTAACAAGCCACATTCATTAATTCCACCCCAAAAACATTTCATATCTAAGAAAGGGGTGTGTAAATTGATGATATGAAGTCTAGAGTTGGATCCTCTTAGGAAACTAGAAAGGACAATCCTTGCAAAGGAGTTGTATGTGTTGAGCTTAAGGATCTTATGATCCCACATGGCCGATGCCCCTTTAGAGTGACATGTGACATTTGTGGCATAGAAAACCCAATAAGGATAAATTTTCAGTAAGGATTCCCTGGCTCTCTCTTTTTGCCATAGTCTCCTGAAAGAGGACAATATTAGGCTTCTTTAGGAGGATCAACTGCTATGCTTTCCACTTTCGGGAGCTTCAAGACTTTGTGAACTTTCTTCTAAATTCCAATGAAGGGAGCCACTATTTGTTGTAGAAGTGTCATCTCAATATATAATTGTGCCATGGCATCCTCCATTACCCTGAGTTCCTCCTAAATGGCTAAATTTCATTCTACTATGTTGAAGCTTTGCGAAGATAATCGTTGATTTTCTGCAGCAAGGTATTCTACTTGTTGCTTCACTGCAACTAACTCTCATCTCAATCATGTAATGTTGTAGCAAAAGCAACACTTACTGCCATGATTTCCCTCGGATTCCTTCTTGTATTGGAAGTTATCACCTTCTTTGTAGATACTAAAACTGGGTTCTGAGGATCATTTGAGAAGTATATTCATCTTCTCTACACGATCCTATTCTCATGTTGATCAAATGTGACATTGCACACATCTATGACTCTATTCTCAGGTGGAGGTGTGATTCCCATTTCTCCAAATGGAAGATTGCCACCAATGAGTGGGGATTGTTATAGAGAACCTAGTTCATAATCTATGGGTTGGATGGTATCCTCTTCTTCCAAATCTTCCTCTATCTCCTGAGTCAATTGTTCTTCTTCCAGTCTCTATGCTTCTTCTTCCTCCTGGGAATGCCTTTATCGCTCCTCTTCTATTCTTCTCCTTTCTTCTTCTTCTTCATGTTGCTTCCTAAGCAACTCATCTTGATTCCTCTTCTCCTCTTATTCATCTTCTCTCCTCTCTTGTTCTTCTTAAATAGCTCCTGTGTTCAACAGATCAACTTTACATTTCCTATTACTTTCTCTGATCAAATCACACATGATCCTTTTAATAGAAGCTACACTCTTTTCTTGAGGATTTATCTATTCTGACTCCTGCTCATGCATATCTTGAGATGGTGGATCTTGGGGTGAACTGGTCTCCATCCCTGGATGTATCTTTATAACTACATGAGTTATTCACCTTCTCATCTTCTATTGTAGACATTGATTAACATCCCCATTTAAATTGATCCTTTCACAATGATGCTTGCACACTCTCTTGGGATTATATCCATGAAAGTATTTAGTTACGAAGTCCAAGAGATCCAACTCTTGTATTTCTATATTTTTTGCCTTGTGGATCTTTAGCTTGTACAGTTCGATCCTCAAATGCAAGGTGGGCCAAGGGGTTTTCTTCCTCGTATGAAGGACTATTGATAATTCCTTGTCCGACTGATATGCTACTTCCTGCCTGAACACCTTATTGGTCACATATCGTGGCATGAGATGAGGGGAAATCTGACATCCAAAACATTGAATGCATGTGTCCTTAGGCATTGCAAACCAATCTACGATACCCTACTGTGACTCCTTCATGTGATTGGTCATGCAAGGAGGATCGATCTCAAATATCATATGTAATATAATTGCAAAGCAATGCTCAACCAATATGACATATGCAACTCTAAAGCTTTACTCTGACAAGACTTTGTAGTGGAAATAAACTAGGAACTTGTTCTGATGGGTCCAATTCCAGTACATTTCTAGGAAAGAATATTGTGCACAGATTGCATATAAAAGAAATGCAGACATATAGAATTACAGTGCTTGATTTTCCCTGAAAGATGATTTTTCTTGCCCCACATGACACAAAAAATAAAATGAAAATACATCTACCTAATTGAAAGCTTTACCACAAGTAACCACCATATGAAGTATATATATCTGATTTTCCTCAAACATCTCAGCGTTCTTCCACCCATGAAACTGAAAACACATGGAAATAAGATACTAATATGCATCTCTGGGGATTGGGCTTAGATAAACTATAGATGGGTGTTGTTGAAACTTAGCAGGCTCTCGACACCAAGATTTGATGATGTCACTTGTGTGGTCGACCCATTTGATGTAAAAGTCATTATTTTCATATTTTGTGGGCTTAAGCATCTTGTAGTAAGTCTGCATGTCTTCTCCACAATAGGTGGCAATTTGACCACTTCTTTCACTACCAAGCACACTATGGGAGTCATCCATGTCTGTAATAATTCACTCAATCACTTCTGCACAGGGGATGACTGGGACTCTGCATGTGATCCTATGCATCCTGGAATGCTTAATATTGATATATAATTCCAGGTCTTCCAAGTTTTGAGGAAACTTCTTCTGCATGAATGTGTCTTTTATGCCTCTCCATGTGACCTCTATAGACTTATCAATGAAGCACTATGTGTCTGCATAGATGGAAATGGTTGGATTTTTCACTTAAACTGCTTCCTCAATGCTTGCTTCTACGGCTTCTTTGAAGGCCACTGTAAGTGTAGTAGGAGGCATTGCTCCAACAATTGATGAAAGAGTAACAATACTTGTATTTTGAACACATGTTTGTGGAAGCACACTCATGATGACAAGATTAGTTTTATGAAATATTATAACTATTGTAATAATATCTTAACAAGCTATATTCAAAGAAGCATGCATAAGAAAATAGGCATGCAAACAAGGAGGGCACACATTCAAAGCAAGAAGGGGGTTCAAGGGTCATATAAGGCTTTGGAGTGTGCTCATGTGCTCGAACAAGGGAAGGAAAACATCAAGGGCATAAGGGTGCACTTTGAAGAGATGGAGTGAGTCTTCAGGCCTTCAGGTCTTCATGGTGTGCTCATGTGCTCAAGGAAACAGAGAGGGTGCACTGGTGCAATCTAAAAGGATGAAGGAAAAGCATTCAAGTCTTTTTGGTGTGCTCATGATATCAAGGACAAGGAGAGTGAACTGGTTCATGTCAAAGGGAAAAAATTCAAGCCTTTGGGGTGCACTCATGTCCTCAAGGAGGGTGCAATTCTTCGTGACGAAGGAGTGCACTCAAGAGGAAAACTAGTCTATTTTGGGCACATTTGTTAGGTTTGATCGGGCTTTGGGTTCCAAAAGTGTGCTTTGCCTTAGAATGGCTCATGAAAATGTCTAGCAACAATATTTTAGGATAGAAATGAGAAGAGGAAAGATCTACAAGCTTTTATGGATGTTGTTGCAATCATGGTTAGAATGTGAAGGGTCAAGGAACATGTAGAGTTTTTTCCCGCGACAACATATTAACACTTCTAGTGGTAAGATTGAATGTAAATTCTAGTAAATAAACTAAAAATCAAAGAAACACCATCAAGGAAAGCAAGATCGACAGTGAGATCATGAAAGGCAATCAATAGATTTAACATGCAAAAATTACTTGTGATGCAAATCAATGAAGAGTTTCTTGATCCATAGATGTGCACCCAACCCAAATGAGAATGATTAGGTGGGTTAATTTTAAAGACATTACATGAAAAGTTGTCTCATACATGATCGCCACTTACCAACAAGTGAACGAGTTAGTTGAGAGAAGTAAAGAAGGCTCCTATTTTCTAGGAGGGTGCCCACATGCAACAAGGAGGTTCATACATGCAGTCTAGAAGGGTGCATGTCTTCAGCGCAAAGGAATGCGGTCAAGGAGGGTGCACATGCTAAGCATGAAGTAGTGCGCTCAACACAAGAGCATGTCTTCATGATCTTGAAGTGCACTTTTGCCTTTAAGGGTGATTTTCTTTCTTTTGTTTTCTTTTGTGTGCTTTTCATATGCTT
This sequence comes from Pinus tabuliformis, assembly GCA_031772625.1. NCBI lineage: Eukaryota > Viridiplantae > Streptophyta > Pinopsida > Pinales > Pinaceae > Pinus > Pinus tabuliformis. The sequence goes on from CM062818.1 coordinate 1,084,863,703, forward strand.
TTCGAGTGTGTGTATGGCGAAAAGGCTAGTTTCTAAATCAAGAAAAGATATGAGTTCATCTAACCATGGGTAAGATAACAATAACATTTCTAAAGGTTAAATGACGACACTTAGGAGACATTGACTTAAGAGAATGTGACACTAGGATAAAACATAAAAATAACAAAACAAATCACATAATGACACTAAGAGACTTAAAACGAAAGTTGATATAGGCTCCAAAATAAACTTAAACAAAAAGTTTAGAGAATCATTGTTGCAAACAAAACAATATCATAATTAATGATAAATTATCATATAACTAAACTAAAAATCATTCACCAAAATCGATTCCTCTAATTGTATTCACATACAAAATTCCTATCAAACTATGAAATTATTATTGTTCATTTCCTATAATCATAGTACTTTCATCCATATAGTTTTATCATTAAATATTTGATATGTTGCATGCTACCTAGGAAATTACAACTAAATATCTTTTAATAATTTTCTATAGCAATATATATTCCATTAATTGCACCTTTATTATCGACATACTGAGATATATTTGTCATAATTTCACCTTTATTACAAATATACTTAAGAGATATTTGTTATCTACATGGATGTAAGTGTATAACAATCAACTTGATTCCTCAAGCAAGACCAAGAAATAATACTTTTTTCCTACAAACCTTTAAAAACTGTTTACATGTTATTGTAAAAAGGTAGTAGTCACATGACCTACTTGCAAACTCCACAGTAAAATCTGCACATAAGATTCCTTAAGGACATTGGTAAGCACTCACTACTATGGCCACTACAGGGTGAGAGTTTATGTACAATAAAAAAAAATTAATTAGAAATTTTGAATGCATTTAGCAAGGTTGGTTTTCTATTATAAAGAAAATTATCTTTAATAGTCCTCATAAATAATACTTCTAATAAATAATACTTTTAAGGGTTTTATTCATTCACGTATAGGAGAATCAATTATCATTTTGGAAAGGAAACTTATAGGATTGATATCAAAAGTAAAAAGGTCTTAAATTCAAGAAAAAAAAAAAAAACTCTTAATTGAAGGCTAAAGAACTTTCCCTTGTTTTAGATTCTTGCTCCAAAGATTTTCTTCAAAGTATTTTCTTCAAACCTCCCAAAACCTCCCATCGTGTCACCAAGTTCACCCCACTAGTTTATATATCCACAATACTATATTTTAAGAATATTATTATTCCCTTTGAAATTTTGAGTAAAACATGAAAGAGTGTACAAACAAAAAAAATTGTGATAGAAATTTCTCCAACTAAAAGATTGCACAACTCTAAAATAGAAAATAAAAATGAAATATCCATCTTAATAAGAATAAAGTAGTTAAATCTCATTAGCAGAATTAGATTTTGAGATTTGTATTATGTAAGGTGACGAAGGTACAAGACTCATGGAAGTCATGAGAAGACACTAAATAAAAATCCAACCAAGTTGAGAGTCGGTGTGGCCTAGGTTATATATAGTACTTTGGTGGCTTTGATGGCTTTGATGTCCCTAGGTTATGATTTCTCGTACTAAAAGCTAGTCCTGCAAGCCACAGGCATGCTAGTAAAAAAATAGGAAGCAAAGTTTTGATCAAGGATTTGTCACTAAACCTTATTTCACTAACTCTTCTTTTAAATTCATATATTATCTCGACCATCTAACCATAGGGTGCATCTCATGACCGCCCATCATCTTATTTTATAGTGCTTGTTCATAGTGATGCACGTTACTCAAGCATAATTCATAAGTTTTAATTATATAACATATGTATTATTCACCCACCTCCTAATCACACTTTTCTCATTATTTTACTCATCTTATTTGCAGCTAGTTTTCCTTTATATCTTTAAGATTACATGTGTGTGTGCATGTCACAAAGGCTTCACCTTGTTGACAATATCTTATCACATTCATTCAAAAATGGGGTTTTAAAATTGTCAAAAATAAACTAAATATATTGTAGGTATTTGGATAAGATGTGGGATACCAAGGAGTTTATAGGTATTGGGTGGTGTACTAAGGGATATCTATTAAAAATAAAAGTTTCTTTTATTTGACAAATATATTGGGAGAATGGTTCAAACCCCATGATTCATATAATATTAGATTTTAAATTTAAATATAATATTTTAAATATAAATTGAGTGTTTCCTTCATTTTGGTTTTCTAATTTGCAATTATTTTACTTTTCTTACTTTCAAATTTTGTACCTTTAAATCCAAATCTTTTTTACATAAATATATTTCTATTTAAATGAGTATATATCAATATATATGAATAATAATGTCATTTACATGCATTTATATCCTTATATAAAATTATTTCTTAATGTCATGCATGTGATGTATGCATATATTTTATGATGGATAATTCTAAGTGCCATAGAGGGTAAGACCATGTTTGCTCCAACCCTTGTACACGTATATCTAAGTGCCATAGAGGGTAAGACCATGTTTGCTCCAACCCTTGTACACGTATATCTACATGAGGGGGAAATGATGATGTATGAGTGAAGTCATGCTTGTTCCTTCTATTTTATGATTGGTTAGGTAATTGTCATCCACTAAGGAATATTGACTTTTTGCGCCCTTATTCTCTAACCTTTTGCTCATGGCTTGGCCTCATAGCATCACGTGACCTCATAAGTGAGGACAAGTTTTCTCCTCCCTTTCTCCATATAGAGGTATTTTCTAATAGGTAGGAATAACTTGCAACTTTTGCTATAGCACACATCTAATTCCTTCTTTATCAAATGTTTACCAATGTATAGTCCAAGTTGCAATACTAACCCTTCTTCCTACACACACCCAAGAAAATTGCCTAAATAATAATAGAAATATAATATATTTCATTATAGTATTTAAGTTAAGGTATTCAATCTCATAACCCCAACTTGGTTCTAAATATATTGGTGACTCTTAGAGTTCACATGCTTATGACTCTTACTAATCATAGTTTGTAAATCATTATTATCATCTTAATATATAATATAATTCAATTAATCATATAGTCATTATTATAAAAAACTAATAAGTCTATACCTAAACTTGCATCCATTAAAGAGTGCCTAAATATTCATATAAATAAATAATAAGTTAAAATAATAAGTCTAATAAAAATGAGACATTATATGCTAATGGAGAATAAAATAGTATAATTTTTTCTTTGAGAAAGAGTTCTCTACTAATGGTTGCTCAAATCATCTTTGGTACATTTGGTGAAAAGCATTTATTTTGCTAGTGTTATAAACTGTGGCTAGATACATGTACTCTCTTCCTAAAAAGGTATATGGAAACACTTAGGCTTGAAATATAACTACCTATGAAAGGTAAATTGTTAATGAATCTTGAGTTTATAAAACAAATGTATTTACATATTTTGCTTATTTAGAATGGTGATTGGAGTAATAATAATAAGAGGAGAAAAACTTAGAAACAAACAAGAAAAGAACTTAACTTGGGTGACAAACAATTTAAGTGAGTCTCATCTTAAAAAATTACAAACTTACGTCTTAAAAAATTAAAATTATATCATAAATATATTATTAAATAGACCAACAAACACAACGGGAAAAACCAATTTATAAATTAGGGTCTACCACTAAATAATTTGAAACATTCTTGCTGGAAATTTCTGGTAATTTCAAACAAAAATGAACAGAGAAACAATGCTCTGTTTCTATCCCAGGAAACTAAAAATTATGTGCTGAAGAACAAAGTTTCGCACACCAAAATAAACACTCTGTTTTCATTAATCAAACCACTGTAATTACAATTTTCTTCCTCTGCCAGAGGGATTTACACAATAAAATCCACACAAAAAAAAAATTACTCTGTCTCTCCAAGAAATTTTACACTGTTGTGTAAAAATTTTCTTTACATTTACTGCAAAAAGAAATCTTCCTTTTCATTTACTCTGCTGCATACTGTGTATTTCATTACACATTACATATTCAACAACAAAAAAAACATTCATTCGACAAGATTCACATTGCATATGCAATAACCAAAGAAAAATTACATTTAACCTGCTGAAAAATTCTCCATTTTTTCTTCTTCTTCGTAGTGCTGTGTGTTTCATTGGAAATACAAAAATGAACAAAAAAAAACATTACACATATTGTTTGACTTTTTCCCATACTTCCGTGGTAAAAAAAACAATAAAATTAAAACGTTTTACCAACATTCACCTATCACATTAAATTACATTTATTTCTTTTACGGAGAAACTGGAAGTCAAAACATAACTTTCACTTCACGTTAAGAAATAAATGCTGCAGGTCTGATCCTGTGCATCAACCGTTGATCTGCCCTCAAAAGATCAGACGGCTGTCATTAATTCCTCGGGAGCCTCTTTTAATCGAACTTTACGTTCCAGGGAATGAGTGGTTTTGGAACCGTACTGTGGACATGCATCGGCATATCGCGCTGATCGGAGCCCCTTTGGAAAATACCACGCTGCTTGAAAGGTGGTGCGGGGAAAACTGTTGGTGGTTTTGCAGTCGCCATTTACTGGCGGCCTCTAGCAACGCACAGTTGAAATTATATTTCAACACTCCCCTTTACTTTCAACTGCTAGGTTATCAGTCATACCCAGACATTTCCTTAAAAATTCAAAACATTTCTGTCCCAAAGGTTTGGTTAGAATGTCTGCAACCTACTCCTGAGTCCTGCAATGTTTTAAGACAATTTCTCCATTATTTACCAATTCCCTAAAGTAGTGAAACTTTTTGTCAATGTGCTTCGTTCTCTTATGAAACACATAATTCTTGGATAGTGCAATAGCTGAGCTATTGTCAAAAAAAATCACAGTTCATTTTACTTGCTCTTGGCATAAACTTCTTAACATCCTTTTCATCCAAAGTGTTTGACATGCTGCTGCTGTAGCTGCCACATATTCTGCCTCTGCTGTAGATAATGCTACAATAAGTTGTTTTTTAGAAGCCCATGAAATAGCTCCTGAACCCATGTGAAAAACATAACCGGATGTGCTTTTCCTCATCTACACTTCCAGCCCAATCACTATCAGTGTATCAAATTAAATCTGAACATTCTGAAGTAATATATAAAATGCCAAACCTTTTAGTACCTTTAACATACCTCAGAATTCTTTTTGCTAACTACCAATGTATTTCTTTTGGCCTCTCCATGAATCTAGAAATTAAACTAACAGCAAACATTATATCTGGCCTAGTTGCAGTCAAATACATGAGGCTGCAAACTATGCTCTTGTACAAACTAGGATCAAAATCCTTGCTACTGTCCTCTTTGCTGAGTTTTAATCCCATCACTGTGGGAGTGATTGCTGCCTTGTTATCCTGCATGTTAAATCTTTTCAACACTTCATTAACATATTTCTCCCGTGAGATAAAAATCCCATTTTCATTTTGATCTACTTCTATTCCTAAGAAGTATCTTAGCAAACCCATGTCAGTCATTTCAAATTCTTCTTTCATGACTGTTTTGAAATTTTCAATAAGGTAGATATCATTACCTGTGAAAATAACATCATCAACATATAACACAACAATTAGAATTTTACCATCCTTTTCTTTGATGTAGAGGGTGGGTTCTCCCTCACACTTTGCAAATTAATTTTCCAATAGATAGGAATCTATCCTACTGTACCATGCTCTTAGCGCTTGCTTCATCCTATAAAGAGCTTTCTTCAATCTGCATACTTTGTGCTCTTGGCCTTTCTTTTGATAGCCTAGAGGTTGTTCAATGTAAACCTCTTCCATTAACACTCCATTTAGGAATGCTGACTTAACGTCCATTTGGTAAACTTTCCACTTGTTTTGTGCTGCTATGGACAACACTGCTCTCACGGTTTCCATTTTTGCAACCGGTGCAAAAGTTTCCTCATAGTCTCTCCCATACTGGTGCTTATATCCTTTGACAACCAGCCTTGCCTTGTGTCTGTCTATTTTGCCTTCAGCATTACTCTTAGTCTTGTAGACCCATTTATCTCCAATGACTTCTTTTTTTTTTGGTAGTTTAATCAAATCACATGTCTTGTTCTTTCTATGGCATTGATCTCCTCATCCATAGCTTCTATACATTTCCTATCCTTAATAGCATCTTCGAAATGAATAGGGTCATCAACATGACAATATAAAGCAAACAAAGAATTCATACCTTCATCATAAATGTCACTTAAATTTCTGAAATTCTTACCTCTTTCGTTTGGTGTACAAGTGCTTGAAGAAGCACTTGAATTTCCTCCTTGTGATGTGCTTGGAGAAGCACTCTCATTTCTCCTCAAGGGTGTCCCTTGCTGTCTTTGTGTTGGTGCTGCTGTTTGGGGATGTATTTCAGCCATCTCCTCATCATCTTCATCATGTGACAAACAGTTTTTAACATTCACTATTTTCTCTATGCTTCCATCCCAACCTTCCTCTTCAATGAATTGAACATCTCTGCTCACAAAAAACTTATTGGTAGATGGGATATACAGCCTGTAAGCTTTGGATTCCTCACTGTATCCAATGAAAATACATTTCTCCACTTTGTTTTCCAACTTCTTCCCTAGTTGATATGGAATGTGTGCATAAGACACACATTCAAAAACTTTCATGTGGGTGACTCCTTGCTTTCTCCCACTCCATGCTTCTTCCGGCACTCTGTTCATGACTTCTTTTGTAGGAAACCTATTCAAAATATATACTGCACAATGTACAACTTCAGCCCAATAATCATCTGGCAAATGATTTCCTTTAACATACTCTTCGCCATATCCATGATGGTCCTATTCTTTCTTTCAGCTACTCCATTTTGATGCGGGGTGTACCTAGCTATAAATTTCTTATGAATTCCATTTTCTCTACAAAACCGTATGAATTCCTTGGAGATATACTCACCTCCTCTATTAGTTCTTAGAACCTTGATATGCATCCCACTTTGATTTTCTACAAGTGCTTTGAAATTGCGAAATTTTTCAAACACTTCACTTTTGTTCTTCAAGAAATAAACCCAAGTCTTTTTGGTGAAATCATCAATGAATGTTAGAAAACATTGGCTGTCTGCTAGTGATGGAGTTTGCATCGGTCCACATAAGTCTGAGTGGACAATCTCTAAGGGTGCTTTTGTCCTTATGCTTTTCCCTGATGGAAAACTTTCTCTGTGTTGTTTCCCCAAGATGCGACCTTCACAAAGGCTGTCTGGTTTCTATATCAATGGTAATCCTCTTACCATTCCTTTTCTACTCAACAAGTTAAGACCTCCAAAGTTGAGATGTCCAAATCTCAAGTGCCACAACCAATTTTCATCCTTTGGTTCGCTTTGGAAAGCCTCTTTAGTCACTGCTACAATTACTTCTTTATTTTTCAAATCTGCCTTCATTCTGAGAGGGAACATCATGTTCCTTGTCATCTTCACTTAAGCAATATATTGTTTGTTGGGTTTTCTATCCATGATGGTGCATACATCATTCTCAAATAAAACATTGTAACCTTTTTGAACAAGCTGTCCAATACTTAAGAGGTTACATTTCATTCCAGGAACATAATAAACATCTGCTATGGTTTTCTTTTCACCTTTCTTTGTTAAGACTTTTACTTCTCCTTTTCCCATAACAGAAACTTTATTATCAGTCCCTAATGTGACTTGTGACTTCACACTTTGATTTAACATGGAAAACAGGGCTATGTTTCATGTCATATGGTTGCTGCAACCGGAGTCTAGGAACCATACATCTTCACTCTTTTCTTCAACAATATTACAAGCAAAAAACAATTTTTTTTGGCTGATACTTTCTCTAGTGAAATTTGTACTAGATCTACTACTCATATCATGCTACTTCTTCCTACATTCATTTGCATAATGCCCATATTTTTTACAATAATAACATTGGAGATTGGATTTTTCATACCTTTTTCCTTGAGCATGATGTTGTCCACTTTGTTGGCTGCTGCCTTGGCCTTGGTTCTGATTATGATTGTTGCCTCTTCCTTGAGCATTTGTTGGACTATTTCTTCCACCTCTGTTTTGGCTTCTGCCTCTTCCTCTCTTGTTTCCTCTGCCTTGACCTCTTCCTCTTCCAAAGGACATTTGGGTCTTGAAGGCATGTTCTAGAGATGAATTTTCATTCCTACTCAATCTCTGCTCATGTGTTATCAGTGATGCATTTAGTTCATCAACTGTGAAGTTTGTGAGATCCTTTGTTTCTTCTATGGTGGTGACAATCACATCGAACTTTGAGCGTAGGACCCTCAATAGTTTCTCCACAATCCTCCTTTTTTCAAGAGTTTCTCCATGAGACCTTATCTGTGTGACCAGACCAATCACATGTGTGAAGAATGAGTCAATATTATCTGACTCCTTCATGCATAATTTCTCAAAATCTCTCCTCAACAACTGTAGTTTTGTTATCTTCACTTTCTCCATGCCTTGATAGGTTGTCTTGAGATTTTGCCATGCTTCTTTGGATGTCTTGGCTGCTACTATCCTTCGAATCACACTCTCATGCACTGCTTGATACAAACATAAGAGAACTTTAGAATCCTTCTTCTTATAGCTCTTCAACAGATCTTTCTCTGCCTGTGTCAAGTTATTAAAATCTTCTTCATCTGCTGGTTCTTCAAATCCATCATCAACAAATTCCCATAAATCTTGTGAGGCAAGCAGGGCTCTCATGGTTACTGCCCAATAGTCATAGTTTTTCACATTAAACTGTGGGAGCTGAGTATTAAAGATACCCATGCTAGTGTTGGTGCTGGAGCCAGACATTCTTGCACTCTTAACTATGTTTCAAAATACAGTCAAGTATTTAAATATCTGGCTTGAGAAATACCTTTGAATCTTTCTTGACTGAGACTTCACTCTGCTGGAGAAGCTGCTGCAGCAAAATGAACCTTCCTTCAGCTTCTTTGACACCTTCAAAGAGCCTGAACAAGCTCTGATACCATGTTGGAAATTTCTGGTAATTTCAAACAAAAATGAACAGAGAAACAATGCTTTGTTTCTATCCCAGGAAACTAAAAATTATGTGCTGAAGAATAGAGTTTCACACACCAAAATAAACACTCTGTATTCATTAATCATACCACTGCAGTTACAAATTTCTTCCTCTGCCAGAGGGATTTACACAATAACATCCACACAAAAAAATTTACACTCTCTCCAGGAAATTTTACACTGCTGTGTAAAAATTTTCTTTACATTTACTGCAAAAAAAAAATCTTCCTTTTTCATTTACTCTGCTGCATACTGCGTATTGCATTACGCATTACATATTCAACAACAAAAAAACATTCATTCGCACTGCTGCGAGCTTCACATTGCATATGCAATAACAAAAGAAAAATTACATTTAACCTGGTGAAAAATTCTCCCTTTTTTCTTCTTCTTAGCACTGCTGTGCTTTTCATTACAAATACAAAAATAACCAAAAAAACATTACATATATTGTTTGACTTTTGCCCATACTTCAGTGCTAAAAAAACAATAAAATTAAAACGTTTTACCAACATTCACCTATCACATTAAATTACATTTATTTCTTTTATGGAGAAACTGGCGGTCAAAACATAACTTTCACTTCACGTTAAGAAATCAATCAACCGTTGATCTGCACTCAAAAGATCGGACAGATGTCATTAATTCCCCGAGAGCCCCTTTTAATCGAACTTTACGTTCCAGGGAATGAGTGGTTTTGGAACCGTACTGTGGACACGCGTCGGCATATTGCACTGATTGGAGCCCCTTCGGAAAATACCACGCTGCTTGAAAAGTGGTGCGGGAAAAACTATTGGTGGTTTTGCAGTCGCCGTTTATTGGCGGCTTCCGGCGACGCGCAGTTGCAAGTATATTTTAATACATCATGGAATTAATTACGTAAGTATTAACTAAACATATTTTTATGACGTTATAGATTTAATAACAATTATTGAATTTAGTATCGAAATATATCCATCTATATATCCAAACTTTTCTGAGGAATATCTAAGTCATTGACCAACTAGGAGATTTTTGTTTCACCAAAAGAAATTTGTTTTTAAAACTTGACTCGCGACCTCATTCACCCTAAAATGTTAGGGCAATTGTGAATGTCCTAAGATCCATTGCCTCATTGCGTGAGTGGTGACTGATAAAAGAAAGAGCTGGGGTGTCAGTATCCATGAACATGCCATTTTAAGAAAACCACAGTCCAAAAAACCCATACAGCTCGTCTAACTACTAATTCTAAAGATAGAATTTCGGAGCTGTTAGTTGGAGGAATCGTTGTTCAACAATCGGATGTATCCACCAATTCTACCGTAACGGTTATTGATGCCAACGTTTCCTCCACTTTTCTTCCATTACTTGCCATATCTTTCTTTCACTCTATCTATCAGATAACAATACTAAAATCATTACCTTCCACTATAAATACCGGGGAGGGCGAGACCTAGTTCGAACAAAGAAACAATTGTAGCAGAGCATTTTGTGATTGAAGCTACAATGGAGAGGCTTGTGATTGAGGCACTAAGTACATGTTTGATGGCAATCACGATGGTGGTGACGTTAATTGCTGTGCCAGGTGCAGCAGGAAGAGAGATAAAGCCTGTATCCTTTATTTTCGGGGACTCTTTATCAGAGGTTGGAAACAACAATCACCTGTCGCGGAGTCTCGCGAAGTCCAATTATCCATGGTATGGAATTGATTTTGGTAACGGATTGCCCACAGGAAGATACACCAATGGCCGAACCATTTTTGTTATAGTTGGTATTTCTTACTTACCCTTTCACAATTCAACTTGTTTCACCTTGTGAATATTTATTTGTATATTGGGAATTTTCGAGGTATTGAACCCTTTCACAATTCAACTTGTTTCACCTTGTGAATATTTATTTATATATTGGGCATTTTCGAGGTATTGATTTGATTGGGTGTTGCTAATATTGCAGCTGATAAAACAGGTTTGCCAATCCCGGAGCCGATCCTGGATCCATCCACTGATGACAACACCGTGTTGAAACAACGTGTCAACTACGCTTCGGGTGGCGGAGGCATTCTTAACGAAACATGATATCTTTTTTAATAACGACTCAATACTCGTTTCTCTGGTTTTTCCTTTTTGGTGTTAATTTCATTTTCTCAACTATTAACCCTAAAACATACTTGAGCATTTAAATTATGGAAAGTTTACCACTCAAACATTTGCTTCTCTACTAAACTCCAATTTTTACGGTGTCTTCCCTGATCCTTTTCTCTATGCAGTTCTGTATGCCCATCTTGTAAAATGCAGTGTATTTTCTCAATTTGTCCTTACGTCACATACATTGGTTAGTAATGATACTAGTATCTTATTGGTGCTTTCTGCTGGCCCAGCGCCTGATTTTAAACAATTTTGCTCCGGAAAAGTACTGGAAAACTTTTTTTAAAAAAGCGGTAGAATTGCGTGAAAAGTTATGAAAATTCTGGTTATATTTAGAGAAACTCAGGCAAGGATTTTTGTAAACCAAAATTATAATTGTTAAACTTCAAAATTTTATGTCCTAGACGTTTTTGATGGCGCTAAATCTATTTCCACCATCAAAAACAAGATTCAAACACTGTCTCTACAAAAAATTTTGAACTTACCCAAGGCCACTTTTAGTCGTCTTGGGAATTCCTCCGTCTAAGACGACTCCTTCAAAAAATCTAATAAAAATACTCTCTCTTTTGAAAAAACATTATTTAATAACTCCATTTAAATTAATTTTATTTTATAAACTTAAAAATATACAAAAATTACTTGTTAATTTTATTATATAAAATTATTAAATATATTCAACATTTGAATATAATAATTATATATTATTTTCAAAAATTACTTTTTAATTTTATTATATAAAAGTATGAAATATATTTTTTTAATATTTTTATCATTTAAATATAAATATTATTTATTTATTTATTGTTATAAATAAATTAAGTTCACTTTCTTAATCTCACTTTTTAACCCTATCACACAAATTTTGACTAATTTTTGAATCCAAATATTATGGATTCTTAGCTCAAACCTATGCAACCTCATTATGAAATTACAACATTAATAACAATGTGTGGTTTGTAAACAACCTCTACTATCTAGTACTATTTATTATAATTTATATTTTAAAAAATAATAATATTGAATTATTTTAATTAATTTTATAGATGCATTTTTTTTTAAATAGGATTTTCATTATTTTAATTTAATTATCAACTATTATTAAGTGGATTATAGAGAATTAATTTCTATATAATATTTTAAAATATTCTTAATAATATATAGTAGTACAATCATATTAAAAATATTAATGTGGGTGAATTTGTTACGAAGACACATATTTAGCTGATTAACCATGTACAAAAAGATTTTGGGTCAACTTTTAGTTGAGAACAAAAGAATTACACATCTTATTGTAAAATGGATCATTTCGCTAGATAAAATGTGCTTATATATTAATTTCCTCATCTAATTAGAGTATGAACTTATTATACTTGGAATAGTCTCAGATCCGTAGGAAATTGGTGGGTGGGAGCCATGTGGCACTAATATAATTTAACTTGAGAAAAAAAAAAGAAGCACAAATATAATTTAACTTGAGAAAAAAAAAATTACACATCTTATTGTAAAATGGACCATTTTGCTAAATAGCATTTTCTTATATATTAACTTCCCCATCTAATTAGAATATGAACATATTAGAATTGGAATAATCATTAAGACTAACCATATATTGAGCATATTCCCTTGAGAACAACAATGCAAAATTTCAACTAACATCCAAATGATCATAAATATCTTTCAAACTTCTGATATTTCTCTTACCATTGCTTGATTCATCACCTGAATGATTGTTGGGAGAATCTCAATCTGTTGATCTACTTAAAGATCCATGTTGTTCAGAAAATCTTGGAGTCCTTGCTGGCGTGACTCTGTTTGGTGTCTTCGCTTTTGATCCCTACAACTCATTTTCTGCTACATCATCTTCTTCCATCAGTGGCACTTGTGCATCAACTCTTTTGTCTACAGTTCCATTCCATGACTCTTGGTCTTGAAACAAAACATCTCTTCTAATTATGGTAGTCTTGGTGACAGGATTATACAATTTATAAGATTTTGATTGCTCACTATAACTAGTAAATATGAATTTTTCACTTTTATCATCCAATTTTCCTCTTTGCTCCTTAGTCGAATGTGCATAAGCTACACATCTAAATACTCTGAGATGAGATATGCTGCAAGACATACCTGACCAATACTGTGACGACCTGCGGCTCTGCACGGGCATGCGGTGTGGCGACCTGCGGCTCTGTCCGGGCGCGCGCCCCTCCAGCACTTGAAAACAGCAAGCATAAGGACGAGCGAACCATGGAAAGCAATGGTGAAAATGCGCAAGTAATGGGGAGCTCGTCCATCTTATAAGGCAGCTTGCCTTATGATTTGGGCCGACCATTAGAATAAAACATTGTTGGGTGGGCCGACAATGGATTAGGATGAATGGTGGCGAATTATCATACTTTACAGCGTCAGCCGAAGAGAGATACGCTCACCTTGAAGGCGTATAAGTTAGGCGACCTGCGATTCATTTGGGCCATCACTCAATCAGCCATACATCGCTCTCAACGCACAAGGAACAGTGCGCATTTGGAGAAAGGTGCAGTCGATCGAGGAGATTGTGGATGAGCCCGCCGAGCCGGGCAAAGGCAAACAGGTTCGGGTATTGGTTTCCGGCGATGCGCCCGGTGCCGCAGCTGTAGCACTGGTGACCGGGTTGGAGTCGGGTCCGAGTCGTGCACGGTGTGCCCACCCGCCCAACGCTGGGTCGGTGTAAACACGGGGTGAACTCCGGGTATGTTGGCAGTGGGCCGAGGTGCGCTCGTCCAACGTCGGGCTCGCTTGTATGTTACCGGTTTGCACTTGATCTCGGGTTAAGGCGGAGGCGAGGTCGTGCACAAGGTGCGCCCGCCCGCCCAAATGCCAGACTTGTGTATTAATCTGTTGTATATTGTATATTGAATTTTAGTGGAGTCTCGGCAGACCGCCGTGCGGGCGTGCATGGGCGGTCGCCCTCCCGATTGTAAACATTACAATATAATAAAAGAGTTTATTATCATATTGTTGTGTTGGTTCTTATTAATGTGTTGATATTATTGTTATATTATCACATATTGTGAATGATTTTCATATGTTAATATTGTAAATTCATAATGGTTATGAATTGAGAAGGCGTAGTCCGTAAGGTTTAAGCATCTTGATTACCTAGGCGGTGCCGCACCCGCCCAATTAGAAAAAAAAAAGAATTGGGGGCGTGACAGGTGGTATCAGAGCAAAGGTTGCTCGTGATGAAGAAGATATGATGAAGCCTGATCAAGCAGGGTTGCTCATGACAGGTGAAGTTGATAAGACCATGGAAAAATCATGGATGAACCGTCTGGGGTTCGTGGACTTGATGGTTCATGGCAAGACCATTCAAGCCCTGGTGGACACAGGTGCCACACATAACTTTATGACGACACGGTTAGCAAAAGAGGCTGGGCTGACGATCACCCCATCAAATATGGAGGTCAAGGCAGTGAACTCTAGAGCTAAGGTGGCGGGTTTGGTACACAATGTACCTGTGCAGATAAAAGATTGGAAGGGTCAGTTGGACTTCACGGTGATGGAGATGAATGACTTTGATATGATACTTGGGCAGGATTTCTTGAAAGGCAACAAGGCTATTGTTGTCCCTTTCTGTGATGAGGTGGTGCTGGTTGGACAGTCACAAACTTGGACTTTGCCCACTCATGGGCAAAGGAAGGAAGTCAAGGTGCAGCATGTTTCGGCACTAAGTTTGGAGAAGGCTATGAAGGACTCAAATATAGAGACATATGCGGTGATGGAGTAGGGTCGCCTGTTCCAGCCGAAATATCTGAGGTGCTTAGCAAATATGCAGATTTGATGCCTGATGAGCTTCCGAAGAAACTTCCACCAAGGCGGGCAGTGGACCACAGCATTGAGCTTGAGCCAGGGAAGCAACCCCCGGCTAAAGCACCTTATCGATTGTCAAGACCTGAGTTAGAGGAATTGAAGCGCCAGTTAAAAGAGTTAACTGAGGCAGGTTTCATTAGACCTTCAAGGTCCCCTTATGGAGCTCCAGTGTTATTCCAGCGGAAGAAGGATTCGAATGAACTACGGATGTGCTGTGACTATCGTGCACTGAATAAGCAGACCGTAAGAAATAGGTATCCTTTGTCATTGGCTGCTGATTGTTTTGACAAGCTTACGAAAGCCCGAGTGTTTTCCAAGCTGGACTTGAGGCATGGGTATTATCAGGTGCAGATAGCTGAGGGAGACGAGAAGAAGACCGTGATAGTAACAAGGTATGGTAGCTTTGAGTTCCTTGTTATGCCATTCGGGTTATGCAATGCTCCTGCTACATTTTGCACTTTGATGAATGATGTCCTACGGCCATACCTGGATTCATTCGTAGTAGTATACTTGGATGATATAGTGGTGTTCAGTGAAAACATGGAGGAGCATAAAAAACACTTGGCGATGGTATTCGAGGCACTGAGGGCGAATCAGTTGTTCTTGAAAAAGTCTAAGTGTTTGTTCGCTCAGACCGAGATTCCATTCCTTGGACATATTGTTGGCCAAGGGTACATACGGATGGAGCCAAGCAGGGTGAAGGCGATTGAGGACTGGGTTGAACCAAAGAATGTCCATGAGATGAGGGTGTTCTTGGGCATGACCAACTACCAACGGAAGTTCGTAGAGGGGTACTCCAAGGTGACATCGGCACTGACTGTTACACTAAAAAATGTCACCTTGACTACTTACAGTTAGTATGGCTCAAATCAACAGTCATGCTACCCTCTTAGGCAAGTCTCATGCCTCTGTTATCCATCTCAAACTCAAAGAAGAGAGAAAGTCTTGTAAAAACTATGTTTATCTCTGGGGTCGCAGGTTCTCTCTAGCCTTACCTGCGGGGACGCTGACCATGTTCACAAAATCTGCGTCCATGGACGCTCTGTATGTTAAGGGACAGGTGCGTCCCTCTGTAAAAGGCAAAATGCGCGAGTTTTATCTTGAAAAAGTTACTTGTGGTTACTTCTAGAACATTCTAGAGGTCGGTTTGATGAAATGGATGCGCCTCCAGTTGGTTCATGTATCTCTATTAAGGGGGAACTTATCCCATCAATAAGGGAGCTATCCCACCCAAAGAGGGGGATGATCCCATTGATAGTGGACCTGAATAACCTCTTTACAGCACTATAAATAAAGGCATTGAGCCAGAAGGAGAAGAGGTTGGAGCTATACATTTTCTTTGGGTAAATGCTGCAGGATTTAGGTCTTCCATTAGAGCCTTTGTGAGGAGAGATTGTCTTCACTTGATTCTACTTGGGAGAGGGTGAGCTTTGTCAAAGTAGAGGAAAACCCTTGATGGACCCTGGGAGGAACTTGCACAACACCAAGGCTAGGTTGTAAGAGTTTCTTTGTTTCGTTATTAATACAAACTGGTTTATTTTTCTCAATAGCTTGTGTTAATGAGTTATTTCATGTGTTCCTTGGTCTGCATGTTGAATATATGTTTTATTATATGAAATGCAAGTGCTTGGTAATTGTTTGATTGTTTGTGGTTGCAGGAATTGACTTGAAGGAGGAGCTCATCCGGATCATCAAGAACGGACTTCAACAACAGCGTTTTGGAATAAGGTAAGCCTAAACACTTGTAGTTTTCATGTTGTAAAAGGTGTATTTAGAGAAAGATCACTCCATTTTGTCTTGTTTGTCGCTAGAGAGTTTAGACTCCTAGGGAGGTCAGTTGTGTCCGCACAAACGACTTTTTCCGCCACGACAAATTGGCGACTCCGCTGGGGATCGAACCCAGAATCTCTGGTTTCGCAGACCAGAAAGATCACTCCATTTTGTCTTGTTTGTCGCTAGAGAGTTTAGACTCCTAGGGAGGTCAGTTGTGTCCGCACAAACGACTTTTTCCGCCACGACAAATTGGCGACTCCACTGGGGATTCCATTAATGAAAAGTCTTTTCCTTTATGTGAACTTTGCTTTGAGAAAATTGGTTTATTTTTCTGGTTTTGGCTCTGTGATTCTGTCTCTGGGTGGGTTAGCTTAGGATTAGTTTTATTTTGGTTTTTCTTGAGTTTTTCAGACGGACGCATCCTCTGAGTGCTGCACAGTGCGTCCCTGGACGCACTTTTGCTGTGTGCACAGAGCGGGCCCGCACCTGTGCTAACGGGTTGCCTGCGTCTTCCTGTAAAAATTTAGGAAAACTCCTTTTTTGCCTTTTTTGCTCTTAGATTTTGTTTTTTCTTAGTTTTTTCTGTCCAAATTCATTAGTCCCTTGTCCAGAATCTTCACCTAAGCTTGTTCCTGCTCTTAGCTTTCATCAATTGGGTGTTTTGAGTCTCTTTCTTGAGAAATTCTTGATTTGATTTCCTTTGATCATTACTTGGAGGTTTGTCTCAGTCTTTTCACAATTTTGCATCTTTTTGCTTTTGTTTTTGCAAAAAAATTTCCCCCTCATTCGCCGGGGGGGGCTAAATTGTGTATGAGTGTTAATCGCCTTTGAGTGTTTTTATGTTTTGATCTTTGGAACTCTCACCCAATTTTCTCGACTTGCACTTGATTGGTTCTTAGATCACATTAGAATCGTCTTGTGTCTGAGAATTCTCTTGCATAGATCACATTTGCATAATTAGAATTCTCATTTTCGGAATATGAATGAAAAATGTGCATAGATTACATTTGCATACTTTTCGAGTGAATTGTGCATAGATTACAATTGCATAGTTTACATTCTGGAAAATCAATCGTAGATTTAGATCAGTTTTCTTTGATTTGAATTTACACAAAAATAAAAATAAAAAAATTGGTTTGGAATTGATTTGCATTAGTTTTTCTTGATAAAATTAGTGCATTAGAGAATCTGTTATATTTTCTCTTAATGATCAATTTTTTGCATTGTTGGAAGTGAATGGAAACTCTCTCCTTACTTTAGTTAGGATTCATCGAATTGAAAAGATTACATTATCATATTCGATTGCATTCAGTTGAGTCGGGTCATAACACCATTGGTTTCATATCCATTTACCCATTTGAGTAATAACAGCCTTAATAACACAGCGCTTAATTAAAATTCATCTAGTAATTTTTACATTTCTAGGGCTCTGAAACACCAACATAGCTTAGGCTAGGGTCTTGGAGTAGGTGAGTACTTAACTCTCCAAGACTACAAAACCAAACAGATAGTTTATCTTGAGTAGAATAAATCCAATTGTTTCAATTGCACTCTGGGAAAGCTCCTCTTAAAGGAGAAGCACGAGCTCGTGTCCGAACCAGTGAGGGGATCATTCCCCCCTCGTTGGGAACGACGCCAGACAGTACGTATTACAAACGGTAAACCTCGGATTAACCATTGTCGAGGAGCCAGGGGTCACTTATCGGTAAACCTTGGATTGTTGTCAAGGAGCCGGTAAGGGGATTGAGCTTGCTACTCTGCCCTTGCGTGCTGTCGGAGTTTACACTGTTCCCCCAGGTGTATTTGTTACTGTTGGTGACCTTAGTGACCATAATCTTTAGGGTTCTACCGAGGTGACGGTGGAGGGAAGGTCCCACTGTACCTGGAGTAGACGTCGGTTATACTCACTTGGATTTTCCGGGGGGTTCACTTCACTTCGAGACGGTTAAAGTGGAGGAACTTGTGCCGGTCTATTCATTAAGCAGGTTGCCGGGGTAACTGTTCCACCCGCCATTTCTGTACTGAATTCTGCGAGGTTGGGCTTCATCACCAACTAGTGTTTTCGGTCCGGAGAGCTTACTGTTTGTGTGTGGTTTGACTCCTAGATTTGATAGCGCGTGTTAATTTGTTTGTTTTTACTTTTAGAGACCATAGGTGTGAATTGTGAATTTTAGTTGTTAGGTGTGAATTGTGAATTGTTAATTTTAGTTTTAAATTGTTAATAAAATTCACTGAAGTTGAATATAATGGCAAATGTTCCGGAATTTATCAACCTAGGAACCCCTCCTAACGAGAATCCTAGTACTTTTCCTTACTTTGGAAATGTTGGTCCTCCTTATATGGCTACTTTGTCATTACCTGGATTTACGATAGGTTTACCGATATGGTTATTTTCGACTTCGTTGGCCCAAAATACTCCAATTGTTCCACCTCAACCGGATGCTTCACCTCAACAGAGTTCACCATCTCAACATAACCAACCTTCTGTTGACCCTTTACCTTCTTCGCCTAATTCTTCTTCCTCCATTTCTTCCTCTTCGCCTGGTAAAAGCCTTGATGCTAGTAACCAGGAGGCTAAGAAGAAGAAGAAAGGGAAGAAGAAGAAGAAGAAGAAGAAGCAAGATAAGAAAGAAGTCAACCAACCAACCGTGGCTGTAAGTGTTAGTTGTGTTGAGGAAAATTCCGACATGCACCGTAAACCCAAATACCCTTGCAGGCTTTGTAAGGGTGACCACTTCCTTGTCAATTGTCCTGGTATTCCAAAGGTCTTGGAAGTATGGTCAGAAAAATCTCATCAACTTTCCGTTGATCCATCAACCAGTGATAGTCAGGTTCCTGGGAAAAAGGGTAAAGTTAGGTTTCCTTGTAAGTTATGCAAAGGGAGTCAGAAAACTCACATTTGCCCTCACATGGATGAAGCCTCAACATTATTGGAAAAACTTGCTGTTCCACAGCAAGAATTTCCAACTGGTTACCGTAAACTTTCTCCCAACCTACCGTCAACTGACGGAGTGATTGATCTAAATTCAAGTACAGTCGATCACACTCTTCCATTGGAGAGTGAAACTCATGTCACTCAGGTTGATGATCCATTAGTTGATCAAGTGGTCGATTCAATTTCACATTCGGTCGATCACACTCTCCTTTTCGAGAGTAAATTTCATACCGCTGATGTTCTTCTTGTTACATCGGATTCTTCTATGCCAGGGGGCATTTCACCTGTTTCTACAGAACCCCCTCCAAGTACTGAGGTCTTTTCCTTTGATTGGAATAGACTGACAGAACCTCGTCTTCCTTCCTCCATCCCTTTCCAAATCATTGTCAAGGCTGGTGGTAGGGACATACATCGTACTCAGGTAGATGAAGGTGCTTCTGTTAGTATTTTATCCTCAACTGTTTGGAAAGCTTTGGGTTCCCCTCAGCTTGCGCCTATTACGCAGAATCTGAAAGCTTTTAACAGAACCATTAGTGAACCTTTAGGGATCCTTCCTAAGTTTTCTATTACCTTGGAAGGTAAAACTGTCTGTATTGATCTTATGGTAGTTCGAGGTCCCTTGGATTTCAATTTACTCCTTGGGCGAGACTATGTTTATGCAATGAAAGCTGTCGTATCGACACTCTTTCGCGTGATGTCTTTCCCTCACGATGGCAGTATTGTGACTGTAGACCAGCTTTCGTTCCCTAGTCTTGTTTCAACTACCAATAATATGACACCCCTAAATGTTCCTGATTCTAAAGTGGTATCTACCCTGCCACGGGTTAATTATGTGGCAACTGGTCCCATGACTTCAGTTACCGATGTAAGTGAGCCTCTCACTGTTTGCTCATCTTCCTTTGATTTAGCTCCGGTAATTGACATGGAAAACTCTATGGGATTACTTGAACACGATGTTCTTATCCCTTTTGAGTCCCTTGACATGTGTTCCTTCCAAAGAAGTATTCTTCCTTCTGATGAAGACCTCTTGGAAGCCATGATCAAGGTATGTCCATTGACATGTCTTTCTTCCGGTTGGAAGCCATGATCAGTGGATACGAGGATAGTTTTTTCCTGTATCAACCTCGTTAAAAAATGAAATAGGCTGTAATGAGGATAGTTCTTTTACTGAGTCAACCTCATTAAAAAATGAATCAGGTAGATTTTAGGTTATGTAGGTAGACTGTAAAAAGTAGGGTTCCGAGGAAAGTTCCTTTTACTGTATCAACCTCGTTAAAAAATGAATCAGTTGATGAGGATAGTTCTTTTACTGTGTCAACCTCGTTAAAAAATGAATCAGTGTGTCCGAGGAAAGTTCCTTTTACTGTGTCAACCTCATTAAAAAATGAATCAGTGTGTGTGAGGAAAGTTCCTTTTACTGTGTCAACCTCATTAAAAAATGAATCAGTGTGTATGAGGACAGTTCTTTTACTGAGTCAACCTCATTAAAAAATGAATCAGCTAGTTTTTAGGTCATATAGATAGTTAGAAAGTAGGATTGTGAGGAAAGTTCCTTTTACTGTGTCAACCTCATTAAAAAATGAATCAGTGTGTGTGAGGAAAGTTCCTTTTACTGTGTCAACCTCATTAAAAAATGAATCAGTGTGTGTGAGGAAAGTTCCTTTTACTGTGTCAACCTCATTAAAAAATGAATCAGTGTGTGTGAGGACAGTTCCTGTTACTGAGTCAACCTCATTAAAAAATGAATCAGGTTTGAGGACAGTTCCTGTTACTGAGTCAACCTCGTTAAAAAATGAATCAGGTATGAGGATAGTTCTTTTCTTGTGTCAACCTCTTTAAAAATGAAACAACTCCCTTTTCAAGTTAAATATTGAAAGTAAACCTTCATTTCATCCAGCCAGTTGAATGCAATGAAGCCTGGGGGGCATGTACCTCATTTCGCATCATTATGCTGGGGGCATGCGAACTTTTTGAGCATAGTTCCTTGTCTTGTGTCAAGCTCGTTAAAAAATGAAACAAGGGTAGGTTAAGTAGGTAGATTGTAGAGCGTAGTCATGGGCATAGTTCCTTGTCTTGTGTCAAGCTCATTAAAAAATGAATCAAGGATTTTAGAGCACAGTTCCTTGTCTTGTGTCAAGCTCGTTAAAAAATGAATCAAGGTTTTTAGAGTAGAGTTTTTGTTAGGTAGATTGTAGAAAGTCGTTACGAGCATAGTTCCTTATCTTGTGTCAAGCTCGTTTAAAAAATGAAACAAGGGTTTTGAGGATAGTTCTTTTCCTGTGTCAACCTCCCTAAAAAATGAAACAACTCCCACAAGTCTTTCCAAGATCTTGAAAGTAAAGCTTCATTTCATCCACCTCATTGAATGCAATGAAGCTTGGGGGGCATGTACCTTGGTTTGCATCTTTATGCCGGGGGCATGTGAACTTGTAACAAGCATAGTTTTTCGTTTCAAGCTTGTGTAAACATGAAACCGAATCCGAGCATAGTTCTTTTCCTGTGTCAAGCTCGTTAAAAAATGAAACAAATCCTCCTCTACTTGAGTCGAGAGATTGACTAGATCTCGTAAATGTTAAGTTGTATATTTAGGTTAGTTGTTTCGGTGTTTTTCATAATTTTCTTACAGTTTTAGGTCAAAGTCTTTTAAATGATCTCGTCACTAAACCTTCATTTCATCCAAATGGTTGAATGAAATGAAGCTAGGGGGGCATGCACTCTAGCAGTTATGCTTAGGGGGCATCAAGCACAGTTTTATCTCTGTTTCAAGCTTGTGTAAAAATGAAACTACTCTGAAGCGTAGTTTTTCTCTGTTTCAAGCTTTTGTAAAAATGAAACCTATCTCGAGTCAATTTCAGTTATTTTCAAGACTCATTAAACTCATGAAAATACCGAGATTATTTTGCTATCTTTCATTCTCGTAAAACAAATGAAAATGCCGAGTTCTTTCCGTCTTTTCCTGCTCGTAAATTAAATTGAAAGTCGGCCATATGAGTACATTTTTATCCTTTTTTCGAACTCATTAAAACTTACGAAAAAGTGAAAACCATGAGTATATTTTTATCCCTTTTTCGAACTCGTTAAAACTTACGAAAAAGTGAAACCTTAGAGTCATCTTTTAAGCTCTTTTCTGACTCCTAAAACATGAAAAGATCGCCGAGCGTTTCTTTTACACTCGTTAAAACGGAATTAAAAGACGGTCCCCTTTTTAGCTCTTTTCTGACCGCAAAATCAGGAAAAGATTGCCGGGTTTTTGTCATTTCAAACTCGATAAGGAAATAAAACGACGTGTCCTTGATCGCTTTTTACTTTTCAGGTCAACGACACTATTATGAAAGTACTCCTTGGTCGCAAGATCAAGCGGTTCCCCCAGGTATTGTTTTATACTTTTTCGGGCTTGAGGGACACAAATATACGAAAAAGTTCAACGTGGAGTCTTCTTTAGTTTTTTCAGACTCTCTAAAATTGAAAAACGCCGAGTTTCTCCTATACTGGGCTCGTTAAAAACTTTTACAGTAGAGGACCTGTTCAATTACAAACAGGAACGAACCACTCCTTCCTAGGGTTCGAATTTAAACTAGGTTGGACTCATCCGAAGGATGAGCTTATAATCAAGCATATGTTATCCTCCTCAAGCTTGTTAAAAATAAAGAGGTACTTGCCAGAAATGGTGGGGGAAAAGAGAGAAGAATGAACCTGTTTGTCACCTTTTGTCTCAGAAGAAACTTTATTACCACTCTTGAACACGACACTTTTCATTCACCTGGGTTGGGAAATCTTTTACCTCACAGTTGATCAAACCACTTTGAAAGTCTTTAACCGGGTTCCGGGGATTAACTTTGAGTTATTCGTCACCAAGCCATATGTCGTGTCGTTATGTGTTCAAGAGGTCTGCAAGCAAAACTTTCATCTGCAAAATACTTGTCATCCATTTGACCATCCCTGAGTCAGTCCTTACAGCAACATTTCTTCAACTTGAACAATGATTTCGTGTTGCGGGCTTGCCCGCAACGGGTCGCTTTCTATCGACATCAGCACATTATCTAGAAAGATGACTTAGGAATCGACAGTACCTTGAAGTCTGCATGCATCAATGGCAGGTTTCTCGCCTTTGACGTCAGTTTACATCATTGACTTTCGATCAAAGGATTCCGTGAAGTGTTCGACATCAAAACATCTATTCACATTTCACGGGTTGTGCTTGGTACTTTGAGAACCATTGACATTACTGGTGGTCTCTCTCACGCTTGTTAACAGTTTACATCATCGACTGGTAATCAAGTGGTTTCTACCATGTTCAACATCGAATCATTTAATCACATGGCTAGAATCGTACCAATTCAGGAAGTAGAAGTGAAGACCCTGGATCTAGTTTCTACCATCCAGGCTGCGAGGAGTTTTGTATTCATTATCTATGTAGACTAATCATAAACAGATGGCTGCGTCCATACTGTGTCTACAAAAGTCTATTAAAATGATGTACTGCAAGATCATTCCTGTATCAGAATAGTTAGTCCATTAGTTAAAGTTTTGAATCTGAGTATGGGAATGCCTACCTCAGTGATGATATAATCTTATCCATGTATTTTGTGTTGAAAATTGCAGGTTCCAACCAGGCCATCCACAAGACAATCCTTGAAATGATAAAGCGCTTCACCCTTCCTAGAATTACAAAACCCTATTCTATTCCAGGCTTCGCACTTTAGGGGGCAATCTGTTACACTAAAAAATGTCACCTTGACTACTTACAGTTAGTATGGCTCAAATCAACAGTCATGCTACCCTCTTAGGCAAGTCTCATGCCTCTGTTATCCATCTCAAACTCAAAGAAGAGAGAAAGTCTTGTAAAAACTATGTTTATCTCTGGGGTCGCAGGTTCTCTCTAACCTTACCTGCGGGGACGCTGACCATGTTCACAAAATCTGCGTCCATGGACGCTCTGTATGTTAAGGGACAGGTGCGTCCCTCTGTAAAAGGCAAAATGCGCGAGTTTTATCTTGAAAAAGTTACTTGTGGTTACTTCTAGAACATTCTAGAGGTCGGTTTGATGAAATGGATGCGCCTCCAGTTGGTTCATGTATCTCTATTAAGGGGGAACTTATCCCATCAATAAGGGAGCTATCCCACCCAAAGAGGGGGATGATCCCATTGATAGTGGACCTGAATAACCTCTTTACAGCACTATAAATAAAGGCATTGAGCCAGAAGGAGAAGAGGTTGGAGCTATACATTTTCTTTGGGTAAATGCTGCAGGATTTAGGTCTTCCATTAGAGCCTTTGTGAGGAGAGATTGTCTTCACTTGATTCTACTTGGGAGAGGGTGAGCTTTGTCAAAGTAGAGGAAAACCCTTGATGGACCCTGGGAGGAACTTGCACAACACCAAGGCCAGGTTGTAAGAGTTTCTTTGTTTCGTTATTAATACAAACTGGTTTATTTTTCTCAATAGCTTGTGTTAATGAGTTATTTCATGTGTTCCTTGGTCTGCATGTTGAATATATGTTTTATTATATGAAATGCAAGTGCTTGGTAATTGTTTGATTGTTTGTGGTTGCAGGAATTGACTTGAAGGAGGAGCTCATCCGGATCGTCAAGAACGGACTTCAACAACAGTGTTTTGGAATAAGGTAAGCCTAAACACTTGTAGTTTTCATGTTGTAAAAGGTGTATTTAGAGAAAGATCACTCCATTTTGTCTTGTTTGTCGCTAGAGAGTTTAGACTCCTAGGGAGGTCAGTTGTGTCCGCACAAACGACTTTTTCCGCCACGACACTGACAGACTTATTGAAAAAAGACAAGAGGTGGAATTGGACGGACAAATGCCAAGAAGCATTTGATGACTTGAAGAAGAGGATGGTTACGGCACCGATACTGAAGTTGCCTGACTTCGAGAGACCGTTTGAGGTGCACACCGATGCTTCGGATTTTGCTATAGGAGGGGTTCTTATGCAGGATGGGCACCCGGTGGCATATGAGAGTCGGAAGTTGCAGGATAGAGAGCAGAGGTATCCGGTCCATGAGAAGGAGATGACTGCCATCATCCATTGTCTTCATGTGTGGAGGCATTACCTGATTGGGAAGCCGTTTGTTGTCAAGACTGACAACGTTGCAGCGAGTTATTTTGCATCACAACCGAAGCTTTCTGCAAAGCAAGCTCGGTGGCAAGACTTCTTGGCAGAATTCGACATGACTATCGAGTATAGACCGGGGAGACACAATGCGGTAGCAGATGCCCTTAGCAGGAAAGGACAACTGGCAGCATTGGAGGGAGAAGAGGACCGGGCAACTAGGGGTAGAAGTCGAGTTCAGATGTCAGAGGAGATGCGGGATAAGATCAAGGGAAGCATCGAAACCGATACTTTGGCACAGAATATAGTGAAGCAGGTAAAGGAGGGGAAGACACGGAAATTCTTCCTACGAGATGGGTTCTTGTTCTTTGGAAACCGACTCTATGTTCCAAAGTCATCTGGACTCAGGAGACACCTTTTGAGGGAGTGCCACGATTCTCCGTGGGCTGGACACCCAGGGCAGCGTCGTTCTTTGGCATTGCTGGAGAGGGGGTTCTTTTGGGAGAAGATGAGAGAGGATGTGGAGGAGTATGTACACACGTGCATCATTTGTCAGCAGGACAAATCGGATAATCAGAGATCAGGGGGACTGTTGCAGCCTTTGCCGATTCCAGAGAGGCCATGGATGAGTGTCTCAATGGACTTCATCACTCAGTTACCACAGGTTCAGGGGTATAATGGGATCATGGTTGTGGTTGACCGTTTTTCCAAGTATGTCGTCTTTGTTCCTACAAAGATACCTTGTGGAGCCGAGCGGACAGCGGAGTTGTTCTTTAAGAACATAGTGAAGTATTGGGGGATGCCGTTGAGTATTGTGTTGGATAGAGATCCACGATTTACAGGGAGATTTTGGACAACATTGTTCAAGTTGGTCGGGACAGAGTTGTTGATGAGTTCGAGTTACCATCCACAGACAGATGGACAGACCGAGAGGATCAACGCATTGCTGGAGGACTACTTGCGACATTATGTGACAGCTGATCAAAAGAATTGGCCCGAACTCTTGGATATTGCTCAGTTTAGTTACAATATTCAAAAGAGTTCTGCGACGGGGTATAGTCCATTTGAGTTGGTAAATGGACAGATACCGGCTGCACCACATACCGTAGTGACGGGAGGTTTCTTGAGGAGTCCTCATGCGAAGAGATTCATGAAGGCTTGGGAGGAGACCTTGGAGTTAGCACGATTGCGCTTGCACGATGCTGCAAGGAGGATGAAAAAGTATGCTGACCGTGGGAGATGGGAAGCACACTTTGGTGAGGGGGACATGGTGTTTCTCAGAATTACCGGGGAGCAGTTTCAACCAGCCAAAGGAACGACGAGCAAACTGACACGG
Organism: Pinus tabuliformis; assembly: GCA_031772625.1. Lineage (NCBI taxonomy): Eukaryota > Viridiplantae > Streptophyta > Pinopsida > Pinales > Pinaceae > Pinus > Pinus tabuliformis. Next base: position 1,084,890,747 of record CM062818.1, read on the forward strand.
AAGTATGAGGGACCATTCCGAGTAAAGAAGAAAGTGGGGGAAGTTGCTTACGAGCTGGAGCTTCCACACCATATGAACATGAAACACCCAGTTTTTCATGTGAGCCAGTTGAAGAGGTGTCGACTTGATTCAGACCATCCAGAGAGAGTTGAACCGACAAGAGGACCAGCTGGGATTGTGGACAGACCAGGACTAGAGTTGGAGAATATTGTGAGTCTCAGGACTACTGGTGTTGGTTGCCACCGACGACGGGAATTTCTTTGCAGATGGAAGGATGCACCGGAGGAGGAGAGCTGGGAGACGGAGGATTCACTTTGGAGATGGAGGGACAAGATTGCAAGGTATGACAGGAAATTGAGGAGGAGAGCAGGAATTGTCGGGACGACAATGACTTCTGGTGGGGGAGAATGTGACGACCTGCGGCTCTGCACGGGCGTGCGGTGTGGCGACCCGCGGCTCTGTCCGGGCGCGCGCCCCTCCAGCACTTGAAAACAGCAAAACATAAGGACGAGCGAACCATGAAAAGCGATGGTGAAAATGCGCAAGTAGTGGGGAGCTCGCCCATTTTATAAGGCAGCTTGCCTTATGATTCGGGCCGACCATTGGAATAAATCATTGTTGGATGGGCCGACGATGGATTAGGATGAATGGTGGCGAGTTATCATATTTTACAGCGTCGGCCGGAGAGAGATACGCTCACCTTGGAGGCGTATAAGTTCAGGCGACCTGCGATTCATTTGGGCCATCGCTCAATCGGTCATACATCGCTCTCAACGCACAAGGAACAGTGCGCATTCGGGGAAAGGTGCAGTCGATCGAGGAGTTGGCGGATGAGCCCGCCGAGCCGGGCAAAGGCGAGACAGGTTCGGGTGTTGGTTACCGGCGGTGCGCTCGGTGCCGCGGACTGTAGCATTGGTAACCGGGTTGGAGTCGGGTCTGGGTCGTGCACGGTGTGCCCGCCCGCCCAACGCCGGGTCAGTGTAAACGCGGCGGTGAACTCCGGGTATGTTGCAGTGGGCCGAGGTGCTCTCGTCCAACGTCGGGCTCGCTTGTTTAGACAAGGTTGTATGTTACCGGTTCGCACTTGATCTCGGGTTAAGGCGGAGGCGAGGTCGTGCACAAGGTGTGCCCGCCCACCCAAACGCCAGACTTGTGTATTAATCTGTTGTATATTGTATATTGAATTTTAGTGGAGTCTCGGCGGACCGCCATGCGGGCGTGCACGGGCGGTCGCCCTCCCGATTGTAAACATTACAATATAATAAAAGAGTTTATTACCATATTGCTGTGTTGGTTCTAATTAATGTGTTGACATTATTGTTATATTATCGCATATTGTGAATGATTTCCAAATGTTTATATTGTAAATTCATAATGGTTATGAATTGAGAAGGCGTAGTCCGTAAGGTTTAAGCATCTTGATAACCTAGGCGGTGCCACACCCACCCAATTAGAAAAAAAAAAGAATTGGGGGCGTGACAAATACTCTATTCATCACACTCTTTGTAGGAGATATATTGATCACATACATAGCACATGCAACCGGTTCTGCCCAATACCCATTAGACAAGTTTTTTCCTTTCAACATGCTTCTTTCCATGTTCATAATTATCTTGTTCTTTCTCCCTCCTACACCATTCTGTTGCGGTATGTACCTGGTTGTAAATTGTCTTCTAATTTCATGTTGTTTGTAGTAATCATGGAATGCCTTTCAATCATATTCTCCACCACGATCTGACCCCAATATCATTATCTGTCAATCACATTGGTTCTCTGCTAAGGATTTGAATTCCTTAAACTTTGCAAAAGTTTCAGACTTTTGCTTCAAGAAGTAAAACCAAGTATTTCTGTTATAGTCATTAATGAAAATGAGGAAGTAACAACTTCTATCAATCGACTGTGTCCTCATAGGTCTACGTAAGTCTTTATGCACTAGCTCAAGAAGTTGCTTGCTCTATATGCAATTCCCTTTGGAAAACTTTCACGGTGTTGCTTTCCTAAGATGTAAAACTCACAAGTAATAGCAGATCCTTTAATGGGAGGTAATCCTCCGACCATCTGTTTATACTACAACAATCTTAAACCAGAAAAGTGCATGTTTCCAACCCAAAAGTTTCAAAACCAATAATCATTACGACATGCAACTATAAAATAACTAACCTAATCATTGTAATTCAATAATAGAGGAAAGAGTATGTTCCTTGTCATCTACACCTTTACTATCAGCTGTTTGTTTGGGGGTTGGTCATATATAACACACTCTTGTCCTTTAAAGATAACTTTGTATCCTTTCTACATCAATTGACAAGGAACATAATATACCTCTGAGATCGTCTTCGACTCCTCCTACTTGGTCAGAATGTTGACCACTCCTTTTCCATCTACATCCAGAGTGTTATCAGTTCGTAATTTTACCTTTGTCTTCACATATTGATCCAAATTTGCAACCAAATTCTTGTTGCCTATCATGTGGTCACTGTAACCACTATCTAATAGACACACATTATCAAAAGGTTCATGCATAGTATTTCAAGATAGGAACATGGAGTTAGTACTCTCTGTAGTGACATTGGCTCTCTGGTTCCCGTGATCAACTATATTCTTCCTGCAATCACGAACATAGTGACCAAATTTATTGCAATAATAACATCTCACCTTTGATTTTTCAACTCTTTGATTATTATTGAAGCTTCTGCAGTTGCTTCCACTTTCATGTTCACACTCTTCTTAGCTATCTCTCTTACCACTATGTCTTCCGCTTCGTCCTCTACCCTCGATCTACTTCTGCCATGACCTCTACTCTTGAAATAGAAACTTGGCTTTTGAAAGTGGTTTGTAAAGTGGAATCCTTATTTCTGTCTATCCTTGTCTCATGTGACAGAAGTGATACCATCAACTCATCAACTGTCAATGATGTCAAATCCTTGGCTTCTTTTATGGTTGCTACCACAACATCAAATTTGGTAGACAAAAATCTGAGGACCTTCTAAACCATTGTATGATCTTTAATTTTTTCACCATAAAATTTTAACTGATTTACGACAGTTATGACCCGATTCATGAAAGAATCGATATCATTTTTCTCTTTCATATGCAGACTTTCAAAATCTCTCCTAGTATTCTACAACTTAACAGTATTGACTTTGGCCATACCTTGATAATTTGTCGCCAAAGTTTCTCATGCTTCCTTTGCCGAAGACGTGATTATAATCTTTTGGAAAATTGCTCGGTCCGCTCTTTGCTGGATAAGCTACAACGCTTGTGTATTCTTCTTTTTATCTCTTTTCCATAGATAACTCTTTGCATTAGTGAGAGGTTGTTCTTCTTCTTCAGTTTAAGGATCTAAAAACCCAAACTAGACATAATCCCAAACATCATGAGCCTGGAACCTGGTCACCATCTTAATGGCCGAAACATCATAATCCTTCCCTGTAAATGGTGGGAACTAGGTCTAGAAATATGAGAAATCCATCTTTCTCGAAAAATATCTCTTCAAATAAAAACTAAATTTCTCTTTTTATAATCTTTGCAAAGCTCCTTTTTCAAAAAAACCCCTTTCAATAAAACCCTACGTTTTTATTTTATAAAAAAAAAAAAAAAAAAAACTTTTTCAAAAAATCTTTTCAAAAGCCAAATTTTAATACATTATTTTTATTTTTTATTTTGAAGCCCCTTTTATAAAATCAATCCTTTAAAAAACCACTTTAATATAAACCTTACTTGACTCCTTTAAAAAAGCATAACAAACTTTTGAATGTTTTAAAAACCTTTCAACATATAAAGGAAGTGAACTTGACTTCGTAATTTTTAAAAGTATGTGGTTTTCTCTATTAATGCGCCTCTCGTAATTATGGCATGCGTACTAACGCCATGCACAATCGGGAGAGCAAAGTTAGTGATTAACGCTTTGAAACTTCATGGAACCCGCGTGCTATGAAAGTGCGTTAAGATGATTTCTTGTAATGCAGTGCTGGTTGGAACTCTTATGCATTATAACACCTTGTGTATAAACTACAAGGTGCGTTATAGCATTAATGAAGAGAAAAAAATATATCTCTCTTTTCACTTACAGACTACTGCTAATCCATTCTCCTTTGCTCTTTGTAAACTTGCTCTGATACTAATTTGTTGGAAAGGCACAGGAGACAAAACACAAATTCACACACAAAACACACAAGTTGTGACTCTTCTATTGATCACACAAAACTTGACTCTTGCAATGAACCTAGTGAAGGGTATTTAAACCTTTTCGATTAAAATATCTTGACATGCAACCACACACTTAATTTGACTATGACTTAACTCGATTTGACTCAACACTTCAGCACTCCACACTCAAAAGTCAGTTAACTGACTCTCTAAATTTAGCCAACTCCCCATGCGAGATTAATTAGCTTATTTTAACACTCCCCCTTAATTATGACTGCTAAACAAAGACATGACTCATGACAACTCAAACATGCCTGCTGGTCTATGTCTCAGCTACGATTACAACACCCAAGTTTCTTTTGTGAAAATCAAACACATCCTTTACTAATGGCTTAGTAAATATATCAGCCGATTGATCACTCAATTTTACAAGGCTTCACGTGAACTTCTCCATTGGTAACAAGTTCTCTAATAAAGTGATATCTAGTATCAATATGTTTTCTCTTCTGATGAAAAGCATTATTCTTAGATAGTGCAATAATTGAGGTGTTGTCACAATATATTCTTGTTGATCCTTGTTGTTTCTGCTTGAGTCCATCAAATACTCTTCTTAACCATATTGTTGGACATGTTGTTGATGTTGTTGCTACATTTTCTTCTTTTGCTGATGAAAGTGTCAGAATAGGCCTCTTCTTAGATGCCCATGCTATCACACTTAAACCGAGATGGAACACATAACCAAAAGTGCTCGTCCTATCATCTAAACTAGATGCAAAATCAATATCTATGTATCCAATCAAATCCTTCTTTGCTATGCTTGCATATATTATTCCACAATCTCTAGTTCATGTCATGTATCCTAGAATTCTTTTTCCTTCACTCCAATGTGTGCCTTTTGGAGTCTCCATAAATCTAGAAAGCAGACTTACTCCTTGCATATTATTCGATCTTGTAGCTATGAGATACATGAGGTTGCCAACCAATCTTTTGAATAGAGTTGGATTGCCATCTGATCCTTCATCATCCTTGCTTAACTTTGTACATGTTGCAACTGGTGTAGAGACAGGTTTGTAATTTCCCATCCTAATTATTTTCAACAAATTTCTAGGATATTTATTTAGAAAAATACAAATTCCTTTTCCAGATTGCTCAATTTCTATGCCAAGAAAATATTTCATGATACCAAGATTTGTCATCTCAAATTCTTTGAATATCACTGCTTTAAATTCAACTAACTCAAAATCACATGTAAAAGTCATGTCATCAACATATAAGCGAACAATCAAACTCTGTCCATGCTCATTTACCTTTGTGTACAAGATAGGCTCAATGTTGCTTCAACAAAATCCATTCTTAATCATGTAGTTGTTGATTCTGCTATACCAAGATCTAGGCACTTGTTTGAGTCCATAGAGCACTTTCTTCAACCTGTAAACTTTATCATCTTTACCTTCAAATTCATGTCTTGGAGGGTGCTACACATAAATTTATTCTTCTAGAATTCCATTCGAGAAGACTGATTTCACATCCATCTGATATACTTTCCACTTTTTCTAAGCTGTTGTAGCTAGAATTTCTCTTACAGTATCCAATTTGGCTACCGAGCAAACATTTCTCCAAAATATATTCATGGTTGCTACGAGAAACCTTTTGCTACAAGTTGTGCTTTAAATCTGTCAATTTCACCTTTCTCATTCAACTTTTTCTTATACACCCACCTCACACCAATGAGATTTTTTTCCTTTGGAAAATCAACCAAATCCCATGTATTTTCAATAGTTTCAATTTCTTCATCCATGGCTTGCACCTAATTTTCATCTTTGATTACTTCTTCAAATGAACAAGGTTGGAATGACAAAAATAAAACATTTGAGCTAACATCCAAATCATCATAATTATCTTTTAGACTTCTCATCTTTCTCTTACCATTGCTTGATTCATCACCTGAATGATTTTTGGGATAATCTCAATCTATTGATATACTTGAAGATCCATGTTGTTCATAAAATATTGGAGTCCTTTCTCGCGTGACTCTCTTTGGTGTCTGCTCTTTCGATCCCTGCTACTCAATTTCTGCTACATCATCTTCTTCCATTAGTGGCACTTGTGCATCAACTGTTTTGTCTACAATTCCATTCCATGACTCTTGTTCTTGGAATACGAAATCTCTACTAATTATGGTAGTCTTAATGACAAGATTATACAATTTATAAGATTTTTATTGCTCGTTATAACCAGTAAATATGAATTTTTCACTTTTATCATCCAATTTGCCACTTCACTCCTTAGTTGAATGTGCATAAGCTACACATCCAAATAGTTTGAGATGAAATATGATACAAGACATACCTGACCACGCTTGTTCTAGTACTCTACTCATCACACTCTTTGTAGGAGATCTGTTGATCACATAAATAACACATGCAACTTCTTCCGCCCAATACTCATTAGACAAGTTTCTTCCTTTAAACATGCTTCTTGCCATGTTCATAATTGTGTCCCTGTTCTTTGTCTCTGCTACACCATTCTACTACGGTGTGTACCTATTTGTAAACTATCTTCTAATTCCATGTTGTTTGCAGTACTCATGGAATGTCTTTGAATCATATTGTCCACCACAATCTGACCTCGATACCTAGATTTTTCTATAACTTTGGTTTTGATCTAAGGCTTTGAATTCCTTGAACTTTGCAAAAGTTTCAAAATTCTGCTTCAAGAAGTAAACCCAAGTCTTTGTGCTATAGTCATTAATTAAAGTGAGGAAGTAACAACTTCTACCAATCAATTGTGTCCTCATAGGACCAGACAAGTCTGTATGCACTAGCTAGAAGTTGCTTTGCTCTATATGCAAAACCCTTTGGAAACTTTCACGGTGTTGCTTTCCTAAGATGCAACACTCACAAGCACTAACAGGTTCTTTAATGGGAGGTAATCCTCTGACCATCTGTTTCTATTGCGACGATATTAAACCAGAAAAGTGCAAGTGTCCAAACCAAACGTGCCATAACCAATAATCATTAGGAAATGCAACTGTAAAATAACTGACTTGATCACTGTAATTCGACTAGAGGAAAGAGTCTATTCCTCTTCATCTACACCTTTTCTTTCAATTGCTTGCTTGAGGGCTTGTCATATATAACCCACTTTTGTCCTTGAAAGATAACCCGATATCCTTTCTGTGTCAATTTACCAACACTTATTAAATTATGTTTGAGACGAGGAACATAATATACCTCTGTGATTGCCTTCGCCTCCCCCTTTTTGGTCAAAATGTTGACCACTCCTTTTCCATCTACATATAGAGTGTTGTTAGTTCCCAACTTTACCTCTATCTTCACAAATTGATCCAAATTTGCAACCAAATTCTTGTTGCCTTACATGTGGTTACTGCAAGCACTATCTAATAGCCTCACATTATCAAAGGTTCATGCATGGTATTGCAAGCTAAGAACATGGAGTTAGTACTCTGTGTAGTGACATTAGCTCTTTGGTTCCCTTAATCAACTATCTTCTTCCTGCAATCACGGGCACAGTGACCAAATTTATTGCAATAATAACATTTCACCTTTGATTTGTCAACTCTTTTATTATTGTTAAATATTTTGTAGTTTCTTCCACTTTCATGTTCATGCTCTGCTCAACCATCTCTCTGACCACCATGTCTTATGCTTTGTCCTCTGAATCTCAATATACTTCTACCTCGACCTCTATCTCTTGAAATAGAAATATAGATTTTGAAAGTGGTTTTTAATTGGAATCCTTATTTTTGTCTATCCTTGCGCCATGTGAGAGATGTGATCCCATCAACTCATCAACTATCATTAATGTCAAATCCTTGGATTCTTCTATAGCTGCTACCACAACATCAAATATGGTAGACAAAGATCTAAGGACCTTCTCAACCATTGTGTTATCTTTAATTTCTTCACCATAAATTTTTAACTGATTTATGACAGTTATGACCCGATTCATGAAAGACTCAATGTTCTCTGTCTCTTTCGTCTGCAGAATTTCTCTCTCCTAATATTCTGCAACTTAACAATATTGACTTTGGTCATACCTTTATAGTTTGTCATAAAAGTATCCCATTCTTCCTTTGCTAACGTGATCATAATATTTTAGAACACTACTCGGTTCACTCCGTACTAGATAAGTTGCAATGCTTGTGCATTCTTCTTCTTGTCTTTTTCCATAGATACCTCTCTACATTAGTGAGAGCTTATTCTTCTTCTTCTTCAGTTTGAGGTTATGAAAACCCAAACTAGACATAATCCCAAACATCATGAGCTTGAAACTTGGTCACCATCTTAATGACCCACACATCATAATCGTTCCCTATAAACAGTGAGAGTTAGGGTTGGAAATTTGAGAAAGCCATCTTTCTCAAAGCATTTCTCTTAAAAAAAAAAAAAACTAAATTTCTCCTTTTATAAGCTTTGCAAAGATCCTATTTCTAAAAAGCCCCTTTAAATAAAACCCTAAGTTTTTATTTTATAAACAAAACCTTAAACTCTTTTTTTTCAAAAAATATTTTCAAAACCCTTACATTAAGTTTTATCTATTTATTGTGAAGCCCCTTTATAAAATAAATCCTTTAAAAAAACACTTTAATATAAAACTTACGTGACTCCTTTGAAAAAACTTAACAAACTTTTGAATGTTTTAAAAAGCTCTCAACATATAAATGAAGTGAACTTGACTTCACAATTTCTAGAAGTATGTGGCTTTCTCTATTAACACGCATCTTGTAATTATGGCACGTGTACTAACGCCCTGCATAATCGGCAGAACAACGTAGTGCTTAATGCTTTGAAACTTCATGGAACCCGTGTGTTGTGAAAGTGTGTTAATATGACCGCTTGTAACGCAGTGCTTGCTTGCACTCTTATTCATTATAGCACCATGTGTATAGCCTACAAGGTGCATCATAACATTAATTAAGAGAAAAATATATCTCTCTTTTCTCACACAGGCTGTTGCTAATCCATTCTCCTTGGCTCTTTGTAATCTCACTCTGATACCAATTTCTTGGAAAGGTAGAGGAGAAAAAACACAAATTCACACATAAAACACATGGGTTGCGGCTCTTATATTGATCACACAAAACATGACCCTTACAATGAACCCAATGAAGGGTATTTAGACCTTTTCGGCTAGTGACTCGCCTAAAATATCTTGATGTGCAACCACACACTTGATTCGACTATGACTTAACTCAATTTGACTCAACGCTTCAACACTTAACACTCAACAATCAATGAAATGGCTCTCTAATTTTAGCCAACTCCTCATACGGGAGTAATTAGCTTATTTTAACACTCCCCCTTAACTACAACCGCTAAACAAAGACATGACTCATGACAACTCAAACATGCCTATTGGTGTCTGTCTCGGCTAGGCTTACAACACCCAAGTTTATTTTGTGAAAATCAAACACATATTTTGCTAATGGCCTAGTATATATATCAGCCAATTGATCACTCAATTTACAAGGCTTTAAGTGAACTTCTCGATTACTAACAAGTTCTCTAATGAAGTGATATCTAGTATCAATATGTTTTCTCTTCTGATGAAGCACACTATTCTTGGATAGTGCAATCACCAAGGTGTTGTCACAATATATTTTCGTTGATCATTGTTGTTTCTGCTTCAGTTCATCAAATACTCTTCTTAACCATACTGCTTGACATGTTGTTGATATTTCTTCTACATATTCTACTTTTGCTGACAAAAGTTGCATAATAGGCTACTTCTTAGATGCATATGCTACCACACCCGAACCAAGATGGAACACATAACCAGAAGTGCTCTTCCTACCATCCAAACTACCAGCAAAATCTCTATCTATGTATCCAATCAAATCCTCATTTTCTGTGCTTACATACATTATTCCACAATCTCTAGTTCCTGCTATGTATCTCATAATTCCTTTTTCTGCACTCCAATGTGTCTCTTTTGGAGTCTCCATATATCTGGAAATCAGACTTACTCCTTGCATAATATTTGGTCTTGTAGCTGTGAGATTCATGAGGCTACCAACCAATATTTTGAATAGAGTTGGAATTACATATGATCCTTCATCATCCTTGCTTAACTTTGTACCTGTTGCAACTGGTGTAAGGAAAGGTTTGCAATTTTCCATCCCGAATCTTTTTAGAAAATCTCTAGCATATTTATTTTGACAAATAATTTTTTTATTTTATTTTTCAGATTGCTCAACTTCTATGCCAAGAATATATTTCATGATACCAAGATCTGTCATCTCAAATTGTTTCATCATGGTTTCTTTAAGTTCATCTAAGTCAAAATCACCTATAAAAATCGTGTGACCAACATATAAGCAAACAATCAAAATATGTCCATGATCATTTATCTTTGTGTACAAGGTAGGTTCAATGTTGCTTCTATAAAATCCATTCTTAATCATGTAGTCGTCGATTCTTCTATACCAAGATCTAGGCACTTGCTTGATTCCATAGAGCGCTTTCTTCAACCTGTAAAATTTATCGTCTTTACCTTCTACTTCATATCCTGGACACTGCTACACATAATTTTTTTTTTCTAGAATTCCATTTAAGAAGGTTGATTTCACATCCATATGATATACTTTCCACTTGTTCTAAGTCGTTGTAGCTATAACTACTCTTACATTATCTGATTTGGTACCGGAGCATATGTTTCTCCCAAATCTATTCTTGGTTGCTGTAAGAATCCTTTTGCTACAAGTCATGATTTAAATATGTCAATTTCACCTTTCTCATTCAGCTTTATCTTATACACCCACTTCACACCGATGAGATTTTTGTCCTTTGGAAAATCAACCAAATACCATATATCATTCTTTTCAATAGTTTCAATTTCTTCATCATGGCTTGCACCTAATTTTCATCTTTGATTTCTTCTTCAAAAGAAGAAAGTTGGAATGACAACAATGAAAAACTTGAACTAACATTCAAATCATCATAAATATCTTTCAGATTTGTCATATTTCTCTTACAATTTCTTGATTCACCACCTAATTGATTGCTAGGAGAATCTCGATATGTTTATCTACTTGAAGATCCATGTTTTTCAAAAAATCTTGGAGTCCTTACTGGTGTGATTCTATTTGTTGTTTGCTCTTTTGATCCATGCTTATCATTTCTTCTACATCATCTTCTTCCATCAGTGGTACTTGTGCATCAACTATTTTGTCTACAGTTCCATTCCATGACTCATGTTCTTTGAACACAACATCTTTGCTAATTATGATCTTCTTGGTGACAAGATTATATAAGTTGTAGATTTTGATTGCTTAGTATAACCAATAATACATAAGCTACACATCCAAATACTCTAATATGAGATATGGTGCAAGACATACCTAACCATGCTTATTTTGGTAGTCTATTCATCACACTCTTTGTAGGAGATCTGTTGATCACATAAATAGCACATGAAACTTCTTTTGCCCAATGCTCATTAGACAAGTTTTTTCCTTTCAAGATGCTTCTTTCGATGTTCATAATTGTCTTGTTCTTTCTCTCTAATACACCATTCTTCACGGTGTGTACCTAGTTGTATATTGTCTTCTGATTCCATGTTGTTTGCAGTAATCATGGAATGCCTTAGAATCATATTCTCCGCCACAATATGACCTCAATACCTTGATCTATCAATCACTTTGGTTCTATGCTAAGGTTTTGAATTCCTTGAAATTTGCAAAATTTTCAGACTTCTACTTTAAGAAGTAAACCCAAGTCTTTCTGCTATAGTCATTAATGAAAGTGAGGAAGTAACAACTTCTACGAATTGAATGTGTCCTCAGAGGTCCACACAAATATGTATGCAATAGCTCAAGAAATTTCTTTGGTCTATATGCAACACTCTTTGGAAAAATTTCATGGTGTTTCTTTCCTAAGATGCAACACTCATAAGAAATAGTAGGTTCTTTAATGAGAGGTAATCCTCTGACCATTTGTTTCTGCTGCAACAATCTTAAACCAATAAAGTGCAAGTGTCCAAACCAAAAGTGCCATAAACAATAATCATTAGGACATGAAACTGTAAAAGAACTAACCTGATCACTGTAATTCATGACTAGAGGAAAGAGTATGTTCCTCGTCATTTGCACCTTTGCTATTAGTTGCTTGCTTGGGGGCTTTTCATATATAACGCACTCTTGTCCTTGAAAGATAAGTATGTATCGTTTCTATGTCAATTGACCAACACTTATTAAATTATGTTTGAGACTAGGAACATAATATACTTGTGAGATTGTCTTCAGCTCCGCTTGATTGGTCAAAATGTTGACCACTCCTTTTCCATCTACATCCAAAGTCTTGCCAATTCCAAAATTTACCTCTTTCTTCACATATTGGTCAAAATTTGCAACCAAATTCTTGTTGCCTATCATGTGGTTACTAGAACCAATATCTAATAGCCACACATTATCAAAAGGTTCATGCATGGTATTGCAAGCTAGGAACATGGAGTTAGTACTATCTGTAGAGACATTAGCTCTCTCGTTCCCTTGATTAGCTATCTTCTTCCTGCAATCACGGTCATAGTGACCAAATTTATTGCAATAATAACATCTCACCTTTGATTTGTAAACTCTTTGATTATTGTTGAAGCTTTTGTGGTTGCTTCCACTTTCATGTTCATGGTCTTCTTGGCCATGTTTCTAAACACCGTGTCTTCTGATTCATCGTCTGCCTCTCGATCTACTTCTTCCTCAACCTCTGTCTCTTGAAATAGAAACCTGGCTTTTGAAGGTGGGTTCTAAAGTGGAATCCTTATTTCTGTCTATCCTTGCCTCATGTGAGAGAAATGATCCCATCAACTCATCAACTATCAATGATGTCAAATCGTTGGTTTCTTCTACGGTTTCTACCACAACATCAAATTGGGTAGATAATGATCTAAGCACCTTCTCAACCACTATTTGATCTTTAATTTCTTCACCATAACTTTTTAACCGATTTATGACAGTTATGACCTGATTCATGAAAGAATCAATGTCCTCCGTCTCTTTCATTTGCATACTTTCAAAATCTCTCCTAGTATTCTACAAATTAACAGTATTGACTTTGGCAATACCTTTATAGTTTTTTTCCAAAGCATCCCATGCCTTATTTTCTGAAAACGTGATCATAATCTTCTAGAACAATGCTTTTTCCACTCTCTCTTGGATAAGATGCAACACTTGTGTATTCTTATTTTTGTCTTTTTTTCATAGATGCCTCTCTGCATTAGGGAGAGCTTGTTCTTGTTCTTCAGTTTGAGGTTCTAAAAACCCAAACTACACATAATCCCAAACATCATGAGCCTAAAATGTTTTCGCCATCTTAATGGCCCACATATCATAATCCTACACTATAAACAGTGGGAACTCGGGTTGGAAATTTGAGAAATCCATATTTCTCCAAAACAATTTCTTCAAAAAAAAAACTAAATTTCTCCTTTTATAAGCTTTTTCAAAAATTATTTTCATAAACCCTTTTTTTTGTAATGTTGGTAGGACTACATCTTCATCATGTCAAAATTCTCACCCCGATCAGGGGGATATCGCAAGATTTGAAACAAAGGCTTCCAGTTCCGTAAGACTTCATTTCCGCAACCATTGTCAATTGAGCTATCCCAAGCAGAACATTTCAAAAGCCCTTTTGAAAAACTTTAATACATTAAAAAAAAAAATGTTTAATGTGAAACCTCTTTATAAAATCAATCCTTTAAAAAATCACTTTAATATAAAACTTAAGTGACTCCTTTGAAAAATATTTAAAAACTTTCGAATGTTTTAAAAACCTCTCAACATATAAACGAAGCGAACTTGACTTCACAATTTTTAAAAGTATGTGGTTTGATCTATTAATGTGCCTCTCATAATTATGCATGTGTACTAACACCCTTCATGATTGGGAGAACAACATTAGTGCTTAACGCTTTGAAAATTCATGGAACCCACGTGTTGTGAAAGTGTGTTAAGTTGATCGCTTGTAATGTGGTTCTTGCTGGAACTCTTATGTGTTATAACGCCTTATGTATAACTTACAAGGCGCATTATACCATTAACGAAGAGAAAAAAAAATAGATATATCATTTCTCTCACAGACTGTTGCTAATTCATTCTCCTTGTCTCTTTGTAATCTTGCTCTAATACAAATTTCTGGGAAAGGTAGAGGAGAAAAAACAAAAATTCACACACAAAACACACGAGTTGCGGCTCTTCTATTGATCACACAAAACTTGACTCTTACAATGAACCCAATGAAGGGTATTTAAACATTTTCCACTCGTGACTCACCCAAAATATCTTCACAGGCAACCACACAATTAATTCAACTATGATCTAACTCGATCTGACTCAATGCTTCAACACTCAGCACTTAGTTAACTGACTCTCTAATTTTAGCCAACTCCTCATGCGGGAGTAATTATCTTATTTTAACACTACTCGTTAATTATGAGCGCTAAACAAAGACATGACTCATGACAACTCAAACATGCATGTTGGTCTATGTCTCAGCTAGGCTTATAGCTCCTATGTTTCTTTCATGAAACTCAAACAAATATTTTTCTAATGGATTGGTAAATATATCAGCCAATTGGTCACTCGATTTACAAGGTTTCAAGTGAACTTCTCCATTGCTAACAAGTTATCTAATAAAGTAATATCTAGTATCAATATGCTTGCTCTTTTGATGAAACACACTATTCTTGGATGGCGCAATCACTCAGGTGTTGTCAAAATATATTGTTATTGATCCTTGTTGTTTCCACTTGAGTCCATCAAATTCTCTTCTTAAACATACTGCTTGACATGTTGTTGATGTTGCTATTACATATTCTTCTTATGCTGATGAAAGTGTCACAATAAAATTCTTCTTAGATGCCTATGATGTCACACCTGAACCAATATGGAACACATAACCAGAAGTGATCTTCCTAACATCCAAATTACCTGCAAAATCATTATCTATGTATCCAATCAAATCCTTATTTTCTGTGCTTGCATAATTATTTCACAATCTCTAGATTTTGCTATGTATCTCAGAATTCATTTTCCTGCACTCCAATGTGTGTCTTTTGGAATCTCCATATATTTGGAAATCAAACTTACTCCTTGCATAATATCTAGTCTTATAGCTGTGAGATACATGAGGTTTCCAACCAATCTTTTGAATAGATTTGGATTTCCATCTAATCCTTCATCATCCTTGATTAACTTTGCACCTATTGCAACTAGTGTACAGACGTGTTTGCAATTTTCCATCCTAATTGTTTTCAACAAATCTATAGAATATTTATTTTGACAAAAGAAAATTCCTTTTCGAGATTTCTCAACTTCTATGCCAGGAAAATATTTCATGATACCAAGATCTATCATCTCAAATTATTTCATCATGGCTGCTTTAAATTCATCTAACTCAAAATCACCTGTAAAAATCATCTCATCAACATCTAGGCAAACAATCAAAGTTTTTCTATGCTCATTTACCTTTATGTACAAGGTATGCTCAATGTTACTTCGGCAAAATCCATTCTTAATCATGTAGGTATCAATTCTTCTAGACCAAGCTCTAGGCACTTACTTGAGTCCATAGAGTGCTTTCTTCAACCTGTAAATTTTATCGACTTTACCTTCAACTTCATATGATGGAGGCTGTTGCACATAAATTTCTTCTTCTAGAATTCTATTCAAGAAGGTTGATTTCACATCCATCTGATATACTTTCCACTTTTTATGAGTTGTTGTATCTAGAACTACTCTTACAATATCTAATTTGGCTACGTGAGCAAGTGTTTCTCCAAAATCTATTCTCAGTTGCTGCGAGAATCCTTTTGCTACAAGTTGTGCTTTAAATCTATCAATTTCAGCTTTCTCATTCAGCTTTCTCTTTTACACCCACTTCGCACCAATGAGATTTTTGTCCTTTGGCAAATCAAAAAAGCCCATGTATCGTTTTTTTCAATAGTTTCAATTTCTTTATCCATGGCATGCATCCAATTTTTATGTTTTATTGCTTCTTCAAATGAAGAAGGTTGGAATGACAACAATGCAAAATTTGAACTAACATCCAAATCATCATAAATATCTTTTAGATTTCTCATCTTTCTCTTACCATTGCTTGATTCATCAGCTGATTGATTGTTGGGAGAATGTCAATCTATTGATCTACTTGAAGATCCATGTTGTTCAGAAATCTTGGAGACCATGTTGGCGTCACTCTTTTTGGTATCTGTTATTTTGATCCCTGCTACTCATTTTCTACTACATCATCTTCTTCCATCAATGACACTTGTGCATCAACTGTTATGTCTACAGTTGCATTCCATGACTCTTGTTCTTTGAGCACAACATCTTTGCTAATTATGGTCTTCTTAGTGACAGGAATATAGAATTTGTAAGCTTTTGATTACTCACTATAACCAGTAAATATGCATTTTTCACTTTTATCATCCAATTTTCCTCTTCGCTCCTTAGGCACATGTGCATAAGCTACACATCCAAATACTCTGAGATGAAATATGCTACAAGACATACCTGAACATGCTTCTTCTTGTACTCTGTTCATCACACTCTTTGTAGGAGATTTGTTTATCACATAAATAGCACATGTTATTGCTTTTTCCCAATACTCATTAAACAAGTTTATGCCTTTCAACATGCTTCTTGCCATGTCCATAATTGTGTTGTTCTTTCTCTCTGCTACACCATTCTGCTACAATCTGTACCTGGTTGTAAATTGTCTTCTAATTCCATGTTGTTTGCAGTAATCATGGAATGCCTTTGAATCATATTCTCCACGATGATCTGACCTCAATACCTTGATTTGTCGATCCTTTTGCTTCTCTGCTTTGAATTCCTTGAACTTTTCAAAATTTTCAGACTTCTACTTCAAGAAGTAAACCCAAGGCTTTTTGCTATAGTCATTAATGAAAGTGAGAAAGTAACAACTTCTACCAATCGATTGTGTCCTCATAGGTCCACACAAGTTTGTATGCATTAGCTCAAGAAGTTTCTTTTCTTTATAGGAAACACCCTTTGGAAAACTTTCACGACGTTTATTTCGTATGAAGAAACACTCAAAAGTACAAGAAGGTTCTTTAATGGGAGGTAATCCTTTCAACATCTATTTCTGTTGCAACAATCTTAAAACAGAAAAGTCCAAGTGTCCAAACCTAAAGTGCCATAACCAAAAATCCTTAGGACATGCAACTGTAAAAGAACTGACTTGATCATTGTAATTCACTAGAGGAGAGAGTATGTTCCTCCTCATATGCACCTTTACTATCAGTTTCTTTCTTGAGGGCTTTTCATACATAACAAGCTCTCGTCCTTGAAAGATAACCCAATATCCTTTCCATGTCAATTGACCAACACTTATGAAATTATGTTTGAGACTAGGAACATAATATACCTCTGAGATTGTCTTCGACTCCCCCTACATGGTCAGAATGTTGACAAATCCTTTTCCATCTACATCCACACTCTTATTAGTTTCCAACTTTACCTATGCCTACGCAGATTGATCCAAATTTGCAACCAAATTCTTGTTGCATGTCATGTGGTTACTGCAACCACTATCTCATAGCCACACATTCTCATAAGGTTCATGCATAGTATTGCATGCTAGGAACATGGAGTTAGTACTCCCTATAGTGACATTAGCTCTCTAGTCCCTTGATCAACTATCTTCTTCCAATAATCATGAGTATAGTGACCAAATTTATTGTAATAATAACATCTAATCTTTGATTTTTCAACTCTTTGATTATTGTTGAAGCTTTTGTTGTTTCTTCCAGTTTAATGTTCATGCTCTTCTCGGTCATCTCTTTGACTACCATGTTTTCCGCTTCGTCCTTTGCCTCTCGATCTACTTCTACCTTGACCTCTGTCTCTTGAAATATAAACCTGGCTTTTGAAAGCGGTTTCTAAAGTGGAATCCTTATTTCTGTTTATCCTTGCCTCATGTGACAGAAGTGATACCATCAACTCATCAATTGAAAGTGATGTCAAATACTTGGCTTCTTCTATGGTTGCTACCACAACATCAAATTTGGTAGACAAAGATCTGAGGACCTTCTCAACCACTGTTTGATCTTTAATTTCTTCACCATAAATTTTTAACTTATTTATGATAGTTATGACCTGATTCATGAAAGAATTGATGTCCTCTGTCTCTTTCATGTCCATACTTTCAAAATATCTCCTAGTATTCAGCAACTATTGACTTTGGTCATTTCTTTATAGTTTGTCACCAAAGTATCTCATGCTTCATTTGTTGAAGATGTGATCATAATCTTATGGAACACTGCTCGATCCACTCCTTTCTAGATAAGCTGCAACGCTTGTGCATTCTTCCTTTTTAGTTTTTCTTTAGATCCCTCTCTGCATTAGTGATAGCCTGTTCTTCTTCTTCAGTTTGAGGTTCTAAAAACCCAAACTAGACATAATCCCAAATATCATGATCTCGCAATGTGGTCACCATATTAATGGCCCACACATCATAATCCTTCTCTGTAAACAGTGGGAACTACGTCTGGAAATTTGAGAAAGTCAACTTTCTCCAAAAATTTCTTTAAAAAAAAAACTAAATTTATCCTTTTATAAGCTTTGCAAAGCTCATTTTTCAAACAAAACCCCTTTCAAAAAAAACCCTAAATTTTTATTTTATAAAAAAAACCTTAAATTATTTTTTTTCAAAAACTCTTTTCAAGAACCCTTTTGAAAAAATTTAAAACATTAAAAAAACCTTTTTATTTTGAAGCCCATTTATAAAATCAATCCTTTAAAAAACCAATTTAATATAAAACTTACATGAATCCTTTGGAAAATCTTAACAAAATTTTGAATCTTTAAAAACTTCTCAACATATAAACGAAGTGAACTTGACTTCGCAATTTTTAAAATTATGTGGTTTGCTCTATTAACTCTCCTCTTGTAATTATGGCATGCGTACTAATGCCTTGCACGACTGGGAGAACAACGTTAGTGCTTAACGTTGGTTGGCACTTGTATGTGTTATAACATCTTGTGTATAACTTACAAGGTGTGTTATAATATTAACTAAGAGTACAAAACATATCTTACTTTTATCTCATGGACTACTACTAATTCAATCTCCTTGTCTTTTTGTAACCTTGCTCTGATACCAATTTGTTGGAAAGGCAGAGGAGACAAAACCCAAATTCGCACACAAAAAGCATGAACTACGACTCTTCTATTGATCACACAAAACTTGACTCTGACAATGAA
Organism: Pinus tabuliformis; assembly: GCA_031772625.1. Classification (NCBI taxonomy): domain Eukaryota; kingdom Viridiplantae; phylum Streptophyta; class Pinopsida; order Pinales; family Pinaceae; genus Pinus; species Pinus tabuliformis. Next base: position 1,084,910,140 of record CM062818.1, read on the forward strand.
CCTGGTAAAATGTATTTAAACCTTTTCGACTAGCAACTCACCTAAAATATCTTAACATGCAACCACACACTTAATTGGACTATGACTTAACTTGATTTGAATCAACGCTTAAACACTCAACACTCAGTTAATTGACTCTCTAATTTTAGCACACTCCTCATGGGGGAGTAATTAGCTTATTTTAACACAACTTTGTAATACCGTGTGCAAAAAAAATTGGACAGCTTTGAATCTTTCCAAAGATGTTTTGATAATGATATATAATCTTAAATTTCAAACAAAATGACAGTACCTTCAAGGATTGGTATTCACCCACACAAAGTAATTGTTTCAGGATCATTGAGTTGGATCCATACAATGATATGTCACTCACAATGCAGTTGCAGCCTTGATGTCACCATCAATGGGAGTGTTGAATGAATGATTCATTTGGATGTGACGTTTTCTCCAGATTTGAAACATATGTTGTAAATCGCACATACCACATATTCCAAAGTGTTTATCTTCTACTTGTACTTACCATAATCAAAATCTAGTCCAAATTGTAATTTTGATTTAAATATGACTTCAAATTATCCAAAATTAAAGTCATCAACACATATTATTGTAATAAAGATAAAACTATGAAACTCCAATAGTTGGATTTCAACTTTGCACAAGTGTGTTATGTTTTACATTCATTGTAAAGTTTATTTTGTTTTCCATTTGCTACAAAGTCACTTTATATCACCTGCCTTTGCACACTTGTGTGTGTTAAGTGTGAAGCCAAATTCATGCAAGATTCTAGATCCTTCTTCTACCTCTATAAATTTGTAATTTCTCTGGCCAAGGAAGGCAAGCCAAGGCCCAAGCCTGTTATGTAATGCAAAGTGATTTCTGTTCTCCAGTGATTGTTTTATCTATTCCGCTATTTCTGACTGAGAAATCTTGTTGTTTCTCCATTGATCTGTCTTTGTGAATTATTCTCCGCTTTTTCCATCTAAGTCTCTGAGTATAAATATGTTGTGTGTTATGTATGCTCTGATCTAACAACTGGTATCAGAGCTAGGGTCGAATATCCATTGTGCAAGTTGCTTAGTGCCATCTCCTTACTCTGGCACTGTTCGTTAAAAAGTTGGTTGTTACCACTAGAGCTGTTGAAGGATCTGTCCAGGAAATAGCTAAGGAACGCTGGAACTAAAAGACATTTGCTACAAGAAAAAACAAGGTCGTGGATCTATGTTGAAATGTGTTGCTGGAGTTTGAAACGTGTTGCTGGAGTTTGAAACGTGGAGATCCGTAGAGTTTGGAGTTGAAACATGGTGTTTGTAAGTTTTTTTTCACATCAAGTTTGCACATATACGTGAAGTTTTTTCTCAAACCAACATATGTATGTGTGAAATGTGAAAAGGTTAAAACATTATATATATTTTTATATTTATTATGAAACATATAAAGTTATATGTTGGAATTTTGAAAAGTATATTTTAAAAGGATAAGGAATTTTGAAAAGGGTATTTGAAAAGGAGGAAGGTCATTATTACTAAATATTAAAGAGTAATAATTAAAGTTTTATTTTTAAGTGGAATTTTTTGTGTTTTGGGGTGTGAATTTGATTGAAAATGGAGACAACAGTTATAGATATGGGGTAATTGAGCGGGGCTAATTTTACCCTCTAGAAATCACAGATGGAGGATATACTGATTTTAAAGGACCAATATTTGCTGATTGAGGGCACAACAAAGAAACCCTCATTGATGACAAATGAAGAGTGGAATAAGCTAAGGCAATTGCAACAATCTGCCAATATTTAGCAAAGAATGTTTATTTCAATGTGTCTGGAGAAAAGATGGTTGAAGGATTATGGAAGAAGCTCCATGATGTATATGAGAAGAACATGGCATCAAACAAAGTGTTCTTGATGAAGAAGCTTTATAATCTCAAAATGAAGGAGGATGCTTCAGTTGCTGAGCACTTGAATGCATTTAATATTATTACTAATTAGCTTGCGTCTATTAAAATCATTTTAAAAGATGAAATTAGAGCTATTTTTCGCATGTGTTTTATGCCAGACAGCTGGGAAAATTTAACTATAGCTATAAGCACTTCATCAACTATAGGTACCCTAAAGTTTGATGATGTCAGTAGCAGTTTAATGAATGAGGAGTTGCGATGCAAGTCAATTGCGGAAAACCAGGGAGGAGAGGCTCTAGCTCTAGCTGATCGTGGTAAGAGTATGGATCGAGGTTGGCAAGGGTGATCAAGATCGAGAGGCCGATCAGAATCAGGGAGAGGTAGGATCATCTACTTTCATTATGGCAAACCTGGCCACATGAAGCAAGAATGTCGATTCTGGAAGAAATGACAAAAGGATCAGAGACTGTCCAGTACAAATCACAAGTCATCCAACACAAATGAAGGTGAGACTACTGTTGTAGCCACTGATGGTGATGTATTACTGTTTCAGTAGAGGATGCATGTATATGAGAAGAACACGGCATCAAGCAAAGTGTTCTTGATGAAGAAGATTTATAATCTCAAAATGAAGGAGGGTGCTTCAGTTGCTGAGCACTTGAATGCATTTAATATTATTACTAATCAGCTTGCCTCTATTAAAATAATTTTAGATGATGAAATTAGAGCTATTTTTCTGATGTGTTCTATGCCAGACGGTTGGGAAATTTTAATTGTAGATATGAGCACTTCAGTAACTACAGGGACCCTGAAGTTTGATGGTGTTAGCATTAGTTTAATGAATGAGGAGCTATGACGCAAGTCAATTGCGGAAAACCAGGGAGGAGAGGCTCTAGCTCTATCTGATCATGGTAAGAGTATGGATCCAGACCGGCAAGGGTGATCAAGATCGAGAGGTCGATCAGAATGAAGGAGAGGCAAGATCAACTTCTTTCATTGTGGCAAACCTAGGCACATGAAGAAAGAATGTCAATTCTAGAAGAAAAGACAAAAGGATTAGAGACTGTCTAGTACAAATCACAAGTCATCCAGCATAAATGAAGGTGAGACTACTAAAAGTAGCCACAGATGGTGATGTGTTGTTTACTATTTCAGTAGAGGATGCATGTGTATATACATTTAGCAATAGCTTTGATTTGATCCTTGACTCTGGGGCATCTCACCATGTAACCCCTATTAGCTCTGCTACAAATTTCGACATTTGAGGGTCAAAGACAGCTTGGTTGTGTTGTATTATGCTAAAAGGGAGCTTACAGCAGTCTTTTCTTCCCTCCTCCTTCAGCTTCATCATTTTCTCTTAGCCCTCCATATCTCTATTTTTCTCCTAAAACCTCTTCATTCCTCACCTTTCCCTATTTCCCTGCTTAGTTTCTTTTACCCCGTTGCCTTTGTTTTATTTTTCTAAACTCTGTGCAATCCCATGTTTCCTCTAACCCCGAGTGCTAAGCTTTAACCACCATATGACCCGACCATATGAATCGATTCTTTTATATATCCCTCCGCCTTAATCCCCACCATCGATCGCATCACGATACGACGATCTCCGTTGTTTTTACCGTTCACTAAACCTTGTTCTTTTCCCCACCGTCGATTGCATCCATCGTGAGATCTAACGGTAGTCGCAAGCCCCGCTCGCGTGAGCTACCCGCTCGTTAACGCGCGGGGAAAGTGGTTTCCTGCCCATCGCAGAAGCCACACGTCGTAGTTCTATTGCATCGTGCAGGTTTATACGGAAACTGCCGCAGCTCCAAAGGCGGTGAGGGGAATACTGCCCCCCAACAAAACCACCCTCCCTCGCTCATTAAACCCCGCATTCTTTTGACCCCCGATCACTGTCGGATTTGCCCAAATGCGATCCGACGACCCACGTCCACCCGCCCATGAAACCACTGTTCCCCGGCCATTAATCTCCATGCACCTTTCACACCTGATCACCGTCGAATCTACCCAACCATAATCCGACGGCTCACAATGGTCTCCGCCCACTTCCTCCCGATACTCCTCATCAAACGATCTCCGTCATTGATTCATGTGATCCGACGGCTGAGATTCGTTCCTGCTTTCTGTCTGCCCCCGCCATACTGTCTGTACTACCCTCGGCTGTTCTTTAATCCTCAACAACTATATTTAAGGAAGAGGATGGCCGAGAAGAAAAAGGATGGCCTCGAGTACTCAAAGGCATTTACCAGTTATGGAGTTTCACTCATAAAGTTCTCCACCTACCTGAGAAGCACTGCAGAACTCAGATAAAGTTGAATTCATGCGCAGACACAGTCAGATCATAGCAGAGACTCCATCAGAGAGTTAAGGCGGTTGGTGGTCCATTGTGACCCCTCCACGCATAGCACAGTAGAATATCTTTGTAAAAAAACTCTATATATACCTAGAAAACATATGTAATTAGGGTTGATTTATATTTTTTTGATGTAAAGTTCAACTTCTGGAGACTGTAACTATTGTGATACCTGCAGTGTCTAGTCTTCATTTTCAGCTAATGCGAGATTCTTTTGTTGTTAATTGCTCACTTTCCACTTCTTGTTTGTTCCAGGTTGTGCCTTTTATGAATTTTTCATGTGCTCTTGATGTTTAGCATTAGAGGGGCTGTCATCCCACCTCTATGTTAGAATCTAGTATGTATTATTGAAGGTGTATGCAAGTTTCTATTTTCCTGGTGCCAGAGAGCTGTCATCCTGTCTATGCATTAGGAAATAGATATAAGGACCTTTCTACTGGTTGTAGCCGGCCATCACATGGCCTTGTGCATCTTTTGGTGTGGTTAGTATTCTCCATGTTCACCTATTCCTTAGACTATGAGTAATTGGTGGTCTAAAGCCTTTTAGTCTGGGGGTGTTCACCCATTTCTGGGGTTAAGCATAGTAGAAGTGGTTATCTGGCTTGAATATGCATCATTCCTTCCATTCATCCACCATTTTCCAACATTTTTGTTGAGTTTGTAATGTTCCCAAGCATCTCTGATATACAACCTAGGAGAGTTTCTTGGGGTGATAACATTAAGTGTCGTCATTGCCAAGGAGAGGATATTAAAGCTCAGCTTCCTTGGGAGAACAACATAGTTCCAGATTTTTGATGATAGACAAGGTCTGGGCACATTTCTGGTTGTAATCAGCTATCTGGCAACTCCACTGGAGGAAGACCAGCATTTGGTGACTCCACATTGAAGTCCTGGCTCAGTTTGTGAAGCATGCTCAAAGAAATCTTCAGAAACCACCAGTTGAACTAGTGCCTGACACTGAAAAGATCGTCAAGCAGAAGAAAATATCACAGAAAGGAGCACCAGGGTCAGGTAAGCTTTAGAAATTCCATGTATCTTTGTTAGTGAAAGTCACCTTCAGAGATCCTTAAAGCTCCTTAGTCATTCATTTCCCTTTTGGATCTCAGTCCAAAGAAACTAGCCCATGTTGTCCGTCATATTCCTTTGTCTCTGTCATCCTTTTCATTGATCCATACCACTCAGTCTATCAGTATCCTTTCATATACCCTAGTCATGGCAGGTCAGAAAGCTCTCACAAAGATAGAAAGAATAGTTGCTACTAGGTATGGACCCCTGGTCTTGCCTATCCCTTTGAATGCCATGCCTACAAGAGATTATCAAGAATATATGCCTAAGTTTACTGGTACAAAAGGAGTATTAGCTGAAGAGCACCTTGAATCCTTTTATAGCTATGCTGATAACCTGGATATCGATGAAGAGGATGTGTGGGTGAGGGTTTTTGTCCAAAGCCTAGATGGGGAGGCTAGAAAATGGTTCAGAAATTTACCCCCTAGGTCTATAGAAGATATTGAGGCTTAGATGATGTGTTCCTAAAACACTTGGGGATAATAAAGATCTGCTCTTTTATTATACAGAATCTGCGAGCTTGTAGAGAGAAGATGTTGAGCTGTTGTCTGATTTCAACATCAGATTCAATCATATGTACATCAGAATGCCATCTGAAGTAAGACCCACCCCTGCTTCTGGTATGATCACTTATGCCCATGCCTTCGATTCTCAATTCTGCCTACTGTTAAGAGAAAGAAGATGTACTTCTTTGGCTGATATTCAAGATGCAACCTTTGAAGTAGAACTAAACATCATTGCTGCAGAAAGACTCGAAGGTGATGCTAAAAGGAGAAGACAGCGAGGTGAATCCTCATCATCCTCAGAGCCTGAGATCGATGAATTAGCTAGGATGATAGAGTTATTAGCCTCTGAAGTTTCCAAACTAAAAGTTGAGCAGTATTTTGAAGAAGCAGGAGTTCCTTGTTCCTTTACTCTTCCAAAACCAAATCCATATAGAGGAGCAAAGGATCAGCTGCAGATTGTGCAGAGAAATCAAGATGCAAACGAGGATCAAAGGGTGAAGACCCTTTGTCAGAATATAGTCATGGAAGAACAACAACCTGAAGAAGAGGAGGAGGTCCATGGATTGGAAGATAAGGGCAGTGCCCCTTTCCTAACCAGAGCTGCCTATGAAGAAGCATTATCCAAAGGCACTGCTCACCAGTTTGTTGTACCTGCAGAACAACAAGCTAATCAGTGGAAGCAGCCAGCAGCATGTCCTACCATCCTCCAAGAATCTATGCCTGAAGCCAACTCATCTTCTCATGGCTATGCAGATTTGCAAAATATCCAACCTGCTTTTTTCCCCTGCCCAGTGATCAATAAGGGAGAAGAAAGCTCCCCGTCATCTTATGTTTCTCTATCTGCTCAAAAGAGAATCCCTCACAATTGCTCACTAGGAACTTAGGCAGGTAATAGCTCCATTCTCAAGGCTGAGACTGATCACCTCAGTTTTGATATTCTGAAACCTGCTCAGGTAGCCTCCACACAGCATGAAAGGGCAGCTTGCTTGATGACAAAGGAAGAGGATGTATAGTTGTGGGACTCTTCCCTGGATGAGGATTGTTCTAAGAAAGATGCAGGAGCAGATCATGTCTTTGTGTCCTCCACACATGAACACATTGGTACACCATTTATACTAATTGTGCAGGCCACAAATGACAAAGACAAGTACACAATAACCATGGTTATTCAGCAGGTGTACAAAAGCTACCATGAAGAACATCCAAGGAGGAGAGTATACAGAAAGGGGATGAAATTTGATCCATATCTACCAAACAAGGTCAAATATCCTAAACTCTTTGAGGAAGAGGATCAAATAAATCATGTTTTGCAGCTCTACGATGAAGGGGCCGAGAGAAGGAGAAACAGTTTTGATGGCCCGGCAGCTGGCAAATTTTTGAAGATTTAGGTCCTCAGGCCTTAATGATTGTAAGCATTTTCTTTTTCAGGTTTTAGTGGAGACTTAGTTTGACTCCATGCCCAATGGATAATACGCATCTTTTTTAAGTTGGGTTGTGTATGAAGGCATTGGTATGCAGTTCTCGAGACCTCACAGGGAGGATCTCATCCCCAAAAAGAGCCATTGTTAGCTCTGCTACAAATTTCGACATTTGAGGGTCAAAGACAGCTTGGTTGTGTTGTATTATGCCAAAAGGCAGCTTACAACAATATTTTCTTCCCTCCTCCTTCAGCTTCATCATTTTCTCTTAGCCCTCTGTATCTCTGTTTTTCTCCTAAAACATCTTCATTCCTCGCCTTTTCCTATTTCCCTGATTAGTTTCTTTTACCCCGCTACCTCTGTTTTATTTTTCTAAACTCTGTGCAATCACATGTTTCCTCTAACCCCGAGCGCTAAGCTTTAGCCACCATATGAACCAACCATGTGACTTGGCACTTTCATATATCCCTCCGCCTTAATCCCCACCGTCGATCGCATCATGATCCGACGGTCTCTGTTGTTTTTACCGTTCACTAAACCTTGTTCTTTTCCCCACCATCGATTGCATCCATCATGAGATCTAACAATAGTCGCAAGCCCCACTCGTGCGAGCTGCCTGCTCGTTAACACGCGAGGAAAGCGGTTTCCCGCCCGTCGCAGAAGCCACACGTCACAGTTCTATTGCATAGCGCAAGTTTATACAGAAACCGTCGCAGCTCCAAAGGTGGTGTGGGGAATACCACCCGCCAGCAAAACCACCCTCCCTCACTCGTTAAACCCCATGTTCTTTTGACCCCCGATCATAGTCAGATCTTCCCAAATGCGATCCGATGGCCCACGTCCGCCCGCTCACGAAACCACTGTTCCTTGGCTGTTAATCTCCATGCACATTTCATGCCCGATCGCCGTTGGACCTACTCGACCGCGATCCGATGGCTCACAATGGTCTCTACCCGCTTCCTCCCAATACTCCTCATCAAACGATCTCTGCCATTGATTTGTGTGATCTGGCAGATGAGCTTCATTCCTTTGTTCAATCTGCCCCCGCCATAATGTCTGTACTACCCTCGGCTGTTCTTTAATCCTCAACAACTATATTTAAGGAAGGGAATGGACGAGAAGAAAAAGGACAGCCTCGAGCAGTCAAAGGCATTTACCAGTTATGGAGTTTCACTCACACAATATTCCACCTGCCTAAGAAGGACTGCAGAACATCAAAGAAAGTCGAATTCATGTGCAGACACAGTCAGATCATAGCAGAGACTCCATCAGAGAGTTAAGGTGGTTGGTGGTCCATTATGACCCCTCCATGCATAGCACAATAGAATATCTCTGTAAAAAAACTCTATATATACCCAGAAAACAGATGTAATCAAGGTTGATGGATATTGTTTTGATGTAAATTTCAACTTCTGGAGACTGTAACTACTATGATACCTGCAACAGCTGGTCTTCATTTTCAGCTAATGCAAGCTTCTTTTGCTGTTAATTGCTCACTTTCCACTTATTCTTTGTTCCAGGCTGTGACTGTTATGCATTTTTCATGTGCTCTTGATGTTTAGCATTAGAGGGGCTGTCATCCCACCTCTGTGTTAGAATCTAGTATGTATTATTGAAGGTGTATGCAGGTTTCTATTTTCTTGGTACTAGAGAGCTATCATCCTGTCTGTGCATTACGAAATAGATATACAGACCTTTCTACTGGTTGCAGCTGGCCATCACATGGTCTTGTGCATCTGCTGGTGTGGTCAGTATTCTCCATGTTCACCTATTCCTTAAACTATGAGTAATTGGTGGTCTAAAGCCTTTTAGTCTGGGGGTGTTCACCCATGTCTGGGGTTAAGCATAGTAGAAGTGGTTATATGGCTTGAATATGCATCATTCCTTCCATTCATTCACCATTTTGCAACATTTTTGTTGATTTTGTAATGTTCCTGAGCATCTCTGATATACAACCTAGGAGAGTTTCTTTGGGTGATAACAACCCCATGTCAAGATAGTTTTGTTTCATATAATCTTGGTGATTATGGTAGAATGCATTTGGGGAATAATCATTTTTGTAGTATTTTTGGAGTGGGAGATGTCCAGATCAAGATTAAAGATGGAAAAGATATATTATTGAAACACGTCAGGCATGTACTAGAAATGCACATGAGTTTAATCTCTATGGGACGATTGAATGATGAAGGCTACTTGACAAGCTTTGGAAAAGGAGGCTGGAAAATTAGCAAAGTTGCATTGGTCGTGGCCAAAGGACCCAAGACAGGAACATTATACACATTGAAGACACTGATAGGAAAATCATATTTGGCTGCTATCATGAAAGAAGGAAATTCAGCAGATCTGTGGCATAAGCATTTGGGTCACATGAGCGAGAAGGGATTAAAAATCCTTGTTGGTAAAAATTTATTTCCAGGTTTGAAATCCTACAATCTAGATCTTTGTGAGCATTGTATATATGGTAGACAAATAAGGGTTTCATTCCTTAGAGGTGGCCATGATAGAAAGAAAAATGTGTTAGAATTGGTACACTCAGATGTGTTTGGGCCTGTTAACATCAAATCATTAGGAGGAGCATCATATTTTGTAACATTTATAGATGATGCATCCAAGAAGGTTTGGGCATATCCTATGAAAAATAAAAGCGAAGTGTTTGGAATATTTCAAAAATTCCATGTTGTTGTTGAAAGATAGACTAACAAATTACTGAAGTGTTTAAGAATAGATAATTGTGGAGAATATTGCTCAAATTCATTTAAGGAATATTGTAATAGGTTTGGCATAAAGCATGAGAAGAGTGTGCTTGGTACTCCTCAATAGAATGGTGTTGCAGAAAGGATGAATCGCACCATTATGGAAAAGGTTCGAAGTATGTTGTCCAATTCTGGTATGGAGAAGAATTTTTGGGCTGAAGCAGTCAGGACTGCTTGCTACCTCATAAATAGATCTCCAACTACAGCCTTGGATGGAAGTATCCCTAAAGAAGTTTGGACTGGTAAGAATCTGAATTATTCTCACTTGAAAATCTTTGGATGTGAAGCATTCGTACATATTCCCAAAGAAAATAGAACTAAGCTAGATGATAAATCTATGAAATGCATTTTTTGGGATATGCGGATGAAGATTTTGGTTATCGTCTATGGGATCTAGTCAAACGTAAAATTATTAGAAGCAGGGATGTTATATTTAATGAGTCAAAAATGTTCAAGAGGACTGTAGGTGAGTTGGATGTCAAGAAGGTTATTGACAGGTTTGAAGAGCCGCATGAAAACATACCACCAATACAAGAAAATGAACAACAAATTCAAAGGCATGAAGAACAACAAGTGGAAAATGATGAACAACAAGAAGAAGGAATCTTGCAGGAACCTTTACAGGAGATTCAACCTGATAATGCACCACCATAGTTGGTTCGCAGATCTTCTAGGCCTCATAAGCCTTCACAAAGATATCCTCCTTCAAACTATATTTTGTTGACTGATAAAGGTGAACCTAATTGTTTTCAAGAAGCTTGTAAAGTCGAGCACAATAAAAAATGGAAAAAAGCAATGGAATAAGAAATGAACTCTTTGCTGGAAAATAAAACTTGGGAGTTGGTAAACCTCCGAAAAGATAGAAAGGCTCTAAAAAACAAATGGGTGTATAGGATTAAGCATGAAGGTGACAAAAAGAAGGAGAGGTATAAAGCAAGGCTAGTGGTGAAAGGTTTTTCCCAAAAAGAAGGTATTGACTTCACCGAAATTTTCTCATCTATTGTTAAAATGTCATCCATTAGAGTCATTCTTGGTCTAGTTGCTGCTTTAGACCTAGAATGTGAACAGTTAGATGTAAAAACTGCATTCCTTCATGGTGAATTGGAGGAAGAAATTTATATAGAGCAGCCACAATGCTTCATAGAAAAAGGCAAAGAACGCCTTGTTTGTAGGTTGAAGAAGAGTCTCTACGGGTTGAAATAGGCACCTCGACAATGGTACAAGAACTTTGATTCATTCATGTTGGAACATGGTTTTCAGAGTTTGGAAGCTGACCATTGTGTCTATATCAAGAGGTATGATCAAGGAAAGTATATTATATTATTGTTATATGTGCATGACATGTTGATTGTTGGGCATGATAAGAATAAGATCAATAGATTGAAGAAATATTTGGGTAGCATATTTGCAATGAAGGATTTGGGACCAGCACAACAGATATTGGGCATGCGGATTATGCGTGACAGGAAAAAAAAAAGGTTGTGGCTATCACAAGAAAATATATCAAGAAGGTGCTTGATAGGTTTAATATGAAGAATTCCAAGCCAGTTGGTACACCCCTTGTAGCCCACTTCAAGCTGAGTACTGAATTATGTCCTAGTAATGACAAAGAGAAAGAAGAAATGAGCAAGATTCCTTATGCTTTAGCAGTTGGCAGTTTGATGTATGCCATGGTATGCACACGACCAGACATTGCATATTCAGTGGGAGTAGTGAGTAGGTTCCTTGCCAATCTAGGAAAACAACATTGGCAAGCAATAAAATAGATTTTAAGGTATCTCAAGGGTACTTGTCATTATTGTTTATGTTTTGGTCATGCTGAGACTATGCTTAAAGGATTTACAGATACGAATATGGCTGGAGATATGGATAGCAGAAAGTCCACTACATGTAATTTGTATACATTTGCAGGTGCAGCAGTATCTTGGGTGTCAAGGCTACAAAGAATAGTAGCCCTCTCTACAACAGAAGCAGAGTACATAGCTACAACAGAAGCTTGTAAAGAGATGTTGTGGATGCGGTGATTCCTAGGAGAGATAGGAATAAAGTAGGACAAGTATGTGTTACATTTTGATAGTCAGAGTGCCATTCACTTGGAGGAAAAACCAACATTTCATTCAAAAACCAAGCACATTAACTTAAGGTACCATTGGATCCAGCATGTGTTGGAGGAAGAACAATTATCCTTGGAAATGATCCATACATATAGGAACCCTGCTGATATGCTCACTAAGATTCTACCACGAAATAAACATGAGTTATGTAGAGGCATGGTAGGATTCGGTGTGGCTTGATTCATATTTGGCTTCAAATGGGAGAATGTTAAGTGTGAAGCCAAATTCATGCAGGATTCTAGATCCTTCTTCTACCTCTATAAATTTGTAATTTCTCTGGCCAAGGAAGGCAAGCCAAGGCCCATGCCTTCTATGTATGCAAAGTGATTTATGTTCTCCAATGATTGTTTTATCTATTCTGCTATTTCTGATTGAGTAATCTTGTTGTTTCTTCATTTGTCTGTCTCTTTGAATTATTCTCTGCTTTTGCCGTCTAAGTCTCTAAGTATAAATCTTCTGTGTGTTATGTATGCTCTGATCTAACAGTGTGGTTTAGCTGAAAATATTGCATGGGTGATATTTGGTTATGTTTTTTAATCTGAAAAGTGTTTCCAATTACAAATATCCCTAATGCCATTTAGGGAAAATTCGTCAATTCTTTAACACAAGCTAAAAGGAAAGCCAAGTTGTTGATGCTAATGATCAAGGAAAGGAAATCGAAGATGAATATACTAGAAACCAAGCTATCAATGTTAACGATCAAAGATGAATATGCAAGAAACCAAGTCGTGGATTCTAGTGATCAAGGAAAGGAGATCGAAGATGAATATGGGAGAGAGACAATATATTCATCAATGAAATTAATGTGCAAGAGAGAAAATGTAATCAACTAATAAATAAATAAAAACTTCAAATTGTCCTACATGACATATTCTTTTGCAAGTTCTAATTCATTGCATTTACTTCTTAGACTGGCGTTGTTGACTCTATCATCACCCACCCTGAAAATTCAGGTTTGTAATGGGACATTTTTAAGTGTTCGTGATTGATGACAAGAATGACAAACACGAACCTACGAGGAATGGTTAAGAGCCTTTAAGAAGGCCAAGATACTTTAGGCCCTCACGAACCTACTAGTCAACCCCAAGCCCACCTCTCATTCACCATATGTTCGTGATCATATTACTAGATAGATAGATACGAACTACACTAAATTGTTGTAATGGGTTAATTCCTCTACTGGTCAAGTGACTACCACTTAGTTTGTTAACACTAATGTTTCGAACAAGGCTAAACTCTGCTTATGCGGTCCTTATTACATAAGTGATATGATTTACAAGGGCCTTTCTCTACCAATAAGGAAGTACAATGACAACAAACTAACATCAACAAAAGAGTGCAAATATATACATTATATAACCTTTCCATTCCATATTCATTAACGATTAAACCATCTAGGACTTCATTTTTTCATAATCAATCGCCTTCTTCAACAACAAAACAAGTGCAACAACCCAATTCACTCACCCCATTATTTTCTTGGCATGCTCCCTCCTTTAACCCATTTTTCCCTCCCTTTCGAATCGACCACAAGAACAAAAAATAAAGAAAGCAAGAAGTAGCTCAAAGTGGAGACCAACCCACCTATATTAGACATACATACACCCAAATTTGACTAGTTGCATATAACTTCAATCAACTGTGTGGAATCAAAGGAACCTCCAACATGTGTCTTTCATTTTGTCAGTGTAAAGCGACTTCTACACTCTGCTTTGGATAATCCCACTGGATGGAGTGCAAAGGTGTTATTCACTTTTCTAATGGAGAACGTAGACTTAAAAATTTGTACATGTTTATCATATTGTGAGAAAAGTTGAATACAAGTTGTTTTATTTTAATGATATAAATGATTGACCGTTCATTAATTAACATACTAAAATGGAGTTACAAAGCTATGGAGATTGAACCCAACGAGATGCTTTTGGACGTGGATTATTTTTTTGTGGGAGAAGACCAAAACCTTGTTGTTTGAATAATTGGGAAATGGTGTTTAGATAAAGAGACACAAATTCCCCTACACACAAATTCTTTATACATTTTTTCTCGTGCACTTCTCACACAATCTTTCTTTGCACAACAAAACAATAGAAATTTGATATTAAAATAATATATAAAATCTTCCTCTACATACTTTTTCAACCCCCTCTTACCCCTTCATGTATTCACTTACGTAAGGAATCTATAACCCTGTCATTTTTTGCATCATTAGGCACAGTAGTAATAGCGTCAAACATAACAATGCGAGAGCAATGGAAAATACCAAAAATAAATTGCGCTCCACAAAAGAAACTATGTCACATCAAGTATTGCTCAACCAATGGAAAATTACAATTAAAATTTCCAGAAATTAGAATTTATTTTGGAATTTATGGAAAAATAGAAATATTCAATATTTTCTTGAAACTTTGGTTTAAATTGCTTAAACTCTAAAAAATAATCAAGGGTCAACAAAATCTGACTATGAATAAAGAGCTATAGTCCTTAGTGAGGGACTAATAAAAGATTAACATGGTATCCCAAATGCACAATGCATTTATTTTAGACTAAGTAACGTAACATAACATGATAGGTCAACAATTAATATGAGATCTACTAAGTGTTTATGAATTCAATAACAGTGTCCACAAAGTGACATGTGTGATATAGTTAAATGTTAGTTATGAAATGAATTATAAATCAATGAACGTCCAAAGAATTACTACACAACTATAGTCAAGTAGATATAGTATGAGGGAATGCAAAATGGGATATTACAAGTTCATCCCTATGGAAGGAGTCCTAAATTTAGTCATTACTAGTTAGAGAGTCATTACTCTATTTAAAATATCATGTGAAACTATAATTAAGGTATAGAGTTTGAGTGGGTCTAATGATTACAAATATATGCTTTCTCCTTCGATATTATAGGTTCAAAATTAGAGGGAGTTAGAGTATGTACATGTTAAATTATTCATGTCAGCCCATTATGATGAGGCATGAAGGGGAAGCATCCCCCTAGAGTGGTAAATCAAATATGGGAGTGTCTCCAGATGTCTTATCCCTTTCCAAGTCACAAGTTCATGCTAGTACTAGCTTCTAATCTATGGCTAAGCAATTTTTTTTGTTAAAATAGATTATATGGCTGAGGAATTAGTCGTACAGATCATGCATACTATTTCTAAGATTGTCTTCTTAAAGTAAATGGGTCCCATTCAAAGGAGGTATATCATATATAATATTATTAAAATATGGGAGGGTATGGAATGAAATTGGTCTTTTTCACCTTAACACATTGTTCAACAAAACTGACTATGAAATATCCTATGATTGGGAATGATTTAACGAGAATTGTACCAAGTTCTCATCTTTTTATAGGTCACATCAAATCATGATTTTCACGCTGATTTTGAAAAGTATTGATGCAACATTAATGGTTTTTTTGGTGAAGCATATTTTTTACACTTAAATATTCTTATGTATTTAGTATGTATATTTTTTTTAACAACGTTGGTGATTTTCATGCCAATTTTGAAAAGTGTTGATACAACATTGACTCTTTTTTTGGCAGATTTATGGCACTTTAAATTTTCTTAAGTATTAGGTATGGATATTTTTTTAAATGTTGGCGATTTCATGCATATTTTGAAAAGTATTGATGCATCATCAACTCTTTTTTGGGTGGTATATTTTTGACACTTTAAGTTTTCTTATGTCTTATGTATGGACATTTTTTTAAATATTGGATATTTAACCATTTTCCAAATTATTTTTTCTCTCTCTTTTTTTTTTTCCTTCCTGAGATGTTTGTTTGCTAAGTATTTTTTAAGTTTATACCTTTTGTTTTTTTTGCAATGATTTTTTCATTTATTTTTTAAAGTTAAAAAAAGTAATAATAAAATTAATGTTTTAAAGTTAGGT